>CP125973.1:548192518-548792518 GCA_030063025.1 Avena longiglumis | reverse complement strand
TATGACGTGAATGGGTATCGCCCATACCCATGAATACACAACTAGTGGCCCAACCGGAAGACAACAAATAACGGGTCTTTGTGAAGGCTCGGATGGCCTCCAAGATTATGGAAGAGTCGAGGTATATATGAGCTGAATTACGGTTTTGGAAAAGGGCTAAATCGTTGTATTCAAATGTCATTGGTTTGACCCACATAAGGTGAAACGATCCTGAAATTGACTGGTCGGTTAAGAGAAGCTCCATTTATGCGGGAGATGATTTTTCCATTTTGGCTACTCAGGCCTTCCAAGTATTCTATCTTCCGTACCCATGCCAAAACCCGACAAAACGTCTACATTACTGGGATGTTGTGATGACGGTACCGACACGCAATAGGCCGCCCTTGCCAAACAAGGATGATTACCGCCACCTAGACCCCCCAACAAATGATGGCGAGTTTTATCAGGAAGAAGGGCTCCATGGGCAATTCACTATCGACTTGTCCGCCAATGGTGACATGGTCGTAGACGATGAGCAAGAAGAAGCTGAGGAGGAAGACACTACACAAGATGAAGCTGAGGAGGTTCACAACCAACAAGATGTGAGTTTGCTCGAGGCGTTCCATGCAGGCCTTGACGCCAACGATCCGGGACCACCTCCAGGTTTCGTGGATGATTATTGGTGGCGGAAAATGATAGCGATGTTAAACCTCTCGTCAATTCATAATCCCGACTCAGGCTTCGATCCATGCATGTAGTAGTAATAATCTTTGTAGTAGTGTTTGCTATGTAATCGCCGGCTATGTAATAAAATTTCTTTCCTTTTGTCTTTGTATTTGTAAGAACTCTATTCTATGTAATAAAATTTCTTTCCTTTTGTCTTTGTATTTGTAAGAACTCGTATCCCCAAAGTCGAGAGAGGAAAAGTATTTTCGAAATTCATATAGCATGGGGATGTGACGGTGGCAAGCCCAGGAAAGGATTCTCGATCCACGACAACGATTCCTTTCGAGGAGTCGTTGCCGTGGAGACCGAATCCTTTCCTTGTCTTGCCGCGTATCATACCCATGCTATATGGATCATGGAAGTATTTCTCTTCTTTCTTCTTTGCCGATACGAATATAGATTAGCTAGCGTGACTTAAATGGAATAGATTAGATAGCCCTAAAGTCGAAAGGAAAGACATTACTTCACTATTCGTATAGCATGGGCGACATTGTTATATGAATCGTGAAATGGTTTCTTTCCTTTCGTCTTTGGAGAAACACAAGGAAGGCTTCATCTCGTATCCCCAAAGTCGAGAGAGGACAGGTATTTTCGAGATTCATATAGCATGGGGATGATTGGCAAGCCCAGGAAAGGATTCTCGATCCACGACAATGATTCCTTTCGAGGAGTCGTTGCCGTGGAGACCGAATCCTTTCCTTGGCTTGCCGCGTATCATACCCATGCTATATGGATCATGGAAGTATTTCTCTTCTTTCGTCTTTGCCGATACGAATATAGTGTGTGTTTAAAACTTGAGTATTATTGTACTGTTATGAATCTTGTGTCACTGATGTGTACTAATAAACTACTCTTTTCACTCTGTTTTGCAGGTGATTGAAAGATGCCGGGGGGAAAGGGAGTTACAAGAAAGCTGAAAAGCTTGGCAAAACTGGTGACTGGTGGTTCAAAAGATGTCAGGGGGAAGCAGCCTACTAGTGCTACTGCTAGTGCTCCACCGCGCACTTCACAGCGGCGAGGGCGTGGGAGGCGTGCGAGGACTCCTAGTCCCCCTCCGGTCTTCAAGGAGGACGAGCAGGAGCAGGAACAGGAGCATGAGAAGGAGGGGGAGGACGACGAGGAGGAGGAGCCAGTTCGGCGTCAGGAGGATGAGGGGACGCACTCGGATTCTGACGAGGAGCAGGAGCAGCAACAGGAGGATGAGGATGAGGGGTTGGGGTCTTTACCCTACGAGCTTGACACGTCCTTGAGGTGGGCGCCTCCGGAGGATGAGACGGAGTACCTTGAGGAGTACGCGGCCATGGACCCGAGCCTGGTGCCGCGGGAGAAGGCTCCATATCGGCGTGGGGTTTCGAGACTCCTCGACCTACCTTATCCCTATGCGGACAAGGTACTCGTGCCCGCTGGATCGAGGTACATGATTTGACCCTAAACCATACATTGTACTTTTTATCACATACTGACCTTGTCCTTTTCATTTTGCAGTGCCTTTCTATATGAGGATGGGATCAAGCCATATCGTGGCTACTCAAGCATCCTTGGAGCCTTGGTTAGAAAGTATTTTCCTGGGATTGTCACTCTCCCAAATGGTTCAAAGGATGTGGCTTGGACTTGGAAGCATTACCACTATGCCGAAGATCCCGAAAAAAAGTACACCACCATCGCGGAGAAGGTTCAGGTTTTGTTCTGGGTAAGTTTGTTTTGCTTGTCATAATTCAATCGCCTTGAGGATGAAAAATACTTGAACTCGTGGCTTGTCATAATTCAATCGCCTTTGACCCCCCTTTTTTCCCTATGTGCATACTTGTAGAAGTTCTTCGACATGGACAAGACGCGCAAAAGGGAGTGTTTGATGATTGTTCACGAGCTTGCCAAGAGGAAGGTGCAAGACATGCACTACGAGGCACACGTGAACTGCGTTCACAAATGGTTCGGCGATCGCAAGATTTGGATGAACAAGAGCCAAGCCCGGGAGATGCTCTTCGAGCCGTGGCAGTACCTGCAGGTAGTTGCATTTTTGTATTATTGATTTCTTGACCTTATTCTATTTTCTATTGTACTAATACGTGTGTCTTGTGGATGTAGAACCCTCCTCAGTTCGTGGGTAATGACGAGCGGTGCTTCACGGCAATGGTAGCGTGGTGGACACACCCCAATTACCTCCAGAAACACGCCGATGCAAAGAAGCGGCGAGAGGAGATGGGGGGTGGATCACACCGCCAAGGCATCCCCCGCCTTCTTAGGCAAAAAGAGGTGAGAAAATGCTTTATTTGTTGTTGCTTGTAATTTTATTCTTTAGCCCTTTGGAGTCCCCTTCACTTAACCGTGCTCTTTTGTGCAGAAAATAAAGACAGGTCAAAAGCCGTCCGTGTTTGCCGTTTGAAGAAGACACGCACGTTGGACGAGCCTAGGCAGGAGCCTATGGATGAACGAGGGAGCCAGGCTCGGGGTGAGAAGTACCAGAAGTACAAGGAGGTGCATGGAGAAGATTCTAACCCGAGACCGCCCCTTGACCCGAGGTCGCCGTCTTTGGCGGAGAAGGCGTAAGAATGGTCGCCTATGGATCGGTCACGGGTCCGTCGACCCTAAGACCATCCCATCTATGCGCCAGTCCGGCGTGGTAGGACGGCGACCAGCCTGCTATAGAGACCCGCCCACGGCCTTGGTTGTAGCTCTCGAGCGATTCTGGTATGTTCTTCCTCGGTCATCTATGTTTTACTACATGTTTTGTGTTGCAATGTTCATCTAATCGTGGCGACCACGGCGTAGGAGGAGATGGCGCTGATAGGCACGTGAGAGGCGGCCGAGCAATGACAGCAATGAGCAGCAGATGGCCCATCAGCAGGGGTTGCTAACAGGGGCAGATGATGCGGTGGATGACACAACAAATGATCATCAATTCTCAACCAGGGACTCTTCCCACTCCTCCTTTTGCCTTCTCGTGGGTAAGTGATCAAGTGTCTTATTGTCCAATGCTCGCAATTTTTAATCTTGCCTTATTGTCTAATGCTCACAATTTCCAATGCTGCAGATGGACGATGCGATGCCGCCGCCTGGTGGGTCCGCGGGTGGATCGAACAACCAGGCGCCGCCGTCTTTCACCGTCAACAATCCGTCGGTCGTCTGGAGGCTGAATCAGAGTCCTCGTGTTTGTTTTCTTATACTTGTCAAATTTATCCATGCCATCGCATTTGTAGAAATTTTAGCCATGATATGACACTTGTAGAAATTTTAGCCTTGTCATGATACTTATAGAAAATTTAGAAATTCCATGACACTTGTAGGAAATTTAGCCTTGCCATGATACTTATAGCAAATTTAGCAATTCCATGACACTTGTAGATAATTCTATGCCATTGTCAAAATTTTAGCCATGCTATGACACTTGTAGAAATTTTAGCCTTGCCATGACACTTATAGAAATTCTAGACTTGCCATGGGACTTGTAGATATTCGTGATTTTACTTGTCATATTGATGTAATTTGCCATGAGACTCGTCAAAATCCCATGTTATTGCCATTTCCATCAACTTGCCTAGAAACTTGTATATATTGATGATTTTACTTGTCATATTTATGTGCTTGTCTTGAACTTGTAGGATCTCACGATGGAGCATGAGCTTGTGGAGCACTCGAAGTTGATGATCTTGTAATATTTGTCTAGTTTAGGTCTTATAACTTGTTGGTTATGCACTTGGTAGTATTTGACACTTGTGGCATGACCTTGTGGCAAGAATAAACACTAGCATTTGACAATTGTAATATTTGTGAAATCTCTTGCTTTCGTGGTGATGATGTTTGCTAGTGTTGGTGATGCATTTTGGTGTTGGTGATGATTATATTGTTGTTGTTGATGAGTATATTATTGTTGTTGATGATCTGTAGATCATATATATATTATGTTTTGAATTACAGGAAATGACTGAAACAGGAAAAAAATTGAAAAATGACAGCTCCTTTGCCGTGTGTATACACACGGCAAAAAAGCCACGTGTGAGCCACCTGTGCGTCCCTGGGCAATGTCACAGGGCCTTTGCCGTGTGCAGTGCGCAGTAGACACACGGCAAAGGAGTGAACGTTGCCGTGTGCCCCCCCCCCCCCCCTCGACGGGCACAGGGCAAAGAGAGAGAACACGGCAAACACAAGGCACACGGCAAAGAGAAGGCACACGGCAAAGAAAGTCCACACGGCAAAGATAAGGCACACGGCAAAGAAGGAATACACGGTAAATATTCATTACACACGGCAAAGGATGAACACGGCAAAGATGTGTCGGCTCCGTTAGACGGACGGAACCGTCAAGTACTTTACTTTGCCGTGTCGATGCAGTAAACACACGGCAAAGGCTTTGCCGTGTTTCGGGCGCAAAGGCACACGGCAAAGAGCCTTTGCCGTGGCTGTCGTTGCCGTGTGGTGTTTGCCGTGTGCATGGCAAAGGCTTTGTCGAGTTCCGTGGGGCCTTTGCCGTGTCTTTTTCCCACACGGCAAAGAGCCTGTGTGCCTTAGTGTTATAAATTAACAAGTTAACACCAATAGCCGGGCCACAAACAAAACAACAGCTATCCAAAAATCAGCTAGATCTGACAGGGACGAGGCGGGCAGGTGATCACCTGCGTGCACGGCGATGCTGCCTAGGAGCAGACGACGGCTGCACCAACCTTCACAGTCGCCACCACCGCCACATGGAAAGGATGTGCTCCCCTGCTCTGCCTTGTCCACCTCGTTGCATGCGCGCTGCCTGCTCCGCCTCCTCCACTTCGTCACCTACCCGCTTCCTGGTCCGCCGTCTGTCTCATCAACAATTTATACAGTCGAGCATCTCTAGAGTTTCGAGACTCCGGATGCGGAGGCCATAATTAGACTTTCCAAATTAACCTCATTCTATTTAATCTTCCAAATTTTTGGTAGGTTAGTATGGAAGGACACACAGCGTCATTAGGGAAACATAGGACGTTTGATCTGTGTGGATGGAGGGCTGTGATCCAATGTTTATGTCAAGTTTGTGCTTTTATAAGTACTAGTACAAATGCCCGTGCGTTGCAACGGGAAAAAAACATAGAATTAGTCGAATTGATTTTGTCTACAAGTCCGTTGCAATGGGAAAAAAACATAGAAATAGTCAAATTGATTTTGTCTACAAGCACCGTTTTTTGGAATACCACGCACAATTTGCTCCCTCTTTGTAACCCCGACATGTGTTTCTTTCTATCCATTCTTACCATTTTTATTTCATCAGTTTCTCCTCTAGTGCATGCTTTAGAGACTGATATTATTTCAGTCATTTTGGGAATGAAAATTATGGCTAAGCTCATCAATAATAAGAATGGTTTTGTCGATACTATTTCTAAAGAGAAAAGTGCAAGTATCTCGAATAAGAATATTGAATGCAATGTAGAGAAAGATACACATACAAGTTTTAATAAAAATCATTATGTAACATATACAATACAACGTCGCTAATTTCCTAAATAAAATAAAGTAATTTTATTACTCTATTCGATCCAAATTAATGGCCTTAAATTTATCTAGATTCAGATGTATATAGTTATGTTTTAGTGCTAGATACATCTAAATCTAAAAAAATCCAAGGACATTAATTTGGATAAGAGAGAGTAAGAAAAGTCTAAGCATTAGACCATGTACTATGTGTGCTAAAAGCGAACCATAGAGCCGGATGGTTCGGTTCAATAGATAGTGGGACGTCGACACCTGACAAGAAAAGTGAACCAAGTTATTGGTTCGACTCAAAAAGCAAAATGTGTCAGCATGGTCCAACTTTCAGAGAGGAGAAGAAGAGACAGACTACATAAAAAAAGGCTATAAAAGGTACTGCATGTTGCAGGTTTGGCCCACACGAGAAGTGAACCTACACTGCAAGAAAGCTGAAGCGATTCCTATACATGACACAATTTTCTTTGAACCGGCACTACATAGTATATGGTCTTATTAGTTTAGTTTGTTTCCTCCTATAAGTACCCATTTGAATGTATGTGCATTACGCACTACTATGCTTTATACTCAACGCACTCCAACAACGGCTATCCCTGTACATCGTAGTCACCCCACTTCAACAATGGCACTCGCATTGTGCGAAGGTGTTTTCACAGTAGATCAATAGAAAAATGAAAACAGCAGTAGAGCCCTTAGTCGACGGCCTTCTCCAAGAAAAATAATCCTTCTTTCGCCACTTGCATTCCAAGCTAACCTTAATCACTTGCATATTTCTCCCACGGCCCTACAAAGCTCGCCTAGACGTCATTCCTCCCCGGTGTCTATTATTCAACGAACTGCCTGCCAAGTAGAAACAACAATGTTATTGTTGGTTGTGATGTAATTGTAAGCCTAGTAAAACTGCAACTTGAACAAAACATCACTAATGCTAGCAACAAGTTTTTTAATCAACGGCATTATTCTACTCTCTATCACATGAAGGTTATTTATTTAGGTTTTTCTTTGTAATATATCATTTCAGATCACCTGAATATTCACCTGTAGTGAATCAGACAGCGTGGGGGAAGGGGATAAACCATCCAGAAGTTTCAAAGCTGCTTCACCAGAAAAACAACCAGTCAAATGATTATCCCTACATAGGAAAACTCCGTATTGTACCTCTCAGCAGGTTGTTTAAGTGTACGAATATGAAACATTCCGTTCTCTTTCTCAGAAGGCCAGAAACCCTTTTTTTCGAACCACCCTAGATGAATTTCCAGTTGAAAGGTAACCTTCATGGAGAGACTCCAATACTATATATATTCAGATACCAAGATCATCCCTCATGTCAACCCGGTCAATGTGAAATGAACAAAAATGGAAAATGGATTAGCCTAGTGCATCCAATAACCAAATACAACATGCTTGCAATTTCTAAATTGAGTCATTCCTACTTAATTATGGGCAATAAATTTGAGAGTAGGCATTTCCGCAATTTCAAAAGTAATGCAGAGAGCAAGAATACAGAAAGTAATCACAAGGCTCTCAACTAACCTTTGGCACAATGTTCTTATATGAAGTACAACTTTCTTCCCTCAATCTTTAAGCAATGACTTCTCTAGGCTCTTCTCGCCCAAGAAATCATGTGTATCCAGGAATACAAATGGAGCGTTGATTAGTGATCATTAATCAAGATATCTGGAGGACCAGACACGACAAGAGCCTAGTCCTACTAACATTACACATTCAATAAGGAAATTCAAATAGTAAAAATACAAACAAAATATTTCAATTCATAGCTTTCAAAGTAGCAAAAGTGACACGGTAATCCAAAACAATGTATGCACTATGTTTAGTCATGGGAGAAATCCTATAAAACCAACAAAACTTCTTTTATGAATTGTTACCATTGTCACGCATAGCTCAAATACAAAGGAAAATTCTGGACAAGCTAGCCAAGGCAAAATGTAAGAGTGATTAAACACTCGGAAGGTGGAGAATAATTATTGTGTTTCGTAAAGTGACTGAACGATTTTGCAAAAACAAAATGAGCATTGAAAGATGCATTTCAACCATGCCGGTAAAAGGGGTTACTGTACATGTATACATATCAAAATATTACTGGACTTCTAGTAACGGCAAAGAGAATGGTATGACCTGATAAACCGGATGTGGAGCAACCAAGAAAAGAAGAGATGTCGATGACAAAACTACATGTGATCCGAATTTTCAGTGACTAACAAAGACAAAAGAAAATAAAATCAAACACATATTAGTGCTCTCGAATAAAGCCAGGCCATTCTGGTGGATGGTTACCTCTTATGAAAGCCTGAATCTGCTACTCATGGATTGAGAAAATACCGAGTGAACACAGAGCAGCTCATCTTCTCTCTCACCTCCAGCTTGAGATCTAAACCGAATGTGCGAACTGTAAGGAAAATCTATATTCAGCGATGTAGTAACTTCCATTCTTGAAAGAACATCTGAATTACCGATGCACTACAAGATCCATCAGAAAAAAATACCAATATAGTTCGACCAATCATGAGAGGCCCGTATATGGAAGCTACATACTACCACATAGTTTGATAGGCGGAGCTGCCGTAGACATCATTGACAATGTAGGAGAGCATAACGTCTCGTTCTCTTGTTGTCCCCGAGATCGAGATCCTCATGGTGTAGCCGTTGGCCCCCACGTGAACTTGCCGCGATACCTATATAAGCTCAGCCTAGAGACGGCAATTCCTACTCGACAATCTGTCACCACATAATAGACAATTGTCCATAGCGACATTTTTTACAAAAGCTTTCATGTAATCTTACTGTTATAGTTATAGATTTTGTAACTCTTTAACTAAATCATGTGTTTTCTCTATGGAAAACCTAGACAACCTACATAAATTATTTAAAAAGACAGAGTTGTCTTTGTGGTAAAACAGAGGTGACAAAATCACCTTCTATCCCATCCGCATTTACAACTTTCTCCACTGTTGCTCTCAGGGCAGAACAACATACCTGCTCCACAACATTTGTTAACATGTTAAAGAAAGCATATATATACGTTAATACACCGAAGAACATCACATGTAGGACCAGCAGTGCAAACAAAAAATATTCCACCTATAGTTTAGATTATATACAAAAAAGAAGAGCATCACAAGTAGGACCGATGGTGCAAATAGAATGATGAACCAAAAAAATATTCAAGAGAGATAATCTCTAACCTCATATTTTTGTTGTAATATATCCATTCTTTGTTTTTCTCGCCTTCAAAGTACTTGAAGACAACATATCCAGTCGCACCCCCGATAAAGAGAGTACCGTCGGAGTCAACGATGGATAGAGAAACTTGGCAAAAAAAAGCTGTCCCATTCTGCAGGCTTAAAACCTGCATGTCACAAGAAGGTTCAAACATGATTACCACTTGAGTCAACAAATTTACAGTACAGTCTTGATCGCCCTTGGCAATTTAGAATTTGGCTCAAAGATGATTACTCGAGTCATTAAGAATGAGCCAAAGTGACGATGTGTTTGATGCATCAGCCAATGTCATGCAAGCTATCCTTCAGTTTAGTTAACAACTTATGATGACCTAATATTTCCAAAATATCATGGTAACAATTAAAAGTGCATCTAAGATTTACAAAGTCAGCACGATTCTTCATATCGACGTCATGAAGTTAACACTACATTACACAAAACCGCAATGCTTCATAACTTTTATCATGGCATGGCACCCCTTTCCAATGTTTACAAGCAATGCCAAAATTCTCCAGAAGACAAGCTTTAATCAAATTTCTTGTGCAATACACCCCCAATAGTTCTTGAAGGCATGGCTAGAGCCAGGAATGAAATCGCTAGGTAAATTACTGGAGGGGCGAGGGCGAGGCCCTGGACAAGGATGATGGCGTTGAAGCTCAGCCACGTGAAGAGGAAGGCACTCTCAATGGGATGTCGCTGTCGCACCTCCTCCTCCGACAACCCCTTCCTACCTCCGCCGTGGTGGACCCCGCCTCCGTCCCGCTGCTGCTTGAACACTGAAGTGCTCCCCTCCAATACACGGTGGACCACCGGCCAAGTCGGGCGCCGGCTCTAGCAACTTTGCCCTTGCCCTTGGAATTTTACAATAAACAATACCATAGTTTTATTTAGAATCTAAATCCTTTTTTCTTAAGGTGAATTCACAAACAATGATGACTTGAAATGCAACACACAACCTCTGACCGACTCAGAATCAGTAAGCTAGAATTACAAACAAAGAAGAAAATATACTACGTATGCAATGCAAAAGATATAAGGCAGCGCTATGTAATATTGACTATATTTGTTACGTAAATCCAAAACAATATCATGAAACTCTATCCATGATTGATTGATATAGGAACAACACCAAAACTATGGCAGTTTATGACATAATAGCCTTGTGTTGTTCTGATGTGCCCTTTTATTTCGAGTTATAGGTGGATATAACACACTACATCAGCCTGAAGTACTACTCCTTTGCCAATCACGCAATTTTTATTGTTCTATGGCCCAACAACCGACCAATGCATTAGTATAATGCACATAAAACTAAAACACAAAAGCCGCAGAGATGATAGGGTGCTCATTGCTCGCTTCTCCACGTATCCAAAGCGGATGACAAACAACTTCTCCTTGAGATTACCATCGCAAAATCTAGAGTGCCACACGCACGACATATCACTCCAGTGTTCTTTGCACCTTCATCACCACCACTCCACCCCATAAGGGAAAAAAATAGGATGTAGAATCTGGTTCAAGAGCTTGACGATGCCTGTGCTCCGCTCCTTCCATGTGCTCCCATTTTTGTCAAAATCCGTACATCCTTTTACTACGGAAACAAAAACAAAGAATCAATTTGCAATTATATTATCAACAAAGGTAAAATGGCCGACATTACCACGAAATTAGCAACCTACAAAAGTACTAATTAAGAACAATTCTGACAGCCACACATTCTAAATCCACGGATACTAAACTGAAAGCACAAATCGAAAGGATCATACAGTGAAGATTCGAAGAGAGAGATATAAGCAGAGGAGGCGATTCAATACCTCAGATTGGGCAGGAACAAGGGACGGGGGCAGGGGCGCCTGCGCTGCCGCCAACCTGATCTTGGGCGGCTGATGGTCGATGGTGCTTGTGTCGACGTGGGCTTCTCAAATTTCTCGGGCTCTTCAGGAACGTGGAGGAGCGGGAGTCTGAGCAACAGCATCTACTCCTGTAGTTTCAACCTGTGGCGGATGAGGCGGCTCAGTGCTTGGTAGTCTCCGTGTACGCCACTCGACGACGGCTCTTGCTTCCGCAGCCTCACCAGATCCCACCACCGCCTCGTCGGGACCACCTAGGGCTCCTCCTCATCGCCCCCTATTCCGTCTACATCGCGTCTCGGGCTACAACTGCATCGTCGATGCTGTCGCGAGTGGGGGCCATGTCGATAACCTACGTAGTCGGACCGCTAGAGGATGCCATGGGAGGCGGAGGCACGCACCCCGAGGTCGCGAGTGCGTAAGAGATGGAAGGGGCATAATGGGGCGGGGAGAGGATGTACGCGAGAGGAGGAGGAGGCCGTGGGGATGGCGACGGGAGTTATAGCTGGACGGATGAAGCCGGGATGGCGCAGCGCGTGGGAGGATTGACGAAGGCCCCAGATTTTTCTTAATCGGGATGTCGCAGTGTCATTGGGAAGTTCTGGACCATTAGATCTGGTAGATTTGAAGGCCAGGATCAATTGTTCCTGCCTAGTTGGAGGAAACAGAGGAAATTCGTTCTTTTTAAGTAGTAGAGATAGAGATAGAGATAGAGATAGAGATAGAGATAGAGAAGAGATAGTGGAGATGGAGATAAAAAAGATAGAGTCGTCATTTTTTCTGTCAATAGCCTGCTTGTTCACCAGGTTATAGACACTTGTTCACCAGGTTGTAGACACTATAGAAAATATTTAATTGCCAACCTAAATTCTTAGAAGCCAAAAGATACCATTGTCAAATAAAGAAAACTTTGTCAAACTTTTTTACTAATAAACGTTGATGTGGCTTAAAATTTATTGCTCCTTTAAGTTCTGGAGTAATAATGAACATGTAGAAAACAAAAGGAGTTGACATGCGGACACCATTGATTTTGAACTGTGTGTTTTACCTACTTCTATTGTCGAGAGTCTTGATTTCCCATCTAACACCACCAGCATGGAGAAGCTCAAGATCCAGAACTTAAGGAACCCTTCCAATACAAAATAATTGCAAGGACACTATTTGATTTGCTTCTAGTTTCTATGCTTATATTCTCCTTCACCTGTGATAGTTCAAATTTCTCATAGAACAAGTAGTGTTTGCTCGGGAGATCTCTTCGGGGTTAACAAGGGAATAATTAAGAAGCTAAGGCCTAGAATAGATTCGGGTGTTTTGTAATCTTGGATCAGCAAATTCCAATAAGAGGAAGCAACAAATGAAGCATTATTGTGTCTCAAACATCTTTTGGTTTGGCAGGAACTAGGGAATGGGATCTACCATGAGGCAACAAACATCTCAAACTTAGAATCTATTGGTTTTGAGATAAGCTACCACGAGGCAACAATCCACCAATATTACCCTTTCTTGCATAGTCATCGATCGCTCACTGGCATCCTTCACCAAGTTGTTTGTAGGGCTCTTGGTGATAATTCTTCTACCTCACCCTATCCACATTGGAAATCCTTCTAGCGTGTTTGGCTGGGGAGAATTAAAGACAAGGAATGGGAATTTAAGTTATAAAGGCCTTTAATCCACTGATTGGTTGGAGGGAATGGAAGATGAGAGGGGATTCACGTGTTAAACTCCCACTAATCTATTACCTAGGGGGTAATTGAGACGTGGGCTGGGGAAGAGGAATTGAACTCCCATTCCCCCTCCCTATGGTTGCCAAACAAGTTGTCTTGTTCATGCGCAGTTTGACTTGAGGAAAATCATTCTTCTGCACCGACAATTAAGTTGCCCGGTGCAAAAGGATATCTGGAATTTTGGCTTTTGTACTCAAGGGAAGTAAAAATAGGAAGAAATGATACTCATGACTTTTCCACTGTGTCGAGCATTATTTTTCTTGATTTGGTTTAACACGTACCCTTCTGGTTGCACAGTTTATCTATCCTTTTGCCGTCTGATTAGATAGGAAAAAGAGTGTTTTTGTACAGGAAGTTTAGGCCGTAAGGCTAAAAACATTACAAACAGCCTAGCTAAACAAAAGGTACACCTCCGGGTCCTAGGAATTGTTTACTTATGAGATGACATTTCACAGATATACAGGGCTAAATATAATCAGTGTCTAGTTCATCACAAAGATATGCATCCATCGTAGGCAACACACATGCATTTGCTCCTGGTGTGATCTAGCCAGTGCTTGATTGATGCGTGACGGGCTAGCTTAGACTCAAACTAATAGTATACCGTAGGCTTGTGTTAGATGTGGCACCACTTGTGCACATTGGTCATGAGGTCGTGTAAAGAGAGATTAGTTGATTGTTTTGCCAATCATTGACTAATTTAGTGCTAGTCTTCGGTATAGCGCTACAAGGTGCTAAGCGATGAGAGCATCAAGGCAGTAAACAAATTAGTAATGTTTTGAATCAATCAAAGCTTAGACTTCTGATCGTGATGGCGTCCGATATAAAGGAAGGATGATTGTGTGTATACACAACTTGGTGAAGGCGATGTGTTCAAGTTGACAAGTGATGTACCCACACCCACAAAAGGGCCAGAGTGGTAGGTGGGGTGCGGAAGTGGCAACGATCAACTGGTCCAGGCAAGTCTGGACGATCCAAGAAATTGTGGGGGCGAACAAAGGATGCCGAACAATTTCTTGGACGTTCTTGGATCGTCCAGACTTGCTGGGGAGATTTTTTATGTACATACTCGTATGGGGACTATTGAGAGCACCAAGGAAGATGCTCTTAGCTCTGTCTCGGATGATGTGAAAGATGCTCAACATGTTAGGCGTGAGGCCAAAATATGCAAGCACCAAATGTTGAAGGCGTGCATATTGATAAAGTAGAAGAAGATGAGATAGAATTAATATGGTTGAATCCACTTGGGTGGAGATAAAACTTTGTGCATGGTTAGTCTGCTAGTGTACTGCTTTTCACTCCATATATTACTACTACTGGCCGCTTTCCACTCGAGATATGTATAGTTCTCCAAAAGTTGTTTTTTTGTTTCTCGACGCACTCCTCAAAAAAGTTGTCTCAATTTTTTATGTAAAAAGACTCGGTCACTAGGATGCACAGGCTAGAAAGAGTGTGCATCGAGAAAATTAAAAACGAAGCAGGCTGTCAAAGAAGAACGGGTGTATAGTAGATCGAGACGAGGTCAAGCCCTCACGGCTCGGCTATATAACAAGAACATGGCGGAAGATTGCTCCGTAGTAGATCGATTCATTCGTCGCTTCGACTGATTCAGGTAATTTCATCCGCACCTATATAGCTGCTAGGTGGATATACAATATAGGCACCTTCACTATTTTTGTGATTCCTTCTGTCTCGAAGTGAAATCCATAGTCGTCGTAGCATTCAAAGTTTTACATGGTCTACATGAACTACTGGCAAGCAACGATAATACTAACAAAATCAAGCGTTTCTCTTTGCATGTTTTTCACACAGCAGCAAACGCCATCACCTGCAACCAATTAATGGCGGGGGTTCTTGATGCTCTGGCATCCTACGTGACCAACATGCTCGCTGACATGGCGAGAGAAGAGTTGGCCATGCTCATTGGGGTCTCCGGCGGGATCGACGACCTGAGCGTCAAGCTCAAGGATCTCAAGAACTTCCTCGCAGATGCCGATAGGAGGAACATCACGGACGAGAGCGTTCAGGGGTGGGTCGAGGAGCTGAAGCGCGCCATGTACCACGCCACCGACATCCTCGACCTTTGTCAGCTCAAGGTCATGGAGCAAGGCCCATCCAAGGGCACGGGCTGCCTTAACCCCCTCCTCTTCTGCTTGCGAAATCCCCTCCACGCCCACGACATCGGCAGCCGCATCAAGGCGCTGAATGAGAAGTTGGATGACATCTACACAAGGGGCCATAGTTTCAGTTTTGCCAAATTGGAAGCCTACCAGGACAGGACAACCCGCGCTCCTCCTGTTAGCCGCAAGACGGATCCCCTGTTGGATCGGTCAGGCGTGGTTGGGGAGAAGATTGAGGAGGACACACGAGCTCTTGTGGAGATCCTAACAAGGGAAGCAGGTGATGGGATTACGGTGGTCGCCATCGTCGGCGTAGGCGGGATCGGAAAGACCACCCTCGGCAAGAAAGTCTTCAATGACCAGGTCATCCAAGACAAGTTCACAAAGAAGATATGGTTAAGCATCACACGAGAGTTCAACGAGGTTGATTTGTTGAGAACGGCCATCACCGCCGTCGACGGAAACCTGCCTGGGCCTGGCGGCGGGTCTCGAGATAAAGCCTTGCTTGTGCCTGCTCTTGCCAGCGCCATCAGAGACATGAAGCTATTTCTTGTGTTGGATGATATGTGGGGCACCGATGAATGGACCAACTTGCTTAAGGCTCCCATTAGCTACAGCGCCTCCGGTAGCCGAGTCCTCGTCACAACAAGACACGAAGCTGTTGCTCGAGGCATGAGAGCGCTGCAACCGTACCATCATATGGACAAACTAGGACCTGAAGATGGCTGGTCATTGCTCATGAAGCAGGTGAGTGTGTACTACTAGTAACCTTCAGGTCCTAATTATTGACCACTTAATTAAGGATTCTACTTTTTTGCAACTGAAATAGACCAGACAAACGCCTCTCAAATATGTTATATGCTCATTATTAACTTTATAAGCTCAAACTTCCTTGCAGGTACTCGAAACCAAGAAAAGTGAACCCGCAATTGATATGCTAAAGGATATTGGATTGAAAATTGTAGAAAAATGTGATGGGCTGCCGCTTGCCATAAAGGTGATAGGAGGACTCCTATGCCAGAAGGAGAAAGTACGACGAGACTGGGAAAATATCCTAAATAACTCTATATGGTCAGTATCTCAACTGCCAGAAGAGCTCAACTATGCATTTTATCTTAGCTACGAGGACTTATCTACTTGCTTAAAACAATGCTTTCTACACTTCTCCCTCAAGCCTAAGAAGACAATCATATATAATCGTGAGTTCATCGGCATGTGGATTGGTGAAGGATTTGTTCATGGGAACTCGGACAGGTTAGAAGAATTAGGATTTGAATACCATAGAGAGCTACTATTGAGGAACCTTATAGAACCCGATACAGACTACACTAGACTAGAAACTTGCCACATGCATGATGTTGTTCGCGCATTTGCTCACTTTGTGGCTAGACATGAAGCGCTTGCAACACATAATGGAGAGATAGTTAGAAGTCAGCTCAGTTTGCAAACATTTCTTAGATTGTCCATAGAAAGCAAAGGAACAGAATCTGATGGATTTGAGTGGAGATATATACAAGAACAGAAATCACTGAGATCCCTAATATTAATTGGGAATTTTAAGGTCCTGTATGGTGATTCTTTCAATACATTTTCAAGTCTACGGGCCCTGCATATAGAACATGCAAATGTTGCCACATTAGTTGAGTCGCTATATCAGCTCAAGCACTTGAGGTATTTGTCACTTAAAGAATGCAAAGATATACGCACTCTGCCTGAGAACATCCAAAAGATGAAATTCTTACAGCACATTGGTCTTAATGGCTGTGAGAATCTCGTGAAGCTCCCTGATCGCATCACAATGTTAGGGGAATTGAGATTTCTTTGCACCGAAGGCACGTCTGTAAATAGTATGCCGAGGGGTTTCTCTGCTCTAACAAATTTGAGGACACTACATGGGTTTCGAGCACACATGGATAATGATTGGTGCAGTTTACAGGAGCTTGGGCCTCTTTCTGACCTTAGAGACATTGAATTAGTGGGTCTGGAGGGTGTATCTGCCTCCTCATTTGCCACAAAGGCCAGAATTGGGGAAAAGATGCATCTTACTAAAATTGTATTATCATGTAAAAGTATACTAGGCGATGATGGATTAGTCAAAGAAGAAGTCTCTGAGAGGGATCAAGGAATAAATGAAGAGGTGTTTTACAAGCTCTATCCTCCGCCTTGCATCGAAGATATTAGCATCAACGGATACTTTGGGTATCAACTCCCAAGTTGGATGATGTTGACAGCAACAAGGCCCCTCCAGAGCTTGAGGACTTTAGAGATTAATGATCTGGCTTGCTGCTCCCTGCTCCCTGATGGCTTATGTGTGCTCCAATGTTTGGAGTTCCTAGTGGTCAATCGCGCTCCAGCAATAACGCGTGTTGGTCCTGAATTCTTGCAAGGACGCAGTCACTTTCACAATGTTTCATCTAAGGTGACAGTTGCTTTTCCGACGCTGCACAAACTGAATTTAGTTGGAATGGTGGAATGGGAGGAGTGGGATTGGGGGGAGGAAGTTGAAGCTATGCCTGTCTTGGAGAAGTTTTTTCTTAGAGATTGCAGATTGAGGCATATCCCTCTTGGCCTTGCCTCCCATGCAAGGGCTCTTAAAGAATTAACCATATGGAATGTCCAACAACTCCACTCTCTGAGCAACATTGATTCCGTTGTTGAGCTCAAGCTACATTGCAACCCAGACCTGACTAGGGTTTCTAATTTCCCGAAATTACAAAAGCTTTGGATCTACTATTGCCCGAAACTTGAGTCACTGCAGGATATGGCTGCACTCCGAAGGCTTGTGCTCACAATTGACTACAGCGAGAAGAGACTCCCGTCGTACCTCCAGAATGTAAAGCCAAGCCACTTGCTGCTGGAATGCAGCCCAAAGGTACTTGCTTCGGTTGCTGCAGGAAAATTTGGCACCGAGTGGGAAAAGTTCAACCATATCCAGCAAGTTGAGGCATATTCAGATGATAATGATCAAGGTATTGAAAAGAGACGGCGCCTATTTTACACAAGCGAACCCTACAGCATCGAGACAAATATCGAGCCAAGTTTGCAGGTAATAGATAGTTAAATACAAGCAATCTCCTATTGCTGATTCGATCATTGTCGTTTCATTTGTACGCTAGATATAGCACAGTCAGAATATATTTCCTACTATTTAATTTCACTTGGCAGGACCCGTCTGAGGATGAATATGAAAAGTATGAAGATGAAGATGATAGGGAAGTCATGAGAGACAAGTAATGGAGGCGAAGGATGTGATGCAATGATATGTATGTCCTCTCTGCTGCTACCAGCCTTTCTCTCGTGTGTGTATCGTGACCTTTTCTCTACAAGATTTTTTTTATCTCCATTGTGAACTGTGATCTTTATTTTTTCATAGTGATTTCCACTCAGGTGATGCTCTTATATAGTCATAATACAGAATGCAAGCAACAATTCACAGCATGGCGTCTGTATTTTTTGGATAATGAACTGTAGTATTGAAATATGAAGCTGCACTAGCATTCGATCTCTAGTAACTAGGCACATACATGTTCATATGAAATGGATTTATTTTACTTAATCTGTATCTTCTTCGTCTGGAGGGTTTACATCCATCATGTGTTGATCAGGTGTTGCTGCTGGCTGCACAATATATTGTGTGCATTATTTCAGTTTGATCGGTTTGTACATACAGGCAAATACCTGACGCCAGTATACAACCTCACAAAGGACTTTTCTAATTCAGTCGTTCTACTCCTAACGGCTATTGCACGATATGGAGCCATCAGCAAATACTACTCTGATGGTCTTCATCCACAATAAAGATCCTGAGGATAAGCACAAGCAAACAGTACCTAACCCTTAAATAAAGTACTACTTCCTCCCTTGCTAAATATATACTCCCTCCGTTTTAAGGCTTAAGGCGTCCTTGTTTTGCGTGTTTTTTCTTTGACCAAGAATTACTCTAAATATGTAAAGAGTTTTGGTATAAAACTAGTATCACTGGAAAGTATTTTTCAATACGAATCCAACAGTACTAATTATGTACAATATAATCAAGATTTTGTTGTTCAATTCTTTCGGTCAAACTTTGCTTTGGAAAGCGTGTACGTCTTAAGCCCTGGAACGGAGGTAGTAATATTTTTTGGCAAGCAAAACTGACTTACTAAAACGCCTTATAATTAGAAATAGAAATGAAACCTTTTAACGCTAATCGTTTCTTTTGTCTTGTACTTGACAAAGCATCTTTGTACCTTTAGATAGTGCCCTTTCCAACTATCAACCAGATCAGCCATCGCTAATCTCTTTCTCCCTCCTTATTTATTTGTTTCTTGGTGTACCTAGCGATCATGTGCATCAAGAACACTGCGTGTCAGGGGTCTGGCCAGTACTAACCTCCGTATCTAGCTAATGATTGGACCAGTGGATCCGTTAGCTAGCTACGGGTGTTAGTACTGGCTAGCCCCGTGAGACGCAGGAGCAATGTCTTTGGCGTGTGCTCAAATTATATGCGTCAGTGCCGATGCCTCGTTTGAACGGATCTGAATATTCTTCCACGACTAACCTCAAGTCCTTAAGTCATTGTTTCTCTTATCTGTCAGCTTCGCATCTAGTCATGTGCAATAATGCTTCAGTCACTTGTTCTCTTATGACGTTCTCAACCTTTTGGATGTTCTCAACCTTTTAGACATATCCTAGTCTTCGTGCCGGCCTGGTAAAAATTGCTAGCAAACTACTTGTCTATTCTTTTCTTTTGGTGGGAAAAGCTCAGACCAATCTTGATTCTTTTTTGTGCATTTACATACTCATGTTGAACAATGACCGCTGGTTTGTCAATAACTGATATTGTCACAGTTTGAGCATGCAAATAATTGTCATCCCGATGTTCACATTTGGATAACTGATAGGGTCCAATTGACAAAGCAAAGCTTGGTTTTTCCTACATACCAGCATATGGGCCTTCCGATGAAGAGCTGAGAGAGACCATCCAAGAAGCGGGTTCCTTCTCAATCACAGAGCTGTGGGTGCACAACCCTGCATAGTCCAGCATTTTGGAGAGGTCATGGATGAATTTGTGAGGACCGCCGAGTAGCACCGAGCCTTCAGCGGAGCTTGCAAATTGAGTGTACCAAATACCGGAGATTTATGTTGGTTGCGTCGCTCACCAAGTGTAGCATCTCATTTGTCTAACAACTGTAATCCTACTTGGTTTAGTAATAAAAGGGCTACTTCCTACACATAATTGTTGTATCATCATCATATTATGCTCATGTCATCATGTCACTTTGCATTTGAGCATCATATAAAACCTTTGTGATTTGGTTCTTCTCTCATAGGCATGGTAAATTGTATTTGCCTCTTGATATTGTATTTGGTTCTTGATATATTATTAAATGCCCAAGTTCAGTTGGGGGCATATCTTTTATTCAACTCCACCACCTTTCTTTCACCACCTTACCATTCCACCATCCCATTATCCATGAGCTTGTAATTATTTTTCTTTTGTTGTTTATTCTAGCTCATGAGAGATAGGGTGGGTCCAATTCTACAAATTCTTTTGCTTGGGCCTTACTCCACATTTTGGAATGCATAAGAACAATGCCATGTAAATCATCTTGTTTTCACAAAATAAGCATGGTATTAATTATTTATGCATGGCCCATGCAAGTACCACCTTTTGCTTGTCATTTGGATTTTATTTGATTTTTGCTTGGATCATCTCTCTCTCTACCACTCCTTTTGGCTTGATCTATTTTGATCTTGCTTAAACCTCATCACCATCTCTATCTACTCCATCACCACCTTTTCTTCTTTTCTCTCTTTGGCTATCTTGTTTGAGCTTGTGTGATCATGCTTGATCTAGTCATTTGAACCACTCCATCTATCTCTCTCTCTTACCCTCTAGCTAGGATCCCCCCCTATCACCTACCCATCTAACCATACCCCCCCCATCTAACCCTAACCATCACATCCCCCTCTCACCTAAACCCTAAGTCCACCCCTCTCTAGCTAACCCTAGCTCGACCTCCCCACCCTCCTCTCGCCTCTCCCCTCTCTACCATGCATGCCCCGCAGGGCCACCCTCTCCCTGGCCCCACACTCCCTCTACTCTCTTCTCACTCTCCACCCAAACCTATCTAAACCCTAGCCGAGCCTACCCCCTCTCCTTTCTCCCTCTCTCTTTTTCTCTCCCTGCCTTGTGGCCCTTAGCCCGACCCTGCCCCTGCCTCCTTGGCCCCGAGCTCCCTGCCCCACCTAGTAGCCACCATCGCCTCCCCCTGCCCCTGCCCGATCACGTGCGGGAGGACAAAGGTGGCACCGAGGCCACCTTATCCTCACTCCACCACGCCCATCTGCTCTCTCCCATCCTTATCTACCTCTCCCTCGGCCTCCTGCATCCCAGATCCGCCGAGGCTGCCTCACCTCCCAACCTAACCCCTGCTACCCTCTCTCTTCCAGCGTCGGCCACGTCGGCCCTCCTTTTCCCCTTCAACCGTGGCGAGGCGCTAGGTGACGAGGAAGCACGAGCTGGCTCCAGCTGACGTCCCCTGTACCCGGCGGACGGAGGAGAAGGCCCGAGCGCAGTAGCGACCGACGCAAACCCTAACGGCGTGCCAGCCTCGCCGACGATCGCGACCACCCCGAGCCGTCGACCACACCAACGCCTCGCGGTGAGCTCTTTTCCTCTCCGACATGGTCGCCTCGCTGCCTAAGCGTCCGATCATTTCCTCGAGCGACTGCCGCGCTGGCGCTGGCGTCTGCCTGGCGCTCGCGCAGAACCCTACCTAGCCTCGCCTCCCTTCCATCACAAGCCCGCCCACGCCCATGCAGCCGCCGCTAAGCGCCCGAGGTCACGCAGGTTCGAGCCCCAGCTGCTCTGTCCATTGTCAGCGTGCGGCTCGAGAGGGTTCGAGAGAAGAACAGGTCCGATGGCCTTTTCCCCAAACCCCTCAAATCTTTTATCCTCGAACCCGCTCCTCATTGTCCCACATGTCTCTCTCTGCCATTTCATAAAAGGATCCCCAAGTTTTCCTGACCTCAACCCGCGGTCCCCGGCTCCTCCACGTGGCACGCCCCCGCTGGCGCGCCCGCGTGTGGCCCTGTGGTTGCCGCGGTCCCACCCGTCAGCGATTGGGGCTGGGTTCGACTGGGTAATAAAGGGGTTTTTCTGTTTATCTGTTTTGACTTAAATCTTTTCAAATGAATTTAAATTCAAATTGAATTCTGCATTTAAATAACTTTTGAATTACAAACCCAAATTAAACAAATGATATATGATTTTGAATCAGAAAAATATGAGGATTTCAAATATGCCATCCAAAATTTCAATTGAGCACTTTATTTTCCAAGTTGAATATAATTACATAAAATGCCCTTTTCCTTATTTATTTAATAACTTTTGTTTTATAACTCCGAATTTAACAAATGATATGTCTAAAATGATTAGCTCGACGAGACCTTTCTGTTTATGCTATCCATGACTTAAATTGCAACATGCATCATATAAATATAAAGTATACAGCAACTTATCCGGGAATAAAATGTGACCAAAACTCAATGAAATGCTTATTTCTTGTATTCCACACCTCACCCATGCCATGCTACTTTAATGCCATGCAAATTGTGCATCATTCATCATGACATGATTGTTTGCTTGTCGCATTTTATTCATATGCTTGTGCACTTTATTTATGTTGGCCCTTGTTTGTTTGGTTCTTCTTCGAATAGACACTGAGCAGGGGATATATCAAGAGAACCAGGAGCACTATCCAGACCCTTCTCTCGCTTCAACTGAGTTGCCAGGCAAGCACTACCACATGCTTGCATACATATAGTACCTATTGCCTCTATCTTATTCTTGCATCATTGAGTCACGATTGCATTAAATTGAATCCCAAGTATTGCATAGCCTTACTTTTAAACCCCACCGAAGCTTGTTCCTCCATCCCATGAGCCATTACTATAGGAGTTGTTTGAGCCATGCGAGTCGTAGAATAGCATGTGTAGGGTATGTGAGAGTCTGATGGATAACGAGGTACCTAAACAACTTAACCTGAGTAGTAATGGGATAACTAATGAAAGTGGCACCGGTGAGCAATATCTGCTATTTGATTTTTCCTTCTCACTTGTGTCCCGTAGGACCCCGAGTACTTGATTCCTGTTCCTTGATTATTCGCGCTATCCACATTCGGGAGGCTTATGGGACCCCCCTGAGCCAGAGCTTGATTCAGTCTTATTTCTTGGGGCCACAAACTAGTTTGAGGTTTTGTTTACTATCATGTACTTATGCCATGCTTTACTGCTTTATTACGATTGTGCGAGGAGCACTGTCTTATTTAGGTAAGCGGAGTGTTTTCGGTATCGACAAGCCAGTCACATTTTCGGGTTCCCGATCGTTTCTGACCCATGGCGCAAACCTTGAGTCCGTCTCAAGTCGATAACCGTTGCGGGTAGCTTAATGGGGTGGCCTCAAATATTCTCAATCATGTGATTGCTTTGTCGTGAAGGCCTCGTTGGGTTTTGATTTGGTTTTTCCGAGGTTGATCGAGTGTGTGTTGCTATTTGTGCACCCTCAGGTAAACTTTCTGAAAGCCGTGTCCGCGGTTATGGACGACTTGGAGCACAGTTTCTCGATCATAGACAAGCATAACTAAAGTACCGCTTTAATTTGACTAAGTAACTGACTAGTAAATAGTGCAACACTCATGGAATGGTTAATAAAACTGCCAACGGATGGGGGGGTGTTCGTCCGCTTCCTCGTTGGTAAGCGAGGGGGAGGATGGATCTGTTGATACTACTGTTATAACTGTTGTTATTAATTCACGGACATCCGTCTATCTTTGGTTAGTCGGATGGTTAGCGAGTATCTAAAGAATTGTTAGGGTTTATCTTTTGCTGCAATTGCGTCACCCCAGGTTGTGTCCCCTTTAGAGGCATAAAGACTTGCTGAGTACCCCTAGGGTCTCACACGATAAATTATTGGTTCAGATGAACAGGTACACTCGCAAGATGGATCTTTGGGAGGAGGCGGATGATGTGGGCAACGATCGTTCGGTGTAGAGATTCCGGGAACGGGGATCCGTGAGATCTGTGGGCGGGATGTGCTTATTTATGGGGCATCTTATGCTGATTTGCTTCTTATCCGTACTCGGATCTTGTTTGTCGCTTCCGCCTGATACTCTGATGTGTGATGTATGAGGAAAAATCCTAAACTATTATATCTATCTAGGACATTTGAATCTTGCCGTATGGCGTTGCTATTTTTTCTTTCTTTTTAGATGGAATGGCTCCGATATACTATTGTATGGTGGCTTGCATACATACTCATTTGTTTATGTAGTTGATCCCTTCGCCTGCCGATTACGCCGCCCGTACTTGTCCCGATGACTGGAAATGGTTGGGACGGCCGAAAGGTCTACCTGTGAGTGGCATTTGGGCCCCACCGTACTATTTCAACCATTTCCTCTCATCCAGGCTTGTATCTAGGAAGTGTAACGCTTTCAATCCTCATCTTAAAAGTTCAAACTAGGATTCACGTGTTCTGGGTTTCCGTAGTACCATAGGTTGTGTTTTTTTTGTGTGTGTGTGTGTAATTCTTTGTCTATCTGTTGCATCCAAGTTGTTATCTAATCGGCCTTTTGGTTATCAACTGTTGGTACATTCCATACCGACAGGCTTTGCAATCCGACGCGATCTATCTGATTCGTTGTATACCGACGCGATATGTCTTACTCTTAGTTATCCGACGTTATCTTGTTTGGGGTGTTCGTTTCCGTAGTTACCAATCTTTAGGTTCAACGTGAGAAGAAGGGGTTAGGATATGTGTTCCACTTATTCATGTGCGGAGTAATGATTTGAGTGTGGGATGGAGTCGCGACCATACCACTACTCTTATCATTCGCTTTTGTATATTGAATTGGTAGAGTCACTAATCTTGATTCGTTAAGTGATTTTGCGCATCTATTGGTATTTTAATGCCGAAATTTGTGGAAATTTTTTCTTTGATATATCTGTGTACCACACTCCTTTTCAGTCGTGTGCGATATGCTTAATATCTTCTAGGTGCTTTGAACTTTGTTGATATTTTAATATCATCTTAGTAAATTGTATCCTTTAATCTTGGTTAATTCCATCTTGGTACTATTTTGGATTATTATTATTCTCCATTATAGTACTGACTTGTGTTTTATATCAATCATAGGATGGCTCCACCACGCCGTTCTGATGAGGACATACCACCTGAACTGGGATCCACGTTGTCAAACATCGCCAATGCCTTGGCAGCAATGCAGCAGAACCAGGAGCGCTTTGAGGAAAGTGTCAGGAGGAATGAGTTTGCTCCGCTACCTCCACCTCCCAAGCGAGGAGACATCAAAAGCTTTCTGAAGTTCAACCCTCGCCAATTTGATGTTTCTGATCGACCACTTGATGCTGATGATTGGTTGCGTGAGATGTCAAGGCTACTCGAGACTGCTGATGTTCCTGAGCAAGAATGGGTAAAGTGTGCTACTCACCTTCGAAGGAGATGCAACTCTGGTGGGAGAATTACAAGGCAAAGCGCATTGGTTTTCAGCCTACTTGGGAACAGTTCACTGGGCGTTCAAAGAGCGATTCATCGAAATTGTCATGGAAAGGATGAAGGAAGTGTTTCTCAACCTCAAGCAGGGAAATGATAATGTCAATACCTACATCAGGAACTTCATGAATCTTTCTCGTTATGGTGGCGATGAGATCTCTGATGACAAGAAGAAGCAAAAGAGGTTCCGGCAAGGGCTCAATGCATCGATCAAATATGCAATCACACATGCAAGGCCGGCATCTTTTCTGGAACTTCAGCATACAGCTCTGCGGGAGGAAGCAAGTAGGCAAGTGTTTGAGGAGTCAAAGAAACACAACCGTGATGCACCAAGCTCTTCAGCTATGTCATCTCCTTCTAAGCGGCGTGTCTGGGTTCCTAACACCCCACCGTCGCTCCCGGCTCCACCAAGACCTGCAAGCTACGCGGCAAGGCCACCAAACTTCATCACTGCTGCTCCCAGGGGCTACAACCACCACTACCCTGAGGCGCTGGCGAGTACAGCTACGTTGATCCACGCCCACGGTGCTTGTTTCACGTGTGGAGACTCGGACATCTAAACTGAACTGTGCTGAAAACAAAGCTCTTCCTCCACCCCCTCCAAGATCTGCGGCAAGCTCTCCTTTGGTTCGTGCACCACCACCTCGGGCTCTCAACATCAACACTAAGCACGGGTCTACTGTTGCTCGTGCCAACTGTGTCAACGCCGCTCAAGCTGAGCATGCACCGGGAGTTGTGATGGGTATGCTATCCGTTAACTCAGTCCCTGCACGAGTTTTGTTTGATTCTGGTGCATCGCATTCTTTCGTTTCTATCAAGTTTGCATATGAGAATGGGTTAGCGTTGGTTCCTCTCCTCAAGCGGTTAATGGTTCTTTCTCCTGGAGCAAATATGGCAGCTTCTAAAATCAGCCATGGCAATCAAATTGAGATTGGTGGCTCTTCGTTCTCTGCGTCCTTAATTGTTCTGGGCAATTCTGATATTGATGTCATCTTGGGCATGGATTGGTTGACAGCAAATGCAGCTGTGATTGATTGTCTTTGACGCTCGGTTTCTCAAGATTCCAAGGCCATATAGTCTATTCTCCAAGTTTGACTCCTGCTATCCAGCTTTTCTCTTTGGCGGCTCGAATGATGATGCTATGGAAGCTATTCAGTGTTCCTGGTCTGTGAGTTCGGATGTCTTTCCCAAGAGTTGCCGGGTATGCCTCCGGATCGTGAGGTTGAGTTTGTAATTGAGCTTGAACCTGGAACGGCTCCTATCTCCAAGCGGCCTTATAAAATGGGTCCTGCTGAGTTGGCTGGACTCAAACGTCAACTTGATGAACAAGAGAAGTTGGGTTTCATTCAACACAGTACGTCTTCTTGGGGTAGCCCAACAATCTTTGTGAAGAAGCATGACAGGACTGATAGACTTTGTGTTGACTATCGGGCTCTCAATGCTAAAACCATCAAGAACAAATATCCCCTTCCGCGGATTAATGATCTCTTCGATCGCCTAGGAGCTGTGGTGTTCTCTAAGCTTGACTTGAGAAGTGGTTATCACCAAATCAAGATTCGCAAGGAAGATGTACCTAAAACAGCTTTCACCACTCGCTATGGCCTGTATGAGTACACGGTCATGTCTTTCGGTCTCACCAACGCACCTGCTACCTTCTCGAGGCTTATGAACTCGGTTTTCATGGAGTACCTTGATAAGTTCGTTGTGGTCTATCTGGATGACATCCTAGTCTATTCTAAGTCAAAGGAAGAGCATGAAGAACACCTTCGGTGTGTCCTAAACAAGCTTCGTGAGAACCGCTTATATGCAAAGTTCTCAAAGTGTGAGTTTTGGCTACCTCAAGTAACCTATCTTGGTCATGTCATCTCTGCCAAGGGCATTGCAGTCAACCCGGAAACTGTGAAGACAATTGTTGAATGGATTCCTCCTGTTAATGTCAAAGAAGTGCGGAGTTTCCTTGGTTTGGCTAGTTATTGTCGCCGTTCGTAGAACTTTCCGAAGATAGCGAAGCCTCTTACCGATCTCCTCAAGAAAGGCAAGAAATACCTTTGGACTCCTGCATGTCAAGCAAGCTTTGAGACACTCAAAGAGAAGCTCACTTCCACACCAGTCTTGGTTCCTCCGGATACATCCAAGCCTTTCCAGATATTCTGTGACGCCTCTTTGCAAGGATTGGGTGCGGTCCTTATGCAAGAAAAACAAGTGGTTGCTGATGCCTCTCGACAGTTGAAGACGCATGAGATCAACTATCCTACACATGACCTCGAGCTCGCGGCAGTTGTCTTTGCTTTGAAGCTATGGAGGCACTACTTGCTTGGCAACCGTTGTGAGATCTTTTCTGACCACAAGAGTTTGAAGTATATCTTCACTCAGCCTGATCTCAACCTTCGGCAGAGGAGATGGATTGAAGCAATCAATGATTATGATTTGACCATCAACTACACTCCGGGCAAAGCTAATGTCATGGCCGATGCCCTCAGACGCAAAGCTTATGTCAACAACCTCATGATGGAAGAACAACAGCCTCTCTTGTGCGAGGAATTCCGTCGACCAACACAGAAATTGTGGAACAAGGGCATCTCCTGAACCTTCTGGCTACTCCTCTCTTGGAAGAAAAGATTCGCTCTCGTCAGCTTGGTGATCCGCACACCAAAAAGATCATCTCCAAACTTCAGCTTCCGAAGTATGAGTCCTTCCACGTCGATGATCAAGGCACGCTTTTCTTCAAACACCGGATGTTTGTTCCAAACTACCCGGGTTTGAGAGAGCAAGTTCTCAAGGAGGCGCATGATTCTGTTCTTTCTATCCACCCTGGCAGCACAAAGATGTACATGGACTTGAAAACACAATATTGGTGGCCGGGTCTAAAACGATATTGTGCCAAGTATGTCTCGGAGTGTGATGTCTGCCGCAGAGTGAAAGCTGTCCATCAAAGACCTTTCGGTCTTCTACAGCCATTGAAACCTCCGGAATGGAAATGGGAGAAAGTAGAGATGGACTTCATCACTGGTTTTCCAAGGTCGCAGAAGGGCAACAATGCAATCTTTGTTATCATTAACAGGCTCTCTAAAGTGGCTCATTTCTTCCCCGTCAAGGAAACAATTTCTGGAATTCAGTTGGCTGAGCTCTATATCAACAGAATTGTCTCTCTGTATGGGGTTCCGCTTGAGATCAGTTCAGACCGTGGGAGCACCTTCACTTCCAAGTTCTGGGAAAGTTTCCAAAATGCTTTGGGAACAAAGTTGAACTTCAGCACAGCTTACCACCTTCAGTCGCAAGGACAAGTTGAAAGGATCAATCAGATTCTGGAGGATATGCTTCGTGCTTGCGTCATCTTTTTCGGCATGAAGTGGGAGGAATGTCTTCCTTATGCTGAATTCTCTTACAACAATGACTTCCGAAAAGTCTGAAGATGGCACCATTTGAGGCTCTCTATGGTCGCAAGTGCAGAACTCCGATTGGTTGGTCAGGTGCAGGAGAAAGAATTTGGTTTGGCCCTGACATTGTAACTCAAGCAGAGGAGAAGGTGCATATCATTCTTGAGAATCTGAAGATTGCTCAAAGTCGCCAGAAGAGCAATTATGACAGGAAGCACACGGACATGGTGTATGCCCCTGGTGATCTCGTTTACCTTCGTGTCACTCCCATGAGAGGCACGCACCGCTTTGGTATCAAAGGAAAGCTGGCTCCTAGATACATCGGTCCATTCAAAATTCATGGAAGAAGAGGAGAAGTTGCTTATGCTCTTGAGCTCCCGGAGAAACTCAAAGTCCATGATGTTTTCCACATCTCTCAACTCAAGAAGTGCTTCAAATATCCCGGCAGGACCGTGGATCATGAGCTAATCGATCTCCAAGAAGACCTGTCTTATCAAGAACACCCCACAAAAATCCTTGAGACCGCAGAAAGAAGGACTCGCAACAAGTCCATCAACTTCTGCAAGGTGCAGTGGTCGCACCATTCCGTTGATGAAGCCACTTGGGAGCGTGAAGATGAACTCCGTGCCAACTATCCTACCCTCTTTGTGTCATCTTCTTCTTCCTAGAATCTCGGGACGAGATTCCTGTTTAGTGGGGGAGAGTTGTAGCATCCCATTTGTCTAACAACTGTAATGCTACTTGGTTTAGTAATAAAAGGGCTACTTCCTACACATAATTGTTGCATCATCATCATATTATGCTCATGTCATCATGCCACCTTGCATTTGAGCATCATATAAAACCTTTGTGATTTGGTTCTTCTCTCATAGGCATGGTAAATTGTATTTGCCTCTTGATATTGTATTTGGTTCTTGATATATTGTTAAATGCCCAAGTTCAGTTGGGGGCATATCTTTTATTCAACTCCACCACCTTTCTTTCACCACCTTACCATTCCACCATCCCATTATCCATGAGCTTGTAATTATTTTTCTTTTGTTGTTTATTCTAGCTCATGAGAGATAGGGTGGGTCCAATTCTACAAATTATTTTGCTTGGGCCTTACTCCACATTTTGGAATGCATAAGAACAATGCCATGTAAATCATCTTGTTTTCACAAAATAAGCATGGTATTAATTATTTATGCATGGCCCATGCAAGTACCACCTTTTGCTTGTCATTTGGATTTTATTTGATTTTTGCTTGGATCATCTCTCTCTCTCTCTACCACTCCTTTTGGCTTGATCTATTTTGATCTTGCTTAAACCTCATCACCATCTCTATCTACTCCATCACCACCTTTTCTTCTTTTCTCTCTTTGGCTATCTTGTTTGAGCTTGTGTGATCATGCTTGATCTAGTCATTTGAACCACTCCATCTATCTCTCTCTCTTACCCTCTAGCTAGGATCGCCCCTATCACCTAACCATCTAACCATACCCCCCATCTAACCCTAACCCTCACATCCCCCTCTCACCTAAACCCTAAGTCCACCCCTCTCTAGCTAACCCTAGCTCGACCCCACCTGATCTACCCCTCCCTCTCGGCCTCTCCCCTCTCTACCATGCATGCCCCGCAGGGCCACCCTCTCCCTGGCCCCACACTCCCTCTACTCTCTTCTCACTCTCCACCCAAACCTATCTAAACCCTAGCCGAGCCTACCCCCTCTCCTTTCTCCTCTCTTTTCTCCCCTTGTGGCCCTTAGCCCGACCCCGCCTCCTTGGCCCCGAGCTCCCGCCCCACCTAGCAGCCACCATCGCCTCCCCCCGCCCCTGCCGATCACGTGCAGGAGGACAAAGGTGGCACCGAGGCCACCTTATCCTCACCTCCACCACGCCATCCTGTCTCTCCCATCCTTATCTACCTCTCCCTCGGCCTCCCCATCCCCAGATCCGCCGAGGCTGCCTCACCTCCCCACCTAACCCCTACCTCTCTCTTCCAGCACACCGTGGCCCTCCTTTCCCCTTCCGCAACTGTGGCGAGGCGCTAGGTGACGAGGAAGCACGAGCCGGCTCCAGCTGACGTCCTGCACTGACGACGCGAGGAGAAGGCCCAGAGCGCTACCAGTATGACACCTACGCAAACCCTAACCGCCGGTGCACCAGCCTCGCCGATGATCGCGACCACCCCGAGCCCCGTCGACCACACCAACGCCCTCGCGGTGAGCTCTTTTCCCTCCTGGACATGGTCTGCCTCGCTGCATCGCCTAGCGCCGATCATTTCTCGAATACCAACAAGGCTGCCGCCGCTAGCGTCACACGCCAGGCTCTCAGAGAACCCTACCTAGCCCTCGCCCTCCCTTCTGTCACAAGCCCACGCCCACCGCAGCGGTAGCCGCCGCCGCTAGCGCGCCCGAGGTCACGGGTTCGAGCCTCAGCTGCCTCTGTCACAAGGCCAGCCCGATTTACGAGGGTTCAGAGAAGAGGAACAGGGTCCTGATGGCCTTTTTCCCCAAACCCCCCTCAAATGTTTTCTCCCTGAACCCGCGCTCCTCGCTGCCCCACATGTCTGTCTCTCTGCCATTTCATAAAAAGGATCCCCAAGTTTTCACAGCCTCAACCCGCGGTCCCCGGCTCCTCCACGTGGCACGCCACGGGCGCGCCTGGTGGCCCTGTGGCCGCGGTCCCACCCCAGCGATTGGGGCTGGGTCTGACCGGTAATAAAGGGGTTTTTCTGTTTATCTGTTTTGACTTAAATCTTTTCAAATGAATTTAAATTCAAATTGAATTCTGCATTTAAATAACTTTTGAATTACAAACCCAAATTAAAAAAATGATATATGATTTTGAATCAGAAAAATATGAGGATTTCAAATATGCCATCCAAAATTTCAATTGAGCACTTTATTTTCCAAGTTGAATATAATTACATAAAATGCCCTTTTCCTTATTTATTTAATAACTTTTGTTTTATAACTCCGAATTTAACAAATGATATGTCTAAAATGATTAGCTAGACGAGACCTTTCTGTTTATGCTATCCATGACTTAAATTGCAGCATGCATCATATAAATATAAAGTATACAGCAACTTATCCGGAATAAATGTGACCAAAACTCAATGAAATGCTTATTTCTTGTATTCCACACCTCACCCATGCCATGCTACTTTAATGCCATGCAAATTGTGCATCATTCATCATGGCATGATTGTTTGTTTGTCGCATTTTATTCATATGCTTGTGCACTTTATTTAGGTTGGCGCTTGTTTGTTTGGTTCTTCTTCGAATATACACCGAAAGGTGGATATATCAAGAGAACCAGAGCACTACCAGATCCTTCTCTCGCTCAATCGAGTTGCTGTGCAAGCACTACCACATGCTTGCATACATATAGTACCTATTGCCTCTATCTTATTCTTGCATCATTGAGTCACGATTGCATTAAATTGAATCCCAAGTATTGCATAGCCTTACTTTTAAACCCCACCGAAGCTTGTTCCTCCATCCCATGAGCCATTACTACAGGAGTTGTTTGAGCCATGCGAGTCGAGAACAAAGATGTGTAGGGTATGTGAGAGTCGATGGATAACGAGGTACCTAAACAACTTAACCCGAGTAGTAATGGGATAACTAATGAAAGTGGCACCGTGAGCAATATCTGCTATTTGGTTTTCTGCTCACTTGTGTCCTGAGGACCCCGAGTACTTGATTCCTGTTCCTTGATTATTCGTGCTATCCACATCCCGGAGGCTTATGGGACCCCCCTGAGCCAGAGCTTGATTCAGTCTTATTTCTTGGGGCCACAAACTAGTTTGAGGTTTTGTTTACTATCATGTACTTATGCCATGCTTTACTACTTTATTACGATTGCGAGGAGCACCTGTCGCTTAGGTAAGCGGAGTATTTTCGGTATCGACAAGCCCACCACATTTTCGGTTCCCAAGTCGCTTACCATCAAGCAAACCTTGAGTCCGTCTCAAGTCATCTAACTTCTATGGTAGCTTAATGGGTGGCCTCAAATATTTCGAATCGTGATTGCTTTGTCGTGAAGGCCTCGTTGGGTTTTGATTTGGTTTTTCCGAGGTTGATCGAGTGTGTTGTTATTTGTGCACCTCAGGTAAAACTTTCAAAGCCATGTCCGCGGTTATGGACGACTTGGAGCAGCTCGATCATAGACAAGCATAACTAAAGTACCGCTTTAATTTGACTAAATGGCGACTAGTAAATAGTGCAACACTCATGGAATGGTTAATAAAACTGCCAACGGATGGGGGTGTTCGTCCGCTTCCTCGTTGGTGTTTAGGGAGGATGGATCTGTTGATACCATCTTTATATAATTGTTATTAATTCACGGACATCCGCTTATCTTTGGTTAGTCGGATGGTTAGCGAGTATCTAAAGAATTGTTAGGGTTTATCTTTTGCAATTGCGTCACCCAAGTTGTGTCCCTTTAGAGGCATAAAGACTTGCCGAAAATTCTAGGGTCTCACACGATAAATTATTGGTTCGATGAACAGTACACTCGCAAGATGGATACCGGGTGGAGGAGGCGATGATGTGGGCAACGATCGCTCGTGTAGAGATTCCGGAACAGGATCCGTGAGATCTGTATGGATGTGCTTATTTATGGGGCATCTTATGCCGATTTGCTTCTTATCCGCATCGGATCTTGTTTGCCGCTCACCGATACTGATGTGTGATGTATGAGGAAAAATCCTAAACTATTATATCTATCTAGGACATTTGAATCTTGCCGTATGCTATATTTTCCTTTCTTTTAGACGAATGGCTCTCATGTACTATTGTATGGTGGCTTGCATACATACTCATTTGTGTATGTAGTTGATCCTTCGCCCGATTACGCCGCCTTTACTTGTCCCGATGATGAAATGGTTGGGACGGCCGAAAGGTCTACCTGTGAGTGACATTTGGGCCCACCGTACTATTTCAACCATTTCCGCTCATCCAGGCTTGTATCTAGGAGCGTAATTCACCGAGGTAGTTACACCAAGGCATGCCATGACAACTTGTGCGCTACTGCTAGTTTGTGTCACTCACCGATTCATGAAAATCTCTGCAAAATTCAAGATCAAACTCAGTTGGATCTGTGAGAGACAAATATCTGCTAAACAAGCATTTCATTGTTCCAGCCAAGTACGATGTCTTTTTATCTTTCTTTCACAAGGCAGTTGAGTATGTTATCGAAGTTGTGCGGAGGGTATAGGTTACTCACTTATTTTCTTCGGTCCATATGGTAATTTTGTAAGAGCATACAAAAACCTCTGGGTTTTTTTCATGATATATTGCCATTATATCTCCTTGTGAGGCATTATTAGTTGCAGACTGTAAGTTATGCTAGTTTGTTATTCTGCTTTTTATGTATATGCATTAGTACTGCACTTTTCTCGGCCCGTTGACAATTTAATAATTGTAAGCATAATAAATAAATTTCCAGAGCAAAAAATGTGTTCCCTTCAGAAGAAAAAATTGCACCTAAAACATATGAGATGCCGAGAAAAACCTCTTGGTTGGTTTAAGTATTTTGGGGGCGCTCATCGGGCTTTAAATCATAGTGCTAAGAAACATAATGTCTGAAGTTATTACTGTTCATAATATGCCAGTCTAATACATTGAATCATAAGTTTTTGTCCATACTCAATAGGAAAATGACCTGTTATGATTCATCTTCAGTTTCATGATTTTTTGGTAATCGTGTTGGAAATTTCATACTGTGTCCGATGGGGAGCACAAGTATGACCATGACATAATTCTCTTCTATTTACGATTATACAAGTTCTATTTCTTGAGCTTATGTTAAGATCAAACATCACATGCAGTATTAATCCTTAAACTGGTTAGCAACTAAAGTCAAATGATAATTCCACATGATATGAAATCTATAAATATAACAGAATATTTCCACATCTAACCAGATGCCATGGATTCAACAAGAAATGAATTGCAGCAGAACATTCCTGAAAAGCTGACTATATTTCAATCATTTAATATAACTAGTGCTCAAAGTTCTTCAAAAAATCAGGTGAAACTTTGCTAGCCAATAGACAAGTGGATAAGTTGCCTTGCTTCATAGTTGGTTATGACAGACAAACGGAAGCATGAAACATATGTATATTTGCTATATCTTTAGTGTATTAAGAAGACCACTGGGTTATCTCTAAGAAAAGAAGCCAAGTCAATTGTTCAGTTACAAAAAACAGAGACAAGAGGCGTTTAGATTTCTAACTGTTACTGCTAAAAAAGGTCACTAGATAAAGTAGATAAAGCAAAGTCAAGTCTTCAGTTCAAGAAAAAAGAGGCATGAGTCAGGATCATCTGGCAAACATTTCAAAAGCAGACAAAAAATGATTTAACATGAACACACACATGATAGACATTTCAGCCCAAAAGAATATTCAAAAAAATATAACGCAACCATGTTACAGTCAGAGCTTACTGATCATAACTTTTTATACATCAACAGAGAAGCTAGTGGTGGATACAGTTCACACATACTGCAGTTCGGATGGTAGGAGGATACACACGGCCAGGCCTTTAATTAAGAAGCACCACCACTGTGAACAGCCTTCGGATGGTAGGGGTAAGTGTCTGCATAATCATCTGGCGGAGATGAAAGGCCAAGTGTTCACAACATAACCATCTATTGTCGGAAAGAAGGTATGCTGAACAAGAGTTTGCTTGAGACGCAATGGAGTGACACCGAGAAATTTGCAATGGAAGCTGGCAACCAACTTGCCAGCGTGTCGATCTGAAGTAGTCCCCGATCGGACCATAATGAGCACATCATTATCATCCGAAGAGAAAAACAGCAGATACGAGTTCTTGCTAAACCCAAACCGCACGGTGAGCTCTGCAACCGGCAAAACCAGAGATGAAACAACCATCAGCAGCCCAAGGGGGTAGTTTGTCCGGTTTATCATACTTAGGGGGGTGATTTGACCCAATTGAAAGATATGGGTGTGCTTTGGCCGGAACATAATAGCTACGGGGGTGATCTAAACTTTTTTCATAGGAAAATGACCCGTTATAGTTCATCTTCAGTTTCATGAATTTCTGGGAGTCGTGTTAGAAGTTTCATACTATGTCCGACAGGGAGCACAATCTTTGACCTGAGCATGAGCATGAGCATGACCTAACTTTCTTCTGTTTATCAGTATACAAGTTCAATTTTTTGAGCTTATGTTAAGATCAAACATCACATGAAGTATTAATCCTTAAATTGGTTAGCAACTAAAGTCAAATGTTAATTCCAGCTGAAGCAACAGAAAGCTGTAAATATAACAGAATATTTAAACATCTAACCAGAAGCAATGGATTCAAGAAGAAACGAATTACAGCAGAACATTCCCAAAAAGGTAACTACAATTCAATTGCTTAATATAATAACTAACGGTCAGAGACATGAGGCAGCTAGATTGCTAACTATTGACAATAAAGCAAGATCAAGTCTTCAGTTCAATAAAAAAAAAGAGGTATGAGTCAGATCAGATCAATTGGCAAACATTTCCAAAGCAGACAAAAAAAGATTTTAGCACGAACACACCTGACAGACATTTCAGCCCAAAAGAATATTGAGAAAAAAAATGCAACCATGTAACAGTCAGAGATTCTTGATAATAACTTTTGTACATCAATAAAGCAGCTAGTGGTGGATACAGTCGGTGCTTCTTGATCATAACTTTTTATACATTAACAAAGAAGCTAGTGGTGGATACAGTTCACACATAGTGCACTTCATGAGGAGGACACACACAGCTAGGCCTTTAAGAAGAACTAACACACTGAACAGCCTTCAGATGGTAGGGGGGTAAGTGTCTACATAATCATCTGGTGAGATGAAAGGCCAAGTGTTCACAACATAACCCTCTATTGTCGGAAAGAACGTATGCTGAACAAGAGTTTGTTTGAGACGAAGTTGAGTAGTACTAAGAGATTTGTTATAGAACCTGGCGACCAACTTGCCACCAGTGTCGAACTGAAGTAGCCACTTGCCCGATTCAACAAGGATGAGCACATCGTCATCATCCGAAGATGAAACCACCAGATCCCAGTACTTGCCAAGTCCAAACCGCACACTGAGCTCTGCAACCGGCAATTCAGCCCGGCATTTGAAGGCCCATACCTCGCTGTCGTAGTCCCGCGTCATCCAGATATCGATGGTTGTCATTGCATCATTGAAGCCGGCCATGCCAAGCATTCCATCCATCTCAAACAGGTCAGCAGCGCCAGGAACGGCCGGAGCACGCATCTGTCTGAACGACTCGGCCACGCCATCGAATACCATTATCATGCTGTTTTCGGCCTCAACCATCTGTACGAACCAATGCAGGCAGCCACGGAAAGGGACAGATACGGCGAGCCCATAAATCAGCTCCTCCGCCTCCGGCCACCCGATGTGCCTGGGCGGCTGGCATGAGCCCAGTGCGTAAACATAGCAGGCATCTTGAACGCCAGGTGGACGTTCAATCCACATCCCGTCAGGGTAGAGCAGTAGCCGGTACCCGCCGGTAGGAGTGTGTGGGTACATTCCGGCGAGGCTGAAGCCACAGAGCAATGGGAGAGGAGCACACTGACGAGTGGCCGGGTTGCAGACGGTGAAGTACGAGGCATGAGCGAAACGCTTGTCACCGACAGTGGCAAGGAAGAGGAGGCCGTCGCAGGAGGCCTCCAGCTCGAAGTGGTTGACGCGGGAGCCAAGCCGGGCGACGGAACGGAGCTTGTCGGCGGCAGCGGCCCCTGCCCGGTGGTCGAGAGGCACGATGTCTAGGGACTGGTTGAGGTTGTCGGTAGCGTCGTGCAAGTAGAGGAGGGGCAGAGCGGGCTGGTGGGCGTGGTGGGCGAGGAGGAAGCCGCGGGAGGAGGTTGCGCGGCGCCAGGCGCGGCAGACGGCGCGGCAGCGGAGGAGAGCTTTGGGGGGCAGGCGGACGAGGATCTCCCAGATGGCGATCTCGTCCGGGAGGCCGCTGTGAGGAGGCGTATCTCCTGCTGTTGCGGCCTCCGCCATGGCCGCCGGCTGGGAGATCCTCCTAGAGGAGCAGAAGTGCGGTGGACTGGTAGTGCCGGCGAGTGGTGGCGGCGGAAGGTTTAGGTCTTCTTCTGAGGAAAAATGGGAATGGACTGGGCTGGGCTGGGCTTTAGCTCAGAATAGGACTACCGTAGATCCCTCAGAAAAAAAAAACACTGCTGTAGCCACTGCCGTCTGTACTGCCAAGAATAGATTTGGTGGATGGGCAAAAGTCTACCAGGGAAAGCAAGAAATGAGGGAGGCAAATTATGAGTCCCAATCATCTTTCCGTTTGCCAAGAATAGGAACTAGGGATACCATCACTGTGCCCTAGCAATTGAAAGTCTCCTGGCCTGTTACAGTTCACAGTGAAGTTTATCAGAAGTCTTACTCAAAGGAAGCTGATTCGCAATTTACAGTTAACACAAATGCAGCCTGGCTATTTGTTGAAGTGTATGCCATGACAAAAAAGAATAGCAGGTCAATATTCCAAAATAAATGAATCAAGTTGGGAGAACATACCATTTCTGAACTCATAACAGTTCCACGTGCCGAAAGAACATCTAGTACAGAAAAAAGAGCATGATGCACAAGAATACCAAGAAAATAATAGAGAAATCTAAATAGGTACCTGCTTGAAGCTTAGTCATCTGTCTATCAGGGAACTTGGTGGACACTGATACACCAGGTCAGGGAAGGTGTCTACATCAGTGCAACAGACGATATGGTGTTAGACTGAACAAAATACTGCGTCAGTTAGGCCGTCCAGAAACAGAGTTTCAGAAACTGGAAATAAATGGCCGTCCAGAAACAGAGTTTCAGAAACTGGAAATAAATGGCGCAACATATTGAGCTAGGTTATATAGTCACGAGAGTAACCTTGTGTTTCGCTTCTTGAAAGCCTTCTACTGATCTTAACTGGAAATTATATTCCAACATATTGAGCTAGGTTATGTAGGACTGTCTCAAAAAGATGCATGTCAACAGCATCAAACGTTACAAAAGAATGGAAATTTACAGATTTGTTGCGTCTCAACAGTCTCTATCAACTACTCTGCCAGGACTCTAGGGAAGATTCAACGAATAAAACCAGACCAGTAATCAGGTCTTTGCTTTTTGTTGGTCTAGTATAACATTCAAGATCCTTCCAGGCACATAAATCCTCTTCTTGATGCCCTTCCCATTCAAATATTTGGAGAGTTTCTCGTCGGAGGCTGCTTTCTCGAACACGTCATCCTCGGAGCACTCCTTGTCGACAAGGATTGTGCCCCGGGTCTTCCCATTGATTTGGACCGGGAGTACAACCTCTGATTCCTTCAAGTACTCGTCTTTTGCCTGGACAGGAAATAAACTGTTCAAGTACTTTCTAATATGCCACAAAACAAAATTTTAGTCAAGCGTGAAATTTCAAAACCATAGGCATATGTCAGACTACTGATCCAGAATATGCTCTTAGTAAAGAGTACTCTTCAGCTCAAAGCAGTGAATCTTTCTGACGAAATTTTCATCTTATGTGAATCTGCAATGTATGCTCACTTGGCAGCAAGGGAATGACAGTACAAAAGCAGGGCAGGTTTAAGCTTACCTCTGGAAACTGTTCATAGGCCAATGATTGTGAGTGTCCAAGACGAAACCAAAGCTCTTCAGCCAAGTGTGGTGCAAATGGTGCGAGCAGCAGAACAAAGGAGTCTATAACTGACTTCGGCTGGGTGTCCCACTGTACAGAAGGACAGCATTACATCAGATTCTTCTAGAGATGACATGGGGTGTAAGGTCAGAGAAGCAAAAGGCATGTTTACTAGAACGTTCTGTTGCTGGTGCTATGTGAAACCAAGCAATCTTTCGAATCTTTTGAGCTTACATTGAATAACCTCAGATACAAACAACCTATGGACTTTACTGATGCCAGCTTTGAGATTCTGTGCCCATCAATACTTTACCAAAGTATGACCTAACACATGAATGAAGAAATACTGCCGCATTGAAGTGAATGTGCAGTTGTGCACAATTGACTCGTTACAGGAAACTACATACATAAGCTTTGCACATATTTGAAAAAATGCAATACAGCACAGTGAACTAGTGTTTGGCAGATAACTGATGCAACAGAAAGCTGTCGTCTGTCATCTTTGAGTTTGGGTCTAGGAAATGGATGTGTAATATGATTCATGGTAGATTAACCTTCCAGGGGGGAGGGGAGGGGTGCACACTATATACTATTGTGGATGCAAAAAATGGTGCCTGAATTTACCTTGTACGCGGCATTCACAAATTCCATCATTGCAGAAATTGCAGTATTAAACCTTGTTTCTTGAATTTCCTCTGAGACCTACAAACAAACAGGATAATTCATGGTAATCAAGTGTCAAAAAGTAATCATTACAACAGCACAACTTGAAGGTTTGGCACTAAAAGGGTACTGAAGATTTTCATAATACAATCTCGGGCAAAAGAGTGTAGCACTATGGTAACATCAGGAAAATCTATCAGTGAGAAAAAAATTCCATCTGAAAGCAGAGACAGAACTAAGGCAGTAAGGTTTTGTCCCACTTGGTTCACCTCCATACTGGAATCATAATGAGTTCCGAAATATTTGAACAACAGTTGGTACGGGTCAGAGAAGAAATTTACAGATTCTTTTTTCCCACACCAAACCAAATTCCTCCGTTATGTTGCATGACTTTGAAATTGAAACATGGTAAAAGTTCTAAAACCAAACAGATGACTCTAGTAAACCCTATAAGTTCAAGATTTTCATTTCTAGATGCATAAGTGAAACATGTTATTTCTGTTGATAGCTGTGACCTACCCTTGCTATGCATTTGTGAAGAACTCAAGCTGCTCAAGGTTGGTTCATCAGTGGCCATAGTTCCATCTTTATATGATCCATCTGGTAGTGGTGCGCCAACTACGAGTCTCCAAGTCCTACCTAGAAACCGATGCACGCCTTCAATTCCACCAGTGCTCCATGTTTTTGAATCTCTGTGTGTATCAAATATTCTGTTAACTTTCTGAAAACGGTTTTATTTCATCTTAAAAATTGATGAGTGGAAAGAAATCGGTGTACCTCAATGGTCCCATAAACATTTCATACAAGCGGAGAGAATCGGCACCATATTCTGAAACCACGTCATCAGGGTTGATGACATTTCCTCGACTTTTACTCATTTTGTAGGCACGGGCATTTAAACGTATTTCTGGGTCATCCTTCAGCACATAATGGTCTCCAACTTTTGTGATCTTCAGAACACAGAAGCAAGCAAATGTCAATCTCCAAACTTTTATCACCCCAACTGAGCACAAGGAGCAGAGCACACCTTATCTGCTGATACTTTCTCTTGGTGGCAATCAATTAAGCTAGAGTCTGAATCTGCAGAAACCCACCTGCCTTCATTGTCTCTATATGCAGTATACTCAACCTGTTATGACATCCGTCACTTAGGAACAGAAAAATGAATGACAAAGATGTAGAACATCTGAAAGAAAGTAGCTCCACCTACTTCTCCTAATATTAATCCTTGGTTTATCAGGCATTTGAAGGGCTCTTTGGTGGAGACCACGCCAATATCATAGAGAACCTAGAGATATAATTTGGTTAGAAGAACATAGAGCAAACATATACTACTAGATTTTTGTTCTACAAGCCTACGTGATAATATTTGATGGTACAAGCAGGGAGAAAAAACATAGTGAACCAGAAAGAGTTGGTGCCCAAATATCCCACTAGCTGAATCTAGCTAACCAGAGTCGAGATTCTACTGTACATTATCATTATGTTAGTTGAAGGGACACCTGATTCAGACCTCTCAGATTGCTTTTGATTTCATGCACAAACGAATCAACCCAACCTCAATCAGCAAAATTTCATACAATCGCACAGGTGGAAAACTGATAACAAAGATATCAACAAAAGCTATACAGATGGCATCATTCCATAAGACAGGTCATGAAATTTCCCATAGCCTTCAATTGAATTATAGAAGAGGAGCTGTTTGTATAAAAAGAACCTTATGCCAAAATCTTGCATACAGCAAATGCAAGACAGAGTGTTCGGCACCACCAACGTAGATATCAACTGGACCCCAATAACTGCATGATATAAAAAAAGAAGTTAAACGCACATCCCTAACTAGAAGTCAAATATGAAGAAGGATGCACCTTTCTTTAGCCTTATCAACCAATGTGCTGGAATTTTTTGGATCCATGAATCTCAAATAGTACCTGCACAACAATTTAAAAACATCACAAACACAGCATGGGAAGGACATACTCAAGAACAAGGGGATAGAGATTTGTCCATTGAACAATGGTGTTGGCAATTGCAATATCAAGCAAACATGGACAGCTTTACTCGCTTTGGAGCCAAATTACAAAGTGTGTAAACCACAAGTTCCCACTATAAAGAACTTCCCCCAGAAATTAGGGGGCATTAACTTAGTATAAATCGCTGCAACTACATCATGGCAAAATTTACCAGCATGAACCAGCCCATTGTGGCATGGTGCTTGTTTCTCTTGTTGCAGGCTTCCCAGTTAAAAGGTCAGTGGTTTTAACCTGAAAATGCAGAAAAACACTTTAATAGCATGTATACGCAAAATTAAAAGAAGGTCAATACATATGTTAATGCAAATTTACTACTCCCTCCGTTTTAAAATATAAGATGTTTTAGCGTTGTGAAGCAAATGTATCTAGACTTCTTTTAATATATAGGTTCACTCAGATTTGGAGTGAATCTACACACTAAAATAAGTCTAGATACATTTTCTTCACAAACCTAAAACATCTTATATTTTGAAATGGAGGGAGTAACAGATAGTAGCTTACATTAGATCTCATGACCCTCAAGTTGCCAGGTGTTCTTCATATTTTTCAAACAAATAATACTTACAATATCAAATTCATCTAGCTTGCTCATTCAAAAATGCAAAATATTAATGATGCATAACAGTCCAACTGACATGAAACTTTCGGGGATGTGGTTTCTCAGAGCTATCATTGCGATTTATATTTTCTCATTGATCGTTTTAACTTCAAAAGATGAAGTGGGATTAACTATTTCACATTTGTTGTCATCTATTCTTTTCTAACCTTCACACCAATATGCTTCTTCTATTTGTACCAATGGTTCATAGACATGCAACAACTAGAGGAGTTTTTCAAGGAAAAACAAGAAAAGTTCTTAGCATTACACAAAGAAATCATAATTTTTTAGTATAAAAAAATGTTGCAAACACATACCCAATCTGTTGCTTTGGTCAAAGGGGCTCTGCACCAGTTGGGGTGAACTCATCCAATTCAGGAAGAGTTAAAGGTAACTCGTTTTCTGAAAGAGGCACCATTTCATTGGTATCACAAGGTAAATCAAAGGAAAGGTTCTCCCCAATAGCGTTGCCTAGCAAAAGCCAATCTCAAGCTTGTAGGTTACCTGGTAATTGGGTCTGCTCAATTAGTTCATCATGAAAGAAGCATGCAGAATATTGCTATATGATGAAGTGGGAAAATAATGCACCTTTCTCTTTCCAAATCCATTATTCTCTACCCAATCGGTAACTTTCAGAGCAGCATCTTGTGAAAGCATATCATTGATATTTAATCCAGATGAAGAATTGGATGAGTTTATCATAATACCATCACCTGCATAAGCCTCCTCAGGACCACAATTGCCATTGGGTGGACTTACAACCTTAATGATTGGAAGCTTGTATTTCAAGGCAAATTCGTGGTCACGAGAATCATGTGCAGGCACTGCCATGATAGCCCCGGTGCCGTAGCTGTAAAGATGTTAAAGAACCACTAAGAACACAATGATGCACAACACAACATCGAATGACACAGAAGACAAAAGATAAATTGACAAACCTTGCTAAGACATAATCTGCCACCCAAATTGGGATGATCTCTCCGGTTACTGGATTCTTAGCATAAGAGCCACTGAAAACTCCAGTTTTTTCCTTCTGTAGTTCAGTTCTCTCAAGTTCACTCTTTCTTGCTGCAACTTCTGTGTATTCCTCTACCTGCTTTCCCAAAGTCCATATTAAAGTTGAATGTGTGAAGATGAGAAAACGACAAGAAAAGAAACATACATGCACACGTTGTCCCTCAGATGTTAGAGATGGCAATGAAACATGCTCAGGTGCTACAACAAGATATCTGCAGCAGAAAAACAAAAGCCAGTTCATTATTGTCATCTGGGTCTAGAAACTGTGATAGTTGACACCGATGGAAAAAAAGACAGAGAATACACACGTTGCACCAAAAATTGTGTCAGGCCTTGTTGTATAAACTGTCAATTTAGCAGCTAAATCATGTCCCTCCTGGTCAACGGTGCAAAATTCAAGCTCAGCACCTTCCGATCTCCCTATCCAATTTCTTTGCATTTCTTTTATGCTCTCAGGCCAGTCAAGATCATCCAAATCTTCAAGAAGTCGATCGGCATAAGATGTTATCCTCAGCATCCACTGACGCATTGGCTACACAATACAAGATAAGGTGGATAATGCTTTTTGCAGATAGGTGCCAAGCAACATATACATTAACTTGGCAGAGCATACACAAAAATTGATAAGCTAAAGACAGCAGAATGAGATACACACTCTCTACAGCATACCTTTCTTACAACAGGATAACCACCTCGTTCACTGACACCATCAATTACTTCTTCATTCGCCAGAACAGTCCCAAGTGCAGGGCACCAATTAACCGGTACCTCAGCCTGATTGTAAGATATCAATGCCAGCCTAAAAATCATTGAAAACCACAGATACAACACTAAGAACATAAAAAAGAATCCTAAAAATGAATGGTACAAAGCAGATGGTCACTGGAAATAAAGTAAATGTAAAACAAGAAGAGTGTCAAATCAAATGGTAAACATGTATGAAACTCGAAAGATCCAACAAACAAGGGCATTAGTAGCTCTGACCTGGTAAGCTAGCCCTCTTTTCAGTAGTTGAAGAAAAATCCATTGCGTCCATTTATAGTAGGTCGGTTCTGTTGTGGAGATTTCACGATCCCAGTCATAAGAAAACCCTAATGACTTAAGCTGCAACACAAGAAAGCATTCTCCTAATCAACCACTGGTAGCCAAAGTACCACACAGAAAATTTTACACTTGCATGGAAAACTTTCAGGTTATGAGCCATGGAACATGCATAGCAAAGGATACAACTAATATCTGATTTCATACCAAGAAATCAGAAAGACCCACCCGTACGGGCATCACAAATCACGAAGGAAGATCTCTAAAACACCCTAGCAATGATTCCACTACCGACTTGTTTGGCTAAAAAACAGTATTGCTATATTTGCAATGTAGCTCAGGTATGGCGCGGCGCCTAACTTAGTGGCAGAGCTAATACAGGCAGCATGAAGTGATATGTTTTGGTTATGCAACCTACTGGAAATGCAAAATCGGCACTTTATAGAACAAGAACAAGATGCAAAGCATATCTAATTGTCAGCCCGAAATGAAGCATGAAATCGCGCTTGACTTGCTACCGCAAATATGTAATATCAACTGGCCCTAAGGAGCAACAGATGCTGCGTAGCACGAAGTGCATTACGGCATTACCTGTGTGCGGAAGCGGTCAATGTTGCGTGCAGTTGTAACCTTGGGGTGGGTTCCCGTCTGTGCACAGAGTACATCATTCAGATCATAGCAACACAGCAAAGGTACAGAGGATAGTAAGCTCGATGATGAGACCCCAGGAGAGGGTTTGAGTTACCTGGATAGCATACTGCTCAGCAGGAAGACCAAACGCATCCCATCCCATTGGGTGCAACACATTGAAGCCTTGCATGCGCTTGAACCTTGACAAAATGTCGGTGGCCGTGTACCCAAGGGGGTGTCCAACATGCAGCCCAGCCCCACTGCATATGGAAATTTGAGAAATCATTTGAACTACGAACATAATGTATCTACCTTTAAGGGCAGGATTCAATTCAGGATGGGTTTATGCATGGAGGAAAATTAAATTTCAGCATTGGCTGTGTGCACCCCGTGATGCAATGGCCGAGAGGATGATACTTTCCACTGTGTAGGAAAAACTAAATTACAACCCCGTATCCAATTATACCACTGCATGCAGTTGCAAGGGCAGTACAGAACTACATGAAAGTCATGACAAACTCGAACAATTCGAGCACAAATTCGTGGTGGAGAGGCAGAAATTGCACAGTCATGATGACCATTAATCTTACACAATTGAGGAAGAAATTCGTGGCGTGGAGGAGATTCAGGGGTACCTGGGGTAGGGAAACATGTCGAGGATGTAGCACTTTGGCCTGGAGGTGTCGAGGCCGTCGCCGATGTCCGGGGTGCGGAACGTGCGGCGCTCCTCCCAGTGCGCCTGCCACCTCGGCTCGATCTCGTTGTACGGGTACGCCCTCCTGGCCTGCGCCTGTGCATTCCCCGCATCGGCGTCTGCGCCGGTGCAGCGGCAGGGGCGGAGGTGGGCTCGGCGCGACGGGAGGCCGCGGAGCGGGGGCAAGCGGCGGCGGTGGTGGAAGTCGGCGGCGAGGGAAGGAGGCCGCGCGTGGAGCCGGAGCGGCGGGTGCGTCGTGAGAGCCATCGGGATTTCGAGGTGGGGTGGGAGTGGGAGTGGCCGAGCGGGAGTGGGAGCGGGGTGTGCCAGAAATATGAAGGGGAGCGGGAGGAAGAAGACGAGCTTGGGATAAGGTTTAGGAATTTGCTGCTAGCATTTTATTTCTGAAATATAAACAGAAACCACTAAGATGAGGTATTTTTTTCAATTCGATTTAATTATCATAGATTTATAAAAAAAATTGGTATATATATAATAGAGTTCTTTTAGAGCAATCACATATTTTATATTAATAAAAATCAAGTCATATGAAGCAACACATGTGAAAACTAAAAGACAAATCGGGATAAAATGATTATCCTGGAAACAATACAGATAAAATCTTAAGAGAACGGAAAATATAAAACGATCCTTAGGATTTCCCGCAACCATCGAAGCCAGTGGCCGCCACCCAACTTCAGCATCGCCGAGACGCACGCTGGAATAGATGTCGAACTTCCAACACTGCCAGATCCAAAAAAGCACCATCGCCAACGAGGCTTTGTGAGTCGATGAACAGGCATGCTGCACGTAGCGAGACACATGTTGTGGCACGTCCACCGGGGGACATCCCCGTGTTGTCTTGAACCAAGATTTGTTCTCATCGACAAAGTCAAAGAAGAACGACAGATCCACCACCTCTGAACCAACATCCTCGCTCCAGAGAAACCACCTTGCCCTGGTCACCAACTCCGTCGCTAAGAACGACGACACATCGAGAAACTGATCTCGTCAAATCTGAAGAACGGCAAGAAGATCAAACTATCGATCTAAAGGAACGACTAGCAGACCTTGCCATCAACTCCGAGGTGTCGCCGTGAAGGTCATCGCCGGTGTGGAAGTAGAGTCAAGACATATTTATTGCCCGGACGCCGCTCCCACCACCCCAACGGCACGCTATGGCAGACATACCCTAACCCTAACTGCTAGGCAGAGAAACGAGGTTCCCCATCCCTCCTACCGCCGGAGGCAAGCAGAGGGAGAGGGAACCAGCACTCTCGCCGGTTGAGATCTGGAGGGAGGGAGCCGTCGCCGCCTCCTGTTTCCATGAGGAGGAGAGGCAAATGAGGAATATTTCGATATAGGTTTATATATAATAGAGATTTATAATCGTGTGAAGCATATCGACACAGCTTTTCTTGGAACCCCTTCAACTTATATATGCATTTATCCTCGCTATATAGGTTATCTGATCTCACAACAATTTGCGACCGGCTCCCTGATTGATTGCCGTCATCTTTTTTGTCACAAATACAGTAGAAAAAGAGTTCCTACTATATCATTTTCTATTATATAAAATGTGTAGTATTTACATGGATGAGATAGTCCAATTTATTACGTTTCTCATAGAGTATCTAGGCATAATTGGAGCACTTCCTTCAAATTTGGCTTTGCTGTATGCATAATGTGTGGCATCCCGCAAAACCACTACTAGAAAATCGCGTCGAATTTGTGCATTGCATCGTCATCATCATGCATTGTTTGCCAAAACTATTTCGCAAACCCCGTTTTGTTTTCCAAACGCCCCATCTTTTATTCAAACGCCAAACCCGGGACGCCGGAATATTTTGTTTTGACTAAATATGTTTTGCAAACGGTGTTATCAAGACAAATAAAATTTATATTGTTTTTAGTTGGGGCAGTCGAACGGGCCAGATCGACCCGAACGACCACCCCAGGATTTTTGAATCGGCCCAACTAGTCTGCCCCTCTAATTCCTAAAGCTACCCAGAAAACTACCCAACCCATCCCTCCACCTCACTCCTTCCAATAGTATCCCCGCCACCGCCTCTCCTCTTCCCCACCAACTGTGACACGCCACCTCTATCTCATCTCTCTCTCTCCCTCACAGCACACACCCCACCCCACCCAATCACACACAGCACGCACGCTTAGCCACCCTCCCCACCGGTCCACCAACCCCGCGTGCCCCACAGTCCCACCTCCCCTGGGACCCACGTCCGAACCGCCCCTCCCTCCACTGTTTCTCTTCCACCCTGTCTGTCCCCACCCCGCACGCCCTCCTCGCCTCTCTCCTCCCGCCCTCCACCTCACTCCTCCGCTCTCCTCAAGGCTGCTCGCCCCGCCTCGAGCCGGCTCGCCATCACCAGACCTCAACCTTCCTGCTGTCCTCCTCTGCCGGGCCTCCTCGCCTCTCTCAGCCTCGCTGCCCTCCCCACCCTCATGCCTCTCTCCCAGGTTTCGCCTGCCTCGCCAGACCCCGCAGCCGTGATCCTCCGCTGCCTCGAGCCATGCCCGCGCGCCGACGCACCTCGCTTATCGCCACGGCGACCACCTTCCCCGCCATCACGCGAAAGGGCCCCGACCTCGCTGCCTCACACCACGCCGCCGCTGAACTGCCGCTCGCCATTGCCGTGGCTTCGCCCGAAGCGCCCCCAGCGTCCCTCGTCATCCACTGCCGCCTACCGCCCGCGTGCTCGTGGCGTCGCCAAGGCCAGAACCCGCCGTTCCTCCTCCGCTGCGATACGCCGCTGCGTCGGGTCTGCCTCCGCCGCCACGCCGCACCGACCAGCGCTCTCCTCGCCGCCCGCCGCCTCACCGGTGCCTCCCGAGCTTCGCCCGGAACCAGCGTCTGCGGCCGCTTCCATGCCTGTGGCGCCAGGTGTTGCAGCGTGAGGCTCCCTGTACTGGTGAATCAACAAGGGCCTTGCGGTCCCATCCTCGCCGTTCGCGGACACCACGCCATCGTCCGGATCCGTGCGCCAAGCCCTCCAATAGCCATCAAGTCGGTGGGCCGAGACCCGAACTTGAGATCATCGCCCGAGACCGACAAAGGGTTCCACAGGGACGCCAATCGCCGTCATGGGATCGACGATTCGAGAGCCGTTCCGGACCCGATAACCGCCAAGATCTACGATGTCCAAGGACCCGATGACCGCCGAGATAGCCACCGGTTCGACATGCACGCCACGGACGAACAAGTATGCCGTCATGGTACGACAAGAACCCGGACACGGATGCCTAGATCATCGGCATGAGATCGAGACCCGTGCCCGAAGACCACATGCGACAAGACCTTCGCGAATGCGGAATCAAGTACCCGAGCCAAGACCTCCGGGAAAGGACAAGACCAACGACATGACCCGGCGTTCGCGAATGAGACAAGATCGGCTATCGGACGCCAAGTACTTCACCGGACATCAAGACCTCGGGATGATACAAGTACTCCTTCCGGGCGATACTCAAGAACACGAACAGCAAAGACAACGACGAAGCGCCAAGAACGGCACCGACCAGAGCGAATTTGGCGACCGAAACCCCAAGTCCGGCTTCCGGAACGCGAAGACCCTAACCCCCGGGCCGAGAACGACCCCGGAGGCCGAGAATGACCCCGTCGAACCCTGGACCCTGGACCCTGTCGAACCCCGAACCCCGGAACCCCAAGATCGTCGAGACCCCTAATGTGTGAACCTCTTCCCGAGACCCTATTTTATAACATAATACAACTTGTTGCCTATTAAATTGTCATTCCCGCATGCATAGCATTGGTTTGGGGGCCTTATGTCGTTGCACCATATAATTAAATATGGGGCCCATATGCGGGCAAATCTAGCCTTATATTGGCCTCATTTAAACATGTGTAGCGAACCGGTTCCATCTGTTGTCTTGCTAAACAACATTTAATTGCGGGGGTTTCTAAACAACATGCACCACCTAATTAATTGTCAGGACCCCGGTTCCGCTTAATATTTGCCTGATTGCATCGCACCTTGCCATGCCATACATCATACATGCATCATGCCGATCTTCTACCGTAATCTTAAATATTGCATCCGGTGTTTATTCTAGTGTTTTGCTTCTTCGCGGATAAGGCCGTTGAGTTGATGTGAGCTTCACGACCTTCGGGTTGAACCTTCGGCAATGTTTTCAAAGAGCATCTCCCTTTCTACCTATCTTACTTTTATAGTCTTTACTCCCTCCTGTTGATCTATTGCTATCTGTGTTGCGATGCTCTAGATTCCGTACCCTTGATATCCCTTGCAGCCATATATTGCCTTGGACACATCCTATTACCTGTTGATTGGTAGATAGTTGGACTTGCGCGTCGTAGTTGCTTGCTCAAGTGCTGATGTGTGTCGTCGTATGCTACAGTTGCTGATGTATTGCCGCATGTTGATGTTGGAGATGATTCTAGTTTTGCTTATCGTCACTTTAATTTTTGTTTAACAACTAAAATTGAAATAAGCAGAGGCATCGGTGGGTGATAGAAAATATTTGGTTTCCGAACGCCCACTTGTGTCCCGTAAGACCCCGAGTACTTGATACCTGTTCCTTGATTTATCGCGCTATCCACATCCGGAGGTATATGGGACCCCCGAGCGAGCTTGATTCGATCTTATTTCTTGGGGCCACAACTAGTTTGAGGTTTTATTTACGATCCTGCTTATGCCATGCTACTTTCAGTATTTAAATTGTGCGAGGAGCACACTTGTCGCTTAGGAAGGCGGAGTGATTACGCTATCGACAAGCCCAGCCACACTTCGGGTTCCCGATCGCTTAGAGCCATTGGCGCTAACCTTGAGGTCTCGAGCTTGCTTACTCGTTATGGGATCTACTCAAAGGTGGCCTCAAATATTTCTCAATCCTGTGATTGTTCACCGTGAAAGCCTCGTTGGGTTTTGAGTTGGTTTTTCCGAGGTTGATCGGCGTGTTGCTATTGGTGCACCCCGGGTAAAACTTTCAAAGCCGTGTCCGGATATGGACGACTTGGAGCTGATTCTCGATCATAGACAAGCATAACTAAAGTTTATTTGCTATCAATTTGACTTATAATGACTAGTAATCAGCTCCACTATAATGGAATGACTAAATAATACTGCCCACAATTGCTTGTTTTGTGTGTAAGCTTCGACCATGGTACGACTAGTAAGTATTGCAACTACAACGAAATGGTGAATAAAAGTACCAACAACTCTTTGGGTTATGGGTTTATCTCATGCTACTTGTATCGATTAGTAATTGACGCAACTATAACTGAATGGTTAATTAAAAGTGCCCATCGCTTACTTTATCGTGACGATTACCTATACCGACTAGTAATTGCTACAACAATAACCGAATAAATAAACGCCAACTGTGAGTTCCTCGGTTGACTTCCTCGTTGGGTCTCGAGGGGAAACGCCAGATGGGTTTGTGATGGTAGTATTAGGTTATCTCGAATAGGTCTTCTTACCCTCTCGATTGCCGCCATTGTATCGAGTCTCTATAGGTTGTTTAGTGCATCTTGCTGCCGCCGCCCACCATACCTATGTAGGCGAGGACCGCCAATTCTAGCCTCGCCATGTCCGCCTCGATCGACGCCTTTCTTTTTCCTTTGCCCTCTGTCGGCACCCTTTTGTTTAAGCAGGTTTTGAGATCGTCGTTAGCGAGGTTACCCTTCCGCTTGGCACGCGGGGTTATGGACGCCATTGGTTATTCTTCGTGGCTCTTAGCCCATTTGCATCTTGTCCGTAGTCGGACGCCTCCGCTTTTCAAGGTGATTTGGATCTTTGTACCGTATATTCGTATTCTTGACTCCTTGAGTCAGCTATATATATCTGTTCTGTGGGTCCCATCAAGGACCGTTGTGTAATGTTATTACTTCGTTTTCCACCCGCACGAAAGTGCCTGGTGGGCACCTTTGAATCGTTTCTATGCGGGTTTGGTGAATTTTGCCCAAACTTGCATAGGTCCGATTCGAGGGTGTTACAGTGGTATCGAGCTCACGGCGATGACCCACAAGTCCAAACTGTAGGATAACCTAGCTAACGGCAAGTAGAGTGTCAAAACTATTTTTGAAAATCGGTTGGATAGTTACGAATAGGTCCGATTTTACTCATACCCTTCTGTTCTCCTCTTACCTCTACGTGTTTTGAATCCGCTTCTTCTCTCTTCTCTTGAGTCTAGGATTTCCATGTTGGGTTTCCGTCGTACCTTCAGGGTTTCGCTTCCTCCTCTGTTAACGGTGTTCTACCATCCGGTGTTCATGCTGCTTGGGGAGTTCGTATGCTATGGTACCATTCTTTGTTCCTTGTTTGTGCCTTCCGGTGTTTTCCAACGCGACGACAATATCCTCTACGCCAGATCCGATGCATATTCTGCATCACTCCTTTGTTTCCGAACCTCGCTTGTCGAGATCTTCAGTCTGATTCCGAGAATGGTTGCACTCTTTTCTACTGATTGTGCGGAGTAATAGTTTGGGTGCGTGATGGATTGGCCCCCATGCCGACTACCCCTTCTATTCGCTGTTGTACATTGAAGTGGACGAGAATGCATCGATTCCCTCTTCCTACCGAAGTTAGAGGTGGCTTTATTTGTTGATACCTCTACCTTCGACCTTTTGTCCCCGGAGTGTTCCTCGACGATCACGGACAACGACCCCTTGTTAGTGGTGTCGCGAGGATCTACACGAAGCGCGAAGGATCAGACCGCCGACCTTCCTTCCGGTACCATGAGGCGGATCTCGAGGGCGAGATCCATTGTTAGTGGTGTCGAATTGTGGCATCCCGCAAAACCACTACTAGAAAATCGCGTCGAATTTGTGCATTGCATCGTCATCATCATGCATTGTTTGCCAAAACTATTTCGCAAACCCCGTTTTGTTTTCCAAACGCCCCATCTTTTATTCAAACGCCAAACCCGGGACGCCGGAATATTTTGTTTTGACTAAATATGTTTTGCAAACGGTGTTATCAAGACAAATAAAATTTATATTGTTTTTAGTTGGGGCAGTCGAACGGGCCAGATCGACCCGAACGACCACCCCAGGATTTTTGAATCGGCCCAACTAGTCTGCCCCTCTAATTCCTAAAGCTACCCAGAAAACTACCCAACCCATCCCTCCACCTCACTCCTTCCAATAGTATCCTGCCACCTCGCCCTCTCCTCTTCCCCCACCAACCAGAAGCTGACACGTCACTCCCTCTATCTCAGCTCTCTCTCTCCCTCACAGCACACACCCCACCCCACCCAATCACACAAGACGTGACAGCCACCCTCCCCACCGTCCACCAACCCCACAGGCCCCACGCCCCACCTCCTCAGGACCCACGTCCACCGCCTCCCTCTCCACTGCTTTCCACTCCTCCCCACCCTCGCACGCTCTCTCCTCCTCGCCTCTCTCCCCTGCCACACTCCGCCGCTCTCCTCAGTCTCCGCCACCCTCCCCGCCCAGCTGCTCGCCCACCGCCAGCACCCGCAACCTGCCGCCTCTGCTCCTCCCAACCGCTGCCCTCGCCTGCAACCTCGTTGCCGCCTGACTCACCCATGCCCTCTCCCGGCTGCCAGGCTCCCCCGCCAGACCCCGCCGCAGGCCGCATCCTCCGCCTCCGCGTCCCCGAGCCGCGGCCCGCACGCCGCCGACGCCCTCACCACCGCCCATCGCCGCCGGCGCGCGACCCCACACCTCCCGCCACCGCGAAAGGCCCCGCCCCTCGCCGCCCTCACGCCACCGGCCGCCGCCCGCCGTGCTCCTCCTCGCCGCTGGCCGGCTTCGCCGCCCCAGCGCCCCTGCAGCCCTCCGTCATCCACTGCCGCCTACCCAGCCCGCGCTCCAGCGTCGCCGCCGCCAGAACCCGCCGCTGCTCCTCCTCGCGATGTCGCCGCTGCCGTCGCCCGCGTCGGGTCTCGCCGCCACGCCCTGCGACCAGCCTCCTCGGCCTCGCCGCGGCCGCCTCACGGTGCCTCCCGAGCTCGCCGCTTTGCCGCTGCCCCGCGTCCGCCGCGTCCATGCTCGCCCGTGGCGCCGAGTGTTCGGCGTGAGGCTCCCTGTGTACTGGTGAATCAACAAGGGCCTGCGGTCCCATCTCGCCGTTCGCGGACACCACGCCATCGTCAGGATCCGTGCCGCCAAGCCCTCCAATAGCCATCAAGTGGAGCGCCGAGACCCTGAACTTGAGATCATCGCCGCACGGCCAAGGGTTCCACAGGGGACGCCAAGTACGCCGTCATGGGATCGACCAGGTCGCCGAGAGCCGTTCCCGGACCCGATAACCGCCAAGATCTACCGATGTCCAAGGACCCGATGACCGCCGAGACAGCCACCGGTTCGACATGCACGCCACCGCGACGAACAAGTACTGGCCATGGTACGACAAGAACCCCGGACACGGATGCCTAGATCATCGGCATGAGATCGAGACCCCGTACCCGAAGACCACATGCGACAAGACCTTCGCCCCGAATGCGGAATCAAGTACCCGAACGCCAAGACCTCCGCCGGAAAGGACAAGACCAACGACATGACCCGACGTTCGCGAATGAGACAAGATCGGCTATCGGACGCCAAGTACTTCACCCGGACATCAAGACCTCCCAGGATGATACAAGTACTCCTTCCCGGAGGCGATACTCAAGAACACGAACGGCAAAGACACTGACGCAGAACGCCAAGAACGGCACCGACCAGAACGAATTTGAGGCGACCCCGAAACCCCAAGTCCGGCTTCCCGGAACGCCAAGACCCTAACCCCCCGGAGCCCGAGAACGACCCCGGAGGCCGAGAATGACCCGTCGAACCTGGACCCGGACCTGTCCGAACCCCGAACCCCGGAACCCCAAGATCGTCGAGACCCCTAATGTGTGAACCTCTTCCCGAGACCCTATTTTATAACATAATACAACTTGTTGCATATTAAATTGTCATTCCCGCATGCATAGCATTGGTTTGGGGGCCTTATGTCGTTTCACCATATAATTAAATATGGGGCCCATATGCGGGCAAATCTAGCCTTATATTGGCCTCATTTAAACTTGTGTAGCGAACTCGGTGCTATATTCTTGCCTTGTTAAAACAACATTTAAATTGCGGGGGTTTCTAAACAACATGCACCACCTAATTAATTGTCGGGACCCCGGTTCCGCTTAATATTTGCCTGATTGCATCGCACCTTGCCATGCCATACATCATACATGCATCATGCCGATCTTCTGCCGTAATCTTAAATATTGCATCCGGTGTTTCTTCTAGTGTTTTGCTTCTTCGCGGATAAGGCCGTTGAGTTGATGTGAGCTTCGCCCCGACCTTCGGGTTGAACCTTCGGCAATGTTTTCAGGCGAGCATCTCCCCCTTTCTACCTATCTTACTTTTATAGTCTTTACTCCCTCCTGTTGATCTATTGCTATCTGTGTTGCGATGCTCTAGATTCCGTACCCTTGATATCCCTTGCAGCCATATATTGCCTTGGACACATCCTATTACCTGTTGATTGGTAGATAGTTGGACTTGCGCGTCGTAGTTGCTTTCTCAAGTGCTGATGTGTGTCAGATGCTACGATTCTTGATGTATTGCCGCATGTTGATGTTGGAGATGATTCTAGTTTTGCTTATCGTCACTTTAATTTTTGTTTAACAACTAAAATTGAAATAAGCAGAGGCATCGGTGGGTGATAGAAAATATTTGGTTTCCGAACGCCCACTTGTGTCCCGTAAGACCCCGAGTACTTGATACCTGTTCCTTGATTTATCGCGCTATCCACATCCGGGAGGTATATGGGACCCCCCTGAGCCAGAGCTTGATTCAGTCTTATTTCTTGGGGCCACAACTAGTTTGAGGTTTTATTTACGATCCTGTACTTATGCCATGCTACTTTCTGTATTTAAATTGTGCGAGGAGCACACTGTACTGTTTAGGAAGGCGGAGTGATTACGCGGTATCGACAAGCCCAGCCACACTTTCGGGTTCCCAGTCGCTTACAGCCATTGGCGCTAACCTTGAGGCCGTCTCGGAGCTTGCTTACTCCGTTGCGGGATCTATATTTCAGGGGTGGCCCCCTGAAATATTTCTGAATCCTGTGATTGTTCAGTCGTGAAAGCCTCGTTGGGTTTTGAGTTGGTTTTTCCGAGGTTGATCGAGCGTGTGTTGCTATTGGTGCACCCCGGCCGGGTAAAACTTTCTGAAAGCCGTGTCCGCGGATATGGACGACTTGGAGCACAGTATCTCGATCATAGACAAGCATAACTAAAGTTTATTTGCTATCAATTTGACTTATAATGACTAGTAATCAGCTCCACTATAATGGAATGACTAAATAATACTGCCCACAATTGCTTGTTTTGTGTGTCGCTTACGACCATGGTACCTGACTAGTAAGTATTGCAACTACAACGAAATGGCTGAATAAAAGTACCAACAACTGCTGGGTTATGGGTTTATCTCATGCTACTTGTATCTGATTAGTAATTGACGCAACTATAACTGAATGGTTAATTAAAAGTGCCCACTGCTTACTTTATCAGGACGATTACCTATACCTGACTAGTAATTGCTACAACAATAACCGAATAAATAAAACTGCCAACTGTGTGAGTTCCTCGGTTGACTTCCTCGTTGGGTCTCGAGGGGGAAACGCCAGGATGGGTTTGTGTGATGGTAGTATTAGGTTATCTCTGAATAGGTCTTCTTACCCCTCTCTGATTGCCGCCAGTTGTATCGAGTCTCTATAGGTTGTTTAGTGCATGCTGCCGCTGCCGCTTCAGTCCACCATACCTATGTAGGCGAGGACCGCCGAATTCTAGCCTCGCTGTAATCGGCCTCGATCGACGCTCCTTTCTTTTTCCTTTGCCCTCTGTCGGCACCCCTTTTGTTTAAGCAGGTTTTGAGATCGACGTCGTTAGCAGGGTTACCCTTCCGGCTTGGCCTGGGCAGGGTTATGGACGCCATTGGTTATTCTTCAGGGCTCTTAGCCCATTTGCATCTTGTCCGTAGTCGGACGCTCCGTCTTTTCAAGGTGATTTGGATCTTTGTACCGTATATCTGTATTCTTGACTCCTTGAGTCGCTGTTATATATATCTGTTCTGTGGGTCCCATCGAGGACTGTTGTGTAATGTTATTACTTCGTTTTCCACCCGCACGAAAGTGCCTGGTGGGCACCTTTGAATCGTTTCTATGCGGGTTTGGTGAATTTTGCCCAAACTTGCATAGGTCCGATTCTGAGGGTGTTACATAATGGTAGTAATATTTTTTTTAATTTAACAATGCATCTATGTTTCTCTAAAGGTGGCATCATTTCTCTGTTCCCAGATGCTTCAACAGCCTGTGATTATGGTTTCCATTAAAAATGTCATTGAGTATCTCGATTTAGCTTTAATTATCATATTGTTTATGACATAGTCAGTATTCCAGTCGAAACCAAATTTCCCACCAGAAGCTTTAACTGAAGCTACATTCAATAAAAATAAGTGCAGAGCTATCACGTAATATGTGGTTAGTAAATCTACAAAGAAATTCTTCTTCAGCATCATATCTTTTCTGTTCGATTTTCAAATGTAGAATTATCCATGCAAAAAAAAGTTATGACTAGGAACGATGCAAGTTTTCCAAATGTCAAGAATAGACCGGGTGTAGTATGTTCGCCAATCAGAGTTCAGTAAACCTTTTTAGTAGAATATTTCTTCCCCGAAATAAATTCCCATTCATCATGCACTTCATTGAAATTAGTGTTTTGAAGCTCCTCTTGTAGATTATGCAATTCTTCATGTGCAATAGTTGACGGTGGCATGTGGAACATGTCATAGATGTCACCACTTATTATTGCTTCAGCTCTTTGTATGGAAATAGCTTCATCCTTTGCAAGAGAAAACATGTGTGGCTAATTGTCTTCTCTGACTGATTCAAGTCATTTGTCTTTCCATAACAACACTGATTTTCCATTGTTGACTTTACATGTTGTGATATCTTTGTATATATTAGATGAAGAGAGACATATTTCCACCAAAATGGACCTTTGAGATTTGTAGCAAGTGGTACTTGTCCATTGTTGTAGCCGTTGTCGAGGTAGTAGTCGTGGTTGATGGTGTATTCATCGTAGTCGTTGTAGTCATGATCACGAGAGGCACAAAACTTTACGCGATGTGTACTCTTCGTAGTCGCTGTGATGGAGCTGCGATCGAGGATGTTTTGCACCTTTTGGAGTTCACAGGTGCGGTTACGACCAACATTGGTCACCTTGGGATGTACCATTGGGGCAACATTTTGCACCTTGAGGGTACCATCTCAGGCATATTGCATATGCCAGAGGATGCGGTCATAGGTGAGAAAATTATGCATCCCTAATGTTTATTGTTGTACTGCCATATGGGCACGGTCCAATTTAGGCACGCAGCCAGAGGGCTAGACTATCCTAGACCGGACAGCCTGGGTGCGAGCACTCATCTCGCGGTAGGGATTCGTTGGGGTGAGATTCCTAGGTGTCAAACATGGGCTAGACTGTAGTACGTCTGGTCTTGGTTAGGTCTCATATAGTCCGGGTCTGGTTTGGGTCGGAGATGCTCGACTCCCGAGTCCGGACATAAATCGTTCAATCTAGGCTCTTTTTTCTAAACATTGTTCTAACTAGGCTCTGATTGGGTTGCTGGCAACTTTCCTTCTTCTCTTCTTCTTGATGTTTCCATACCTCCTTCTTGAGTTGTCACTCCTTGCTTTCATCAGTGATGATAGGTACCTATTTAAGTACACAAGGTGTTTGCATGAGGTAGAATGCAACAGTTCACCTCGTCTTGTTTGGCTCTTGCCCGAGCTCTCGTCATAGGACCCATTGGTGTTGTCGAAGGTGTGGAAAATATGTAGGTGATCTGAAGGTGGTGAATCTTAAGGGCGTATCGTATCATAAAATCCGTGGAAATTTTATGTTCATCAATGATCAATATAAGATATGCCATTTTAATACCAAATGCAGAGCATGCAAATGTTGTCAATTTACCGTGGAACTAGATATGCAAGCTATATTTGCCAACAATTAAACATATATTCTAGGATTTTCTATAAGTATATTTACCTAATAATCAATGTTGAGGATATCGTTTATCGTTAACTTCTCGGTCAATCCGAAATTAGTAATTTTTGGGTGTATCGGGCGATAAATCAATTTATCGAGGGATAAATTGATTAATTGGCTTATCGGTCACCCTGTGATAAGCGATAAATCGGATGATAAATCGGCATATCGGACGATTTTTTGAACAGTGCTAATAATACACTAGAGCTACTACTAAGATATATGTTCAACTCTACACCTTGGAGATCTCTCCATAATAACTAACGTAAAATAAATAGACACATAGACATATACAAAAATACATATGCATAAACTATATAGTTTATGCAACTATTATAAATTAGTCCAGGCTTAACTTTTAATACAACATGTAGTTTAGTGCAATTAATCAGGGATAACTTTGACATGATATGCAATACAACTTTGTAACTAACAACACTATAACTATGGTGTGATAAACTATGACATATAAGAAATAAAAATATATACTCACTAAGACTACAATATGATAAAATTAAGTTTGAAAAAGTATAAAAAATTCGTATAAAATATATTTATTCAAATGATTTTGGACCAAAAAGTCGCATGGGTAACAGTGACAACGCATAGAGAAATTACTAAGTTCATTATTGATTGTTTAATGTTTTGTTCATTAACACCATTCTAATTTTGCAAGTGGACTGGAACGAGTTAGGAAGTTGAAACAGTGAAGAAGATTGGTGACACTTTAGATGAAGTTGTTTTCCTCCATTCTCTGAGTTTGTATGAGTTGTCTTATTTTTTCATTGCAATATAAATAAAAGTTTACGTGAAATAAATTTCCTGACGTTTCTATGTGCATTTACTGATTTGAATCATGTGCTGCTCGCGATGTGCGATCTTTTTGCACAATTTTTAGTTCGCTTCCTTTCATGTTAGTGATGTCCTATGACCATAGCTCAAGCCCTGAGTTTGCATCGGTAGGAAGTGTAATCCGCTCGTAATTACTTGGTTGTCTCGAACATTTTATGACGTCTTTCTTTGGAGATTAAGACAAAGTAATAGAACAACTAAGGTAGCCAATAGTGTGTAATCTTCCTATCCTTGCATGTAAAGGAGAGCTGTGAAATGAGCAACGACACGTTTGAAAAATATGACCTTATTAGCTTATGGACATGTTAATATCTCAATCAGCTCTCCCTCCATATCACAGACATATATATGTCGTTTTAAACATGTTTTAGTTCAAACTTTAAAATTTTGACCGTAAATATTGCTTTATACTTTTTGACCTTAGCTTATGAGTATTCACTAGTTGACCATCAATTATTTTTTGTTGTCGCCTTCAATGGGAGACTTGGCCTTGTAAATTTACGAAATCAATGGACGGATACATAGGGCTCGCGATCGAGTTCGGGTGGATGTTCTTATTATGTGATGATATGGACAACTTGGATGTAGAGATGGGTTGTCATAAATAAATCTTAGTGGGGTTTGCTTCACAAGAGAGTTATAGATTTTCTTATTTGAATTTTCTCTAATTAAGAAAAAGCTTGTGCAAATGCACTTTTGTTTTGGTAGAATCGCAGCCTCTTACTTGTGCAATTGCACTCCAATACTATGGCATAAAAGTGACCGAACATTTCAAAAATGGTAATGCTATATCTACGGACACTTCTTTACAAAATAAATTTTACGGACTTACGTGGAACCAAATTGCCAATCAGAGGAGAGATTTTTGGAGCAGTTGGTTTCAAGAAGAAATCACCGTGAGACACGTACCATCCGTAAATCCAGTCCGTAAGAAAACGCCCATAGGTCTAGCATTATTGTTTCAAAAATATGATGCCTCTTTCTATGTGGAAGGAGTTTTTTTTTTTTGAGAATCATGTGGAAGTAGGTTGATAATCATGTTTCCTTTCTTTCTTGGGTTGTCAACTATTTTCCATTTGAAAACACGCCGGGTATCTCTAGTCAAGCATATATAGCATATAATCTCTATGATGATTTTCTTTGGAGATTAAGTTGGCGCGGGACGTACGTCTGTACGTACAACTTGTGTAGTCCACCACCTGACCAGTGTTGCTGTCAGAGTTTTGGATTCGGTCCGGTCGTCTTGGAAGACACCTTTCCATGAACTACCTTTTTATGATACTTTTCTAGTAAGCCGCAAAAACACGTGCAACAATTGGGATGCCGGGGCTGATAAGGAAAGAAGACTGACGCAATTGCTTTTCTACCTACTGGGGGTTTGGTTTATGCCTTGACGCAAAATGGCTGGAGGAGAATTCCAAAAAGATCATGAGTTCATTTACTACAACGACAAGATCGAGAACGCAGATTGCAGCAGCAGCAGGGAAGGTAGCTAGTTTAGCAAGATGGCGTCAGAGTTGGCAAACATGGCTCATCTCCATCGATCGGTCTCCAAGAAGAGTAGGAATATTCTTCTTTGTTGTCGTCAGTTTATCATTGATCCGTAGAATGGTGACCCAAGCACATGTAGTTTATCCTTTTGGAAATTTTATAAAGACGGTATTTTAATGTTGGAAAAATTCTGAAAAAATCCTAGACGTAGGCAATGATATATTCGATCTACATGAAAAGTATCAACTCGAAATTCCATGTATTCTAGGCTGTGCAAAAACTGACAAAAGTGAAGATGTAAAGTAGCAACCAAATGCAAATTTTGAAACCTTAAATTTTTTTTGTGCGCCAAAATACCTTATGTCTTGATCGAGATTTTGCATGTTGGTAGAGTACATCATTATATACATTTAGAGTTTTTTCAAAATTGGTTGAAATTCCAAAATGTCAATATCATTTTTTTTAAAACGGCTGCACAAGTTGTTTGAAAAATTGAAAAGGCTAGTATATGTGACTTCAACTTGAAACTAAGCATGACAGAGAAGAGAACGGTGACTTTACTAAATCTAACTCGTGGTTGCATGCTTGTGAAACTTGGAATCTCCCGTCACATGCGTGCAAGCTAGCTATTTGCCGCCGCCGCAGCCATGCACGCACGCATCTTGATCAAAGTTGTTGATCTTGAGGGAAACTACCCTTCGCCTGGCTGCCTTTTCCTTTCTTCCCCGGGAGGAGCTAGTTAGCTTTGCTTGCTTGCTTGCACTGTTGGAAGACTAACTTCCCCATCCTAACGGTAACCTACTAGCCGTCCAAATGAAGCAACCCTCCATTGACGACAACAAATATTCTCCTCCCTGCTCCAGCTTCCATCCGTCGTCGTCTGCCAAATCTTATATATATATCGAATTATCCTTGGATTGCCGTCAAAACTACCTAGATCACAACGCAAGTAGCTTAGCTAGATCGATCATCCGCCAAGAACCCAAACCAGCCTGCTGCAAAGCACAAAGATCATCAGAAACCCGCGTAGCATCCATGATGACGACGACGAAGACGGAGATGGTGTTCTTCGACGTGGAGACGGCCGCGGCCCCCTTGCCCACATCCAGGGACAAGCACTGGCACATGCTGGAGTTCGGCGCCATCCTGGTCTGCCCGCGCCGCCTCGTCGAGCTCTCCTCCTACTCCACCTTCATCCGCCCCGACGACCTCTCCGCCGTCTCCACCCGCTTCGCCTCCTCCCCGACCCACGCCGCCGCCTTCGCCGAGGCGCCCTCCTTCGAGGACGTCGCAGACGACATCTTCGCGCTTCTCGACGGCCGCGTCTGGGCGGGCCACAACATCCGCCGCTTCGACTGCCACCGCGTGCGCGACGCCTTCGCGGCCGCGGGACGCCCGGCGCCCGAGCCGGCCGGCGTCGTCGACTCGCTCGCCGTCCTGGGCCGGGTGTTCGGGCGACGCGCGGGCGACCTCAAGATGGCCACCCTGGCGACCTACTTCGGGATCGGCAAGCAGACGCACCGGAGCCTGGACGACGCGCGCATGAACCTCGAGGTGCTCAAGCACTGCGCCACCGTGCTCCTGCTCGAGTCCAGCCTCCCCGAGGTGCTCGGCGGGGACGACAACGGAGACGGCGCCGTCACCAGGCGCAGGGCCGCGCAGCACGTCGCCGGCAACGTCTTTAACAGGAACAGGTCGACGGCGCCCAAGCCGAACACTTTGGAGATGGCGTTTGCCCGCGCCGCGGCGTCTCCTTCTTCCACCAAGGTAACGGCGGCGACTCCTGCTGCTGCCGCGGTTCAGAGGGTGAACGGGAGGTCGGGCAAGAGGGACAGCACGGGGAAGCTGGTGGTGGCGACGCCGACCACTAGCGGTGCTGGTCCGAGAGCACGGCGGCCGGTGGCGGCGACCACGCCGTTCAGCATGATCCTCAGGCACTCGAGGGCCATCGTCAGATGATCCATGGAGTAGATCGGTCGACTAATTTCCATTCATTCATTTGTACATATACAAACACATTTGCTTTCATTCATTCATTTAGTTTAATCAGCTAGCCAGTAGCTGCTGTGTTCATATTTAATTTAACCAAAGGTTTAGTTAGAAATTGTTGTAATCATCTTGTTGTTGTTTGTAAAAACACAACACAATTCATTTATTGTCAGGAATTGTTGTCACCTCATTGTAAACCTGTACAAAAGAATAAAAAATCATTCATTTCTGGATTTATTTTTCCGTGCTTGGGGTATATTCAGATGGATTCAAGGTTCTTTTATTCCTTTATTACTCTCCATTGCAAACATGTGGAATATTGTTCATTTGCCACCAGTAGCCCATTTTTTCTACTAACAGAAATATCCAAACTACCTCAAGGTAAATGCTTAGATGAGACGGGAAAAGTTATTCCTAAAACATAGATGGAATGACCTTCAGGACTCAGGAGGTGTGACGAACTCTGCACCTCCTCACCACCCTGTATGATAACTAACACACTTGACAGTCCAATCAAGCAAATATCTAATGGTATATTTCACAAACACAAAAATTATACAAAAGTCAGGGCACTCTCTGAACAAGGAGGTAGGCATGATGCCTTGAGCAGGTGAATATCTGAAGCTCTGAACACATGCCACATATCGGCCTTTCCTATGTCTACCGTGGTACAAGAGCAGACAGAGACAACAAATGGACATATGTAAAACGAGTACCTTTTCAAATGTTACATAAGGTCATCTATTTCGTCCTCCAGATGGTCTCACAAAGCAGAAATAGTGATGCCACCCTTTGGATTGACCGAATAATTATCCTCTTACTTATCTGCTAAAATTATAGGCGTGGGCGATGCATAGAAAAAAAATTATGGGCTGACGCTGTAGGACACCTTAGTCACACCTTTCTTGACTCGGATACCTGTGATCTGATGAAGCATAGAAGATAAGATCAGCCTCAAAGATACGAGAAGGGCAGGATAAAGCAGACAGTCAGCCAAGCACATGCCAAAAAGTAACAATGTGAATGCCTGCCTCCTCTAACTTACTCTTTCCGTTTGGCACAATTGGGTGCCGACCCTTCTGTGGCTTTAGTTCAGTTTCTAAAGTAAGCGCAGATTTATTGCTTCCTCATATCAAACAGTTATGGTGTATAAGCTGCTGTACCGTTCTATTTTACCATTTATTCTGTCCAATACAGCAACGCTACCAGTATGATTCTGAACTGGATTTTAATAGAAGTATCAGAGTTGGACTTCATAGTTTGCTAACGCATGCAGTGTCATTGATAATCATTCTGGTCTTGAAAATCTCCTACAAAAACTAGCTCGGCCTATTGACATGTTGCAAAACAAGTCCTTGGAGACGCAAGTAGAAGCATGTTTCTTGTCCTCTCTACCATCACTCAGACTTGCACATAAAAATGTGGAGAACCCGCTAAGCAGAGAAAATAATTGATCATACATGTACTAGCAGCATCAATGCGACAACTATTTTTTCCCCAAATGTCGAGTTTTCATGAATATTTCTCAAAACTATCATCTACATGATCCCAACGATCAGCAACAAGACTATGTGTTCAGGTTTTGTTATTAAAATCATTTTCTGTGCTGGATAGTTATCATAACTCACAACTTTGCTGTTAAATTTTTTGTACAGGCCTGAGAAAGTAAGAATCTACCTTTAGGTTGCCGATGTCTGCGACATCGGCTACATGAGTGCCTCCACAAGGACAACCAGGATAGTCACCAAATTTCACAATGCGAGGAGTGCTATCCTGTAATAGAAGCGTTGGATTAAAGTAATGTTATTTAATCCATGGAAAAGTAGGAGTTAGAGAAGCACAAAACTTTAAGGCGGCATTTACTAATCAACTATATCAATAAAGTAGGATTGATGTTTCTAAAATAGTATAAAATTTGAAACAAATATGACACACTTGAATTATTCCAGAAAATAGCTATTTGTTTTATTGATTATTCGTTTGCTTCATAATTTAAGATGGGCTCATGATAGAACTCTCCGCATATGTTATATGCAGCCACACATTCTTTCACATTGGTTTTTTTCTAGTATCACACAAATGCATGTCAATAAATCTATAGATATGGTATACTCCCTCCGGTTCCATAATAGTTGACGTTTTGCACATAGGGTAACATCCAGACATTCACAGCCAATATCTTTTCAAATATTTAAACTGAAAATCATATGTGCAAATTTGGTTAAGTTACTAACACAACATATAATTTTGCTAGATTGCGTCAATAAATTCCAACCGAAATTAGTGGTCAAAGTTACATTTTATAGACTGTGAGTATCTCTGTAATTTTTGGAAGGGATTTTCAAAGGAATATTATGTATGAGGAGTCTCCAAATACAAGAAGCCAAAACTATCCATGATGTTGGCTGACTCTGCATTTAATACAACAAAGACAAATCCATCCAAAAAGGAGTAGAGAACTAACTTGTGAAATGTAGCTAGGCAGAGCACCCCCACATAATTTAGCTGCCTCGTCATAAGGAAAAACAGAGACCAAAACCTGCATCAATGGTAAACAATTAAATGTTTCAAGTTACGAAATCCTACTATATGTTGAACTTTTTTTGGGTCATACCTTGGCTCCTTTCGAGATCAGTTCATTTGCCTGTTTCTCCAACTGAATTTTCTTATCCTGCAATTGGTCTGCTGGAATAACGCCTTTATACTCAACGGAAGGTCTGCAACGAACAAAATCCACGATGTACTCAATATCTCAATTCCAACAAAAATAGTGAAAATTAACATGAACTAACATGCTTATATACCTAGTAGTAAAAAAAAACTACATAAAAGCTGGACTGACAGGCAATCAGTCAGCAGCACATAATAATTAGAACAACAGAAGGAAGAATCGAAAGAGAAGTAGTCATTATGTACTCATACCCATCAGGAAAATGGTATCCTTTCCCAGGTTCTAGATTGAGGCCAAGATTGGTCATACAGCTGTCCAGCAAATGCCCCGCGGAGTGAAGCCTGAAACGGATATTCAGGTTCAGCACAATTAATTAACAGTCACGGAATTCACAGGGCAAGGCAAAAAGTATGATGAAAAGCTGCCGATCTGCTGCACCGCGATATTTCTCCGATTTCGAATCGCTAACAAAAAAAAAAACTCATAGTATGGTTCTCAAATGGCAAGAAGAAAGTCAGCACAACACCTAGAGTTCAGGCTCCGTCGTTCAGCGTCGATTTCCAGGGTGACACTCTGCCCTTCTTTGAGCTCTGGTGGCGTGCGTCCGTCTCCAGCGGCGTCCTCGAATCTCCCGTAGTGGAAGACCTAGACATGAACACGACACGGATCAGAATGAAATGACAAAAGTTAAAAAAGAATTGCCCCAATTTCTCTCCCGGATCGTGAAGAATCGCTACTCACCACCCCGTCCTTGGCGCGCGCGTCTTCGACGAGGAACCTGGCTCCGGCGGAGGAGATGAGCCCGGTGTCGGCCGGCTGGCCGCCGCCCTGCGGATGGAAGATGGTGGCGTCCAGCACCAGGGCCCGCCGGCCGCCCTCCTCCTGCGGGCATCATAGGAGCCCTAAGTCAGGGTCTAGGTTTTTTTAGCCCTTACGGCGGCTCGTTCGAATTGAGTACTACCAGGTGGTTTGAGCGAGAGGGCGGAGGGGGCAGAAGAGAGGACCTGGTGGAGGGAGAGGACGGTGGCGGTGGAGCGGATGGCCCCCATGTCGTCGAAGTACGCCAGCCTCGTTGACCCCGCCGGAGCCGCCGCCGCCATCGCCGCCGGTGTGTAAGTGGGTGGTGGCGCGGTACTGACCTGCTTCGCTGGTGGTGGGCTGCCCTGCCAGTGCGCGAAGTGGCTTCAGACTTTCAGACGTGCAATGTAAAACTCTGCTCTGAAGAAGTTCAGGTCATAGGCGAATTCGATTACGGTGAGTAAACGGCGGAAAAGTAATAATGGTCTAAATCGCTCGCAGAAATTCCAGGAGACGTGCAGAATTTGGAGGTAACTAGTTACTGAATACTGATGATGACAGTGACACCGTGACAGCTTTGAAGGCTGAACGATGGTCAAAAAAGAAAAAACCCTGAAATTTCCAGGAAGCTAGCCACACACACCTTTCACCGTCTATTTAATTTTTAATGGTTTATTTTAACTCAAAAGCATTGTACATCATGTATTACACATCCGAGGTGTCGATATGATTACAGTAAGCACCGGACAAAAAGGTTGCTATAAGTTGTGTTCCTGCAACAAGAACTGGTAGGCGCAGATCGTAAAGATCTTTTGGCCTGATACGCACAATTATGAGCTGCTCCATTCAACTCTCTAGAGATGTGATAAGTTGCTGAACAATGTTCTGGAATTGAATTCCTTGTCTCCTAATCTCCCAGAGCATAGCATAGTATGTCGCCCAGAGCATAGCATAGTATGTCGCCTTGTCGTCACCATTTGCTTCAAAGCTGAGATAATCGGTGAAAAATACTGGCTCAGTGAGGTTCATTGCCGAAGCAAAAAAAAAACAGCTAGGGTCATAGCACGAGCTCCCGCCTACAAGGAAGAACCAACTTCATTTTTTATGCCATAATGAACACATCGATTCGTCCTTCAAGGAGGGTTTCAGCATAATAAATTCCAATGTCAGCCGTTGCAAACGGCAGCCATAGCACCTTTCTTCCAAGCAGCATCTGCATAAATTTTTGGCCCTATAAAGTGAAAATCCGTGGTAACAGATATCCTAGTAACATTAGTAGATGAGGTTTTATCAGTCGCTGGGAAAGGGGAGGCCATCTCCAGATCATTCATGAGTGCGTAGGTATGCATAGACACCTATTGCGGTGTTGTTCTCCTTCCGCAAAACAGGTGATCGTTTCTTGCGTCCAAAGACCCCAAAAAAAGGTAAACATGAAATTCAGATACATAACCAGGTGTTTTTGGTTCAAAAATCCAAGATTATTTGAGAATATCATTAGATCCGACATAAATAAATTCAGATTTGATGAAACAGGGGGCAAGAACCAGGAAGCTTTGGCAAAAGGACACAAGAAGAAATGGTGAATATCGATTTCAGGCACACCACATCTGCAACATACCTTAGAAATCTGTTTTGAGAAGTCGGAAGCTATGTTTCTAGTGGCAAGAGCATGTCTCAGTAATCTCCAAGCAAAGGTCTTAACTCTAGGAATCATCGTTTTTCATTTCCAAACCTAGTTCATAATTTTTTTTGTGGAATCCTGAACTTGGTCTAGGCCCGGAGTACCTGTATCAAAAAGCATTTGCAAACAGGTTTTGCATGTGGATTATAATTGCATTTTTCATTAGGCGTGGGCTTCCAACAAAGGATATCATCCTCATTAGAAGGAACAATGAGCGTACTTTTAATAGTCTGAGCCGTGGTTTGAGAAAAGAGAGAATCAATAAGAGAGTGATTTCAGGTTTTAGTTTCCGGGGTCCACAACTGATTAAACTTAGCAGGATAGCTGAAGCCTGGCTGTTGGGTGATAAGGTTGTCATAAATAGTTTCCAAACCTACAAACCAAGGCGTGCTCCATATAGAAGAGTTTCCATTGTATAACTGGTAAGTCAGATTTAGGAACATTCGGATTGGGCCTCCAGATAGACGAGTAGGGGAAATACTTTGCTTTGAGGATGTCATGGAGGAAAGAGTTGGGCTTCTCAACAATTCTCTCCAGGAAGCCGATAGAATAAGGCCCATGTTAGTGGCCTGCAAATTACGAACCCCCAAACCTCCTTCTCTTTCGGGCTCACAAATGTTTTCCAGGCAGTGAGACAAAGAGTCTTAGAGCTAGGTTCAGAGGAATCTCCAGTCCACCAAAAAATTTCGATGATGCCTTGAATTTTTGTAAGAAGCTTTTTGGAAAAGATGATATTGGACATATAGTAAACATGGATAGAATTCAACACCAAATTAATAAGCTCAAGTCTAGAAGCATGGGAAAGAGAGTATGATTTATAGGTTGAAATCTTAGATTTAAATTTTTGAAGAATAAAATTGTAAGCATTGCTCCTATTTTTTGTAGGCAGAATAAGAGGGTGACCCAGATGGGTAAAATTCCCATCAATAATAGGGACAGGGAAATCCGAGTGATATCATGAGTTGTTGAAGGGTCCACCTGCCTGCTAAATATAATGCCAGATTTATTCCAGTTAGCAGTCTGACCTGATTGTGCACAGAAGTTGATGAGAATGTGTTTGATTGCATGTCCTTTATGAATAGAGGTTGTCCCATAAACCAACAAGTCATCTGCAAAAAGAAGGGAATGGATGGGTGGGCACATGGGCCCAAGAGAGATCCCTGAAAGATTAGAAGTAGACAGAGCATCTAACAGCATAATAGATAATTTATTAATCACCAAGATAAACAAGTATGGGACAAGGTACAACCTTGTCTTATGTCTCTGGAACCGACAAAGTTTGCATAGGTTTGGCCATTTATAATGATAGAGAAAGCAGGTTGAGATACAGCATGAACCAATCTTATGAAATTACCATGCAAGGTTTTTTGAATGAAGTTCCATTCCACTATCAAAAGATTTAGCTAGGTCAATTTTAAGCATAATAGATTTGTTTTTCTAAGAGGAGAGATTAAAAGTGTGACTAATCTCCTGAGCCATAATGATGTTATCACTTATTCTTCTACCTTTAATGAAAGCTTATTGGAAAGCTTGAATATAATAAGGAAGGCGAGGTTTAAGCCTATTTGCAACACATTTTGCAAAAATCTTATAGATTACGTTGCAAAGACTAATGGGCCCGTAGTCAGTGGGGACCAAAGGAACCATTTTTTTTGGAATGAGAGCAATGTTAGTGTCACTAATGTGTCCAGGTAGATTATAAGTGGCAAAGAATTTTTGAACCAGATTTGTGACATCATTTCTAATCCAGGACCTAGTAGCAAGATAAAACTCAACGTTAAAACCATCAGGTCCAGAAGAGGCATTCGTTTTCATATCATTCAGGATTCCCTAGATCTCCTCTTTGTCAGGAATAGGGTATCTCGGGTCATTTGGAATATGAGTGTCACTATTAATGGAGTTTTCAGCATGTTGTCTCATAGAGGAAGTGAAGATGGATCTAAAATACGAGGTAAACGTGTTAGCGATACAATCTGTCATTAAGTGGGTGACATTTTTCTCATCCCTAATAGAGAGAATAATTTTCTTCCTCTTTCTTTTAGCAATAGCATGATGGAGAAAGGAAGTATTTCTGTCACCATCTTTAACCCAAAGCTTCTTAGCACGCTGAATATTTGCGTCATTTATTTTAGTAATGGTTTGTTCATACATTACACCGCTCGAGGGTGTTCGGCCGATTGTCAAAATGTTTAGCTGATGATTGATGTACGATTTCATATACATGAAGAAACTAGGGTGTGTCTAGTACTCTACATCAATCGATGCACAAAACTATTTTGATGTATAGTTTTTGAATTCAAAGTTCTACTATTCAAGAATCACTAAGGATGTACATAAATATTAGCCAATGAAATAAAAGAAGTACCAAATGTCTATGTGAGTGGAGATTTTGTGCTCCTGAGCACCAGTGCTCCAATCATTTTAAAAATATGAAAATCATTTTTTGTTTTAATTTTTTTGTAAATGATATTCGGATGAAGTCAAAGATTGTTTTTGCAAACGTGAAAAATATCAATTTTAAATACTTTGTATACTGAGCTACACAAAAATGACAAATGTGTGGATCTGTGCGTGTATTTTTCAAATCCCCAAACCTTATCAGATTTTGTCATTTTTATGTAGCCCATAATACAAAGAATTTAGTATTATAATTTTGCATGTTTGTGGGATACAGAGTTAACTACGTCTAGAATTATTTTTAGATTATTCTAAAATTTATACATATGATTTAATAAAAACTAAGGGAGTACTGGAGCTCGAGAGCCAAAGACACTTTTCGATTCCTATGCATCATGTAATCATTTAGAAAGCCACATGTCATCTTGGTTATAGATAGTCTGAAAGTGTCTTTGCACTATGGCATCCTGAATCCATATGTGCTCGCTGCACTCCAGGGAGAAGATAACACCCAATGTGTAAACATATGAATAACCCTTAAAAATGAGCAGTTCTAACCTTATTAAAAACCAAGTCATTACTAAAATTTCATTTTGCCCAACCTAAAGCACAAACCCAACTTGAATATGTGCTTTAGTTTTCCTCAATATCATTTAGACAAATCCCAAACATATTTGTTACATTGATCGGTAATAAATACCAAGAGTAAAGTAAATAACTCTCCAAACAATACTAGCAAGGGACACACAAAAAGAGATGATCATCGATTTCTCGGAATCACAAAACACATATTTCTTGCAACAATTCCAGTTCCAGTTTGCTAGGTTGTCTTTTATAAGTATAACTTTTTGGTGAATATATTTTCTCAAAGAAATGGTATGACCATTCATCATGTATATGTACATATATTTTACTGTAAAAAAACTTTTTGTAGATAATTTTCACACAAACTTATCATATTCGATCGTTAAGTTAACCATCATAACTCGTTGAACTAAATGCAACCAAACAGTCCACTTGTTTCTAGTTAATGTTTTTATATTATAAAATAGGCATCACTGCCCGACTTTAAATTAATTAAGCCTCAAGATTTACAACAAGTTGACAACATATCCAAGGTACCCTAGCTTGATAACCAATATTATAGCATTGGCACAAAGGCAGGAAAGTTAACAGCCACACTAGCTAGCTAGCACTAAAATTAGGACACACTGAACACAATTCGAAGGAATCGGAGGGGAATAAGAGTCCTTGTATAGCTTTTCATCAACCCTAGGATCACTTCAAAGCCCTACACATCTTTACTCATGACAAGGAGTCGCCATTGCTACAAGCATAAAATAATTTTGAAAACAACATCAATAGGTTGCTTGGTAAACTATGATCCAATGGTGTATTTATTTAGGCCATTCCAAAGTGCCCAGCTCTAGGCTGCGAATAGAAACCAGATAAAACACCTCTCTTTGCTAGGCGGGAGGCTAAAATCAGCACAAACTCTCAAAGAAGGCATGGTTTCTTAAAACCGAAAGAAAATACGACCCCACTCTAAATAAATCTGGCAAACGCAAGTAAAGAAAATATGTGAGATAGATTCAGGTTGCTTATAGATCACACATCTTCCATATGAAGGGTTTGCGCCCGATGAATCTGGCGAAGAGCCTATTTCTTACTAGTTGCGTTAAAGATTTAAACTTTGAGAGGAATCATGTCCTTACAAATCAAGGGAGCAAACGGGAGCTATGACCTGACACATCTTGCGATACAGAAGAGACCGAGAACTTCCCAAATGGTTTCATCTTCCACCTAACATTATCCATTCCTTCCCTAAGGTTATGTCCTCGATTTCGATACGAGGTTGTCCATTGGTCAAGCTCCTCTAGCCCAAAGGATATGCAAAATACAAATTGCCAATGGCTAAGACAAGCTTGTTGAACCCAGGTGGGTTTCCACAGACTTCAAAATGCTTTCGGTACCTCTCATTGATAGGATCATCTCCCAGCCTAAATCTAACTAGAAAAGAATACTTTGCCCATTCCCTAAAGAATATTTCACGCCTAGTTTGAAGAAGTGTTTGATTTTTTTTGAGACTCTACCAAAAGGGAGATCCTCCCTAGATGGGTGAAGCAAAGATGTTAGAGGCATTTCTATGCTTACCAAGGATCAGTTTATGCCATAAAGTTCTAGGCCCAGTATTGGAGAAAAGTATCTAAATACGTTTTGACATGAGAGCAATGGTTAGTAATATAGAGTTGAGAACTCCTAGACCATCCAAGTCTTTGGGACGAGAAACATCTGGCATGTTCACCTAGTGGTATTTGCTTCTGTTCCCAACCCCGTCCTAGAAAAAATGAGCCAAATGCTTATCATATGCAACATGGGTACCCTCCGCTAACAAAAAGAGGCCCATGAAGAAGATGAGCACGCTAGAAAGAGAAAAGTTGGTGAGGGATAGTCATGCATCAGAGGACATGAACCTTCCATGCGAAGGGTCGACGCGATGCCCAACTATACCAACCATGCCTTCCTAGTCTGCAATGGTGAGTTTCCTGTCAACAATGGGTAAACCTAGATAAGTGAAAGGGAATAAACCCACCTTTGTAGTTCAAGAGATTAGCCACTCTGGCTTGTTCTTCAAAAGAAACACCCATTGCCATCACCCCACTTCTGAGGAAATTAATTATAAGGCCTGACATAATTTTAAAGTAGAAGAATGTGTTGTCTAAGTACTGAAGGTGGGAGAACCCTAGCTTGGAATAAGAGGTCACCACAGCTTTAATGTGCCTAGCACTGAGCAACATCTAACATAGCAGCTAGGGCATTAGCAAATAAATGTAAGAGAAGATGGGAGATTGGGTCCCCGTACCGAACTTCCCTCTTATTTCTAAAATATGGGCCCAAAACCCCGTTAATACTAATTGTTGTTTTCCCTCCTGAAACCAGTTGCATAATTCTATGGATATATCCAGATTTGAAGAACTTTTGAATTAGAACACGCCTTAGAAAATCTCAACTCACTCTATCGCAGTCTTTTTCGAAGTCTAGTTTAAGTGTCACTGCTTGCATATTCTTAGACTTTATCTCGTGAAGAATTTTGTGTGTGAAATCATGGCGTAGGGCTTAATAGGATTGATAGGATACTCTACCAACAAGTTCCAACTTCTTTTCTCGGGCTCATCTTCAAAGGAAATCCACGTGAAGTGTACTTGGCCTGGAGAAATTTGATAATGGGTAACTGATGACTGCAAGAGTACATGCACAATGTAGCTAATTTTTGAAGTAAGAGTATCGAACCACAGAGAGCTATCTAGTAGAGGTATTTACGCTATCATCACTATCTATCAAGGATTACTTGTAAGTTGTCCTTGATCTCAAGTAAGGGTGTTTGAAGAAGGTTGTTTTGTGCGTAAAGTCGAAGAGTAAAGCAACAAAGAGATAAACACGTTGTAAAAGGTAATGAAACTGCAGTAAGACGAAGTTTCTCGGGGATTATAGGATCCACCTCTAGCATTGGTATTAATTATGATTAGGATAAATCTATATGTCTTTCTTCATAATGTATGTGGGGAGAGCTTCATAAATGAATGATCATAGAAAGCCTTCTGTTATTTCATCCCTAATAATCACTGCAATAATTGCGAGCAAGTCACTCAGCGACCTGTCACAATTATGGGTTTTCCCGTGGATGTTGATATGAGCTTAGTGAATCTCTCCTTATCTCCCTTGACCATATGAGTAGCACACCGACACATTATGTCACTTGGAACCGTACGTAATACCATACACCCAATGGTGACCTACACAACATGATCCTGAGATCTCATATACATGAACTTGTTTGCTAGTGAATCGGCGATCCCTAAGTGACACGGCCGATATCAAAGAGGAACTAGTATAACTCGAGGAGAAATGAGGAACCACTTAGTTTAAAGCCTTAATCTGGTCTCATGACCTTAATTGCTGCACTAACCATTGTTGTGGTAACAAATGGATCATTGAAGCTAAGCGAATCTAGCAAGAGGAGTCTTGACTATTATATGAGTTGTTTGCCTACTTGCACACTAATAAGAAGTATTATTAGCACTTATTCCATTTATTCCACCTGACATAGTTACTATCACCATGAACCGTATCTCTCTGCTCCTAATCTCTCATTTGTAGGAAACTCAAAGCAATCTTAATTCTATTTACTTTTATGTTCTTTACTTTAATATTGCCCAATACTCAATTCTCGATCGTTCACACTCACCTTCTTTTGTCTCAATTCTTCCCGTCAATTCGCTCAAGACAAGTGACACCTTGAGTACGACAAAAATTCTACTAATAAACATTTTATTATGCTCCTTGTTGGGATCGATATAAAAACTGGAATTAATACTTTCACGAAAATGTGCTCTGATGGACATGTGCTCTTGCAGGCCATCAACATCCAAAGACGTTAAGATAGGCTATAGATGGAATGTTGGTAATGGCAGACATTAAATTCTGGAGGGATATCTGATTTGGTAATTCTCCCTTAGATGTTCAGTATTGGGACATCTATTTTGTTTCTAATCAACCGATTCAAACCATTGCTGATTTATGGGATGGTGAGCATATTAGAGGTTATTTTAAGATAACCTTTACATCAAATATGATGATTCAATGGCAAGAGCTTCTGGTAATTGATTGGAGTATTTCTTTTAGTGACCAAGATGACCAGCTCATCTAGCAACATGAATCCAAAAGGTGCTCATCTAGTTATATGTACTATATCATTAATTTTAGGGGTGTTAAACAGATCTTTCTTCTTGTTGTGTGGAGTCTAAAAATCCCCCTAGGGTGTAGGTTTTCTTGTGGCTCTTTTCTCAAAACAAAACAATGAATAGAGATAACTTGATGGCTAGAGGTCTCCCCAAGCCTCTAGAATGTGTGTTTTATAAATAAATTGAGTCAGTGCACCATATTAGGTTTGAATGTATTGTTGCTAAACTGCTTTGGTTAGAAGTTCTTAGAGTTTTCAATGTTCAAGTTTCTAACTTTGAATCTGTACCTGACAAGTGGTTGTGAAACAAGAAGTTCTTAAATTTTAATGTAGTTTTTGCAGCCGTCTTATGGGGTCCGCGGAATTCTAGAAATAGCCTTGTTTTAATAAACTTGCTTAGCTTAATATGAAATAGGTTTGAAGCCTAGTGCTAAAATGTTTGAGAAATTGGAAGGCACCCTTCAAAGAACCGGAAAGGGGAGAGACTGGTCGCTTCACGGACCATCTGCTACAAAAACCTCAAAATACCACTGAGGCTAACCGCTTGACGAGCTGCACTAATTTAGGTTGGATCTTTTCTTGGAGGACTGCAACTAAAAGCAAGAAGCATGGTGGGCGCACATCTGACCTATCTGAAGGCTCGCCATGAAGAGGATGGAGCCATCCATGTGGTAACCATGATATGGTTTCTGCGACGTGGAAAACAATCTCTGGTGGCTGGTTTTTGAGGTGGTGGATGTTTTTCATGATGCTAGATGATGATCCTGGGACAGTTCTGTCCTAGTAGGTTTTAGTTTTGGATAGCTGGCTTTTGAGATCGGCAATCTGCTCCCGTGCCCGGTCTGTAATGTAGTTTGGCCGTGCCGGGCAATTTCCTTTAAGACTTTTGGTAGCCTGCTCTTTCTTTTGCTTTTGATTTTTGTTGTAAGACTCTTAAGTTTCTTTCCGATATGAAAGGGGAAGGAGGAGAAAAGCCCTTTTAAAATAAAAAAGAAATGTTTTAAAAATTAGAAACGTACTTTGAATATTTTTTGGATATCCATGTATATTACTGAAAATAACTGAAATATTTTGACCGAAAGGTAATCATTTGGGTGTCTAAGGAAATCAAATATTTTCATGATGATGGATGATGACCTTGGGACAGTTCTCTAGCTCCAAGTAGATCTTAGTTTCGGGCAGGTGACTTTTGAGATTGGCAATCTACTCCTGTGCCAATCTACTCCTGTGCCTGGTCTGTAATGTAGTTTGGCCGCGTGTGGCAGTTTTCTTTAAAACTTTCAGTAGCTTGCTTTTTTTTTTTTGCTTTTAGTTTTTGCTGTGAGACTCTATGAGTTTCTTTGCAATATGAAAGGGAACGGGGGAGAAAATCCCCTTTAATCTAAAAAAGAAATGTTTTACGAAATTGAAACGTAATTTGAATATTTTTTTGGGTCCATGTGTATTACTGAAAGAGCTGAAATATTTTGACCGGAAGGTAATCATTTGGGTGTCGAAATTGAAATCAAATCCAGTGAAGTTCATTTTGCAAAAAAAAAAAAAACAGTGAAGTTCGATAAAAACTTACTGAAATTGATTTCAATTGCAGAACGAAATTAAAGCAGATATACACATTCGGCAGAGAGAAATCTCAGGAGCTTTCTTACATGGGTCGATAGATGTTCTATTCTGGGGGATATATATTTGTGAGTTGCCGACGTGCATCAATAAGTCACCGATAGCTTCCAACTCCGATGGAGCCTGATGCACGATACGCATACGGATTCGAACTGACCTAGCTAGCGCCTATATACATGGCGGGTAAGTGTTTTAATAGTCAATCTCAATCTTATGCAAGCAGACAGAAGAAGATTTGATCGCGCGTATTTACGTGTCGTGAGCGCTTCAGCAGCATCACCGTCGAACGATGACTCGCCGCTGCCCCTGGAAGAAGAGCCGGCCGGCCGCGCCACCCCCGCCGCCATCGTCATTCGTCCGGGGGGAGCACGAGTTCCGCATCGTCGGATTCAGCGCGGCCGGCGAGGCCCACAACTGCGTCCTCTCCGGCACCTTCCAGGTCGGCGGCCACACCTGGGCCCTCGAATTTGGCTTCGACGAACCGGGACACCTCGCGTCCGTCTTCCTCGAGGTGCTCACTCCCTACGTCACAGGGGACCTCGTCGTCGCCAAGGCTGGACTCAGGATCGAGGACCCCCTCGGCCGGTGCCCGGCCGCCGTGTGGCGGAGCGAGAAAGCTCACACGTTCAACCTCTCGTCCGGCGAGAACTGCAGCAGGAGCTGGAACCTGTCGGTGCCGGACGAGTTCCGAGCCCATGAGAGCCGGTACGTGCAGCACGACCGGCTCACCATCCTCTGCACCGTCGAGGTCCTCAGGCAGGAGGAGGGCGACGACTCCACCACCACCGTCGCTGACGATATCTACAAGCTTCTTTCTCTGCTTCCATCACAGCCGGAGCCAAAGTCAGAGTCCGAAAGGAAGAGGCGTGCCTGCATGATGCCCGACGTGACGTTCGTCGTGGAGGAGACGGAGATCCAGGCGCACAGGCTGGTGCTCGCCGCGCGGTCGCCGGTGTTCGCCGCCGAGCTCCTGGGCGACATGAGAGAGGGCACCGCGCGCCGTGTCAGGGTCGGCGACATGCGCGCGTCCGCCTTCCGGGCCATGATCCGCTTCATCTACACCGACAAGATGCCCATCAAAGAAGCGAAGACAGACGACGAATCATCGGTAAGTAAAGCGAAATGTGCGGCGAGGCGTCGTGTGGCCATGGCGTGCGACCTGCTCGCGGCTGCGGATCGATACGACCTCGAGAAGCTCAGGATCATGTGCGAAGAGCTCCTTTCTGAAAGCATGGATGCCGACTCAGTCATGCCGACGTTGATGGCCGTCGATGGTCGGCACAGCTGCCGCCGGCTGGAGGCCTCCTGCATTGAGTACCTGGCGTCCGATGCCAGCGTGTACGCCGCCGTCAAAGCAACGGATAACTACATGGAGCTACAAGAGAGCTGCAACTCCTTCCTAGTCGAGCTCATGGACAAAGTAGCCACACATAGATTAGCAGTCAGGTCCTCCTCCAAACCCCAACATCCAAATAATTCGAGTGTTTCGACGTATGACACGTCAAAGGTGGCCAGCACACACAAGATGAGAATTCCCAACTTTGATAGCGTGCAGAGGGCTTATCGTGTTCCAGTAAAATCAGACGACGGATCCGAGGACACTTTCCGGGTAGATGGTTATGACTGGAAGCTACTGGTGTACCTGTATAAGGACACCGCAGAGGAAGAAGAACATGTCTCCGTGTACATTGAGCTGTTGACTGACCCAGGAACTGCCGGCGTCAGGGCGTCCGCATGTTTCAGCATCAATGACCCTAATGAGAATTATGCGCCAACCGAACTAATAAAATTGGAACATATCTTTACTAGGAAAGTACCGGCCATGGGGTACCTAGATTTCATCCCCGTGAAACATGTGAAGCAGGCTTACCTGCTAGCACATGATGGCTCTCTAACCCTACAATGCGACGTTACGGTCGCCAACATGATGACCTGCATTGCAACCAATGCCACCTCAGCCGGTGTTGTCAGAGCCCCGACTCTTGCGCCGGCGCCGCTCAACATTGCTCGGCACCTCGAGGAGCTACTAGCGAGCGAGAAGGGGTCGGACGTCACATTCCTAGTCGAAAAGAGAGAGATCCGCGCGCACAAGCTCGTGATTGCCGCGAGGTCTCCGGTCCTATATGAGGTGGTGGTGGCGGCGGTGGCCGCCAACAAAGAAGACGACATCATCGTACCGGTCAACGATATGAAGGCCGCGGTCTTTGAGGCCGTGCTGCACTTCATCTACACCGGCGAGTTGCCTCCTATGGAAGACAGCATGGCCCTTGCTAGTGAGGATGGCGTGTTGATTGTTGGAGACTTGCTGGCTGCGGCGTGCAGATTCCGTCTTGACGCGGCGGTGAAGGCCAAATGCGAGACCTTGCTAGCGGAGTCCATCTCAAGAGAGAACGCCTTGACTACGCTCAAGCTGGCACGCCAGCACAATTTACTCAAGCTCGGGGATTACTGCGACCAATTCATCTCGTCGGAATACGTGGCTAGATACAGATATGTGAAATAGAATCTTATTGGCCGACTAGGTTTTCATATTTGTTGACAAGCATTTTATTTTACACACTGTCAATAGTTTCACTACAAGAAGACCCCCTCTACAACAACACATTTATGTGTATCTAAATGCTTATATAGGCGTTGCTAACGAATTTACCAACGGATGCGTTGCGTTTTTGGGCGTTGCAAGGGTATAATGCAACATATATACATGTGTTGGTAAGGAATGGGACAGGCGTTGCAGAATTGCTACAGATTCCAAACATTGTCTATATGCGTTGGTAGAGGTATGATATACAGGAAATTATAATTTCACAAAAACAATTTTCCTGAATGGATGGATGGTTTGGTCGCTCTAGATGATGGAACATTTTTTATCACTTAAAGAATATAGTCCACATAACACATACCACATCACAATTGATTCATTAAATAAGAATGCATTGAATCACAAATAATTCAATATTTATTATATGAACACCATTACATGTATTGAAATTATCTAAAGAGTAGAAAAATTACAATCTTACATCAAAACATGATATTCTACTAGTTCTAAATATGTTCTTTCTAATATTTGTCCTGAAATATCCAGAGCCGATATCCCAATAGCAAGTCTTTTGATGTGTCGGACCTGCAAATAGAAATTAGATTTTAGTACTCACTTTGGTAACATGACAAAGCTAGGTTAGTAAGCAATGTGGCAAAAGTAGCTTGAACGGTATCGTGAATTCTACCTAGTATTTTCTTGAGAATGTTTAGTTACTCACTTTGGTAACATGACAAAGCTAAGTTAGTAAGCAATAATTGTTGCTACGATTTTCATTTGAAGAGCTAGTCCAACATACAAATCATGGTGGTTGCCACATAAATGGAAATACAGGCTGAAGTCTGAAAAAGAAATAACCACACCAGGATCTAAAATATCCATCTTTAATCTTGTAATACCTACACTGTTCATGCAACAATAGAGTGTACAGATTTTGAAGCCTATCGAGAAAATTCAACATTTTTTGTCCATTATTCAGGGTTAAAGCTACATTAGTCCAGTGACACAAACCCCTCACTGCTGACCTTTGCCCATTGGCTTAATTCCTGTAAAAAATGGAGTTCTTTGAACTCAAGAAAAGCTATGAAACAAGGAAATTAGAAACCACTCCAAGATTTGATGAAAAAATAGATCCACCTGAGACACTGAACGAACATGATTGACGATGGTGATGTTAGCGCCTGAATATGGCAGTGCATCAAACTGTCAGGTATAGCTCCCTGCATCACCAACTTCGAAGGACAATCTTTCGTCTTAACTTTAACTACCGGATGCAAAAATTCTTGACCGATCTCTCTTCACAAAGAACCAGAACGAGTGGTCTGCACTACTATTGTGCTTCTTGTGTGCTTCACCCTAGTGAGCATGAGACATAACATAAGTGATAGCAGTGCGGCAAAATCAGCTTCGAAATTTGACAACAAATTTGATCCACCATACCTGAAGAGACTCTGAACCAACGTGATTGAGGATGGTGATATTATAGCCTGAATCCCGCAGTGCATCAAACTGTCAGTTATAGCTCCTGCATCGCTAACTTTAAAGGACAATATTTCGTCTTAACTTTACCTTCCAGATGCAAAATTTCTTTCTTGACCGATATGAGATATCCTGTGGCAAGAAACCAGAACGAGTGGCCTGCACAAATCTTGTGCTTCTTGTTTGTTCACCCTTGCGAGCATCAGGCATGACCTGAGTGATAACACTGCGGCAACAAGAAAGATTTCGACTTGATTTTTCACGCAAGACTAATTCTTGGCAGAACCTCCCATCTCACACATGATTGAATATCTTACCTGTGGTAATAGGAAAAGTAGTCCATCCCGAACCTCTTCATCTCCATGTCACCGTCGCAGAATCGTCCACATCAACATTTATTGCCGTCGCGGAATTGTTGTTCTCAACACAGATCAACGCGAGAGGCTCTTCTCGACGCCTGTGTGCCCACCCCTAGGAGAGCCAGGACGCCGCCAGTGTGGCAGAATTTGGTCGTACAAGGAACCCCAGGTCCCCAGCGAGGTGCTCTGGACGAGCAGAGGGAGGCGGCTAGGTTTTGGGAGGAGTGGGACTGTAGGGTGCGGCCATGCGTTCATGTTGACGGGGCTTAGAGGAATTAAGGGACTCGTGGTTAGTGGGCTGGGCTCTTTTTCTCACACGTTGGATCTGTATAATGGACAACGGATATTCCTACCACACCTATATTCGTATCTATGACAGAATTTTTGCAACGAATATTTAGAGCGGTCACTGGTGGAAAAAAGGGCCTCCAGTCCCGGGCCGTAACTGGCTCTAGTCCCGGTTTTGGCCGGGATCGCAACGGACTAGAGCCCCCTCTAGTCCCGGCTCGCTCACATGATCGATAACAGCCACGTGGTTGTTTCAGCGCCGCGGGGGGAGGAAACCCTCTAGTCCCGGGCCGTAACACCACCCGGGACTAGAAGGTTTCCTGCCGCGGCAGAGAATTGTGTGTTTCTCTGCCGCGGCAGAGATTGTGTATTTCCTTTTTTTTTGCCATTTCGTTCCTTTTTCGTTTTGTGTTTCACTATAATTCAAACATATATTTCAGTATACATATTATACGCTACTACATACACACTACACGTCGATGCATTTATATAATTAATCGATCCCTTGCAAGCATACATATAATCAATCATATCAAAAGGAAGAAATGTTTTGAAATTACATGGTCATTGATGAATATATATATCATATGATCTACACGAAGATGACTAATGCAAATCGAGTTCCACGTCATCCGCATAATGCTCTTCATGTACATCAAGGACTTCCTTCATCATAAATCCCGCCAGCTCCTCTTGAATTGTTCTTATGCGTTGGTCTGGCTCTAGTTTCTCCCGCAAATCATAAATATAATATGAGTCAACTTTTCGCTCGCTGGTCAACTCGCGGATGTACTCGCAGACGTAGTATCCACATAAATGAGTTCCCGGTGGCTGTTGTAAACTCTTCGTCATTTTATAAGTTAGCTCCTTTTTGAATGGACCTGGTATTTTTCATCGAACGTGTCCAACACCTGCTCGGCAAAGAAAATGAACAAAGGAGTTATTAGTTACTTGATATCAGGAAATGAATGAAAGAGGACGATATAATGCGAATGATTGAAATTACTTATGGAGCATTGTTTTCATGTCGCTCCACTGCTCTTGGTCCCAACTTAATGAGTCGTGGACTTCAACTAGGGACTTGTCAACTTGAATGTTTAGCAAGATCCAGTGGAATCTGCGGACATTTACATAAGCATACATGCATAGCTCATCCAGTAAGCAAAAATAAAATGTGTACAAGATATAAACACTAACACTTGAAGTTGTAAGGAAATAGTATTTTCTTAACAAAATTATTCTCTGTTAATAACCTGCACAGGTCTTTCTCCACGTCCTTGGGGTGATTCTTTAACGTATATTCATTAATGATATATGGGTCAATGAACCCAACGTCGTATCTTCTAGCTCTTTTGCATTCAAGCATCTTCATTGTGCAGAATATAATATCATCATACAAAAGGATATATATTTAGGATAATATATTAAATGCAATGAACGAGCTAAAGCTACAAACTTAATTATAGAAATAAATAACTTACAGACAGTAGCAACCAATATAGCAACCAATGATAGATTTGTCGAGGGCGCGCTGGTTGTATAACTGAAACAGTTCGGTCATTTGAACCTGTATCGAGTATGGTTTGAAGTGATGCTCCATTCTAACGTCCACCGGAAACCAATCTTTCTGATACTTTTTTTCTGCTTGCGACATGTACCATTCGTGCAGATTTCGCATATGTGTGGATAGACGCGCGAGCTTCTCATTACTGACTAGAGGCTCCCCTTGGACATACTGCCGTACTATCTGATCCACTGGCGTATCTTCATAGCCTAAATATTTACCAAGAGACATATTTGCTTCGTTAGCAAGTGCTTTGGCCTGCGATACAATAATTCCCATAAGTGCAGCATTATTACGGGCTCTAGGGTCCATTATTTGCATGTCCATATCCATTTCAGCTCTGAAGGCCTTGTCGAGGTCTGAAATAACTTTGAGCGGGGCGACCGATTGATTCTTCTGTACTCCGAGCTGGGAAACTTGCTTCCCGCTTTTTGCACTTGTGATTTTTTTCTTCTGTGCTTGCTTAATAATCTCCCGGTCATAGTCTGATTCCAGATTCATCGATATCTGGGATGGTTGCTCAAGAAAGGACTGAGCCCACTTTTTGTTTTTTTCATTATATACCGGCTTTGGCTCAGGCTTTTTGGGTGCAAAATGCGCCTTAACTTGGGCAGCCACATCCGCGTTAGTTTCCTCATCGGTCTTGTCATAAGGTCTCTTTGGAAGAGCCGGCAGGATATCGACTATCTTCGGTGTTTGACCTTTTCGATGTGGGGCGCGGGGGACCGTCGAACTTCCGTTTCTTCGACGAGGTAGTAGTATTGCACGGAGGCGGAGGCGGCAATCGAGTTTATGTACTCCTGCTGCGGCGATCGTCAGCGGGGCAGGGTGGACTTGGAGTTTGGCGATAATCAGGTTGGGGTGGACTTGGAGGTTGACGATATTCGATGCGGGGTGGACTTGGATTCCTTGGAGTCGGTGGCCTTGGCGCCGAGCCTGGAAACTTGATGTACTTCTTATTCCATAGAATGATGTTGCGCTTGACATCTCCTAGTTTCGTAAGGTCTTCAGGCGTAGCGATTTCAATCTCTAGGTCCGCAAAATCCTCCACTATGTCATCACCATGACACGAGCATAGCCTGGTGGAATCGGAAGTGAATGGTGGAGTGCTCCAGGTAGACAAGGTAAAGCAGTGTTGATCGCCACCTTTAAGGACATGTTGTTCATTGGCTGATGTAGCTCACATTGTGCCATCTCTCTGACATCATCCACGGGGTAGTGAGGAGCCGGTGCATCATCCAGCAGTGCTTGATCATCAGCATGGACCTCCATGGAAGCCACGCTACTTCTCCGTTGGCTAAGATCCAATGCAGGATCATCAGACCGCGGGTGAGTTGACGACGGCGGCCTTTGGCTAATTTCATGCATGAGGTTCTTCAGATCAGCTAGGTCCTGCTCTACCCTGGAGATCCGGTCTACCTCCCGGTCCTTCTTTCTTTGACGTCTTCTGTAACTGGCATCGTACTGAGGAAACCCTTTCTTCCACGAGACATCGAAGCCTTTGCCTCGTGTTCGTCCTCCCTTTTCAGGATTCCCTAGGGCGCGTGTCAGCTCGTCGTTCTCTCTCTCGAGACGGAACAATCCCAATTGAGCATCGTTCATTGCTTTAATAAGGTCTTGGGAGGGTTTTAGAATTTTCTCATGAAATAATGTCTTCCCTGTTTCTGGATCCAAGGATCCCCCGTGCCCGTACCACCAGTGCTTTGACCTCTCGGGCCATCCATCTGTACCAGGAGTGACGCCTCTAGCCCTCATTTCCTTCTCCATAGTTTCCCACTTAGGGACGGCACTCTTGTATCCACTTGTCCCCATTTTATGATGGTATTTCTTATTGGCAGCATTTAACGCGTTCTTTGCCGACTTTGCCTTTGCTTTATCAGATTGCTTGTACTGGCAAAAATCAGGCCACTGTTCTCTCAACTTCTCGTTTACTCCTTTGAAGTCTGGAGTTTTCTTTTTCACGACATATTTCGCGTATAAACTTTTCTTGTGGTTCCGGTACAGTTCAGCCATCTTGCTCAGTGCCCACTCCTCGACTTTCGCTCTATTTTCAAGCCCACCCGGCCTTGGGGTAATACCATCTACCTCAAATTCCTCATACTCTGGAGGTAGTATGAAATGCGCTATGAGCTTTTGCCAAAGGTCATCTTTGGCATCATCGGTGACATAGCTGTTGGATTCTTCACCGGGTTTCTTTGACTTATTCCATTCTTGGATGGTGATCGGCAGGTTGTCCCTAACAAGCACCCCGCATTGATTTATAAACATCCTCCGGTGCTTCTTTAGAGCAATCGGTTCACCATCATCATCTATTTCTTCGATGGTGAACCTCTGATTACCATCCAACTTTTTGTTCGGCCCTCGTTTCGTTTGAGCTGTCGATTGCTTCGATCCGGTGGGCTAAAAGAAGAAGAGAGAGTGATTAATATATATCTAGATCAGTTAATGAATAGAGGTAACACGAGACTTTATATATATATATATATATGTACCTCATTTGGATCTGTCGAGGGCCATCATTATTGTTGTTATTTTTTGCCCTTCGTCCATCTGGTCTTCCCTTGGTACATTAGGTTTTCCTCTAGTCCATCACGGATGGATTTAGATATGAGGATATCTCTTCCTCGAGCAAAATATCTTCTAGCCATTAGTAATATTAAGAGGAATTTCACCTCTTATCATGCCCTGAAGAAAACCTTCACCGATGCGACCAGGATATTCGGATGGATCCATGACTTAATTATCTATAACAACAAGAGAGTTAAACAGGTTAGAAAAAACAATAATCCTAATAACTAAAACAATATAATCCTAATTATAATAATCCTAATATTATTTGTGCTAAAACAAAAAAATAACCCTAATTCTAATCTTAATAAATAAAACAAAAAAATCACTAAAACAATAATCCTAATCCTAATTCTAATATTTTAATTAAAACAATAATCCTAATACTAAAACAAAAAAACCCTAATATAAAAAAACTATAAAAAACTATAGAAAAAAACTATAACAAAAAACCCTAATAAACCTAATTATAATAATCCTAATAACTAAAACAATAACTAATCCTAAAAACTATAAAAAACTATAGAAAAAATATAACAAGAAACTATAAAAAAACTAACATTTCCTAATAATATAATAATAATATAAATACTAACATTTCCTAAACATTTATACAAAACCTAAATATTACTAATAATAATAATAATAAATATTACTACAAAAACCTAACTATAACATTTCCTAGACTAATTATACTACTAATTACTACTAGACTAATTATAATCAAAACCTCAATACTAACATTTCCTAACATTTATACTACTAATCAAAACCTAAATACAAAAACCAAAGTATAAAATTAAATAACCACCTCCCATGAGGTGCGAGGTGGCAACTGACGCGAGGCGGTGACGCGACGGCGGCGCATCTGCGGCGACGGCGCGGCGGCGTGACTCTGATGACGAGCGGGCGGCGGCGGGAATCGGCCGTGGCAAGACCTCCTTTCTGCGTCGATGGCGCCTCGTCTTCGTCTTCGTCTTCGTCGCGTGCTAAGTGCTGGCTCAGCGCGCCAGGGGCGAGCGCACGTATATAAAGGGTCAACCCTTTAGTCCCGGGCTAAGCCACAGGACGGGACTAAAGATTCTTTAGTCCCGGGCCATGGCTTAACCCGCGACTAAAGACCCCCTATTTAGTCCCGGGCTAAGCCACGGCCCGGGACTAAAGGGTTTTTTCGGCCGCTTCGGTTTCGCGTGCGCAGGCACCCTTTAGTCCCGGGTTCAGCCACGACCCGCGACTAATTGTTTTTTTGTAAATTTTCTTTTTTAATTCAAATCAAATATAAAAACTTTGGAAAATCATATCTTTTATTGTAATAATCCAAATAAAACAAATAATATGTCTATTATTATCAGAAAAATATAAAGAATCTTAATATAATATCCATTTATGTGTTTGCATCATTTATAAATTATTTCATTTGTAAATTTTCTTTTTTAAATTCAAATCAAATATAAAAACTTTGGAAAATCATATCTTTTATTGTAATAATCCAAATAAAACAAACAATATGTCTATTATTATCAGAAAAATATAAAGAATCTTAATATAATATCCATTTATCTATTTACATCATTTATAAATTATTTCATTTGTAAATTTTCTTTTTTTAATTCAAATCAAATATAAAAACTTTGGAAAATCATATCTTTTATTGTAATAATCCAAATAAAACAAATAATATGTCTATTATTATCAGAAAAATATAAAGAATCTTAATATAATATCCATTTAGTCCTGATTGTAGTCACAAACCGGGACTAAAGATATTTCCCGCCATTTCCACTTCCGCCAAGTTTTCCGCCCTTTCCTTTCTACGAGAGCTTTTAGTCCGGATGTAGTCACTAACCGACTAAAGATATTCCGCCATTTCCCAAAGCTTCACGCCAAGTTTTCCCGCCCTTTCCCCCTATATTTAGGGCGATCGCGCCATGGCTATCCACACATCCACACCTTCCTCTCTTAGAACAATGGACAACGCCTACTGGACCATTCTGACCCTCGAGGAGAACGCAGGCGTGCGCCTCAACTACCCTTTTCCCAGACTGCCCGGCCGCCCAGCTGGATGCCTTTGGAGCGGAGGGTTCTGTCCTCAAGGTTACGCCCAAGCGGACATCACAAACCACTTCTACCACGAGCTCACGCCGGAGCAGCGGATGGATCCCCAGTGGGATCCCGACAACTACGACACCAGGAATGCCTTCTTCGCTAATAGGCGGGAAAGGGAGCTCGCCAGGTACGAGGGTGATGGCCCGCCCCCGGTGAACCACAACGAAGCCGGCCATCGTCTGTGGTGGGTGAACTGTACTATCATCGGAGTGATGCGCTACATCGCTAGGGAGACCATCCTCGCCTGCGGTGCCCACGAGTCCACCCGCCACAGAGCCACAAAAAGACCCCACACCGGCCCGGTGGTAGCGGCATCGTCTTCCAGGAGACCCCTCCACCGCCTGCCATGAATCCGAGGCTGGAATGGCCCCTGGTATATGCCATGGATGGGCTGAGGATCCCCGGAGTGGCAGGTGACGATGACGAAGAAGACCCTGAAGCTGCGTACTATAGGACTAGGCATGATTATGACTAAAGGGGGCGGCTTTAGTCCTGAGTGTTAGATAGTCCCGGTTTGTCCCGGTTTTTAATATTAATAAATGTCTTGAGTGTTACCTAATAAATAGAGGGAAATGCCTATAAAGAGAGGGTTCATCTTTAGTCCCGGTTGGAGAAACCAACCGCGATCAGGATTGCGCTGACTGGGCGAGCAACACTAATAATAGGGGTGAGTGTCGACATTATGTCGTGCGGCTTGTACCTTGTCCAGGATGGTGTCACCAACCGGGACTAAAGATGAACCTTTAGTCCCGGTTGGAGACACCAACCGGGAAAAAACATGAGTCGGCACTAATAATAGGGGCGAGTGTCGACATTATGTCGTGAGTGTCGACATTATGCCGAGATGCGTGTACTATAAATAGGCATCCTTGTGAGTCCAGTCCTCCAGCCAGTTTGAGGCATCTCCAAGATGGTTTTGAGAGCGAGGACACCACTACGGCCGGTTCGGGAAGATGCCGAGCCCGATCCTCCGGCATCTCCGAGAACTGGTCATACAGCACTCCTAATATGTGAAATTAGTTATCTCCTAGGCGTATTGATCTAGTTAGAGAAGTTACAAGCTGCAAGATGGTTTTAGAGCGAGACCACTACGGCCGATTTGAGATCGCGGATCCTGATCCTCCCGGCATCTCCGAAACCGGGTCATAGAGGCACTCCCTAATATGTGACCTCACGCGTTTGGAGATCAGATCTTAATGGTAAGTATGAATCGGGACTAAAGACCCTCCTTTAGTCCCGGTCCAGCCACAAAACGGGACTAACACACTCAATATTGTTTGCAGACAACACTATAAAAATGGACACATGCATGGAGCATCTTCACTCATAAAATGTTACAATTATTACATATCATTTCTTCGCGTGTGTTCCTTTCTGATCCCGTCGTATCCATGGAGCATATTCATTCATTAACATGATGCTTGGGTCATGCTTCACCGCAAAGGGCGGAATTTCATGAAACTTATCACAATCTTCCGACATGTCTGTCTTGTCCTCCACTCCCACGATGTTTCTTTTTCCTGAAAGAACTATGTGGCGCTTTGGCTCATCGTTTGATGTATTCTTTTTCTTATTTTTTCTTTTTCTAGGTTTGGTAGACATGTCCTTCACATAGAAAACCTGAGCCACATCATTGGCTAGGACGAATGGTTCGTCTAAGTACCCAAGATTGTTGAGATCCAACGATGTCATTCCGTATTTCTTGTCTACCTCAACCCCTCCTCCTGTCAGCTTGACCCATTTGCACCAAAACAAGGGGACCTTAAAAGTAGGTCCATAGTCAAGTTCACATATCTCCTCTATGTAACCATAATATGTGGTCTTTGACCCATTGTTGTCTGATGCATCAAAGCGGACACCACTGTTTTGGTTGGTGCTCTTTTTATCTTGGGCTATCGTGTAAAATGTATACCCATTTATCTCGTACCCTTGGAAATTCGATATAGTCGAAGATGGTGACCTAGACAACAAGTATAACTGATCTCCAAGAGTGTTGTTTTTGATGAGATGTTGCAACCAACCGCCGAAACTTTTCATGTGTTCATCTCTAATCCAAGAGTCATGCTTTCCAGGGTTGTTGGAGCGTAAGATTTTCTTGTGTTCCTCGATATATGGGGCTGCCAAGATAGAATTCTGTAGAACGGTGTAATGTGCTTCGGTGTAAGAATGTCCGTCCCTACATATTATTGATTTCCTTCCTAGAGTACCCTTTTCACTCAGTCTCCCCTCATACCCGATTGAGGAAGACCAATCGGCTTAAGGTCAGGAACGAAGTCAACACAAAATTCAATGACCTCCTCTGTTCCATAGCCCTTGGAGATGCTTCCTTCTGGCCTAGCACGGTTACGAACATATTTATTTAAGATTCCCATGAACCTCTTAAAGGGAAACATATTGTGTAGAAATACACAATCATTGATTATTACGAAAAGCAATGCTCGGAGGTTAAATTCTTCCTGCTTGTGCTCATCCCACACGCGTATCCTAGGTTCGTGCCACAACTATAAAAGTTCTTCCACTAATGGCCTTAGGTACACATCAATGTCGTTGCCGGGTTGCTTCGGACCTTGGATCAACACACTAGTGGAAACGCGGGCTTTTGTTGATCCCGAAAATGGGCTTTAACACCGGTTCTTCTACGAACCGGTGTTAAAGGGGGGGCCGTACCAGCGTGGCCTCTGCGGCATTAAAGGAGCCCCCCCTTTAACACCGGTTCGTGCCACGAACCGGTGTTAAAGGTCTTTCCACCGATGGCTTTAGAATTTCATTCTTTAACACGGTTCGTGGCACGAACCGGTGTTAAAGGGGGCTATATAAGACCACCCAGCCCACACACCCCACTCTTCCATTCTTTCACATTTTGGAGCCTAGCAAGAGGGTGTGAAGAGTGCTAGTTTGTGTTTTTTCATATGCACTAGAGGTGTTGGTGAAATGCGAGAGCTCAAAATAAGCTTTCTTGTTGCTCTTCCGCTCTGGTCGAGGTCGGCAACTATAGTTTCATGTGTCATTGATGTACTATATATATAAATGGTCATCTCCTATTATTTTTGATATATACTACATATTAATGCGGATGAATCGCAATGGATGTACGGTGACCGCGCACTTCCGAAAGTACATTACGGGCCTCCAAAATTTCATCGTTGTGGCTAATGCAAACCGTGGTCACAATGGTTTTATGTCTTTGTGTCGTGTGTTCACCGTCGAACAAGAAAGACTACTCAAATACAGAACCATTCACGCCCACCGCTTGATCCGGTTTCATGCCCGACTATAATTGTTGGACCAAGCACGGAGAAAAAGGGGTTGTGATGGAAGACAACGAAGAAGAAGAGGATGATGAAAACTATCATAATATGTATCCTGAATATGATGATAATGCAACGGAGGTAGATAATGAAGATCAAGAGGGCGGATGGGCCCGATGACGATCTTGGTCGGGCCATTCTTGATGCAAAGGAAGAATGTGGCGAAAAGGAGAAGGAGAAGTCGAGCGGATGTTAAAGGATCACAAAACATTGTTGTATCCAACTTGCGAAGATGGCCACAAAAGCTAGGTGCCACCTTTGGATTTGCTGCAATGGAAGGCGAGAATGGTGTGGATGACAGCATTTTCAAAGTTGTTGGTAAAAATGAAGAATCTTCTTCCAAGAAATAATGAGTTGCTGACGGTACATACCAAGCAAAGAAGGTTATACGCCTATAGGATTAGACGCGTAAGATACATGCATTAATGATCGCATCCTCTACCGCGGTGAGAAATGCGAGAATTTGGATGCATGCCGGTATGCACCTTGCTGCAGATAAGATCGACGAGACGATCCTGGCGATGTTGAGGCGAGGCCCCTAGGAAGAAGGTTCCGCCAAGGTTATGTGGTATGCTCCTATAATACCACGGTTAAACGTCTCTTCGAAATAAAGAGCATGCCAAGTTGTTGCGATGGCACATGGAAGACCGTAAGAAAGACGATGTTGAGACACCTCACGATGGGTCACGGTGGAGAAAAGTCGGCGAGAGTGCGGACTTCACGTGACGCAAGGAACTTAAGGTTTGGTCTAAGTACGACGGCATGAATCCTTTTGGTGAGCGAGCTGATCCACACGACCTGTGACCCTATGTATCTATAACCTTCCTCCTTGGTTGTGTATGAAGAGGAAGTTCATTATGATGCCAGTGCTCATCCAAGGCCCGAGGCAACCCGGCACGACATTGATGTGTACCTAAGGCCATTAGTTGAAGAACTTTTTTGTGGGCCAAACCGGTGTGCGTATGTGGGATGAGCACAAAGGGGAGCCATTTGACCTCGAGCATTGCTTTTCGTAACCATCAATGATTGGCACGCTCTTAGTAACATTTCAGGCGACAAACAAGGGATACAATGCATGCACACCTGTTTAGATGATCTTGAAAGTGTATATTTGGATAAATGTAAGAAGGTTGTGTACCTAGGGTATCGCCAATTTCTTCCGAACACGCATCCAAGAAGAAAGAAAGGCAAGCATTTCAAACGTCTGGCGAACCGGAGGAAGCCTGTCCTCCGTCGTGAGGAGGTATTTGGTATGGTCGAGGACCTAGAAGTAATCTTTGGAAAAGGTCTGGCGTCTATCTGTCAATGACGATGCGGACACGCTCCCATGTGGAAGAAGCAATCTATATTTTGGGACCTACCCTATTGGAAAGTCTTAGATGTCCGCTCTTCAATCGACGTGATGCACGTGACGAAGAATGTTTGCGTGAACCTGCTAGGCTTTATAGGAGTGTATGGGAAGACAAAAGATACACCGGAAGCACGACAGACCAAAGAACGTCTCAAGGCCCTCAAGAGCCTATGCATCCCGAGAACGAGAAGGGTAAACGATGCCACTTAACTCACGCCATTACGCTCTTACCAAAGCGAGAAGGAAATCTTTTTGAATGTCGAGCGATATCAAGGTCCGTCGGCTTCGTCGAATATAAAGGGAATAATAAATATGGCGAGAAAAAATTCCAAAACCTGAAGTCTCATGACCGCCACGTGATTATGACACAATTGCTTCCGATTTCATTGAGGGGCTTCTACGAAAATGTTCGAGTACCCATTGTGAAGCTATGTGCATTCCTCAATGCAATATCTCAAGGTAATCGATCCGTAAAGCCTACCGAGGTTACAAAAGATGTGGCCCAATGTCTTGTCACTTTGAGTTGGTGTTCCCACCATCCTTCTTCAATATTATGACGCATCTCTGGTTCACCTAGTAGAAGAGATTGCCATTCTCGGTCTGTATTTCTACACAATATGTTCCCCTTTGAGAGGTACATGGGAGTCTTAAAGAAATATGTTCATACCGTGCTAGGCCGAAGGAAGCATCTCCAAGGGCTATGTAATGTAGGAGGTCATTGAGTTACGTGTTGATTTTATTCGACCTTAAGGCGATTGGTGTTCCGTAATCACGACATGAGGGGAGATCGTGGAAAAGGCACCCTAGGATGTAAAGCAATGATATGTAGGGACGGGCATTCTCTCAATCAAGCACACTACTGCGGTTTTACAAAGATCTATCTTGGTTGCCCGTATATCAATGAACACAAGAATTTAATCGCCTCAAACACCCGGGCGGTCGATGAATGGATTATAAGTGAACACATGGCGAGTTTTGGCGGTGGCTGCAAGACTTCTCACGAATAACACCATGTTGGGGATCACTGTACTTGTTGGCGGGACACCGTCTTCGATGTATGTACTTTCCAAGTGCGAGATAAATGGGAATACATTTTACGATAGGCCAAGATAAAAGAGCACCAACCAAAAAGTGGTGTCCCGATGCAGCGAAGACAATGGGCAAAAGACCACGTATTATGGGTTCATAGAGGAGATATGGGAACTTGACTATGGACCTAATTTTAAGGTCCCCTTGTTTCGATGCAAATGGGTCAAGCTAACAGAGGAGGGGTTGAGGTAGACAAGAATGCGGAATGACAACGGTGGATCTCAACAATCTTATGAAGAACTTAGACGAACCATTCGTCCTAGCCAATGATGTGGCTCGGGTTTTCTATGTGAAGGACATGTCCTCCAGACCGAAAAAAAGAAAAAATATGCAAACGAATACATCATATGATGAGCCAAAGCGTCACATAGTTCTTTCAGGGAAAAGAAACATCGTGGGAATCGAGGACAAGACGGACATGTCAGAAGATTATAATAAGTTTGATGAAATTCCGCCCTTCCCAGTGAAAACGACCCAAGCATTCCGTTAAGTAAAGAAGATGCTCCATGGTTACGGAGCGATCATAAGGAAGTGGATAGGCCAAGAAGTTCATGCTCATATTATGTAACTCTAGTTCATGTTTTTAATATTAATACATGTCTTGTGGATGGACCGGGAGTATGAGAAGAAGTTGGTTTTATGTCTTTCGTGTGTTCCTTTGTCGACCGCCGAACTGCACTTCCGAGTACATTGCGGTAAGCACACAACCACACTAGATTTTCGTTGTTGCGTTAAAAAACTTTCGATCTAAAGTAGACAAGCGGCTCACCGCTCATCATCTCACGGAGGAAAAAAAAGAAAAAAAATCGACTACACTAGCGTAGTCCTTCTATCCTTCGGATCAGAGACCACCGCTCCGTTCTCCTTCCTCCCTCCTGCTATGTATAAACACCGTGCTGCAGTAGAGCGCCTGCCCCAGTATTCCTAGTCCTCAAGCGAGAAAGAGAGCACACCCACCAATGGCCGCTTCTCGCGCCTCAACCCGTAACCGCCTTCGTTCCAACAGCGCTCCTCCCGCAGATGCTACCTCTCCCGCTCTCCCAACCGCTGATTTAGGCGTCGCAGTTCTTGTACCCACTGCACCCGCTCCCGCCAGCGTCTGGGTGGCTGTTGTTGCGCGGCAGCTGGTGCCTGATGGAGGTTTACGGTGGGGTGCCCGTTCATGATCGCTTTAGTGGTGTGCATATCTCCACGCCACGTCGCCACGGCCGTAGTGGTGTCCCCTCTCAAAGCGATCTTGCAGCTTTGTAACTTGTCTAACTAGATCAATACACAGGAGCTAACTAATTTCACATATTAGGTGCCTCTATGACCAGTTTCTGAGATGCTTGGGAGGACTGGCTCGTCGGCATCTCCACAGAATCGTAGTGGTGTCCCTCTCGAAAACCATCTTGCAGCTTTGTAACTTGTCTAACTAGATCAATACACCAGGAGCTAACTAATTTCACATATTAGAGTGCCTCTATGACCATTCTCGGAGATCTTGGGAGGCCGGCTCGTCGGCATCTCCTGAATCGGCCGTAGTGGTGTCCCCGCCTCGAATCGGCTGGAGGACTGACTCACAAGGATGCCTATTTATAGTACAAGCAGCTCGACATAGTGTTGACACTTACAAAATAATGTCGACACTCACCCTATTATTAGTCGGTTGGTGTCTCCAACCGACTAAATTCATCTTTAGTCGGTTGGTGACACCATCCGGACAAGGTACACGCCACGACATAATGTCGACATGCACTCACCTCTATTATTAGTGTTGACTGGTGTTTTGTCCGGTTGGTGTCTCCAACCGACTAAAGTTCATCTTTAGTCGGTTGGTGACACCATCCGGACACACACGCCGCACGACATAATGTCGACATGCACTCACCTCTATTATTAGTGCCGACTCGTGTTTTGTCGGTTGGTGTCTCCAACGACTAAATTCATCTTTAGTCCCGGTTGGTGTCTCCAACCGACTAAAGGTTTATCCGCCATTTTTCCCGCCATTTTTCTTCACTTGATTCTTCCCGCCATTTTTCTTCCCGCCATTTTTCTTCCCGGATTCTTCCTCAGTTCTTCCGCTAGTTCACTATATATATATGTAGGGGTTGGCCTCCATTGTCATTGCATCTCTAGACTCATATCGCAACCTCATCACTCTTTCCCATGGCTTCCGTAGCACTAACCCCTGAGGGAGGCGGGCGCTGCGCCTCGAACTACCGCCAGACTCGTGTCCCGTCGGCTGGATCTTGGCGTCGGAGGTGTGCAGTTCCTCTCCCTCTAGGTGTGGCCGGATGGCCATCACGAACCACTACTACTTGAGCTCACGCCGGGCGGAGGAATCGGATGGCATCGACTATTTCTCTACTTGGGAAGCCTTCTTCGTGGATCGGCATGAGAGGCGCTCGCCCGGGCACGAGGGCGGCCCACCTCCTCCTAACTTCAACGAGGCGGCCGTCGGCTATGGTGGCCTTGGTCGGACTCTCCGGCGTCATGGCCTGTGACCGCCGACTCTAACCGTCTGCGCTTCTCAAGTCCATCCCACGCTACCCTCAAGTCCAGCCCAGCATTACTCTCCGAGAGGTTCATTACGGTGACCCGACGACGATGACGGCGGCAAGGTCTGACGACTACGATGGCGAGTATTACGGTGTGGCGGGAGCATGACTAAATCACTCCAACATTCGAACAAGTTCGGCGATTGTTACTTAATCGGCCATGTATCTTAATTTTCAGTTCTTTTATGTATCTTAATTTTCGATTCAGTTCGGTAGATTGTTACTTAATCTGGCCATGTATCTTAATTTCAGTTCTTATATATCTTAAAAAGCACCTTTAATGCATGAAATAAGTGTTTATTTATTTTAAAAATTTCATGTAAAGTAAATATAAAAATCATTTACATGAATGGATAGATATTATTTTTGAAATTATGATATATTATTCATATTTTTACGAGTTGAAATGAAAAAGATATGAATTTTCTAAATTCATATCATATTTTTTGAATTAAAAAGCACCTTTAATGCATGAAATAAGTGTTTATTTATTTTAAAAATTTCATGTAAAGTAAATATAAAATCATTTACATGAATGGATAGATATTATTTTTAAAATTATGATATATTATTCATATTTTTAGAGTTGAATGAAAAAGATATGAATTTTCTAAATTCATATCATATTTTTGAATTAAAAAGCCCTTTAATGCATGAAATAAATGCCCCCTTTAACACCGGTTCGAGCAGAACCGTGTTAAATGGGGCATTTATTCGTTCCACCACACGCTTTAACACGGTTCGTGGTGGGCCGGTGTTAAAGAAATTTATACACTTTAACACGGTTCGTGGCTGGAACCGTGTTAAAGGGGGTATCATCTTGTAATTTCTTTAACACCGGTTCGACCACGAACCGTGTTAAAGGGGGGATTTATTCACCTTCCTCCTCCTTTCTTCCCCGGATCGATCGACAGCGCCGCTACCGTCTTGCCCCGCCGCCGTCTCGCCGCCCTCGAGGTTCGCCGCCCTTCCCGCATCCTTCCCTCCTCGCCGTTCGGCCTGCTCGGCGCCCAGCCTCCGGCGGCGGCGGTTGCCGCACCTCTCGCCGGGGCCATCGGCGTGAGGCGGAACGACGGGTGTCAGAGAGGCAGGCCAGCGGTGGTAGCGGTGCATCGCCGGGCGAGGGGGCCGCAGAGTCGGCGCGAGGGTGGGCTGCAGAGGCCAGTCGGGCGGGTGCAAGCGAGGCAGCTCGGCTTGCTTGGGAGGAGCTCTGCGAGGAGGGCGGTGGCCGGCGGCCCAGGAGGTGGTCGAGGAGGAAGGTGGGGATGGCCTTGGCGGGCCGGGGAGGCCGCAGGAGGATCCGTGAGCGAGGGCGAGGCGGGCGGCGAGGGCGAGGGAGGTCCTAGCGGCGAGGGATCGGTTGAAGGCGGTGCTCGGTATTGGGAGCGAGAGGAAGGGAGCAGGGTGGGTTTGGGAGCGACAGGGGGGGAGTGGGGCCAGGGTGGCGGTTGGTCCAGGTGGGGCAGTGCGGTTCTGGGATCGGGTGGCGAGTGGAGAGGTGGTGATGTGGTCGCGTCGTCCGTGGTGTTGTGTGGGCGTGTGGCCAGGCGTGCGTGGCGTCGAGCTCGGTTGCAGCGGCGTGGCCAGCGGCTGAGCGCGAGCTTCGATTCTTGGCGGCCAGGCGTGGCGGCCTTGGCGATTCCGTTTGGCAGCGCGGCGAGCCCCCTCCCTGCGTGTGAGCTTGCTCGGATGGATGGTCGAGGTTAGGGATGACGGTGGGGTCCAGTTGAGGAGAGAAAGTGTAGAGATGACATCGACTCACGATCTAGGCCTTAATCCTTGCACATGTGAATTAGAAGCATGTGGAGTAAAAATAAAATAGCTTATAGCAAAGATATTATAATAGGCCGCCTAAACCCTAGCGACCACCTCGCTCTCTTCCCTGCGAGGCGTCTCGCCGCCGCCGGAGCTCATAGGCCACGCCTAACGCCGCTAGAACCATGGCCTGACGAGACCGCCGCATCCGTCCGACGAGCACCGCCGCCCGACGAGACCAACGTCACCCCACCGGTGAGCGCCACGTGTCTGCCTCGCCGTCGCCCTCGCCCACACCACCCTCGTCGTCGCCATCCCGCGGGATATAAGTAAGGGCATGTTTGATTCAAAGGATTTGTATAGGAAATTTGTAGGATTAAATCCTATAGGAAATTTTCCTATGGTGGTTGTTTGATTTGTAGGATTGATTCCTATAGGATTCCTATAGGAAATATTGTATATGTGTATTGTATATGCATGTGTATATTTTGTGCCACGGACGACCACCGCCACCATTATGCCGTGACCCCGACCTCCTATGTCCTCATTGAGCCTACACCGCCGTCGGTGTGTCGCCATTTAGGTAGACCATCACGTCGTCTTTGGTTCGAACGCACACCCCACGCACTCGGCGCTCTCGCCCTAGCGTCGCCACCTCTCGTTGTCAATATAGCATTATAATAACCATGCTACGTTAATCAACTTTGATGACAAGTTAATTAGAAGAAGTAAATGTACCCTCTCATATGAATCCGGGGTTTCTCCGAATTAGGGTTTGAAATGACCAAGCATGTATTAGGGTTACATTTCAATACTTTTAACCTGTCATATCATCGTCCTTGCTTGAGCATTTCAATAGATGTATTACTGATATTTGTGTGATAATATTATTGTTTTAGAATGTCACATCCCAAGATTTTCCAAATCTTGTAATGTGAAAATAAATTAATAAAATAAAACTTTGTTGATTTTCAGAGCCAGAAGAAACTTTTTGAATTCAATTGGAACATCAAACCCATTTGAATTAAATAAAAATCCTAAAGGGATTCATTAAGATAAACATTTAATAAAGGAAATTAAAAAGATGTTTTGGAATGACTATTATTGGATCTTTTAATAAAAGGATTTGATATTCAAAAGAAAAGATGGATTTACAAATAAGGATTATTTTATAAAACCAAAATAAACCTTGACCAAACTTTTGGAATTAAAACATTTTATTCTAAATAAATTTAGCAAAGGTTTAATTAAAAATAATAAAGGATTTCTTAAATAAAATAATTAATATCCAAACTCTTTTAAAATAAAAGGTCTTACAAATCTAATTGAAACATCAAGACTTATTAAATTGTTTAAAATAGGTTTTCCAAGTATTTTATATTCTCTAAATAAAACCTACTAAAATGTTTTGGCTTTATTTTAAATTTTAAAAATAAATATTCTCAATAGAACAAACCCAAGTTGATTTAACAATGAAAGTCTATGTTATTTAATTAATAAAGGACTCTAAAATAAAAGGTTATTTTGTTTTAAACAAATTTTCCAAATATTCTTTATTTCCAAATAAAACCTACTGATTGGATTTTGAAAGCATTAGGATTTCAAATGAGGATTTTATTAAATGAACCAAACCCTATTTGATTAATAAACCATGGTCCATTTTATTTAAATTATAGATGGAACCATAAACAAAATCTTATGAATATAAAAATAATAATAAGTGAATTGAATTTCCAAAGCTATTAAAGCCTTACCAAAAACCCATACCAAGTGGAGTACAATAGATCCTAAAAGGAATCAAAAGTATAAACAAATAATAAATAAGTTTTCATAAATTGGAATCACCAAGTTTGGATCTCTAAATAAAAAGATATGGATTTCATAAGACAAAGATGAAAATATTAATAAAGAATATTTACAGACCAAATCAAATCTTGGCCTAATCCATGAAGTAAATGGAGTGATGATTAATCCCAATTCAAATAAAAATATGAAATAAAGAATATTCCCAATAAAATAAAATGGAAATAACCATTCTATCCCTATTTTAAATAAGGACAAATCTCTAAATAAAAATACATGAGAAAATGATATTTGGAATTAAAACAATTACCCAATCTTATATGATTAATAAATCACTTTGGAATACTTTCCAAATAATTCAATATGAATTATTTGAACCAAATAAACAAATCCTAAATGGATTATTATCTAAGGACCATTTATTTAATTATAAATGGAACCTAAAATAAAAAGTTATTTTATTTTAAAACAAGATTTCCAAGCATCCTTATTTTCAAATAAAACCTACTGGTTTGATTATGAAAATAATTAGATTTCAAATGGAAATTTTATTAATAAAAATCAAACCCTATTTTATTAAATAACTAGTGATCCATTTTATTTAACTATTAAATGGATCCTAAAATAAATAAGGATATTATTTTATTTTATTTTGAGATTTGGTTTATGTTGATAAACAAAATCAAATTCAAATTTACAAACTGAATGATTGTTTGGATTGATTTGGGTGAGATTTGTTTGATTGGAAATTCAAAACAGAATTCAGAAATATAAAAGAAAAGGATACTGAATAAAAAAAATGAAAGTGGACAGACCCAACAACTCCAGCCCACCTAGCCCATCTAGCCCAGCTCCTATTCTTTCTCCCCGAACCGTTTTCCTCACCGCTGAAACAACCCACGAGGCAACTGACTGGTGGACCCTCCCTCTTCCTCTTTTCCCACTGACCGGTGAACCCCACCTCTTATGTACATCGTCCACACCCACGCAGCCGTTTCTTCCTCCTCCCTCAACGTCGCTCTGCCGCCATTGATGTCGATTAATCCGCGTTGATGACCAGCTTAACTCACCCAGAGACCACGCACCTTAAAGCGCCCCTCTCTCCTCTCTCGTTTCCCTCTGCCTTCTTCCCCAGACACGCCACCAGGCCGTTCTAATTTCACCCCCGAGCTCCTCCGACCGGACACCCTTCGATTCCTGCCTCTCGCCGCCCCTCTTCTCCCCGACCAACCTCACACCTTCTCCACTCCCAGGAGCATCTCCAGGAACTTTTCCTTTATCCGGGCACCTCCGAGCCTGTACGACAACCTCCAGCGCTGCAGCATCGCTAACTCCGGTGAGTATCCCGATGGGTTCGTCGCCCTTTCCACTCTAGTTCACGCGCAGCATTACCTTGACCTCACGTCGGCCGCACCTCTGTTTCGCCTTAGGTGGTCTCCAGCGACGTCCTCGACCTCGACGAGCCGCCGTCGCCCGGTAACAACTCCGGCGAGAATTCCGCTCGTCGTCGCCCCTTCATCAACCAGTGGCAATTTGAGCAACCCCGTGCCACGACAAAGCCAGTGAGCCCCCTATCCTCCTTCCTCGTTTCGGTTCGCTAGCGCCGCCATGACAGCTCCGCCGCCGGTGTTACCCGCCGCCGCCTTGATTCGTGACCGTTTGATATGAGCCGTTCGATATCAATCAAGCGGGTGAGATAGAAACGACTTAAGCGAAGGGTACTCGATCTGAGCCACACGATTTGAGTTAGATCCAACGCACCAGAGCGTGATCCGCAGCGAACCGTTTTTGGCCAATTAGAATGCGACGCGTGGCAGGATCTGTTTTAAAACTGATTTTGAAATCAGATTGAGTTGCAAACTTCAAACCCTTATATCTTTTGAACCACACGTCCAAATTTGACAAATTTTATATCAAAAGATTCAGGAGAACAAGACCTAACCAACCTTACCCTTAGTTTAGCAAATAGTAACTGGTAGCTTGTTTGAATTTGCGGATTCTTTTGTGTGCTTGCTAACATTAGAAAAATCATTTAAAAATGAATTTTGAGATCAAACCTTTGCCAATTGGTTTATTGTGACCCTACTGACCCTAGGAACCAACCCATAGTATTAAAAATGATTTTGGTGAAATTTAAGTTGAATTATTTAACTTAGCCATTTTCTAGCCAAATAAACTCATTGATTTCATTATGGAAATGTTTAGGGGAAGAAAACCTTGAGTAGATGGTTTGGACCAAACCTACTGACCCAAAAACACCAAGTTTTGCAATAGCAACTCATTTGGTGAACCCTATGGGAAAATGGCTTAGTAAAAATATTTCTACACCACATAAAATAACACTTTGTTTTGAAAATGGTTTTAAAGTGAAACCTTCTGCAAATGACTTGGCCACTTTAGGAAATAACCATTAGATGTACCCAAATGACTATGACCCACTAGGGACCACTTTTTCAAACAAAACAAAGCTTGGCATACTTGCATGCATTTCTTTGACTTTGTTATTTATGTGTGTTGTTTTGCTTGATTGGTAGATTGAGTTTGTGCCTTACATGATTGATTTGTAGTGACTTGAAGAGTGTGATTGTTGCAAAGATCAAGAAGTGAACCTATACTCTACCAAAAAGGCAAGTGATGCTTCATACTTTTTATCCTATTACTTTCACTATGCATTAGTGATTTTGCTAAGTAAACTTGCATGGATTTTGCTAAGTATAGATCTTGCTATAGGAAAACATAGTAATGTATCCTTAGTAGGATTTTCCTAAGTTAAGATTCCTACTACTATCAAGCTTAGCCTAGCTAATAGAAAACATGGGTGGAAAATATATTCACACTATGGAAAAATGTTCTAAGTCTGAGGACTTATGTTTTGTTTAATAAAACAACTAAGTTAATGAATCACCTGGGTGGAATGGAAGGATTGGGTTATGTTGAGTGGTTACACAAGGCCAGGAACCTTGTGTATCTCACTTGTGGATGGCCACCCAGGAAACAAAGGGATTTGAGATGTCAAATGTTGAGAAGCTTCAAGTGCAACCACTTGGCAATATGGGCTCTGCCATGATCATATAGGTTGCAAGAACTTAGCCAAATGGACAGTGGGTGGTAGTGTTTGATAGGTTGAGCGCGTCCATTTTGGTCTAAGGAAGGCTTGAAAGATTTTGTCTTGGGAAACCAAGTCTTGTGGGTAAAGTGCACAACCTCTGCAGAGTGTAAAACCTAAGTACTTAGCCATGTCCCTGGTAAAGGACAATTTGAGCATCAAGACATGGAAACAATCAAGAATCTCATCATTCCAATTTCTAAATTAAAATCTTGTGGGTGAACAAGGGATTGTGTGTATTCTTCAATCTTTGATGGAAAGATGGCTTGATATAAGGATCTTGAAATCTTGGATTGAGGAAAATGATTTTACCAAGCACTTCAGTCTTTGATTTGTAGATGCCTCGAGAAGGATCTTCAGTCTTGGATTGAGAGAAGCATTGGAAAAGTTTTTGACAAAACTATTTATTTTCAAAACGTTAAGGAAAAATCTATTTTGAGCAATACAAGCCTCAACTCCACTTAGCCAGATGCATATAGATGATAGATTCCACTATACTACCATAGTATCACTTGCCAATACAATTCAAATGTATTGACCCTTTGTGGCTGTAACTTGTATGTTGCAGGTTTGATTGTTTTTAGTGAAGATTGAATGATTAGGATTACAAAGTCTACAACCAACATCTGCCTGTGGCACTTTGAAGATGAAGGACCCATGACTATATTTATTCCGCTGCAATGTAATGTAATAGCCATATGAGCTATGTATGATGTAATAAAATTATGTTTTCCTGGTTATAAAGTTATATTATGACCTTTGTTTCTTGATATTACATCTTAACTGTGGATGCTAGCTATTGATCCAGGGACTAGCATTGTAAAACACAGGAGGGATCAACCTTATCAGGTTGGGACCCCTACATAGAAACTATGGATCCACTTAGTAGAAACCTTGAAGAAGAAGAAATAATGGAGAACATTATTGATGAGGACACCTCACAATATCTGAACTTGGAGGGACATGACGACGACAGCTCAAGTACTAGTCATGGAGAAGATGAAGACTCGGTGAACGCAATTTAATGGTTACAAAGTCCGAGGTATATGCATTGATTAAGCCTCTGAACTCCACCAACAATCTTCTTCTACATGTATTAATTAACGCTTCTTTCTTCTTTTAGCCCTCTGGATCGACCAGCCGCAACCATCTTCTTCTTCTACGAAAAAGAGCAAGCGGCGAGCCAGCGGTTGAAAGATCGTGCAAAGTTCACGATCGAAGCGTCGTGTTGATGGCGGGCCGATGGAGCCCAAGAAGGCCGCAGACAAATTTATCGTCGGTGGAGTTCTTGTTAGGGACCAAATCCCAATCACAATTGAAAATTGGAATAAGCCAAAGAAGGCGCGGTACCTTTGTCGATGAGATCCAAAGAAACGCTTTGGAATTCGTTGTTGGTAAATTTCACCCTTCCGCCAGAGGAGGATGAAAACAACCGTTATAGAGAACAAGGTCAAAGAGTGGACTCTAAAGAAGATGGTGATGCTTTCCATATGGAAGACAAAATTGAACAAATTTGTCAAAGTGGCGATACTCAAATTTCGAACATATTATGCGAAGATAAGACCTCAACGGCGAATTTAAGACATATAAAAAAGTGCTATAGCTAAAAGAATTGAAACCAATACGCTTAATGCCTGAAGAAGGAATATCACCACGGAGGGGTCGGTGGCTACATATCTCGAGGCCTAAGTGGGAGGAAGCTGAGAGGGCCTGCGAGAGAGGATCACACCCAGACGGATGAGTGGGACCTCGTGCAAAGACTTGGTTCTACGGAATCGGGGCAAGGTTGGACCGAAGCAGGATTGTATCTTCCCAACCATCCTTGCCAAACCCGTCACGAACTCATCACGGCATACGAGGAAACATCCGCCGAGACCTTCCATCCCGACGGAGAGAATGACCAGCTCACACGCCATCGGTAAAAAGAACACTCTGGACATGCACGAGGCACGGGTATGGCGTGGAAGGATGGGTTTGCCGACCGGGCGACTCTTACGGATGGCGCGAGAAAAGAAAAGAGCGTCTGAGATGATGACACGGATAGAACATGCACTTGCGGCGCTGCGACGCAAGTGAATGCACAACAGACCATCAAGCTACCGCCCATCTCGGCGGCATGAAGAGCTGCATTGGAAGCTGCCCGCATCGGACTCTGCGGAAGCGTGGCTTCCACGGAGAACGTGCCAACGCTTGAAATGACGGGTCCTCGATACCCGTTGATGAGATCACGGAGAGCGAACACGCTGAGCTGCATGTGAGATTAATGGGCTTATCCATTAAGGTGGTATCGGCTATGCCTTACCTCCTCAGCTGGTGGAACTTACCACTGCCGACCGATTCGAGATGGCTATGCTATTGTCGGGTGGATGAGGTTGTGAAGGAATATGAGGAAGCACAACTTGACCATGCTACGGTGAAGGGAAACTCAACTCAAATTTGCGGTGAAAACAACCATTCTTTGGAAGAAGGAACACATTGTGCTTCCAAATTGGAGGTCCTTGGCACCCCGCCGTCTCTCCTCGGCGATCTGAGCCGCTTGACCATCTCCTGGCGAGCCATCTCCGGCCGTCGGCCATCTCTGCTTGACCATCTCCCCGTCGGCCATCTCTGCGGCAGCCATCTCCGGCCCGTCGGCCATCTCTGGCAGCCATCTCCGCCCGTCGGCCATCTCCGGTGCTTCAGCCATCTCCTCGGCAGAAGCGGAAGAGCACTGCCACGAGGAGCATCGAGCATGCCACAAAGAAATCCAGCAGAAACCGTGCGCCAAAGAGTTCAAAAACTACGTCCGCAGCCTTCCGCCAAGCCATTGCCGGTTTACCGTGGAATCGCAGCGACGAGGAGACCAATAGGATCTCGGGAGAACAGGTCAAGAAATTCTTTGCACCTAGACGGGCGAGCCAAGGAGAAAATAGATCCGGCGGTGGTGGAGAAGTTTTACAAAATCTTTGAAACCTGAAACCCCACTTGTGCCGGACTACGCCAGATTTTGAAGGCGGATGCAAGGCGTAGGGAGACGAAAGTAGCGATCGTGAGGCACCCACAAACAGTTCCCATGCTCGGAGAGCAGGAAAACCAATCATCGCCCGCTCCAAATGTTTGACAAACGGACGCTCCTCCCGTAGATGATTACGAGAGCTACAAAGAAAGGCCAATGAGATGGGGATGACTTACATTGCATACTTGAGCGTCATGGGAGACAACTTGCCCAAATGCGATGTCAACCCCATACGACCATGGAAGTATGGGAAGAATCTAGTCAAGAAAGAGGAGCTCAAAAATCTACCAACAAAGATGCGAAAATTGCACAAGTGGTACCTTCATTTCTAAGACGAGAAAAGAAGAATGGATCACGGCGCATATAAGAGATGAGATTTTCTTGTGCGACGACGCAGCGATCGACTTCAACATTCAAGACTTGCATTTTCTATTCAATCGAAGGAACTCGACAAAGCTGCCATCAGCCTTTATTGTGTGTAAGTACTATTTCGTAATTTTTATCTCAACTCATTCACTTCATTAATTGCATGTATATATATATGCTCACCATATATGTATATACTATTATGCAGGAAAAAGGTTATGGAATGCAGAAAGGAGGCCCTTTTGACATTGGGTTCGTTGACCCAAATAGAGTTCATGAAGAAGTGGTAAGAGAAAAACCGGGCAAAGCAGAAGATTACTTGCTAAAGTCTTTCTTGAGACAACAAACCAAAAGGAAATAATATTGCCTTACAACTTCTCGTAGTCTTGTTACCTCTCTCTTGTACACATTCTGTTTGACACTCGATGTTAAGTGTAACGATGATGATTTATGCGTGCGTAGGTTCCACTTTATTCGCTAGTCATTCAACCCGACTCAGAAAAGTCCTTGTCATGGACTCGTTACGAAAAGAAAAAGAGCTATGGGCAAACTTTAGAGATGCTCGAGGTAATTTCAATCATATTATCGCACTAGATCGGCAACTTTCGTGACAATAAGTAATTAATTACTCCTTTATCCATTTTCTTTGTCGGACAGGTTTGGAAAATGTTCACGGGCAGGGCCGTGGGTGAATGGTCGAGAAGAACTAAAATTTGTAGACCAAAATGTAAGTAATACTAGCTAGCTTCCAATTCCATTATATCATGCTTTATTGATTATTATTTTGATTGAACTCTCTATTCTCCTAAAGTGCGCGCATCAAGGACACGGCAATAACTTATGTGGGTACTATGTTTGCGAATTCATTAGAACACGATATGTCGACAGGCCAAACGCACTAGAACAACTTAGAGTAAGTAAACAAAGTCCACAACATTATTTTATTACCATCAATTGTGTTGAGTTTTATTCTTATATATATATTGACCCATTCTTCATATATATTCAGATCGAGCGGATGCGGTACCAACTCCTACCATTTGAGCATACGAGCCATTCAAGAGGAATTGGCGGGGTTCATACTTGATGAGGTCGTCACGCTGGCGGAGAACTCTTTAGATATCCACCTCCGTGATGTAGATGTGCCGATGGCGATGTATGTGCCGATGGCGATGTTTGTATAATAATAGTTGCTTAATTATTCATGTACTCGTATGTACCGATGACGATTTATAAGTATACGGCTCCCGATCGATTTCCCTCCTCCCCTCCCGTAAATCGCCCGAGCAGGCGGAGCGAAGCGGCGAAGATTTAGGCTTTTCTGCCGCGCAGTTCTGCCAGCGGCGACCTAAATCTCCGTAGCAACTGCTAACACCGGTTCGGTCTGAACCGGTGTTAAAGTGAACTGGGCGGCCACGTCGCCACCCTTTAACACCGGTTCGTATAGGAACCGGTGTTAAAACCCCTCTAACACCGAACCCTCAGCGGCGGTTGGGAACATTGATAGAGGGTCCTCCAACCGGTGTTAGAGGGGTACGCACTAGTGACACGGCATCATAATGAACCGCTTCATGCACAACCAAGGAGGAAGGTTATAGATGCATAGAGTCACGGGCAGTGTTATGACTAGAGCTCTGCCCAAAGGATTCATACAATCTGTACTTATACCAAACCTTAAACTCCTTGCGTCATCGCAAAGTCCGGGTACTTTCTATCGATTTTTCTCCATTGACCCATCGGTAGGGTGTCAACATCCCGTATGACTTACGTTCCTCTTTATGCCATCGCAACAACTTGGCGTGCTCTTTGTTTTACGAATAAGCGTTTCAGCGTGGTATTATAGGAGCATACCACATCACCTTCGCAGAACCCTCTTGAGGCTAGCCCTCAACGTCGGCGAGGTCATCTCGTCTAATCTTATACCAAAGTGAGGTGCATATCGGGCATGCATCCAAATTCTCATACTCCTCACCGCGGTAGAAGATGCGATCATTAGGGCATGCATGTATCTTACGAACCTCTAAACCTAGAGGCGAGACAACCTTCTTTGCTCGTGCATCTTGGCGGGCAATATGTTATCTTTGGAAGCATATTCTTCATCATTTCAACTTTTCAAATGAGGAGTCGTATAGCACACTCAGCCTTCCATCGCAGCAATCCAGGTGCTTGACTTTTCGCACCATTTTACAATTTGGGTACAACAAATTTTTGTGATCCTCTAACATGTGATTGAACTTCTCCCTATCCTTTTCAGTTTCACAATCTCTTCGTGCATCGGCAATGGTCCGACCAAGATCATCAGCGGGTTCATCATGTGTCTCTTCTTCATCCTCCCCTTTAGCATCCCCCATGGAAGTATTTCCGTACTCAGGGAAACCATGATAGTTGTCATCCTCCTCCTCTTCTTCATTGTCTTCCATTATAACCCCTCTCTCTCCGTGCTTGGTCCAACAATTATAACTGGGCATGAAGCCGGACTTCAACAGGTGGCTGTGAAGGGTTTTTGAGTCGGAGTAATCCTTCTGATTCCTACATCCATTACATGGACAGAATACAAAACCATTGCGCTTGTTTGCATCAGCAACACGGATAAATTCATGCACGCCATTAATAAACTCGCCAGAGCGTCTGTCAGTACCGTACATCCATTCCCGGACCATCTGCATTATAGTAAAAGTATATCAAAAACCATTACACAACATGATAAAATTATTACAAGTTATATTGAGAGCTTCTAGAGCACTAATTTTGAATTTTAAAAAATTTACATGCACCAATTTGTGAATTGGAGAAAAGAATCAACATGATAAATGTGGAGTTTTTTATTATTGTTCTATCAGTGAAAACCTCATTCCATTCTAAGCTCTGAAACTCTAAAATTACACATTTCAATTTTCAGTAACTATGTGCCTAATCAAAATTTGTTACACATATATATCAAAATCCTTCTAGCTACTTCTAGAGCATGCATGCATTTGATCCATATCTCTATACTTCTAGAGCATTATAGAGCTAAAGTAGCAATAAGAGATGAAAGAATGAAGTTCTAACCTTTTAAAGCTTCGGATTTAGGTGTTGCAAACTAAATCTTGACAAATCTTGAGAAAAAAATGGCATGAACTCTCTTGCTTCTTTGAGAAAAATGGCCACCATATCCTTTAGGGCAGCAGGACAGGAGGCAGAATATATAGTCGTGGACAACTAGTCCGGGCGTGATCGACCCGGGACTAATAGTCCACGAAAGGACCAGCCTGCTCCGGGTTATTAGTCCCGGGCATTACGGACGGGACTAACTGATCGGCCGAGACTAGTCACTATGGCCGTTTCTAGACGTTAGAGGCCTCACGGCCCGGGACTAGTGCTCCCACTAGTCGCGGGCTGTGCCAGGCCAGGACTCCTGGCCTTGTTTACATCGAACCGAAGATGGTTTTTCCAGTAGTGGGTGCTAAGTATACATTGCTATACAGGGGTTCTTCTTGTAGTGTTTTTTCACCTTTAAGACGGAGCAGCTAGGTAAAATAGTCCAAAAGAATCTTGTGGTTGTGGTTCGTTCATGGCAAAGTTTAAAATAGCTGGCTATTTCATTTAGCGGCAACATTTTCAGCAGCTATACAAGGCTATAGTGGGCTATTCCATTTTAGCCTTTTTTAAAAAGAGAGGAAATTTTAGTCATATCTTGCCAAAAAGCGAAAAAACTATAACACAAACATGATTCGAGCTACAACTTGTTCAACTATTCAATGCAAATAAGTATTTAACCATTCAACTCACAACATTTTATTGAGTCAGATTGAACAAAGATTAAAAATAAAATAAAAAACAATCCATAAAGCATGACCTTTAGCGGCTAAATTGAAGGCTAATTTATAGCTAAATCAGATTATAGTTGGCTATTAGCGGCTATTCTTCATTTAGCCTATGAATATCATAGGCGTAGAGGGAGACCTCTCGAAAGGCAGCTATAGCCGAGCTATAGTCGGCTATTTAAAACTTTGGTTTGTGGTACGATTGATCTAGTTGGTTTCTTAGTAAAAGTACATGTACATGTTCAGAATCCATAAACAATAACTAATTATTCCCTCCGTTCAGAAATATAAGCCTTTAGAGAGGTAAAAAAAATTAAGGGTGACTTCTTTTGAACTTTTAAAAGGCTTTTTGGTTCTTCACTATAAAAGTAGAAAAGAAGTCTCTAGTTTTTTTCCCACCAAAAACCCTCACAATAGCCCATGTATACACGGTGGGGGAAAACTGATAGAGAGCAGTTTCCCGAACTTCTCCGCTCAGATCGCTATACGTTTTCGGGAAAAGGATTTGTTATTTTGGTTAATTACGTCCCAAATGCCACCCCACGAGAACACCAAAACGCGTCGCTCGTAAAAAAAATCACACGCGTTCCCGACCCCCATCCCCACGCGGCCTCCTTCCCTACCTCTCCCTCCCATCACGACTCCCCCTGGCCCGCCACCACGCCTCGACCCTCTCCCAGCACCGCCCTCCCTCGCCCGTCTCCCCAAAGACCGATCCCCACCGACCTTCCCCGCTGCTCCCCCCAGCCCTGACCGGCCCTAGCCCCAGCCACTACCGGATCCATCCCCCAGCACCGCTCGCGTTCGGGAAGCAGCAAGGCAGCAACGACGGTCTGGGATGTCGACCTCCCAAGCCTAGGAGGTAATCATCTAGTGTCTCTCTGTAATTTTTGTATGTTGGTGATGATCTAAACGGTTCCTCCAGATTGTAGTGCATGATTGCTAGTAAATTGGTAGTAGATTGTAGTACATGATTGGTAATACAAATTGCTAGATTGTAGTACATGATTGATATCCAAACAAAATTGGTTATCTCGCCCCATTCAAAGAACAACACTACCATGTTCCGGAATTCCAAGGGGAACCTCTACAAAACATGATGGAGAGATTCAACCATCTTCATTCATGTCTACGAAATGCTGTCGAAAGAGCCTTTTGCGTTCTAAAGAAGAAGTGGCATATTCTGCAAGGTTTGCCACATTTTCACGATCCTCTGATGCAAACAAAGATCATCACTGCGTGCATGCGTTTCCATAACTTCATCCGTGACAGTAAACTATATGATTAACATTTCCACAACTTTGAGCGAGACCCATATATTCACGTGGTGCAACCGCTCCCTCTTCATCTGATAGCGTCATGGGTGCGCTACGACAGAGCATCGCTGAAGGAATAACAACTTGATATGTTATTTTTATTGCAATTTCAAAATTGTATGACATTTTCTATTATTTTGGCATGTCCTGGATTATATTACAACACCATGTTTTTATTTTATTTCTAGCTCTATTTCTACTTATAACTAGCGTATGTATACTATATATCGTTATATTAAGTGGCCAAGTCAAGTCTAGGGGCATAACCGACATGTCACAACTCATCGCAGCAAATAAGCCAAAGCAGCATAAGCCCAAAAGAAGTCTCCCAGAAGTTTCTACAAGCTTCTTCCCACCGCAGTTTCTCCCCATCGGAATCTATAAGCAGGCTTATGCAGAAGCCCAAAAGAAGTCACCCTAACACTGGTTCAAAAGCACATTTGTCTTTTGGCAGTGTGGTTGGCTACTTGAAGGTCCCTTCCTCTTTCCCGCGAAAAACGTGGCGACCAGAGTTTCCCATGATTCCATTAAGCCACGAGTGGGTGCTCCAGATGGGAGAGAGAAGAGAGCCCAACTGAATTACAGAGAGGATATATCAGAATTGAGGTGTGCTTCGGTGTCCCCCTTATTCTACAAACTTATAAAACTAAAAACAAAATGACAGTAAGGATGGGCCGATACCCGTTCATACATTCCGAACCGAAGGGGAATTAGCCAATACGAGTCGTTTTGTGTCTTCGGTTTAATAAGTTTGGATGGGACCAAGGGGACACCAAAGCAGAAGTCATCAGGATTCAACACCAAGGGATTCAGTTGTGGGATAATTACACTGATTTTGCGACTATGAAGATTTTGGAAAGGAGTGAGTACTTTATTTAACTCGTCGGTATTGGTTAGTTGTTCTTCTAGGAGAGTGTTGTAGGGGTTCGTAGCATGGAAAACAAAAAAAATCTACTGCATGAACACACAGAATCCAAGATCTATCTACTAGATTGTAGCAACGAGTCGATAGAATACTCACCCTCGAAGATTCCAAAGAGGTTAACGAGAGCAGATTCTCGTGGGTGATGTAGACGTTCACTTGCCGATATCAAGATCGCGCAGACGATCCTTTTGGCACCACGTTCCGGCAGTGCTCCCGCAGTCGGTCACACGTTCGGTACTCGATGAAGACCTTCCTCTCCCTTGTTCCAGCAGGCAACGGAGGTTGTAGTTCTCTCCTCGTGAATCCGGCAGCACGACGGCGTGGTGTCAGAGTTTAGATGGGAGATCCCGCAGGGCTTCGCCTTAAGACGAAGAGGGTAGGTGGAGTAGGGAGATTCCTAGGCAACTAGTGTTTAGAGGCCAATGAGAGGAGGTGGGGCCGGCGGCGGCTAGGGCGGTGGCGGCGGTGCGAGGGCGGCGGTGGTGGCTTGGGTGGGGCTAGGGTTTGTGGTGTAGGCTTGAGGGGCAGCCCCTCCCCTCTATTTATGAGAGGGAGGGGCGACTACGGGAGGGGAGGTCGAATCCTCCCCTAACTCCCTCTCCTCCTTGGCCGGTGGTGGAGGGAGAGGAGGTTTCATCTCCTCCCTCCACCAGGAACCATTGTCCCAGTTTGACTATTCAAACATGCTTTTGACTTTCAATTTGGAGTTTGATTTATCTCTTTTAAATACCCATCCAAGTGACTTAGGACATGATGCAATCATTCCACTTTTTAATGACACATTCATGTACCCTTCCCCTTCCAAATCGGTGAACCTTCTAGACCCTTCTATATCATTCTGGTGAAAACACCGGAACCATTCCCGAACTCCAGAATTGGGCTTTCCTTATATGAATCTCATTCTTCGGACCATTCCGGATCTCCTCATGATATCCCGGATCCCATCCGAGACGCCAAACAACATTCACTCTTCTTACTCACATTCCATATCTACTAAACAACATTGAATCCTTAAGTGTGTCTCCCTACAGTTCGTGAATTATGCAGACATGACCGTGACTCTTCTCCGATCAATAACCAATAGAGGAATCTGGAAATTCATATGGATCCCACATATTTCTATGATTACTTTGTGATCGAATGAACCATTTACATACGATACCAATTTCCCTTTGTCTCGTGATATTTTACTTATCTGAGGTCTAATCATCGGTATCTCTACATACCTAGTTCAACCTCATTACAGATAAGTACTCTTTACTCGTTCCTGTGATATGTGATCCCTTGAGAGCCAGTCACATGCTTGCAAGCTAATTGGATGACATTCCACCGAGAGGGCCCAGAGTATCTCTATTTATCATATGGATGGACAAATCCCACTCTTGATCCATGTGCCTCAAAACATACTTTTTGAACACTCAACGACACCCTTATGACCACCCAGTTACGAAGTGGTGTTTGATGTTATCAAAGCATCCATCTGGTGATGGTGATTATCATGATATCATGGTCGAAGGAATTAGGTTACTATGTATCTGAAAGATTATAGCAAACAAACTATTGAAATGACTTGATCTTTATGCTACGCTTATATATAGGAGTATGTCCATCACACCATTCTCCTAATAATATGATCTTGTTTTTAATAACATCTCAATGTTCATGATCAGTAAACCATGATCATCTATCAACCAACAAGCTAGTATTAGAAAGAGGCTTTACTAGGGACTCTAACAAGTTTACAAATCACACAAGTATTAATGTTTCCGGTTAATACAATTATAGCATGATGACGATGGCTCAGCTAATTGTTGAGCTTCGTTGGGAAACCCCAAGAGGAAGGTATGATGAGCACAACAGTAAGTTTTTCCCTCAGTAAGAAACCAAGGTTATCGAACCAGTAGGAGGAAGGAAATGACTCAAAGATGTTGCTAGCAACTTGGAAACCTGCACAACACAAACTCAAGACTTTGCCCCAACGAACAGTGAGGTTGTCAATCTCACCGGTTTGCTAAAAACAAAGGATTAACTGTATGGTGTGGAAGGTAATAATGGTTTGCAGAAAGTAAATAGTAACATTGGAAGATGTATCAATGGTAAAGATTTGACCGGGGTCCATAGTTCACTAGAGGTGTTCTCCTTAAGATAAACAAACATGGCAGGCTAGGTAAACAAATTACAGCAGGACAATTGACAGGACAGAGCAAGGCATAATAATGCAATACTAGACATTCATGATACTATGAGATTTGATTGGGCAATACAATAAGATACATAAACCGCCATCCAACTGCATCTATGACTAGTAATCCACCTTCAGGTTATCATCTACCCCCCCCCCTACAGTATTAAGTTGCAAGCAACGGATAACTGCTTTAAGCAAAGTGTGTAAGGTAAACAATCCACTTGTTCCATGAACAACAGACCGTTGTTTTCTCCCTAGTAGCAACATCACATCTACAACCTTAGAGATTTCTATCACTTCCCTTAGATTACGGAGAGGCATGAACACACTGTCGAGCATAAATACTCCCTCTTGGAGTCACTAGCATCTACTTGGCCAAGATAGCTACTAGAAACGGAGAGCATGCAAGATCACAAACAACACAGACATGATAGAATCGATAAGACAAAACCATTAATAAATCTGACATAGTAATCTCAATATCCATCGGATCGCCGCAAACACAACATGCATGATTACAAATAGACGATCTTGATCATGAACGGAGCTCACAAGATCTAAACATGGTAGCACAAAGGAGGAGATACAACCATCTAGCTACTACATGGACCCGTAGTCCAAGGTGGAACTACTCACGCTTCATATCGGAGGCTGGCATGATGATGAAGAAGGCCTCGGGATGATCTCCCCTCCGGCAGGTTGCCGGGAAGAGCTTCAGATCCCCTCGATCTAGGGATGATGGTGGCGGCGGCTATGGACTGTTTTGAGGAATATTGGTCGGGTTCTTAGGGTTTTCATATCGGGGGATTCTTTAGGCGAGGCGAGGAGGGCACCAGGCTGCATCCCAAGGCCTGGCCAGCCAGGCCCAATGGTTCAAGTTTATTAGGGGCAAGAAAAATAAAGTGTGCCATCAAGTTTGTGAGAACTTTAATCACTAAGTTTTCACATAACAAAAAGACTTTTTAATTGAAAGGTAGATGAAAACAAGAATATACTTGGAATGTTATAACACACCATGCATAGGAATTTATAGTGGACACTTTGGAATAACTTGGTTTATTGGGAGTTTGATGCATGAGTAGAGCTTACTCATACAAGTGGAGGCTAGAAAAAGACTGGGAGCGACCAACTAAGAGAGGAATAATGGCCATAATCATGCAGAGCGACAAAACATTACTAATCAAATAATAAAGTGGTACTACAAGTCAAGGACTAAATGATCATAGAGGCTATGGTGACTGGTTCATAGTCATAACATGGCGTGAGCATGTGCCAAGTCAACCCAAACAAAGCATCAAAGGAGAATACCACAATACTATGCTTTTGTATGCTAAAACAACGCATGATTCCTTCAAGGCACATTAATAAATACTAATTGTTTGGAACAAGTCATGCTACAGCAATAATCACTAAGCATAAGGTCAAAACAACATCTAGCATGACATGATAAAGTCTAGGTCACAGTCAAAGCAAGCTCCTTTTTGAAAGAACATTTCTTATCCCTAGATATTTTGGTGTTTATTATAACACACATAATGAACTAATTATTTGCCAAGTATTCTACAGGTTGCACTTCTAGAATTCCCTGACTAATTTCTCACAAAAAGGACCTTCCCGCTGCTCCACATTTTGCCTCAGTAATGTCCGGTAGTACCGGAGAATTCATCCGGTACTACCGCTCAGGACCGGTAGCACCGGGTTTTACTTCCGGGCCTGGCAAACATGGTGGATATACTGGCCAAAGGCCTCAGAACTGAGCGGTATCAAAAAGCGGTAGTACCGCATTTTGGTACCGCTCATGACTGAAGCAATTGGTAAGCTCGCAAAACTCCTCAGAACTGAGCGGTATCAAAAAGCGGTAGTACCGCATTTTAATACCGGTCAAGACTGAAGGGATTGGCAAGCTTACCAATCTCCTCAGAACTGACTGGTACTAAAATGCGGTACCGATCACTACTAAAGTCTCTGGCCAGTTGACTCACACTGATGTTCCCCCGGTATCAAAGTGCGACACTACCGCATGTGTCCGGTAGTACCGCCCTATTGGACCGGTACTACCGCCGTGCAGTAGCACCACACTTTGATACCGGTGGAAACTGTTGGGCTATGCAACTCAACGTTGCATCTCCGGTACCTGTCCGGTAGTACCGGTTGTTTCCGGTACTACCGCTACATTAAAAGCACCAATGGTCAGATTGGATCTGGAGCTGTAAATATCCCTTCACCTACCTTGGGACAAGCTGCTCACTTTGCATTAAAGTCTACTACCACCATTGGAGCCACCAAATCTACAAGATCTCTTCAATCAACCACCCAAATTCCTTGATCTTTGGGGAATCGAAGGAGGAGGCCTTGATCTACTACTTCACCAAAAGAGATCTTCATTTCCCCCTCATTCACTTGAGGGCTCCTTTGCTATAGTGTTTTTCTTGGAAACCCTAGTTCTAGTTTTGGTTCTTACAAGGTTGTCTTTGATTGTCTTGACAGCTTGCTTGTATTTGGGAACCTCCAATTAAGTTATGGATGTGTGCCCCAAACTTGTAAAGGTGCCGGCTTCCACCTTGAAGGTTGTCGATATAGTGGAAGGTGGATCGATCCCGTTGGGGTGAGATTCATCGAAGAACAAGGGAGGCCTCTCGTGGCGTTGGTTGTTTGAAACCACCCCCTCTCCAAACGTAGACGTACTTCCCCTCAAAAGGAAGGAACTACGGGAAACAAATCCTTATGTCTCCGTGTCCACCACTTTGGTTACTTCTATCCTTTACCGCACTTTACTTACTTGTTCTTGCTTAGTATTGTGGTTGCTAGTGCATATTTTTCATATAGGTAAATTCACCTTAGTTGCATTATCTAGAGAATTTACCTTATTGTCAAACCCTAATTTGAAAAAGAAGAAAATTTGATGTAGCACCTATTCACCCCCCCCTCTAGGTGCCCATACGATCCTTTCAATTGGTATCAGAGCCGCGGCTCTTTATTTAGGCTTTACCGCCTAAGAGAATATGGGTAGCCGCGAAGGGGATGGTGATGGTGAGCCCACCACGGTGACCATGGAAGATCTCAAAAACTTGGAAACAAGATTGAGCTCTTCCTTGGTCAACGAAGTCAAGAAGGTGCTTGAGCAACTTCTTAAAGACAAAGATGACTCATCATCCCCCTCTCCTCAAGAGGATCCTCCATCCGTTTTACCTAAAGGGAATACTCCGGTATCCCTCGAGGATATGATGGTCAGGGGTAAACAAGATAACACTAATTCCTCCACACAAAATGATGGGGGGAAGGGTGAGCACCGTGATTCATGGTACTCTCCCGACCCTCCAATCCCTCACCCTCATGTATACAATAGAGTTGACCCACCTAAGCTTGAAGAATCTGCTACTTTTTCTCAATGGCAATCACTAATGAGAACTCATATGCGCAGCTCTTGCATTGAACTATGGAACATCATCGAACATGGACTCTTTATTGGGGATCCAAACAACTTGACAAGAAGAGAGGTTGTCAATATTCAACTCAATGCCACTGCCTTGCATATGATTCAACAAGGATTGGGTACAAAGGATTATCCACACATTGAGCACTTTTGCATTGACAAGGAAGCTTGGGATGCCCTCACTGTATTATTTGTTGGAAATGAGAGTATGAGGAGGAACCGGTATGATGCACTAAGCAATGAAGCCGAAGGCTTCTACATGATGGAAGGTGAAGATCATGAAGACATGTACCGAAGGCTCAAGACCACCGCCACCGCTTTTAGAAACGTGGGTGCCTCACATGTGGATGATGCATGGATAAAAAGGAAATATGTGAGTGCACTCATGCCCTTTGAGCCCACCTACTTGAAGAGCCTACAAGGAAGACACAACTACCATCTCATGACCTCCAATGAAGTTATGCAAGAGATGGCCGCTTTCAAGGTTGCTTCCAAGAATGCCAAAGATGCCTGTGCTTGTGCCCTTGGTATGAGAAACGTTGCCAATGTTGCTTTGAAGCCAAATTTGTGGACCATGGGGATGAAGATGATAGTGATGAAGGCCTCTCCATGGACCATCCCGATGAATTCAAGATTGCTCATAGTAAATATATGGCCTTCTATGCAAAGAAATTTTGGAAGAACCCCGCCAAGGACAAGATGGAAATGCAACGAAGAAGCAACCCAAATGGGAAAAGAGAAAATACTACTAGATTGAGAACTTGCTTCAATTGTGGTGACCGCTATTACTTTGTGGCAATTTGCCCCTATGAGAAGAGAGAAGATCATGGGGGTAAGCTTGTGTTGAAGAAGACTCTCAAAGCACCTTACAATAAATCCTTCATCAAGAAGAATCCCATCAACAAGAAGTCGGGAGAAATTGTCTTGATCACTCATGAAGAATACTCCTCCGACAATGAAGATGATGAAGATGAGGAAGAGGAAACTTCTAATGGTGTGGCGGATCTTGCCACTACTTCTACTCCGACATTCTCACTCTTAGATTCTCCAAATGAGAATACTCCCATCAAGAACGTCACTTGCCTTATGGCAAGAGGAACGGAGGTATCCTCATCATCTCACCCCACTCCCTTAGCTAATGATGAAATTGATGATGAGATGTCTCTTGATGTTAAAATGGAATTAATTGCTTTTGATGAGTTTATGACTAACCTACAAGAGGATGCTAAGATACATTTTGGTAACATCTTAGATCAACTTTCCCACACACAAGATCTCCTGGATGTAAGGTGTAAACTTGGGCATGAACACATGATTGAGCTAGAGGCTTTAAACAATGCTCTAGAAGAAGAACAAGAGACTAGGATGTCACTTGAATTAAAACTTGAAGGGCTTGATGAGGCCAATGACATTATTGTTAATAAACTCATCAAAGAGCGTGATCATGCTATTGCTAAATACAAAAGGGCTAAAAAGGACAAGATTGAGTTTGGTGTGGTTCATGAAAAACTTTCCGAGGATTTTAGTTTGCTTAACAAGGCTCACAAGGCTTTGGAAAGTGAACTCTTGTCTCTCATAAAGTCCCATGAAACGCTTCAAACTCAATTGACCAAGATTCCTTCACCTAGTAACTTCATTCCATCTAGTAGTACAACTATTCTTGAAGAAAATGCTAGGTTGAAGGGGGAGCTAGCCAAGGCCACATTTCCACAAGGCAACAAGTCCATTGATGATCTTTTGAGTAAGCAAAGGCCTTGTGGTGAAAAAGGGGGCATTGGTTTTGTCTCCAAAACCAAGAAGAAGAACAATAAGAATAAGAAGGCCAAGCCCGCACAAGAGACCAACAAGGCCATTGTGGATAGTAAGACCACAAGTGGTAAAACTATGTCTCATAATGACTTTGCGGGAAGTGCTAACCCTCACTATGTTCTAATGTGTGATTATTATGGTGATGTGTATGCACAATATGTTGGCCCATATGATGCACTACAAGGAATATGGCTATATATGACCCTCCATTTTCGTCACAGAATCGTCATAGTAGTCTGTTTATGACGATTCTATGACGATTTTGAGATCGTCAAAAGCTGGGCGTCGCAAATGAACTATAACGACGATTTTGATGAAATCGTCATAACTGTCTATGACGATCTTGGATCGTCATAACCTATATGACGATTCAATATCGTCATGGACAATAAGGCCTAGCCACGTCAGATCATACGTGGCGGTCAAATGGGCACACAATCGGCCATCCATTTCTATCGTTTGTATGGGCCAAGCCCAATAATTCGGTTATGTTTTTTAATATCAATTCCGTCCAACTATATGGGCGGGGCCCAACATGAAGGCCTTTTATTTTCTAGTCTAGGCCTTTTACGACTCTTTTTATTTTTGACATTTTATTTCTTTTTATTTCCGCCCTTTTATTTTCAGCATGTCCCACTTGTTAATTTTATTTTTCACAGGTGTTAAACCTCCCACGATTTGACAATAATTGATCAACTAATAATTTATTCATAAATGCAAGAATATTTTGACAATAGACATACACTTCAAATTACAATAGGTTCAAATCACATACTATACAATATATGTCCCAGCACTCACACTTCAAGTCACATTATACAATAATATCCCAACAATCACACACTTCAAATTACAACAGTTCCATGGTTCCAATAATATACTGACTTTCTTCCTAGGCCATTCACATTTCACATGAACTTCATAAAAAGTAGATGAAATCAATATCTGCGGCGATTCCTCTCGGTGTACCTCAAAGTCACTCAAAGAGTAAAACACAAAATATAGCAAATTAAGGAAGTAGGTATTTTCAGCAAATGAACAAAAAGCAAAACATATGAAAACAGACAAAGGCTACAAATTAGATCCGAGAAATTTATTTACAAGAAGATCTATAGAACCGATCTCTGATATGAAAATATACTTACAATGGTTCATTAGCATAGCGCAAAAGTATAGAACTGAATTCTTTTACAGTGCTTTGCATAAGATAAAGATTTTGAATTTTTTGAACTTGATCTTCTCTGGGTTCTTGATCTTGCTTAAGGGTGTTCCGCTGCAGCTCGTCCTACAACCACAAACAACCCAGATCAGCCGACCAACAACAAGCATAGATCCATGTCAAAAAAAACAGCAAGCATAGATCATCCAACATCCATTTAGTTTCAATAAAAGAGAAGCATGATCAAACTGGAAAAACACAAACTATTCTAGGTCAATATTATGAGTTCACGACCAGTAGAAAATAAGGTGCAAAAGAAACAGCCATTGCATGCTGCAACAACATTAAGTAGTAAAAATAATCCTGATATAATAATTACTAGACAGTTTCTGTTATACTATTACACCATTTGCTCATGGTAAGTACATTTGCATAACATAGGAAGTCTAGAATGTTTGAAGCTATGAGTCATGGCTGAACAAAGTGTTCTAATCAAGAACAATCAGATATAAACATGATAGAACTCGGGGAAGATGAAACAATCGATAAATACAAGAAGCTCTACATGACTCGTAAATTCTATTACTTAAACTAAAAGTCTAAAGATTTTTCTAATGAAACCAGGACTTTAGTGACATCGAAGCCATTTCTAGGCAATCTCGGGTTTGTCCATAGTTTTACAAGGAAGGTGGATTACATAGCGACAATATGATCGAATTCGAGAATAGCTAGCAATGTTTTTACAAGGTTCGGTTGTATTTATTACTTCAGAGCATTGCTACATTGAAGATTTCAGCAAGAAAAATTTAGGAGTAGGAACAACTAGGTTCAGTTGGACTTTAAAAGGCAAGATCAACTAGTAACGATATCAGCAAGACAGAAATAGGATGATCTATATAATCTAGATTGGGTCTCACCTGTAGTAGCTGAGGGTGATGAAGGTGCGCAAGATACCGTCAGGCCGGAGTGTAGGATGTCGTCGATGGCGCTACTTATGCCTTGGTTCACAACTCATAAGAATTTACAAAAGAACAAGCCCACCTACTGCTATGTACTGTATAAACATAATGAACATCAGACACAACTAATACTAGTAGCACTACTTAGAATGCCTAGTACTCATTAGACTTAATGAATATCAGACAAAACTTACTCATTATGTAGTATATAAACATAATGAACATCAGAATACTTATTCATTAGTTTGAGTTGTAACATCAGAATACTTATTCATAAGACAAAACTTAATCATTAGTTTGAGTTGTAACATCACTTCAAGTTGATTGGCCAATTTCAAAATGGGGATTTATGCAAGATATATTCACCACAAATAGATCTTAGGTGATATACGGATTTAGATATACCAGTAGAATACTTCCCGTGTCCACTTGCCTTGTGCTCATGCGACATAATGAGGAAGACATTGACGAACATGAACCGCTGAGGCGCACACCAGCTGAGGAAGATGACGATGATTGGCGGCTAGCACGATCTAAATCAAGCGAAAGGCCTCCTTACTTGCTCTCCGGATCACGACCAAGCCTCCGGTTTGGGCGAAGCAGTGATGTCGGGTTGGCGTGAAGTGGCGTTGGAGGAGAGCGACCACAAGTCCGATATGTTGTCGACCTTCTTCAACCAGCGGCAGTGCATATGGATGAGGAACCTGCCGGCTTCCTTCCTTGAATGTAAAGATTATCAGGCTTAAAAACTGTAAACACAGTTAGTCATTTATCTGAAATAAACATTTTCTATTTACAGCCAATACTTCTTATACCTACTACACTAACACAATATCTAGAAGCAGGAAGAAAACACCATGCAAAGCGGTACTCACCGGTAGCTAAGTCTGCTTGCTATCCTAGACAGTGATTGTTGGTGGCAAGGAAGGCAAGCAAAACATGAATGATGAATCACAGTAACAAGATAGGTGAAGCAAGTACCAAGTGCATCCCTCCTGGCAATAAGAAATAAGGTTCTTGAGGTACATATAAAAGAGCCCAAGGTAAGATAAAAACCTAATGAATCATCTGATGCAAGTAGCCAAGCACCGACATCCTAGTACACACAAGTCCCGACACAAATATGAAACTCAGATTAATAAGAACCTATAGACCTATTTCTGTTGGACTATCATCCAATTGAATTAGTTCATACTACTAATATCATCCAATTGAATTAGTTCATACACCTCTCAACTTGAGCATATTTACTTGCATGAAAATGAGTTCACGTGGCTGCTACAGATGCATTAGGCCAATATACATAGCACTGCTAATTTGGCTATGATCTACCTATCAATCGCTTGAACTCAACTATCCAAATCCCTCTGTATTCAGCTGCTAAATATCCATTACTAGTTAAGTAGTAGACAAAGGTAAACAAGGTACAACTAGAGTAAGCAAATCAAGAAAGGAGCTGCTATTGAGTGTGACATAAAAGTCTACCACTGCTGGTACCAGGTACTAGATCGGCCTATACAACTACATCTCACATGGTATCGCTAAAAGCAAGCGGAGATAGCTGGCGGTCAACGACTCTTACATAACCACCGGGTGTATGCGAACCCACAAACCTTGCACCTGATTTGGCGAATACGGTCGAAGAGCTCCAGAGAGTAGGCCCCTACTTGTCGGTAGAGTAGACAACGCGTCGATCGCGATTCTCGACCACCTCCGGCGACACACGTTCTTCATCGCCGTCTTGAGTTCCTACCGCATGATTCTGTTTCAATAGATGCGACAAGTTAGAGGAGGTTGAGAAGGAGGTGATGGTGCCTAAGAGAAGAGGGAGAGATGGGTGGTGTTGCCGGTAGAGTGGCAGTGCCCCTGGTCTGGATGGTGAGCTCCCGAGAAGATGGATCCGGTCGACGAAGCGATGGTAGCGGATTAGACTTGGGTAGATCGAGGGTTCGCAGGGTGGGAGATCGGCGGAAGCCTCGCTTGGGTGTCTTGGCGGCGGGTGTGGGAGGAGAGTGGGGAGGCAGTGCACCGTGATGTAACACCTCGAGATCGGACCTATGCAAGTTTGGGCAAAATTCACCAAACCCGCATAGAAACGATTCAAAGGTGCCCACCAGCACTTTCGTGCGGGTGGAAAGCAGTAATAACATTACACAACAGTCCTTGATGGGACCCTGAGCAGATATATCACACGACTGGAGAGCCAAGAATCTGAGATATAATATACAAGATCCAAATCACCTTGAAATCGATGGGCGTCCAGGCTACGGACAAGAAGCAAATGGGGCTAAGAGCCTAAAGAATAACCAATGGCGTCCATAACCCTGCCAAGCCGGAAGGTTAACCACGCTAACGACGTCGATCTCAAACCTGCTTAAACAAAGGGTGCGACAAAGGCAAAGGAAAAAGAGGCGTCGATCGAGGCGATGCAGCGAGGCTAGAATTCGGCGGTCCTCGCCTACATAGGTATGGTGGACTGATGCGGCAGCGGCGGCATGCACTGAACAACCTATAGAGACTCGATACAACTGGCGGTTATCAGAGAGAGGGGAGAATGACCTATCCGGATCCAACACAAGCTAGCACCAAACAAACCCATCTGGTGTTTCCCCTCGAGACCAAGCGAGGAAGTCAGCAGAACTCACGGTTGGCGGTTTACTTATTCATTATAGTTGTGGCACTTTACTAGTCGATTTAGGTAATCGTCACATTAAAGTAGCGATGGGCACTTTAGTTGACCATTCCGTTATAGTTGCAACAATTACTAATCGGATATGAATAGCATGAGATATCCCATAAAACCCGGCGATTGTTGGTACTTTTATTCAGCCAATTCGTTGTAGTTGCAATACTTACTAGTCAGTACATTTGTGCATGGCGGATCAAACAAGCAATTGTGGGCGATTAATTAGCCATTCCATTATAGTAAAGCTGATTACTAGTCATTATAAGTCAAGTTTTATAACGATAAACTTTAGTTATGCTTGTCTATGATCGAGATCTTTGCTCCAAGTCGTCCATATCCGCGGACACGGCTTTCGAGAAAGTTTTACGGCGGGTGCACCAATAGCAACACACGCTCGATCAACCTCGGAAAAACCAAAACAAAACCCAGCGAGGCTTTCACGTGAACAATCACGAGATTCAGAAATATTTGAGGCCACCTTAAGTAGAATCATAGCAGATAAGCAAGCTCGGCGGCCTCAAGGTCTGCGACAATGGTACGTGATTGGGAACCCCAAGCGGGGCTTGTCGACACACCGCGTAAACATTCCGCTTAAAAGCGATGCGATGTGCGTTACCTCGCTGTCGTAAATAAAGCGATAAACATGGCATAAGTACAGGATCGTAAATAAAACCTCAAACTAGTTTGTGGCCCCAAGAAATAAGATGAATCAAGCTCGGCTCGGGGGTCCCATATACCTCCGGATGTGGATAGCGCATAAAATCAAGAACAGTATCAAGTACTCGGGGTCTTACGGGACACAAGTGGGCGTTGACCAAATATTATCTATCACCCACCGATGCCTGCTTATTCAATTTTAGTTGTTAAGCAGAAAGTAAAGTGACGATAAGTAAAACTAGAATCATCTCCAACAACAGCATGCGGCAATACATCGGCAATGTGGCATATGGCGACACACATCGACTTGAGCAAGCAACTACGGCCGCAAGTCCAACTATCTACCAAACAACGGTAATAGGGGTGTCCAAGGCAATATATGGCTGCAAGGGATATCAAGTACGGAATCTAGAGCATCGCACACGAGATAGCAATAGATCAGGGGAGGAATAAATGCTATAAAAGTAAGATAGGTAGAAAGGGAGATGCTGCTTTGAAAACATTGTCGAAGGGTTTTCCCCGAAGATCGGGGCGAAGCTCACATCAACTCAACGGCCTTATCCGCGAAGAAGCAATACACTAGAAGAAACACCGGATGCAATATTTAATATAACGGCAGAAGATCGGCATGATGCATGTATGATGTATGGCATGGCAAGGGTGCGATGCAATTAGGTCATATTAAGTGGAACCGGGGTGCCGACAATTAGTTAGATGGTTCGAGTTATTTAGCTACCCCGCAAATTAAATGTTGTATTAGCATGGCAGAAGATAGCACCGGGTTCGCTACACAAATTTAAATGAGGCCAATATAAGGCTAGATTTGCCCGCATATGGGCCCCATATTTAATTATTAGGTGAATCGGCAAAAGGCCCCCAAACCACATGATATGCATGCGAGATGACAATTAAATATGCAACAAGTTGTTATGTTATAAAATAGGGTTCGAGGAAAAGGGTCACACATCAGAGGGGGCTCGACGATCTTGGGGTTCCGGGGTTCGGGGTCGGTCTCGGGGTTTAGGGTTCGACGAGGTCGTTCTCGGACTCAGGGGTAGGTCTTGGCGCATCCGGGGTCTTCGGGTCATGTTATCGGTCGTCTCGTCCGGATCGAAGCACTTGTCGCATTCGGGGTCTCGGTGGACTCGGTGTCCGGGGTGAAGATCTTGGCGTCCTCAAGGCATCGCCCGGTGTATCCGTGTCGGTGAACTTGGCGTTCAGGGGGAAGTTCCCGGGGTCCCGTGGGGTAGACCTTGTCGCGTTCGGGCGAAGGACTTGTGTCGGTGTCGGGGCGTGTCGAATTCTTCCGGGCCGATGCCGTTCTTGTCGTCGCGACGGTCTTGTCGGTTCCTCGAGTCGGGACGGTCTTGGCGTTCGGGGTGCAGCGGGGTTCCGTGGCGAATCGATCTTCGGGTCCAGGTCTTGGCGTCCGCGTAGGCGTTCTTGATGTTCTTGTCGAAGGCCTCCGGGAGATCTTGGAATTGGAAGAAACATCGTGTGGAGCACCTACTAGATACATCGTCTCGATCTGGAACCCCACTTGGCCGAGCAGTGCAAAAACCTGCACGACAGGATCCGGTCGTTGCTCTGCTACAGACTCCACGAGGTTACAAACAGCAAACCGCATGACACCATTTTGGTACTACGGGACTGACACGGTAGGGCGAGATGGCCGGCGGCAATGAGCTGGGCATGGGGCCGCGACGAGCTTCGGGAGACGGCGTTAGGCGCTGGTAGCCAGCGCGGCGCGGGCGGCCGTGAAGCGAAGCAGCGGCGCCACGGGCGGGGAAGCGAGGCGGAGGGCGAGGCGCGAGGCGTCTGGCGGGCGGGCTCATGGTGGCCAGGCGCGCCTGTGTGGCAGCCAGCGGCGGGCGGGAACCGTCTTGCAGAAAAGCGGCCGGGCAGCAAGGCGAGGAACAGCGAGGTTGGAGAGGGTGGCGGAGGACGCGGAAACGAGCAGCGGCGGCGGTGGGCGAAGTGGCCTTGGCCGAAGCATGTGATCGCCGGAGGAAAGAGGCGGGGCAGGCGGGGGCGCTCGTGAAAGCGGTCGGAGCTTCGTGGCAGCGGGCGGCGCTGGCGGCCGTGGAAGGAGAATCAGGCGTCTTGTGACAGAAGCGCCCTTCGAGTTAGGTCTGGCCCAGCAGCTCAAGGCGGACGCGGCGTTAGGGCGGTCGCTTCGGCCGGAGCAGGCGGAGAGTCGGTTCTGGCGGCGGGGCAGCAGGCAAAGCGGTGGCGGGCGAGGTCGCGTGGTCTTGGCCGGGTCCAGTCGAGGAGCACCACGGGCTCAGTGCGGAGGGTGGTGAGGTGGCGCTGGGTAGTTCACGCTTGTGGCGGGATGGAAGAGAAGGGAGGCTGAGCAGGTGGTCGGGGTGGGACCGTCGGTGGCCTGGTCTGATGGTCGTTAATTTGGGTGCGAGGAGGTGGGGCGTTTGGCGCGTGTTTGAACGCAGGGGGGTGGGGTGGCTGAGTGGGGTGGGTTTAGGAGAGAGAGAGGGAGTGACTAGGCTAGGTGGCAGTTTTTGAGTGGGTGAGGGGAGAGGGAGGGTGAGGTGGCGGCCTAGGATAGGTGGGGGTGATGTGGAGGGGAGGGTTGGGTAGAAAGCTGGGTGAGTTTAGGATTAGATGGGGTAGGCAGGTTGGACCGTTTAGAAAATCTGGGGCGGTCGTTCGGGTCGGGTTGGCCCGTTCGACTGCCCCTACTAAAATAAATAAATATTTTATTTAATTGAATTGGGCCGTTTGAAACCCGATAGCAACAAAACAAGATAGTCCGGAGATCCGGGGTTTGGCGTTTTAATAAAAGATGGGGCGTTTGGAAAACAAATCGGGGTTTGCAAAATAGTTTTTGACAAACAACATGCGACGATGACGATGCAATGCACAAATTCAACGCGATTTTCTAGTAGTGGTTTTGCGGGATGCCACACGTGAGGGGAGATGGGTCGAGGGTGAGGTGTCGGAGGTGCTTCAGAGAGGATGAGGAGGGGCGTCGTAGGTCTAGGATGGCCGGAGGTGAGGAGGGGCGCCGGAGGTCTAGGGTGGCCGGAGGTGAGGAGGGGCGCCGGAGGTCTAGGGTGGCCGGAGGTGAGGAGGGGCGCCGGAGGTGTGGGGTGGTCGGAGGTGAGGAGGGGCAGCGTTCGATCTGGATCATGTGGCGTGGCCTTGAGGAGAGAATAGAGGCTGCCACTGTTAGGTCATGGGCGTGGGGAGTTGGTGAGGCCGTGGGTGTGCTTCTTTAGGCTGAGCACACGTTGGATGGACCTGAGCGGTCCAGTTAGGCTAAGATGGAGGATCTGTGGGAGTTTGTTTCAGCGATTTGATTGGTCATAGAGCTATTTAAAAAATGACACGTGAACGCCACGTAAGCCAGTCATTTTAATATATCTTATTTTAGACGCTATATGACGATATAATTTGGTCATAGCCGCCTACAAACAAGGTCCTAACATGTATCATATATGTTATGACGATTTTGTCTATTCAAATTACGACGTTTTTGATTGAAATGGTCATAATTTAATAATGTTTTGGCCCTCCTAAATGGCTTACGACCATCGAGTTCGAAATCGTCATAGAACTATGACGATTTCGTTCACGGTCACTATTAGAAGGTCATAGAATAACAGATTTCTTGTAGTGATGGTTATATTGCTTGGTCTATTTGGGTTCCCAATACCCTTGTTGCTAACAAAAGAGGACCCATTGAAAAATGGGTACCTAAAAATTAGCTTGATCTTTTGTAGACATATACTTCTGGAGGGTCAAAGTGGGTGCTTGATAGTGGTTGCACAAGTCATATGACCGGAAGCTCTTATATTGTCCAAGATCTAAGGCCAAATGATGATCAAATATCTGTTACATATGCCGACAAGTCAAATTCTAAGGTAATGGGTTTCGGCAAGGCAGTGGTTGCTCACGACATTGCACTCATGAACATCATGCTTGTTGAGACCCTTGGTTACAATTTACTTTCAGTCTGTGCTCTTGGAAAGATGGGCTTTGCCGTCTTTATATATGATGATATTGTGGTCCTCATGTGGAGCAAGTATCTCAAGGTCGCTTTTGTTGGGTACGTCGAACATGACTTGTATGTGGTGGACTTTTCGGGGCAAGCCACTACAAGTGCGATGTGCTTATTCGAAAAGGCTGACGTGGGTTGGTTATGGCATCGCCGACTAGCCCATGTCAATATGAGAACTTTTCAAAGTCTCCACAAGGAGGGCCATATTGTTTGACTAAAAGAAAATGTTTCCTTTGCCAAAGATCGTGTTTGCAGGGCATGTGTTCTAGGGAAGATGCATGATGCTCCTCACAAGCCTAAGAATCGCATCAAGTCAACCAAGATCTTGGAGCTCCTCCATGTGGACCTCTTTGGTCCTCCATCTCATGCAAGTCTTGGTGGGAAGAAATATTGCTTGGTGACTGTTGATGACTTTTCAAGATACTCTTGGGTTTATTTCTTCAAGTTGAAGAGTGAGACCCAAAATACCTTCATCGACTTCATCAACATGGTTCAACGTCAATACAACCTTCCCGTGTTGATTATAAGAAGTGACAACGACACCGAGTTCAAGAACTACACCTTGAATGATTTCCTTAGTGATGAGGGGATAAAAGAATATTCCGCTGCATACACCCCTCAACAAAATGGTGTGGCCGAAAGGAAGAACCGGACTCTTATTGAGATGGCTAGGACCATGTTGGCGGAGTTTAAATATCCGTACAACTTTTGGGCCGAAGCCATCTCCACCGCTTGCCATGCTTCAAACCGTCTCTACCTCCGCAAAGAAATCAACAAGACTCCATATGAAATACTTACCGGTAACAAGCCCAACATATCTTACTTCTGGGTGTTCGGTTGTAAGTGTTTCTATCTCATAAAAGGTGTTCATTTGTCCAAGTTCGAGTCTAGAGCATTAGAGGGTATTTTTGTTGGCTATGGTCTCGAATCTCACACTTATAGAATGTATGATAAGCTCTCCGGAGCCGTCATAGAATCTTGTAGTGTGACCTTCAAAGAATATGATGGTCCCCAAGGGGGGCGTGTTGATGCTTGTGATGCAGATGATGAAATGCCTCAGGATGCCATAGGAAGAATGGTGTGGGATATATCTGCCCCATTGAGGAACCCCTTATGGCGGATCGAGAAGAACTATGCTCCACTCAAGTGGAGCCCTCATCTTCACAACATCAACAAGCTCCATCCACCGAGGAGGACAATGACTCAAGCCAAAGACAAGATGTGGACCCTCAACATGATGATCATAGTGACAACTCTAGTCAAGGGGAGCTTGATTCGTTCTCCAGGATGTCAAGTGGTGCCAAGGCAATTACTCAAGGAAGATCCGTACAAACTACTTTGGGACAAGCTCAAATTGATGCTAGAAGGGCACTTGATCAAGACCAAGGTCAATCGTTGCCTCTAGATGAAGAGAATGATTCTGATGATGATCAAGGTCAAGTTGATGGTCAATACGAGGACCAAAATGATGAATAGGGTCCCCCAAGAAACAACACGGATATCCATGCTCGTCGCGAAGCTAGAAAGGAAAGAATGTTGGAATTAAGAGACCACTCTCTACAAAATGTAGTTGGTGACCTAAGGAAAGGCATTTCCACAAGAGCACAATTGAAGAGGTTCAGTGAACACCAAGCACACATCTTCATGATTGAACCTAAGAAAGTGTGGGAAGCTCTTGAAGATTCGGATTGGTTAGAAGCTATGCACAAAGAGCTCAACAACTTTGAGAGAAACAAAGTATGGAAGTTAGTTGAGATGCCAAAGGATTGCCGCAATGTTATTGGAACAAAGTGGATATTCAAGAACAAGCAAGATGAGCATGGAATTATAGTAAGGAACAAGGATAGATTGGTTGCACAAGGGTACTCTCAAATTGAAGGCATTGACTATGGAGAGACTATGCACCCGTGGCTCGCCTTGAGTCCATCTGTATCCTTCTTTCTTATGCGGCACATCATAACTTCAAGTTGCAACAAATGGATGTAGAGAGTGCATTTCTTTATGTTCCATTAAATGAGTTGGTATATGTTAAGCAACCCTCGGGATTTGAGGACCCCAACTTCCCAAACCATGTCTACAAACTTGATAAGGCGCTCTATGGGCTCAAGCAAGCCCCACGTACGTGGTATGAGCACCTTAGAGAGTTATTGTTTGACCGTGGATTTGAGGTTGGGAAAATCGATCCCACTCTTTTTACTAAGAAAGTCAATGGGGAGCTTTTTGTATGCCAAATATATGTTGATGATATTATCTTTGGCTCATCTAACAAAGCTTTTAATGATGAATTCTCAAAGCTTATGACTGGTAGGTTCCGGATGTCTTTGATGGGGGAGTTGAGAGTATTTCTTGGTTTTGAGATCAAGCAAGTTAGAGGAGGGACATTATTCAATCAAGCCAAGTATACTCAAGATATGCTCAAGAGATTCAAAATGCAAGATTTAAATGGAGCTCCTACCCCATGGCTACAAAGACTCATCTAGAACAAAATCCAAATGGTAAAGATGTGGATCAAAAGGTATACCGGTCTATGATTGGTTCTTTGCTTTACCTTTGTGCATCTAGACCCAATATTGTATTGAGTGTAGGTGTGTGTGCAAGATATCAAGTGGCTCCTAAAGAAAGCCATTTAATGGAGGTCAATAGAATCTTTCGATATTTAGTTCATACCCCATTTTATGGTCTTTGGTATCCTCGAGGCTCAACATTTGATCTTTGTGGATACACGGATTCGGATTGGGCGGGTGATAAGGATGATAGAAAATCAACATCCGGGGCTTGACAATTCCTTGGCAGGTCCTTGGTATGTTGGTCTTCTAAGAAGCAAAATTATATATCTCTCTCCACCGCCGAAGCCGAGTATGTGGCAGCTGCTAGTGCTTGCACCCAATTGCTATGGATGAGGCAAACTTTAAAGGAATACAGTGTCCATTGTGACAAAGTGCCTCTTCTATGTGACAATTAAAGTGCCATCAAGATTGCATACAACCCGGTGGATCACACAAGGACAAAGCATATTGAGATTCGCCATCAAATCATTATAGATCATGTTGCTCGAGGTGATATTGATCTATCATATGTGTCAACCAAAGATCAACTTGCCGATATCTTCACAAAGTCACTTGATGAAGCAAGGTTTTGCTATTTGAGGAATGAACTAAATATCGTAGATTCAAGGAGCTTGACTTGATTATCTTGCATTCTCACCTATGTTTCGACCCATATTTGGTTTAGGTGCATGCATGGATACAGGGGGAGTGCGGTCCAAATTGATTGGATTATCCCTCCCCCCATTATGCCCAAAGCAAAAAATCATTCCTCTTAATATCATTTTTTGATATGTGAGCTTAAATGATGAGTTTCGGTAATGGACCCAAGATATATCTTCGTGGTGCCAGGCCGAGTATACTCAAATATGGTGGCCTAGGCCACCGCCCACTCTCATTCGAGAGGTTGGTGCTTACTCATGTTTGTCATTCTTGAGTTGGTTTTCTTCCTTCGGTCAATGCACTCTCGTTTGGCTCTTCATATGTTTTTTAGAGTGCATAGGACCATATCAGTATGACTCTCTTAACCCAAGCCTTCCTTACCCTACGATAAAACTCATCTACTCTGCACAAGAACCTTCCTATTTTCAAAACCTGGCTGCCTGTTCTGGTGGTTATGGTACTACCGGTTCAACTAGCGGTACCACCATCAGACGGTACTACCGTAAGAAACTAGCGGTACTACCGCCCAGGGGCCTGTTTCCAGGCCAGTTTCTGGAAACTTCCCAGGTGTGGTACTACCAGATGGTTACTACGGTACTACCGCCTAGCGGTACTACCGCTCGTCTGACCGTTACTACCGCAGTGCGTCTCGGTTAAGGGTGGAGACGCTGGGAGGGGAACCTCTTAGTGCCTCATTACTCCCCATCTCCACTCCTAACCACCGCCGCCGCCGGAGCCAAGAATGCCGCCGGAGCTCCGCCTCTCCCTCCTTTCCCCGGATCCGCACCAGATCTGGCCTCCTCGCGGGCTCCTCCTCTATTTCCACCGCCATGGACACCGGTACTACCGTCCTTCCTTTCTTATCACTTGTTTTCCCCATTGAATCTAGGGAAACTTTGATTCTTGGTCAAAACTAGTGTGTTTGAGGTTGTATTGTGTGCACAATCATAATATTACTCCTTGTCCGATGGATTCTCGTTTTGCATAAGTTTTGATGCCAATCCTTGGATCGATATCACCAGATCTGTGATGTAGTCGCATCACCGGTAGTACCGGACGATTTTCCGGTACTACCGCCGGTAGATCAGTACTACCCGATCTTGTGACAAAATTTCTTCTAAAACTTGAAATTCGTCTTCTGTTTATTTCGGGTTCTTATGCCCTTATCCCATTGCTATCTCCCTCATTCTTTCACAGGTACAGGGGGCTCCCAGGGACCACACAAACGGTCCAAAGCTCGTCATGAGATCGAGGACTTTGAGTCAGAGTCAGAGACAGAATCAGAAACAGAGATCATGCCTCAACCTAGCAACCGTCTGAAGCTAAAAACAACTCGGGGCCGACGTGGAGGGGAAGTTAAGCTAAGTGCTGGTCAAGGTAGTGCTCCCCCTCGCACGAGTCGTCGCAAGAGTCATAGTTCAGGTCCATCTGGGACAAAGAAGTTGTCTGACATATCTGATGCTGAGTTTCTTGCCCTACTGTCTGACAATCCTTATGTTATTGCTCTCCCAGAGACTAGGGACAATAGTCTCTTTTACACCGACTTCCAAGAGCGGGTCTACTTTGAGGTACTCATGAAGGATGAGAAGACTGTGGTTCCTCAGAAGTGGATTGAGATGAACCATGTGAACAAGAACTTGAACTACTTTTGTGAAGCTCTTGAGATTTGCACAAACATTGGTTTGCTTCCCATTATGCAGTTCAAGTGTGACTATGACCCCTTGCTCATTGCACAGTTCTATGCCACCGTTCACTTTGCCAAGAACCAGACTCGGACTATCACCTGGATGACAGAGGGAGTTGTTAAGCAAGCAACATTGGCAGAGTTTGGGGCAATCCTTGGATATGAGGACCATGGGAAAGATACTCCTATTGGTTTCTGCTGTCACAACAACGAGCGTCCCATGAAGAAGGATGTTCTTGTTCCCCTCTACATCCGTGGGCGTGGTATTGCTGGAAAGATCAAGGGGCTTCTTCCCACTTATGATATATTGCATCGTATTTTTCGTGAGACCATAGCTCCCCATGCGGGCAATTTTGATGAGATGCATGGTTTTATGTGGACCTCATGATCACCACTCACCGCCAACGTGATTCCGGATAACCAATTGATGTGATGGATGTTATTTGGAACGAGATGGTTAATGCTACTTACACTCGGAGGGTTCCTCCTTTTGCTCCGTACATCATGGCACTTATTCTCCGCAAGTTCCCATCTCTTGCTCGCGGTATTTCCTCTCAACGTCTTGTTACTCACCGCCACAAGAATCTATTGATCAAGACTCATCTTAAACCGTGCAACGCGGATGGTCAACTTGTTGATGATGATGGGAACCCACTTGAGGATGAGTATGGTGATGATGATGATGCCTAGGATACTGATTTTGTGGCCTCACGCCGCAAGCCTGCACAACCATCATGGGCCAAGAGGATTGAGGCTAAGCTCAAGAAAGTATTTTTCTTCTAGGTTGACAACCAGAAGCGTATGTATGAGGCCCATGTCTATGCCAAGAAAGCTTGTGCTCGTCAGAAAGAAGTAATGCAAGCTCAAGGTTTGATCACCTCTGAGGGATCCGAGGACAACATCACTCCTGAAGAGCAATGGATCTCCACGCACAGCCACTAGGATGATGATGCCTCCTCCTCCTTCCATGTTGCGCCTCCTCATGGGGATGCCTCTGATGATGACTACATGTGACCTCCGGGACATTAGCGTGGCTCTTGTCCCTTTTGGTGTCTTGATGCCAAAGGGGGAGAAGAGTCACATTAGGCATGCGGGATTTGCATGGGAAAGTCACAAGCTCGCCCTTGCCGTTGATCTTTACTCGCTTGTGAACTTTATTTGGTACTTGCCTCTTATTATGCGTGAAACTTATGAACTAACTATTTGTGCTATGTATGGTAAGACTATGTGGCTATCTTACTATGTGGCTATCGTATGGATCCATCATTTGTGTGGTATGGTTATTCTCATTTGGATCCATCTTATGTGGTGTGTGATGATATTACCTATTCCTTATCATTGTGTTTCTCATCACACACTTGTCTGCGAAGGTATGTGCACTATGTGTGACTATGCACTCCCATGTATCTTGTAAAATAGTATGGGGCTTGACTCTACTTATCTAGGGGGAGCCCCATCTCTATTCTACAAAATCTTCTTTGTCATCACAATTCTATCATGCAAAATGTGTGTTGTCATATAACACCAAAAAGGGGGAGATTGAAAGAACATTTCTTATCCCTAGATGTTTTGGTGTTTATTACAACACACATAACGAACTAATTATTTGCCAAGTATTCTACAGGTTGCACTTCTAGAATTCCCTGACTAATTGCTCACAAAAAGGACCTTCCTGCTGCTCCACATTTTGCCTCAGTAATGTCCGGTAGTACCGGAGAATTCATCCGGTACTACCGCTCAGGATCGGTAGCACCGGGATTTACTTCCGGGCCTGGCAAACATGGTGGATATACTAGCCAAAGGCCTCAGAACTGAGCGGTATCAAAAAGCGGTAGTACCACATTTTGGTACCGCTCATGACTGAAGCAATTGGTAAGCTCGCAAAACTCCTCAGAACTGAGCGGTATCAAAAAGCGGTAGTACCGCATTTTGATACCGGTCAAGACTGAAGGGATTGGCAAGCTTACCAATCTCCTCAGTAGTGATCGGTACTAAAATGCGGTTAGTACCGCATTTTGATACCGGTCAAGACTAAAGGGATTGGCAAGCTTACCAATCTCCTCAGAACTGACCGGTACTAAAATGCGGTACCGATCACTACTGAAGTCTCTGGCCAGTTGACTCACACTGATGTTCCCCCCGGTATCAAAGTGCGACACTACCGCATGTGTCTGGTAGTACCGCCCTATTGGACCGGTACTACCGACGTGCGGTAGCACCACACTTTGATACCGGTGGAAACTGTAGGGCTATGCAACTCAACGTTGCAACTTCGGTACCTGTCCGGTAGTACCGGTTGTTTATGGTACTACTTCTTGGAAAACCCAGTACTACCGCTGCATTAAAAGCACCAACGGTCAGATTGAATCTGGAGCTATAAATATCCCTTCACCTACCTTGGGACAAGCTGCTCACTTTGCATTAAAGTCTACTACCACCATTGGAGCCACCAAATCTACAAGATCTCTTCAATCAACCACCCAAATTCCTTGATCTTTGGGGAATCGAAGGAGGAGGCCTTGATCTACTACTTCACCAAAAGAGATCTTCATTTCCCCCTCATTCACTTGAGGGCTCCTTTGCTCTAATGTTTTTCTTGGAAACCCTAGTTCTAGTTTTGGTTCTTACAAGCTTGTCTTTGATTGTCTTGACAGCTTGCTTGTATTTGGGAGCCTCTAATTAAGTTGTGGATGTGTGCCCCAAACTTGTAAAGGTGCCGGCTTCCACCTTGAAGGTTGCCGATATAGTGGAAGGTGGATCGATCCCGTTGGGGTGAGATTCATCGGAGAACAAGGGAGGCCTCTCGTGGCGTTGGTGGTTTTAAACCACCCCCTCTCCAAACATAGATGTACTTCCCCTCAAAAGGAAGGAACTACGGGAAACAAATCCTTGTGTCTCTGCGTCCACCACTTTGGTTACTTCTATCCTTTACCGCACTTTACTTACTTGTTCTTGCTTAGTATTGTGGTTGCTAGTGCATATTTGTCATATAGGTAAATTCACCTTAGTTGCATTATCTAGTGAATTTACCTTATTGTCAAACCCTAATTTGAAAAAGAAGAAAATTTGAAGTAGCACCTATTCACCCCCCCCCCCCTCTAGGTGCCCATACGATCCTTTCACTCTTGTACTATTCACGCAAGAACTTTCTACTCCTCTCCAACACCAATCAACTTATTTGAAACAACACAGCGAGAATGGGGGTCCAAACTACTTTAGTCAAGCAAACTAAGCAAACCAAAAACTAAAATTAAGACGCTCCAAGAACAACACAAATTATGCATGAAACAATAAAAACGAAGTGTCTAGAAAGACCTGAGATTTTTATTGATGAAGAAGGGGATGCCTTGGGCATCCCCAAGCTTTGACGCTTGTACCTCTTGAATATTTTTTAGGGTGGCATCCCCAAGCTTGAGCTCTTGTCCATTATTCATCTCATTACATCATTCTTTCTCTACACCTGAAAATTTTCCTTCATACAAAACTTCACACAATCTTCATTAGCAACATTAGTGTATTCAAAAGATAATAGACCTTTGGATTTTAGTTTTAAAACAGAAAACTTTCAAAAAAACACAAGCTACTGTAGCAATTCCCTCAAAAAGCTCAATTTCCCCAAAGTAACCCAAAAAGGAATCAATAAGAAGCAAATGCAAATAATGGCAGAAATCTGTCAAAATAGACCAGCAGGTAGAAACCGATTTTTCGAAAACCTTCTATTGCTCAAATAAAAAAGTGTTGAACTAACGAAAGTTATCTAATATACTGAGGGATTTATTCAGAAAATTACAGCTCAATCCTACTTACATAGATTTTACACAAATTTTTACGGTGGAGCACAAAAATCTGTTTCGGGACAACAACTCCCAAATCTTACTTCCCTATCATTAGAGGTTATTCTTGTCACAAAAAGCAAATAAGAAGGATAAGGAAAGGTCATTACAGAGGGAATAACTTCCAAGACTCAAGAAAACTTTTGGGTTATCTCCCAATAATTACTTTTCTTTAACGCCTTTAAGTTAGTCATAAGAAGCAAGAATCAAGTATTTTCAAATGAAGAAGCATTAACACCAACTATCTTGCTCCTACCTTTCTTACCTCTCTTCTTCTCTTTAGGGAATATATGATTGCTTATTGGAGAAGCAAAATGCATAATGCCTTTTCCCACATCTATTATTGCTCCAAGGTGTTTCATTAGGGATCTTCCAAGTGTAATTTGTCCTTTTCCTACACATTCAATAACAAGATAATCAGTAGACACCACTTTCCCTGAGATTTTTGTAAACACACCTTTAGCTATTCCAATGGGTAATAAAGTTGCATTATTGTTAAGAGATATCTCTTCTCCTCCTTCAGAAAGTCCCCAAAGATTCAAAGACTCATAGATATCTTTAGGCATAAGGAAAAATTCAGACATGATATCACAACGAGCATCAAAAGTTTCACTATTTATAGCAACTTTTATTTTAGGAAACCATTTTGAAGGCTCAGAATTTATTGGAACATAATCATGGTGCTCTCTAAGCATGTTATAGCAATCTTTCAAGGCAACTATACTGGTCTCAAGAGCGTTCAACCTAGCATAAATGTTTATCAAGGAAGAATCAGACTTGCTAGGCATATTATAAATTATAATCAACTTCTTTATAGCATCCAAAGTTTCATCCTCAGTACATCGAATAATATCTTTCCCAGCTACAGCATCCAAAGCATATCTGTAACAAAGAGCAAGACCATGGTAGAAACTATTAATAACTAAGCTAAGACACATCTTAGTCTTAGTTTTCCTTTGTAAATCAGTGATTCTAGACCAAGCTTCTTTGAAACTCTCTTCACTTTCTTGCTTGAAAGTAAAGATCCTTTCCATAGGTGACACAGGGATTGGATCAAAACCAGACATGGTAGAAACTAGAGCATGAACTAATTTTTTTTGGAGTTTTTGATAAAGAGACAAACAAAACCAAGCAAAAGAAACTAAGAAAAACAAAAACAAAGTAAAGAGAAAGGTTGTGAAGGACTCCCCTTGTGAAGCCGTCCTTAGCCTCCTCAGCAATGGCGCCAGAAAAAGCTTGACAATGGCTCAGCTGATTGTTGAGATTCGTTGGGAGACCCCAAGAGGAAGGTATGATGAGCACAATAGAAAGTTTTTCCCTCAGTAAGAAACCAAGGTTATCGAACCAGTAGGAGGGAGGAAATGACTCGAAGGTGTTGCTAGCAACTTGGAAACCTGCACAACACAAACTCAAGACTTTGCCCCAACAAACAGTGAGGTTATCAATCTCACCGGTTTGCTGAAAACAAAGGATTAACTATATGGTGTGGAAGGTAATAATGGTTTACAGAAAATAAACAGTAATAGTGGAAGATGTATCAATGGTAAATATTGGACCGGGGTCCATAGTTCACTAGAGGTGTTCTCTTTAAGATAAACAAACATGGCAGGCTGGGTAAACAAATTATAGCAGGGCAATTGACAGGACAGAGCAAGGCATAATAATGCAATACTAGACATTCATGATCCTATGAGATTTGACTGGGTAATACAATAAGATACATAGACCGCCATCCTACTGCATCTATGACTAGTAATCCACCTTCAGGTTATCATCTGACCCACCCTACAGTATTAAGTTGCAAGCAACGGATAAATGCTTTAAGCAAAGTGTGTAAGGTAAACAATCCACTTGTTCCATGAACAAGAGACTTGTTTTCTCCCTAGTAGCAACATCACACCTATAACCTTAGAGATTTATGTCACATCCCTTAGATTAAATAGAGGCATGAATCCACTATCGAGCATAAATACTCCCTCTTGGAGTCACTAGCATCTACTTGGCCAAGATAGCTACTAGAAACGGAGAGCATGCAAGATCACAAACAACACAAACATGATAGAATCAATAAGACAAAACCATTAATCAATCTGACATAGTAATCTCAATATCCATCGGATCCCCTAAACACAACATGCATGACTACAAATAGATGATCTTGATCATGAACGGAGCTCACAAGATATAAACATGGTAGCACAAATAAGGAGAGACAACCATCTAGCTACTACATGGACTCGTAGTCCAAGGTGGAACTACTCACGCTTCATACCGAAGGCTGGCAAGATGATGAAGAAGGCCTCTGGGATGATATCCTCCCGTGGTCTTTGGAAGAGCTTGAACCCCACGATCTAGGAGCGATGGCGGCTGACTCTACTGTTTCATGGAAGATTGATTGGGTTATTAGGGTTTTGGTATCGGGGGCTTCTTATAGGCGAAGAGGCGAGGCAGGGGGGCACCCAGGGCGGTTGCACCCCCAGGCGTGATCCCAGCCAGGTCGTGCGGCCAGGGGTGTGCCCCCTGTTGACTCCCATCCGTCTCGTATTCTGGCTCTGTATTCCCCACGGTAAAATATTGACTTTGGCTTTTGTCCCGTCCAATTCCAAAAATATTGATTTTTTGCCTTTTCTAGAACCAAAAACAGAAGAAAACATGCAATTGGCACTATGGCATCTTGTTAATAGGTTAGTACCAGAAAACATATAAAAACACCTCAAAGTGTAGACAAAGAAAAGCAAAGTAGATACTAAACAAACATGGAACATAAAAAATTATAGATACGTTTACGACATATCACATGAATGTAAACATTTATCATAAATATAAATATATAATAATAACTACTTTTAATATTGCCTCTAGGGCATATCTCCAACAAGTGTCTCTAAGGTGGTCGTTGTTTCTTACTTGCTATTGCTACAATGTCTTTGGAGACTAACCCGACCGAGGCGTGTTCGCGATATCGTGGTAGTTGTTGTTCTAGACGAGGAGAAGGTTTGTTCATGTGGACATGAAGGCAGCGTTGTGGTCCAACGGAAGGTTTCATGCCCTGATGGTGCCGCGAGACATCTCAACAAAAATGTATGACTCTTGAGTTATATTCCCATTCCCATGTAAGTCATATATATTTCTTACCGAATTAGATTTTAGTTAAACGAAGTAGTGTATTATGTTTATGAGATATATGTAGTTATATATTTCTATGCTCGTGAATTATGTTTACATATGAAGTAATAAAAATATTGAGTAACATTATGTACGTTTGAGATGCAGATTCTTCTCTCTCTCTCTTGTAGCAACGCACGAGTATTTTTCCTAGTATCTATTTAAATCAGTGTTGGGTATTAAAATTTTCTTGATGTATCATGTATAGGCGTCATGGTATTGTCGACGAGTACTCCATAGAGGGTTCCTCATAGAGCATGGAGAGAGAAGTCGGGTAAGAGGGCGAGTTGGCGGATACAATGTAAGTTCAGATTCCATAGGCTGAATCCTACTCCTGCTATAAATTAGCGCTGGGTATTGAAATTTCCTTAATGTATCATGCATAGGGGGGAAAGTCCTCTGCTGGTCCCCCTAGCTCGGGCACTTCCATCAACATGACTTAACTTGTTATGCTGGTAAAATGCTTCATTTCCAATTGCAATGCACCTGAGGCAACTTTCGTATAAAGTAGCCCTCCATCAATTACCTATATTTATACTAAATATTTTTACTTTGAGTATATTAGAGTATAAATAAATATTCACTAATAAAATATTTAACATATTATTATTACCATTTTCTAGTGTGTCTAATAGCATTAAACCCGTTTTGGGTTTGTAATGTGAAAGTTCACCATTATCAGATTCCATCTTCTGCAATTCATCCATGAACTGGGTTGTCATAATGAAAATGTTATTTTGTTCAAATTTTAGTATGAGTCATTTTGTTCAACCATGTTCCCACTCATCGAAGAAAAGAATAAAAGGATGGAAAATTATCATTCAACTACAAAATGCATGCCACTTCGAGGATATATATATAGCATACCTATGGTTATGTATTTGTTCCTATGTTTTCATTAATAAATATACCATATAATGTTCTAGGCGTACAAGTATAACAAATATCTAACAATTGAGTATGTTCTTATAGCTTAGTTGTAAGTAATAGAAAAATCTAGATTACATGAGATGCAATAAGTGGTTTGTATATGAATATTCGTAGCAACATGGCTAGATGGCATTGCTCATTTGTTTCTTACTTTATGGTCAAATATTCTATTCTAAATTTCTTTCGAACTTATGATTGGTTGGCAGACATGAACACATAGGTCTATGGGCTTGTGGGATCTATTCCATGCCGTGTAATGGAAGTGTTTGCAATGTTCATGCAACATGTAATGTTTCCATTGAAACATAAAAATAAACTTTAGCTCAATACTTCAGTAAGACAATACATCACCATTACTTTTACCAAATAAAATTCACAAAAGCACCACATAATATTAGAGCAAGATCACTTGTTAACATAATAATACAACTATTGAAATAATGGACTTGATAGTTTATGATAGGAAGTTAAATGACACATTATCCATGGGTGCAGGAGAAACAAAAGTGTTATACATGTGTTTGTTGAGCAAGATTGAGGCACAAAGTAATAATGTATTCAATTAGAGTTTTAGTAACCGTTTGTTATCTATAGCTCAAAACAATTTTACATATATCCAATTCATACACACATTATCTAAGTCATGGATGTACCCATGAGATAATATCGCCCTACTCTAACAGGGTGACTAAAAGAGAAAAACAGAACACTATTTACTAAGTTGGTTTTTTTGAAAAGGAGGGTGAAGTTACTAAGTTGGCGAATTCTGAGTCGAGAGCATGTCCAATTTTGAAACTTCAATTATGATTTCATATAAATGTTTGATCATTTTTAGGACTAACATATTGATAGTTGTCATGGAAAGTTTCACAAGCATAGAAAATGAAAAAATAGGTATATTTAGTCAAGGGACATGAATCATATATGAGACATAACAATATTAGATGTCTGATGTGCACTTTGTTCAAACATATGTATGCAATTTGTTTGTCCTGGCTAGCAGGGCGCGTGAAGAAGGTAGGATGTTTCCAAGAAACTCAACTATATTTTTTGATAAGGGCATTTTGTTACTCAAGAGAGTCAACCTTACACCCGGTCTCTGCATAACTAACATGCACACAACCATAATAGTCCAACAAAAGAAAAAACTAGTAATCGTAAACAAATTGTGGTGATGGAGGACCAATCCGAGGATCACACTGTCATCCACGATGAATAAAAATATCCCTCGTTGTTTCCTCCAACCGTGTAGATACATGCACATATAGGTCTCGATTCTCCACATATTGTAGAGACGACCACGAGCAGAGCATATATACATACATATGGGACACCATGGTGCCCGGGCACCATACCTGTATTTCACTCAAATTCTTACATACCTGATGTTGTACGTACATAAATTTTACATACCTAACATATACATATGTAAGTTATATGTATTCTAATTACATATATCTAAGGTATCACATACCTAAAGCGTACGTAAGCTAGTACATATATATTCATGTATGCAGGGTACGTACATCTTAGGTATGTGATACCTAGGTATATGTAACTTAGGTATGCATATCTTAGGTATGTGTAACTTAGGTACATATACCTTCAGGTATGTCTAGTTCAAAGTAAATTTGTACATATATGCGCACCAAGGAGCACCAGTTAATTTACCTATATATATATATATATATATATATATATATATATATATATATAAGTACATATGTAGATGATATGCGTAAGGGAAATGTTCTCACTATTAAAAACCTTGTCATTTCTACAAAGTCAAAGTGACTTCCACCCTAATAAGAATTCTAGTGATCGATACCTTATAACCAGTTGCCAGATACAATACTACATGGAATATACAAGTTAGAAACTACTTGGATGACCGATCATATAGATTGGACAAATTTTCAATGCAAGAATAAGTTTTAGATTGTCTCATCCTGATGACATAACACGCTTTGTACTCCCATGCCAACTGTGTTTTAGAAGATTGTCTTTGGTAAGGATTACTCCTTTGAGTAGATATCACCCAATTTTTAAAATTATAGTGGTATCATAATTTTTTAGATTTTCCTGTTATTATCAAATGCTTATTTTTTGTGCTAAAAAGGAAACTGTTCATTAACTTCTATCATACCCTTTGTTAGTACTTCCTCCGTTTCGGTTTACAAGTTCTGCACGTAGTTCTATATTGTCAAATTGAGCAACTTAGTATGATGTATATATTACAAAAAATATATCACCGAAAACTTTAGACTTTATATTTTTCAATAATATAATTTTTATATTTTATAATTCAAATTATATAGGTCAAATTGATAATCTAGATATACGCGTAGGACTTGTAAACCGAAATGAAGGGAGTAGTAATAATAGATAAAATTAAGGTCGTTAGAGAAAGCTACCTACTAAGGGTCTTTTTTTTAGAAATAGGTATTACCCGGTCTTTGCATCAATTGATACACATAACCTTTTTATCTTTATTCTGGGGCTTTTTGGCCTTTTTGTCGGGGCACTTTTTTCTTCTCGAGCTCTCTGGAGATTTCTGTGTTTATATCGTGTCTGTACGAGTAACTTGATGAATGCAGTTATCTTCACACAAAAAAACTTTTTATTGTATAGTTCCAAAGTCGAGTATAAAGTTAATCCAATTCTTTCCATCCATTAGTTTGACGCACTACTACTTTGGAGTAGGAAATTTCTAGGAAGCAGTGTGTCACTTCGGAACATGTGTTTCATGCACTACAACTTCCCTACCATTGCATTTCTTCATCTGGATTTGAACTGAGCTTTATCTGAATTTGACTAGCTGCTTGATTCTTGACAGGTACGGAGATAAGCCACACCATAACACAAGTAGTGTCATCATGTATTTCATCCTGTCGTCCGTGCACATAATAATCGTGTGACTCTTGCTTCGGTATCTCCCTAGATAAAGAAATTCTGGGCTAGCGTGTTTCGGGTGGATGCTTTGGGTGGAGATCGGGTGCTACGTATACGAGAACGGCATATATGTGATCTGGCGGGATCGGTTGCGAGGAGGTCTGAGTCGTACGACCAGATCCTACTAGTAGGAGACCTGCGCGCGCACGTACTTGCACACGTACTTGTGTTGCGTTGTGTGCACTAGTAGATCCAGCAAGCACATGATCCATTCTCTATTGGAACCACCCAGAAAATGGTGACGGACCTTCGCAATCTCCACCGAGTCGATCTAAATGGTCCGTTTCTGTTCGTTTAAATCGGTTCGCAGTCATTTTTAGGTCATGGTCTGGCCTGTCTGGTCAGCCGCGCCCAACAGTGCGGCCAATTTATACACACCTCGCAAAACATGACGAGGCTACTTTTTTCCAATTCAAACATAGATAGTTCACGCTAAAACCCGGCAAAGTTCATACATAATTTACTTTTATAATTTAAAACGAAATTAAACTAGCCTAACCCTAGCTGCCGATCTTCGTGTGACGGCGCCGCCGCGTCCATCTAGGGGTCGAAGTCGATGTACTCCGATGGCGTCCAAAGGTTGGGCGGTGGCAGGGTGGGAGCGGGCGGGTCGATCACCTGCCCAGGCCATGCCAGTGGCCCCGTGCGGTGGTGGAGGTGCGCCGGCTCCATCCCCACCTCCGGAGCGATGCGCGACGCCCATCCCGGAAGCGGAGGCGGTGGAGGCAGCTGGACGTTCGTCTGCGCTACCAGACCGGTGAGCTGGATGGCCTTTTCACAGCCGCCCCACAAGGTGTCCTCGTCCCATGCGCTAGCCACAATGGCCTGCTCGGTGAAGGCGTCCTCGTCGTAGCCCCGCGCCAGAACCTCGCGATACTCCAGGGGAAGGTTCACGTCGGAGCCCGCGACTGGGTCCACTGTCTCCTACTTGATGACGACATCATCTTCCTTGCCGTCGTCGCTGCCGAGCTCATCGTCGGAGTGGTTGACGGCGCCCTTATCGTCCAAGTCGATGGTGGGACGTTGTAGACCTGTCATGGCTGTAGGTCTTCACGGATGGAGCGGCGGAAGCGGCGATCCCGCACCGGCGGGTAGTCCCCCACGGGGTTGTTCCTGAACTCCTCTGGCCGCGGCGGAGGTGGCAAGGATGTACCACGGAGGAAGGCCGGCAGGCGGGTCGCCTCGTGGTCGTTCCCGCCCTTCTTAAGCCATGACGACATCTTCATCATTGGCGGTGGCGGCTGCTAGGGTTGCGATGGCTAGAGGTGGGGAGTGCGGCACCGACAGTCATAGGGTTAAATAGCCCCTTTCGCCCGCGAACACGTGTAGGTTCCCGCTCCTTCACCATCAATGTTGGCGCGGAAACACGGACGACGTCCAGTCAGTCAGGGTGTCGTTTCGTCGCCATTGATGCTGCAGGCTGCCGCCGGTCAGCCTTACACCTGCACCTCTGAATCATGGGCGCGATTGCATCTGAATCGGTGCCGCTAACCATGTCTGAATCAATGATGCGTTAAGCGGTGGCTGACGGGTAGGCTAGTGTCACGCGCAGGCAGGATACACCTCGGTTCACCCGCGTCCAGGCCGATGCAACCGTTCCGGGAGGACGGTCACATCCGAGAGCTACTCATTTCATTCGTGGGCATTGCACCATAGCTGTGGACATATGCTAGAGTCAGATGCAAGTTTTCTGGGTTTCTCGCGCTCTCGCTGTCATTTTTTGCAGCCTAAGATGGCTTTAACTCAGTATGCTAGCATGTGCTATAAATTTTAGGGTTTTTTGTGAAGTTTGAAAAAAAGAATTACAAACACACCTTTTGAGTTCAATTATGCTACTTTCTCGAATCCAAATTTGTTAATTTGGTTTTATCTAGATTCAGATATATCTAGCACTAAAATAAGTCTAGATACATCCGAATCTAGATGATTTTCTAAACCTTTCGGAAATCACCTCAAAATTGTGGTATATAGAACAAATATATATATATATATATATATATATATATATATATATATATATATATATTTGATCTTTACAATTTTCGAATTTAGATTTGAAACTAAACAACCGTATCTATCTAAAAAAATACCCGTACGTCCTACCATCGCGGCCTAGGCCATGTTGCAACATTGAACCATACCTTCTCACAACCGAACACGTGTGCCCCGCTCAAATATACGTAGCCTATAGGTCTCTATCTCCACCCAGAAATCCGTTAACAGGCTGAAAGCGCTGGATTCTTTGCCTAAGGGGAAACATCGAAGCAAGGCTCTAATCGTGTACAGTAAAGTGAAGAACACACATTAGCTACATCCTGATCTTTTCGAACGCTGAACAGAACTGAACCTTTGGACTGGGACACGCTTGCACCTGCACGTAAATTGGAACTAACTACTGATCGATTGCGATAGCTTTGAAGATTCAACGACAGTCTACATTTACATCTGACGTACTGACCATTGTTCGATGTAGCACAACAATCTAACCATGCATTTCTGCATATGGAAATTCGGAATTTGACCTGAATTTAATCTGAATTTGACCAGCTGCTTGCATGATCATAATTTGATTCTTCTTAACAGTTATGTGAACTCAGAAATTAGTGTCATCTAAGTATTTCATCATCGTGCGTGTACATATAGGTATCTGAAGACCACGACCTATACATTCCAACCGCTGAATTGAACCGAAATGAACTCCGATGTTCTTGCACCCGCCAAGATGATAATCTGTCGGATGGCTGTCCTCATCGATTTGACTGGCATGTCGTGTTCCAAAAGGCTCCGCCGGTAAACTTCAGTGACCTATTCATGCCTAGAGGTTGTTGAATCTGATGGGATTCGATCGTGTGCATCCATATTTTCTCTGACCGTTTGGTTTTAGAGGGAACGCTGCGAAGATCAACTGGTTGTTACCATCATGGGACACGCTTTCTCGTTCTATGGTGAATTCGGCTCACGAAGAATGCTACGAAAGTCAAGATCTGAGAACTAGCAAATGGTGATTTGAGTCTTTGTAATTGATATCTTCGCAATATTAATATAAACTTTTTGTCGAAAAAAAAGCTGAACCGAACTAAACTCTGAAGATCACATGTGACATATACAAGCTACATTCTGATCTTGCAAACGCTAAGGTGAACCGAACTAAATTCTGGACCTTCACGCCAGGACACACGCTTGCACCGGCACCAGAATGCGGTGCCCGCGCCCTTGCCTTGCGCCTCGGCGATCTCCTCGTCCATGTTGTAAAACCACGCGCAGAACGGGTCCTTGGTGCTCGGCTCCCTACTGTTGTCTCTAACGATGCCGATCTTCACCGAGACACGGTCGAAGACAAAGGTCAGGATCATCTTCTTCCACGAAAGCCTCCCCTCAAACGTCAGGCTGCGCAGGTACACCCCGTACTCGATCCTCTGGCCGTTCACGTTGAAGCGCTGGATTGCGGACACTGGGATGTAGCTCCCTTTCGAAGTTTCAAACCAACCAACCAATTGAAATGAACGTTCTGTACATGTAGTACAAGTTACCGGAATTCTCATCCGTAGGTTGAGGGTGACTTATTTTGGGCTTATAGAGCTGTTTCTGGATGCCAAATCGCTAAAGCCCAAAAGAACGGCTGCTGGCTCGCTTATTTCCACCGAGAAGCCACGCTCGTGTGCAATCCAGAAACTGCTCAGAGACAGTTTCCCGAGCTTCTGGTCTAAACCACTAAATCGATATGTTGAATAGTCCATGTATTTCGCCTCTATTTACAGAAGACTGCCCCTCCGCTAGACAAAATGACTGGCTCTCAAAAAAACTGCCTCGCATCGTGTTCCTCCCCTGCAGCAGCAGCCCGCCGCTGCCGCTGTTCCCTGCCGGCGTGGCCGCCGCCGCCGTTGTTACCTGCCGGCGCGGACGCCGCCGCTGCCGCTGTTCCCTGCAGGCGTGGACGCCGCCGCCGCTGTTACCTCCCCTAAAGCCGCCGCCGTCGTTGTTCCCTGCTAGCGCGGCCCCCGTCGCCGTTCCCTGCCGGCACAGCCACCGCCGTAGTTGTTCCTGCAGGCGCGGCCACCGACGTGTGGGTAGCCTGCGCACACGTTCGCTGCTTGTGCGGCTGCGCAAGACGGAGGCGAGGCAGCGGTCCTTGATGGATGGGTAAGGGAGTAGAGGCGCGGTTGGAGCAAGTTCTAAAAGATAAGTTTTCAGCGATTCGTTGCATTCTCGCTACATCGTCTTTTTCGCACAACAGTGGTGGTAGTGGCTCGTTTACCTTCAGCACAAACCGCATTTCTGGCATGTATACTATATATCATTTTATTAAGTGGCCAGATCATAGTTCAGGGTATAACAGATATCTCACAACTTATCGCAGCAAACAAGCCAAAACAACAAAAGCCTAAAAGAAGTCCCGGGAGTTTCTACAAGTTTCTGCCCAACGCAATTTCTCCCCACCGGAATCTATAAGAAGGCTTATGCATAAGCAAAAGCCCAAAAGAGGTCACCCTGAATAGCATATGAGCTTGGATAGTCATACTTGCAACATGTGAATTTCTTTTTTGACAATCAATACCCTGACGTCTTTATTGTAGTGAATAATACATGGTAAATATTTACGATCTCACTTTACCAATTACAAAATAAAGTCTAAAAATGGCAAATCAATGAGGTTTTCAAACTCTTGCCTTTTACACGATATAGTCCAGAAGTAAAAAAAAATGACAAAGATACCAAACCATAGACATGTTAATACCAATGAGGATCCTTCCACAATTTTGATTTTGAGACGCAATGCCAAGGTCACACGTGCAACGCAACCGTAAAATAATCAACCAACACCGGCAAGAGTATCAACACAATATTGAGGGAAGACAAAACGAACAGCCCAGTTGACAGGATGGGAGCCAAAAGTATGAATCACCATTGTTGAGGACGTAGCTCTCGGGACAGATATTGCGAGGACAAACCTTCTTGTGAAAACCATCATAAATCATCCAAAACAGATCCTAAATTTTTTTTGACTTCCAACATCACCATTGACGCTAGGCAAGAACTCTAATTGTCGAGCGAAGCACAGAAGAACACTAGATGAAAGAGTAATCTTCTCCATCGATCCAAGAAGAATACAACCACCAAACTCGAAACCACTCTACTAAAAAAACTATCTTATTGAGAATTCCACCTATAGACCAGTCCCTCGTCCCTCTCGATGCTAGCAGGTCTAGTTCTAGGAGGGTGAACCGATGGATGGCAGAGACAAAGTTGCGATATCTAGGGTTTCTGCAAGGAGACGACAGCTAAAAATGAGGCTTATTATTTGGTTGCGATACTTGCAACTTGTAGTCTAGTTCACCCAAAACATGCAATACTTTTATTTTATATTCGTTAGTCAGCTCGTAAACTCAAGAGCACTCGGTTGTGATATCATGTAGTACTACATGCACCAAACCAACTCACCCAAAAGCTCGGGCTGATGGAGAAAATAGGTCAATGCATTTATACATTTAAAAAAACTCAATAGAATCTAAATCTGGTCAAGCTAGTGAAATAAAACCATAATTACGAAACAAAATTCAGGCGATATGAGGGAAGGCAAAATAATTTTTGAATCCTCTTTGCATGACTCTAAAAGTGTATATATATATATATATATATATATTACAATGAAAATTTTGGCCAACAAATGATAACCCACATTTCTCATTTTGTTGTGTTCCCCACATTACATAACATGAGGATGGAAGTATTCCTCACTAGTTTCAATGCATTGGAGGCAACCTTCACTGAAAGTGATGCTTTGTTGATCACCTATATTTATACTAAATATTTTTATTTTTAATATATCTATATATAAATAATCTCACTAACATAATATTTTAAGATACAATCACAAGTACAATATCTCTATTGTGTCTAACATCATTGTACCATATCTTGTTTGTAATGCAAAAGTTTACTGTTATAAATTCAATCACCTACAATTACAATACACACTATCTAGGTCGTCCTTATGAATATGTTATTTTGTTATATTTTGGACATTTTATTGTATTGTGTTCCATTCAGTTGGAACAAAGAATAAAATGATGAAAAAGTTGCATTCAACTATAAAATGCATGCCACTTTGATGATCTATTGCATACATATGTATGGGTTTGTGGCGGATGGACCTGCCTTAAAGGCAATGGTGTCAGCTGGCCCTAGAGAAATCTAGCAAATCCTTCATTAGTTAGTACTAATTAATTTTTTATAGAGGATGATCCCAATATCATAGAGATATTCAGAGATGACCCGGTTCGTGATTTTTCTAGCTTTGTTATGGTTTGTGTCTGTTTTCTTATCTTAAATATACTATGGAGTGTTCTACGACATACGAGTCTGACAAGTATCTTGTAGTTTGAGTATGCCTTTTTTTTTAGCTTAGTCTCCCCCCAAAATATCAAGATTACATAGTATTGCTAGTTAGTGAGTTGTATATGTGAATCTTCGTAGCAACATCGCTAGTTGTCATTGCCCTTTTCCATAATTTATGGTTAACTCTTATATAGAAAAGTTTGTTTATGCTTATGATTGGACACCAGACATGAAATCAGGTCTGCTGACTTACAAGCTCTACTATATGGTCATGTAATCGAAGTGTTTACAACCTTAATGCGACTTATCATGCTTCATCTTAAAATAAAACAAACATTGGCTCAATACTTTTGTAACTCAATAGTCAATACATCACTATTAGTTGCACCGAATAATTCATGAAAGCACGACATGCCATTAGAGCATATCACTTGTTAACATAATAATGTGGTGATTAAATTAATGGACTTGATAGTTTAAGATAGTAGAAACAAAATAGAGTTAGAAATGTTTTTGTCGACTAAGATGTAGTTGAAGGGTTTCGCGGCATAGTAAATCAAAATTTTCTACGGAGCGAACAGAGGGAAAGCCAAGATCTAATCTAGGAGATGCAAACAACGAGAGAGATTGGATTAGATCTTCATACCCTTGAAGATTTGCACAGCGGAACGTTCGTCGGAACGTGGGTGATGTAGTCATACTCGCTTCTCCTCCTCGTGATCCGATCCGATCTAGCACCACAAGTGGCGGTGCCTCCGTGAGATGCACATGTGCAGCACCTCGACGTCTCCTCCTTTCTCGGACCAGCGAGTATGGTGGAGAGATAGTTTGGATCTACAACACGACGGCGTGGTGTATATGGTGGAGAATTTCACTGCGAGGCTTCGCCACAAGCGATCGGGAGGAGAGAGAAGATAGCAAGGTCTAGGGCTTGGAGGAAGGTGTGTGTGTGGGGAGGCGCACCACCCTCTATATATAGAGGCGGCCCAGCCTGCCCTCCTCCAAGCCTATCTCTAGTTTAAACAATTTAAACTCTCCCTTATCTAGAAATCCTATCTCTAGTTTAAACGATTTAAACTCTCCCTTATCTAGAAATCCTATCTCTAGTTTAAGCGAGTTTAAACTTATCTAGGATCGGTGGGCCCTATGGGGCCTTGTGCCCCTGGCCCAATCGGCCAGGACACTCCCTCATAGGCCCATGCCCCCTCCGGAAGGTGGGGCCACGTTGGTCCCCTTCGGAAGGTTCTAAAGCTTCGTACAATGTCTGATTAACCGAACAATTCCGAACTCCAAAACTGCCTTGCCTTATATGAATTTTATTCTCGGACCATTCGGAACCCTCGTGATATCCGGATCCCATCCGAGACTCGAACAAAATTCATAAACCAATTATCCAACCTATCCTAGCGTCGAGATACGTTAAGCGTGTGACCTGGGTTCGAGAATATGCAGACATGATCTTCTATCAATAATCAGCAGTGATGCAGGCACCCATTGACTCCCACATTCATCGATGATCATATCGGATGAACCACGATGCGATTCAATCAATCCCATATATATATTCCCTTCGTCTCGCGATATTTTACTTGCGAGATTCGATCGTCGGTACCGTCATACCTAGTTCAATCTCGTTCACGCAAGTACTTTACTCGTTCGTAATCCGATATCACTTTGTGATTAACTCCTTAACCACATGCTTGCAAGCGGTGTTGATATCGATTCGAGTGGGCCCAAGTATATCTCTCCGACTTGGGAGGACAAATTCCATCTCGATACATACAACCCAACGGATACTTTCCGATCACGAGAGACACCTTTATGATCACCCTCTCATAGGATGACGTTTGATGACCTCAAAGCTTTCTTCCGGGGAGTTGCATTATCTCATGGTCTAAGGAATACAATATTTGACATAGGAAAAGCTTGCAAATATGAACACGATGAACGATCTAATTGCTTGCTTAGTTTGGTACATCCATCATATCATTCTCCCAATGATATGATCTCATTATCAATTGACAACTCATGTCTATGGTTAGAAACCTTAACCATCATTGATCAATGAGCTAGTCCTTAGAGGCGTGCAGGGACACGGTGTTGTTCACAAACCACACAAGTATTAATGTTTCCGCTTAATACAATTCTAGCATGGAATATAAACTTTATCATGAACAAGAATTATAATAATAACATCTTTATTATTGCCTCTAGGGCATAATTCCAACAGTCCCACTTGCACTAGAGTCAATAATCTAGTTTACATTTGGCAACAATCTCACACCCATGGCACCGAGGTGTTGATCATGTTTTACACGTAGAAGAGGTTTAGTCGGTGGATCTGCGACATTCGGATCCGTATGTACTTTGCTAATCTTCAGATCTCCATCTGCTATATAATCCCGGATTATATGAAACTTGCAGTTGATATGCTTGGTGTTTGGATGATATCTTGGCTCCTTAGCGAGTGCTATGGCGCCAGTTTTGTCACACAATATCTCCAGTGGGTCCAATGCACTTGGAACCACGCCAAGCTCAGTGATGAAGTTTCGATCCAAACTCCTTCACTTGGCGCTTCAGCAGACCATGTATTCCGCTTCTCATAGATCCCACGATCACGCTTTGCTTGCGACTTCTCCGACTCACAGCTCCTCCATTCAAAATATAAGCGTATCACATCGAGATTTAGAATCATCCTTGTCGATTGTCGAAACTAGCATCGACGTAACCTTTTCGACAAGTTGTTCATCACCCCATAGACTAAGAACATTTCTTTAGTTCTATTTAGGTACTTTAGGATGTTCTTCACGGTTGTCCAATGTTCACTCTTGGATCACTTTGATATCTCTCGTCAAACTAAGAGCATTGGACACATCCGGTCTAGTACACACATGGCATACATGATGGAACCTATGGCGAGGCATAAGGCACTTTGCTCATAGCTTCCCTATCATTTACCGTGGTGGACACTAAGCCTTGCTCAATATCTTACACGACAACATAGGCCTTGAACCTTTCTTTGCCTTATCCATTACAACCTTTTGAACTTTGTCTAGGTATGTACTCGGCTTAAAGCTATCGAGCGTCTTTGTCTATATCTATAGATTTTGATGCCCAATATATAAGCGACTTCACCTAGGTCTTTCATTGAAAAACACTTGTTCAAATAACTCTTCACATCGTTAAGCATGTTGATGTCATTTCCGATAATCAATATGTCATCCACATACGATGCAGTAAACGTCACCGAGCTCCCACTCACTTTCTTATAGATGCAAGCTTCGTAGCAATTTGGAACAAATCCAAAGCTCTTGATCACTTGATCAAAACGAAGGTTCCAACTCCGAGATGCTTGCTTTAGTCCATAAATGGAACGCTGAAGTTTGCATACTTTACTAGCATCGTTAGGATCGACAAAACCTTCGGGTTGCATCATATACAACTCTTCATCAATGTTGCCATTGAGGAAAGCAGTCTTGACATCCATCTGCCATATTTCATAATCATGAAACGCAGCAATTGCTAATAAAATCCAAATGGACTTAAACATCGCTACGGGAGAGAAAGTGTCATCGTAGTCAACACCTTGAACTTGTCGAAAACCTTTTGCGACAAGCCGTGCTTTATAGACGGTAACATTACCATCCGCGTCCGTTTTCTTCTTGAAAATCCATTTGCACTCAACGGCCTTTCGGTCGCTAGGAGGGTCCACCAAAGTCCATACTTGGTTTTCGCTCATGGATCCCAATTGGATTTCATGGCTTCCACCATTTCTCAGAGTCTGGGCTCATCATCGCTTCCTCATAGTTCGTAGGTTCACCGTCTTCTACCAACAAGACAATCAAGACAGGGTTGCCGTACCACTCAGGAGGGGCACGCGACCTTGTCGACTGCGACGTTCAAGATGCAAGACATCGTCCAGCTTCATGATCCTTGTCATTAGCTTCCTCTATCGTTGGTGCAGGCGTCACTGAACAATTTCAGGTGCTGCGCTACTCTCCAATTCAAGAGAAGGTTCAATAACCTCGTCAAGCTCTACTTTCCTCCCACTCACTTCTTTCGAGAGAAACTCCTTCTCAAGAAAGGAACCGTTCTTTGCGACAAACACTTTGCCTTCTTACGTGATAGAAGGTATACCCAATAATTTCCTTAGGGTATCCTATGAAGACGCATTTCTCAGCTTTGGGTTCGAGCTTGTCCGGCATCAACTTCTTGACGTAAGCTTCGCATCCCCAAACTTTAAGAAACGACAACTTAGGTTTAGCACCAAACCACAGTTCATACGGTGTCGTCTCAACGGATTTAGATGGAGCCCTATTTAAAGTGAATGCAGCGGTTTCTAATGCATAACCCCAAAATGATAACGCAAATCAAGAAGAGACATCATTGATCGGACCATATCTAATAGGGTTCGATTCCCGTTCGAGACACACCATTGCGGTGGTGTTCCGTATGGAGTTGTGAAACGATTCCACTTGCTTTAAGATGCGTGAGAAAATCATAACTCAAATATTCGCCTACGATCGGATCGTAGAAACTTAATCTTTACATTACGATGGTTCTCCACTTCATTCGAAATTCCTTGAACTTTTCAAATGTTTCAGATTTATGTTTCATTAAATAGATATACCCATATCTACTTAAGTCATCGGTAAAAGTGAGAAAATAGCGATATCCACCGCCGAAACACTCATCGGTCCGCATACATCGGTATGTATGATTTCCAACAAGTCCGTTGCTCGCTCCATCATACCGAGAACGGGTTTTGATCATCTTGCCCATGAGGCATGGTTCGTGTGTCAAATGATTCAAAATCAAGAGACTCCAAAAGTCCATCGAATGGAGTTTCTTCATGCGCTTTACTCCAATATGACCTGAGACGATTGCCATAAATAAGTAGTATTATCACTATCTACTTTGCATCTCTTAGCCTCAATGTTATGGATGTGTGTTTCATCCCTTTCGAGATTTAGAAGAAATAAACCATTCACAAGAGGTGCATGACCATAAAAGATGTTACTCATATAAATAGAACAACCATTATTCTCCGATTTAAATGAATAACCGTCTTGCAATAAACACGATCCGAAATGATGGTCATGCTCAACGCAGTCACATAATAACATTTATTAAGGTTTAAAACTAATCTCGAAGGTAAAACCAAGGAGAGCGTGCCGACGGCCATCACATCAACTCTTGATCCGTTGCCAACGCATCGTCACCTCATCCTCGCAAGCCGTCTATTCCGTAGCTCCTGTTTCGAGTTACAAATATTAGCAACTGAACCGGTATCAAATACCCAGGCACTACAACGAGGGCTAGTAAGGAAAACATCAATAACATGTATATCAAATATACCTTTGATGGTGCCAGCCTTCATGTCCGCTAAGTACTTCGGACAGTTGCGCTTCCAGTGACCCTTGTCCTTGCAATAGAAGCACTCAGTGTCTGGCTTGGGACCAGACATGAGCTTCTTCTCAGCAGGGGCATTGCGCTTGCCGCCGCCCTTCTTGAAGGGCTTCTTTGCTCCCTTACCTTTCTTAAAGGAGGGCTTGTTGACCATCAACACGTGATTATCCTTCTTGATGTCCACTTCCGCAGCCTTGACTTTGCAAAGAGCTCGGTGATCGATCTGGAACCAACTGATTATGAGTCACTACAAAACTTTTGTAGCTGGGAGGAGTGATTGCAGAACCTGTCAATCTTGAGCTCCTCCGAATCGTGCATTCCAGCTTGCTCAAGGCGTTGAGTGTAGCCCGACATCTTTATGGCGTGCTCACTAACGGAACTCCCTTCCTCCATCTTGCGATTAAAGAACTTCTCGAGATCTCATATCTCTCGAGCAGGCTTGAGTCAAACATGGTTTTCGGCTCCTCAAGAATCTCAAAGGGCCCGGATAGGTTTCAAAACGATTTTGAAGCTCGGTTCCATAGCAAACAACATGGTGCTCTTAATCACACCATAATCATCTTTGCGATGACAGACTTTCTCATCACCGCTTGATTATAGCAGGGGGTCACCTAACGCTTTACCAAGGACATAGTCCTTTGTCCGCTGCAGTAATGATTCTTAGATTACGAACCAGTTGGTGAAGTTAGACCCATTGTTTCTAAGCTTTTCTTTCTCAAAGAAAACGTTGAAGTTGAAGTTGGACTTGGCAATTGGATCTACAGTATTTGCAAGTACAAATTAGACTATGTTCATGATAAATAGTTCAACTTAATCAAATTACTAGATGAACTCCCACTAAATTCAACATCCCTCAAGTTGTTTAGTGAAAACGATCCAAATTCACCACACCTAATCCGATCATCACGAGAAGAGATGTGGTTTCCATGGTGGACAACAAAGTGTCGATCATATCATTCATATGACTCATGCTTAACCTTTCGGTTCTTGTGTTCCGAGGCCATGTCCATACATGCTAGGCTCGTCAAGTTAGACCCAAGTATTTCGCTGCGTGCAAACTGGCTTGCACCCGTTGTATGTGAACGTAGAGTCTATAGCACCCGATCATCACGTGATGCTTGGAAGCACGAACTTTCGCAGCGGTGCATACTTGGGGAGAACATGTTTTTATCTTGATCTTTAAGTGAGGAATCATCTTATAATGCTACCGTCGATCTAAGCATAATAAGATACATAAAGGGATAAACATCACATGCATATAACTTTATGTGACATGGTATAGCCAATCTTAAGCAATGATCTCCATCTTGTGCGTTCCGCATGATCTCCATCACTCCACCATGATTGCCTCCACCACGAATAGCAACTACAACTATTGCTAACTACTTAGCGATAAAGTAAAGCTATTACATGGCGTATAAGAAGTTGACTCGTAGGTCATACACAATTATAAAGACAACCATATGGCTCCTTCCGGTTGTGTACTCATCGACATGCAAGTCGTGAAACATTACAAAACATGATCATCGCATACATTATACACATCACATCTTGGGCCATACCATATCACAGAAAACACTCCCTGCAAAAACAAGTTAGACGCCTCTACTTTGTTATTGCATGTTTTACGTGGCTTATGGGAGTAGATGCTAAGAACGATTCTTACCTACGGAAATCCACAACGGTGATATTATGGTTTCCAAACTCCGGTGTTAATCCCATGACAACTATAGTGAGAGAAACTGACATCCACCACCGTGTGTGGAACAAGCCACACGTCAAGTGGAGCCGGTCGCGAACGATGTCGCGTAAGGTTGGCTGGACCGCTTCAATCTCACTATCCCGCCATAAGAAGAACACAAACAAGAAGCTTGCAACAGAAAACATCAACGCCCGCAACAACCATGTTGCGTTCTACTCGTGAATCACATCTACGCATAGATCTATCTCGATACCATCAAGGGTTTCGCGGCATAGTAAATCAAAATTTTCTACGGATGAGCAGAGGGAAAGCCAAGATCTAATCTAGGAGATGCAAACAACGAGAGAGATTAGATTAGATCTTCATACCCTTGAAGATTCGCAGTGAACGCTTGTTTGGAACGTGGGTGATGTATTCGCTTTCTCCTCGTGATCCGATCCGATCTAGCACCACAAGTGGCGGTGCCTCCGTGAGATGCACACGCAAAGACTCGGCGTCTCCTCCTTCCTGACCAGCGAGTATGGTGGAGAGATAGATTGGATCTACAACACGACGTGGTGTATATGGTGGAGAATTTCACTGCAGGCTTCCACAAGCGATGGGAGGGAGAGAGGAGATAGCAAGGCTGCTAGGGCTTGGAGGAAGGTGTGTGTGTGGGAGGGGCGCCACCCTCTATATAGAGGGGGCGACCTGCCCTCCTCCAAGCCTATCTCTAGTTTAAACAATTTAAACTCTCCCTTATCTAGAAATCCTATCTCTAGTTTAACGATTTAAACTCTCCTTATCTAGAAATCCTATCTCTAGTTTAAACGAGTTTAAACTTATCTAGGATCGGCTGGGCCCTATGGGGCCTTGTGCCCCGCCCAATGCGGCCAGGACACTCCCTCATAGGCCCATGCCTCCTCCCGAAGGTGGGGCCACGTTAGTCCCTTCCGAAGGTTCTAGAAGCTTCCGACAATACCGATTAACCCGAACAATTAGAACTCCAAAACTGCACCGCCTTATATGAATTTTATTCTCGGACCATTCCGAACCTCTCGTGATATCCCGGATCCCATCCGAGACTCGAACAAAAATTCATAAACCAATTATCCAATCTATCCTAGCATCGAGATACGTTATGTGTGACCGCGGGTTCGAGAATATGCGTACATGATCTTCTATCAATAATCAACAATGGTCTGGGCACCCATATTGACTCCCACACATTCATCGATGATCATATCGGATGAACCACGATGCCGTGATTCAATCAATCCCATATATATATTCCCTTCGTCGCGATATTTTACTTGCCCGAGATTCGATCGTCTTGCAAGTCATACCTAGTTCAATCTCGCTCAGAAGTACTTTACTCCCAATCCGATATCACTTTGTGATTAACTCCTTAACCACATGCTTGCAAGCGGTGTTGATATCGACACGAGTGGGCCCAAGTATATCTCTCCGACTTGGGAGGGACAAATTCCATCTCGATACATACAACCCAAGATACTTTCCGATCACCGAGAGACACCTTTATGATCACCCTCTCATAGGATGACGTTTGATGAACTCAAAGCTTTCTTCCTACAGTGGAGTTGCATTATCTCATGGTCTAAGGAATACAATATTTGACATAGGAAAAGCTTGCAAAGATGAACACGATGAAACGATCTAATTGCTTCGCTTAGTTTGGGTCTGTCCATCATATCATTCTCCCAATGATATGATCTCATTATCAATTGACAACTCATGTCTATGGTTAGGAAACCTTAACCATCATTGATCAATGAGCTAGTCCTTAGAGGCGTACCAGGGACACGGTGTTGTTCACAAACCACACAAGTATTAATGTTTCCGCTTAATACAATTCTAGCATGGAATATAAACTTTATCATGAACAAGAATTATAACAATAACATCTTTATTATTGCCTCTAGGGCATAATTCCAACAGTAGTAACAGCTAATAATATATTCAATTAGAGATTAAGTTCGAAACCATGTGTATCTCTAGCTACAGACATTATCTAAGTCATGGATTCATGTGATAACACCTCCCTACTCGCCTTACTCTAACAGGGTGACTAATAGAGGAAAACCGAACACTGAATTTTGAGTTAAAATTGTCCATTTTGAAAGTTCAATTACGATTTGTCATAATACTAGATTATGGTGGGACTAACATACTGATAGTTGCCATAAAATTTCAACAAGCAAAAAAAATGGAAAATACGGATATTTGGTAAAAGGATATGGAGTATATACGAGACATTACCATACCGGAGTAATGCAATCTACAATGTTTCAAACATATGAAATTAGAAGGATGTTTCCAAGAATAAATTTTTGTGGTAAATCATCCATAATTCAGACCCTGGTGACCTCCATTCACTAAAACAAAACATTTTAACAAACTAATTTAGCTTGCCAAAAATATATTTTATTGTTAGTGAAGAGATGAAGTATTATTATTGTTGTGCTGCTAAAAACGAAATTGTCCATCTTGTCGTGTTGGTCAGTCCAACTTCTCTCAATTGTCGCCGCCATCGGTCCCATTCTTGTGCTTTCAATAGGTAAAATTAATGCTGTTAAGTGAAGCTAGCTACCAAGTGGTCGTGTTAATCCAGTTTTTACCATTCATTTGTTAGAATTTGGACTAGGAAATTGGAATCAGCATGTCACCTCTAGGTAAACATGTGTTTGATGAGATCTCCTCTTCCTCCTCTCTCTCCTAGAAGGCGGCGGCGACCCACTCCCACCAGATCTCCATTGGCTAGGCCATTGGTCCCCTCTCCCTTCGCTTGTTGTTCCGACGAAGGGAGGAAGGGGGACCTCGTTTCTTCGGTCTAGTCTAGTAGATAGGGTTAGGGGTTGTCTACTGTGATATGCCGTTGGGATGATGGGAGCGGCGTCCAGACAAATAAATCTGCCTCAACTCTATTCCCACACCGACGATGATCTTAACGGAGGCGTCTCAGAGTTGATGCCAACATGTGCTGCTCGATCTTTTGGATTGACGGCTTGGTCTTCTCGTTGTTCTTCAGATCCGGTAATATTTGTTTCTCGATGTGTCGCTGGCATTCATTGTTATCTGCAATGGCGTTGGTGGTCGAGGCAAGTTGGTCTCTCTGGAGCAAGGATGCTGGTCCGGAGGTGGTGGATCTATCGTTAGTCTTTGACTTCGTCGATGGGACACGACGGATCTTGGTTCAAGATAGCACAAGGACGTTTCCGTGCCACAACGATATGTGCCTTGTTGCGCGTAGCAAGCCTGTTCATCGACTCACAAAGCCTCTTTGGCGATGGTGCTTTTTTGGATCTTGCATTGGTGAAGGTTTGGCGTCTCTTCTAACATGCGTCCCGGCGACGCTAGATCTGGACGGCGGCCACTGGCTTTGGAGGTTCTAGGAAACTCTAGTGATTGTTTTGTATTTCTCGATCTCAGATTTCATATGCAAATTCAGGATAATCATTTTATTCTGATATGTCTTTTAGGTTCCTGTATGTTGCTTCTTGTAACTGGATTTTCTATTAATGGAATAGCGCTTTCTCTCTAAAAAAACATGTGTTTGATGCCGCACTGTATCTTTCCTACCATGCATTTCTGCATTTTGGATTTGGCCCTGAATTCATTCTTTTGGACAGAGGCGAAAGCTTTACCTTTTATATATTGACTAGCAGAAAAGCCCGTGCGCTACATCGGAAATAAAATCGATCCATGTCCTACTCTGACCACAACATGTGGCGCTAGAACGAAGCATCCTTGATGACATTTCCATTGTGTGCCACCATCCTTCTAGTATGACTCCAACTATCATGCCTCATGACACGCCTAGTTGACGTAACTGTCCGTCGTTATCGTAGCTAGTAACCTCGGCAGGGATGGTGCCACGATTGTCCATCCCTCCCATCTCTTTGTTAGTTCTGCTACGTGCACATGCTCACCGGAGGACCTTCTTGGAGGCGAAAAAGGCCGCCGCCCCCCACATATTTGTTCATTAAAATCGGCCTGCAGCTCACATTTTCACCTTCCAGCCCATTTGCCCCTCCCCCCCCCCCCCCCCCCTCCCCAAAAAAAATTCATCCCAAGGTTCGCCAGTGCACACGCTGCTACTGATTGAACTTTATTATTCGAATACATCATCATGTAACTCCATTACTGCTTGTATCTCCTCTATGATAGGTAGTGCATTTACGGTCGCCCTTATCTCTATGCGCCCACTATTGACCCGACCCAAGCTCCATTGTAGCCGATCCGACCACTACCCACTACCGACCGGCAACGACTCCTTCACGTCCGCAGTTAGCTCTACTCCTCCATCTGTTCCCTCGTTTTTTATGGTTCTTGCCTTATACTCTCTCCATTTCAAAATATAAGATGTTTTAGGTTTATGAAAAAAATGTATCTAGACTTTTTTTTAGTGTGTAGATTCACTCCAAACTCGAGTGAACCTATATATTAAAAGAAGGCTAGATACATTTGCTTCACAAAACGAAAACATCTTATATTAAAAGAATTTTTTGTAAAGAGAGAAAACAAACTAAAAGAATTTTTAAAGTAAAAATACCCAGCCAATCTTAGACCAGGTCATCTATACCCAGCCAATCTTAGACCAATCTTAGACCAGGACATCTTATATTAAAATAATTTTTAAAGTAAAAATACCCTAGGAGCCACACTTGTCCCCATCTATCCCCGCCGCAACACACATGCACGATGCACGCCTCACTCGCCCGGCCGGTCGAGCCTGCTCCACCACACATCGTCAAGTCTCCGTATCCTGCTAGAAGCTCTTTTCTCTGCCCATCGCTAAGTTCTCGTTGTGCCCGCTAGGCCCACCGTTCACCCGTCTCGCTACTTTATTAGCTCGCGCACAGCTCTTTTTCTCCGCCCTCTCTTTCCCCTTCTTTTGCCGTTGATTGGAGGAATTTACGCGGTGCTACTTCTTGATTGCAGAGGCGGCTGATTTCTAGCAATTTGCGACCGTATATAAATCAGTGGAACTCGTTGATAGAAAGCAAGGTGGGACTATTCTATACAAAAATACCTCTCTTTTTCTACAGGCAATATAAGCATGTGCTGCTCGCATGCCATAAAATAAAGCCCAACACTCGCAGCCCATAAAATAAAGCCCAACAGTGCGGCGCTGCAATGGATTACAAGAAGAAACGAACCCGTAATTTAGGGTGACGTACGTAGTAGAATGTTACGAGTGGCATGGTGGGTACTATTTAAAAATTAGTGGGGATAAAATCGTCTAAAAAAATGTTGGACTGGAAGAAACACTTCGTCATTTATTATTAGGTATAGACTAACACAAAACCCGTGCGATGCACCGGAAGAAAAATATAGATGGAAGGCAAATATTTTTGTTGAGTATTTTTTTAGATCCTTGAGACTTTCATTACTCAAAATCATTTTTGTTAAAGGGAGAAAACAGCAATAAGCGGCCATGTGCACATGATTTACTTGCAAATTAGCATATTGAATCAATAATATTTTTATCATTGTATGGTCTGTCAAAATTAATGGAAAAATTGAAATGGGACATGAAGCAAAAGATGCATCGATGGATTCTCGACTATGGTATTATTTTAATACATAGCTGTTTCATCAAGACGAAAGGAAAAAAGGGAGAGATGAACTGGTCACTCTTGATGCTTCATCTAGGCCGCAGTTGTGCTGCTGGAGTCACAAATTGATGATTATATACTGATAATATCAACCTGCCGATGAAAATTGGGTCAGATCGCAGATTCTTCTAACCGCCAAAGTATAGCTTCATTGATGTTGTATACCATCAGAATATAGGCTGAATTAAAACGTAACCACTGAGAGATTACTGGACGTAGTCAACCTCAACGGGGACATATCCTAGGGCAATGCCCGAACTTGGAGGACGGGGGTACTTGCATGCTATTTAAGCATTGGACTAAAGAGGAAACTAAAACATGTGTGATCAATAAATTGATTGAGCAGCTTACCGATTTGTTTAAGTAGAAATATGAGATCGCGTTACCTAATCCATACATGCGAGATTAGCTGAGTAGAAGACCATCGTCCAGTGCTGCTGCCGGTGGAAATTTCAGCCGCTAGCTGCCCCTGCCATGACATACGACCTGCATAATGCGGAGGAGACTACGGGGAGGAAAGAGGGGGAGCGTTTGTACCACATCGATCTCGTCATGTCAAATCGGGAAGGAGACGAGCTGCCAGCCAGTGCATCTCTTCCTAGGGCCAGCGAGATCAAAGTTGCTGGATCTGACCAGCATCGAGGCCACCGCAACGGTCAGTAGGGCCTCCGCCGACAAATTCGTTGGAACCCGGTGCGGCTGTTGGAGGGAGCCAGATCCGGTAGAGCTGCATAGTCAGACACGGTTTGGACGTTCCTCCTACCAGCGGCCTGCATAGGGCCACGCCGTCGGCGCCACAGCTCCTTCCCATCTTCTCGAACTCGTCCCCGCTGCGCCCGCGAATGCAGCAGCACAGAGGTCAGCTCACCTGTGGGCGCCGGGTCGGGGATCTCGTGGATTCTTAGGTCGCGCGAGGTGGACTTTCCGCCGGCGCGACATGCGAGCTGAGACGCAGCACCGCGTGGTTCAGCGGAGACGCAACCCAGCGCGGTGCTCGTAGGAGATGGATGGTGGCGGCGGGATGGGATGGGATACTGCTCTCTTGTTTATCGGTAAACATAACCTTCTATGATCAGAACTTAGCCTTGCACACCGCCCATACGAGAAAGCCCAACAACGCGGCGCTGCCAGCGATCGATCAAGCCCGCTGTCAATTTCTGAGGCTTTTGACTTATCGGTGGTACATGGGTATTAATTGTATCGGTGGGAGGGCAAAATCGTTTAGAAAAGTGTTGGACCGGAAGAAACACTTCGTCCTTTATTATATATAAATATATACTAGCAAAATGCCCGCGCGTTGCGGTGGAAAAAAGTTAGTTTTTATTGTGTCGTAGTGAGTTTTTTAAATCAATAACATGTCGCAGCATAGATATTTTTTTTAACTTGCTCGTTAACATGCGCTCCTCGATCAATTGATTGATCAAATTCGTAAACAGAATATTTCTTTACTCCAAACCCCCTCTTCCTCTTTCTCAGTATGCTTCTCTTTCATCTTTTTGTGAAGTGAGCAATTCAAACGGTCACATCTATAGAGCTTGCTGCTGATATTTTTTTAGGAAAATGAAATTACCGGATTTGTTGACATCCAAAAGAATTAACTTGCAATTTAAACAGTGACATCTGAAGAGATTGCTTCTGTTGTCATGCATCAATAATAGATCTGAATGCAGACGTATCCTAATTGAGTCCATAGATCCAGTTGGTTGGAAGCGCATGTGCAGCAGCAAGGATTCTATGTCCCAGGAGAAACCATAGGCCATGCCCATGTAGCTGAGCCAGGTTGTGATGAGAACACGAAGGAGGTGGTGGATATAGTCCATGGCAGCCAAGCGAGGTTGAGGCAGCGCTCGAGCTAGCAGAATCAATCAGTGGGATCAGCAGTTGGATTTGCCTGACTGCAATAAAAACCGTTGTCCTTCTATTCAGTCTCTAAACATCCTCGTCATCTAGTATCTGCAATGCCGCGGAAAGGGCATACATGATAAACTGGTCCTCCATTATATAGGAAAGTAAAATTTGACATTAAACACAAAACGCACACACAAAGAAACTTAACATGGTTTTAGCGGCCCCCACGTATGTCTTCGTCGCACGTCATGTGTAACAACACGACCTTGCCTTCGACACTCTTGCCTGATCCTGCCCTTGTGTGCACCGCGGTCATCACCTACCCCCATCGCCTCCATCTCTTCGATTTCCCATCGCGCCTCTTGCTCCTCTCCATGTCTGTCCCTAGCGCAGCCGCCTCAGCGCCCCTTCTCGCCGGCCGTGACCGCCTGCAAGAGCATGGCGCCGCCGCTGCGGGCTCCCTCCGCCTCGACCATGAGCACCAGCGCCATCCCGTCTTTGATGTGCTCGTCCGGGCCTGTTCGCCTCCGCACGTCCTGCTGGGAACATGTGGAATTTAATTGCTTTCTACTATCACTTGATTTCAGAGATCAATCAACAGTGGTGCTGCTTCTTTAATTTCCAATCGCTTGCTGATTTCAAGCACCTTGAGAACGTATATGAATTGGTAGGATCCACTGTAAAGAAGCGAGGTGGGATTAACTCGTCCTCGTGTCGATGCGTACGGACCTACAGATTAGCTATTGTTTGTTTAGCTTAGGGAGCGACCACTTGCGCGTGTTGTGGCCCAGTTAACGTATGAAGCCCAGATTTTCAGGACATAGACCCGGTTCGGCCAACGAAAAGAAAAGAAATAGCATTTTGGTGTAATATGTATATGTGTGGGAGGGCAAAAAGGTCCAAAAAAAATTTGGACTGGAAGAAACACTTCGTCATTTATTATTATTATTATTATTTATATATATATATATATATATATATATATATATATATAGGTATAGATTTGACCTGAATTTTAATCTGAATCTGATCAGCTGCTCGTGATTCTAACATGTGTTTACATACAGAGATGGGCACTGGAAAAGCTACACACAACACAAGTAGTATCATCATCTATCTCATTCATCATCCGTGCACATAATAATCGTGTACAGTAAGGTGAAGAACGCACGCTAGCTACATCCTGATCTTTTCACACTCTGAACTGAACTGAACCTTTAGACTGGGACACGCTTGCACCTGCACCAGAATGCGGTGCCCCCTCCCTTGCCCTGCGCGACGGCGATCTCCTCGTCCACGTAGAACCACACGAAGAAGGGGTCCTTGGTGCTCGGCTCCCTGCTGGTATCGCCGCCGAGGCCGATCTCGAGGGGACCGAGCGGCCCGACCTTGACGCGGACGCGCTCGAAGACGAAGGCCAGGATCTTCTTCTTCCATGACAGCCTCCCCTCGAAGGTCAGGCTGCCCACGGGGCCAAGGTACACGCCGTTCTCGATCCTCTGGCCCTGGTCACCGTAAATTCGCACCATTTAATTATTAGTACCCATTCTGTTATCATCAGAGTTTCAGATACAGGTGTTTCCAGGTTCAGGCGCATTTTTAGGACAGAGGAATCTCATTCTCACCGCGGCGTCGAATCGCTGGACGGCGGTCACCGGGAAGTAGCTCCCTTTCTCGAGCCGGCCCTGCGCGGTGAAGATGAGCATCCACGTCCTGCCGGGGGACTCGGTCCCGCCGAGCGTCTCGAAGAAGGCGGAGGTGTCGAGCTTGGCCTTCTTGATGGTGGCCAGCGCCGACAGCAGCTCGGCGGCGGGCACCTTCCTCGTCTTGGCCGCCTGCTTGAGCACCTTCACGCTCTCCGCCACAGCCTGCGCTAGTAAACCCAATCAACCAAGAAGCAGCTTTACAATCTTGTCAGACAAATTGGGGGCAGTTAATTTGCGAGGCTGCTACGTATGGGAGTGCCCAGTGCTCACCGATAGGGCGGATTCATCGGGAGGCGGAGGGGCCGGCGAGGGCGAGGGCGAGGGCTCCTTCTCGACCTCAGGCGACGCAGCGGAGGATGAGGCGGCGAGTGAGACTCCGGGGCCGCGACGGCGGCAGCTGCGGAGGTCGAGCTGTGGCGGGGGGAGTCTGCGCCGGAGGTCAGGTGGCGAGAAGGCTGGAGCGAGCGCGGAAGAGTGGAGCAGAGAGGCAGACGACGAGGCCATCTTGATCTTGCTCCGGTTTCGCGGTGGTTCTCCGATGAGATGCCGTGGTAACGAGACGCTGGAGTCTCCGGCTCTCTGTGGCTGTGGAGAGACGAGGGGTGTGACCGTGTGAGTGACCACCGGACATTTGGGGTGCACACGTGGACAATGCCACCACCTGCCACTTGGCCACTGTAACTTTTTTTTAACTGTAAAAGGGTCTAGAAGACCCGGAAGCTGCATTTTGAAACACGTGGCAGGTACGATATGCAAGAAGACCCCTAGCGCTAAGCACCCTAACCAAACTAGAAAAAACAAATAATTGCCTCGTAAAGACAGAAAACACCTTAGGACAAAAGATAAGAATACAAACAAGCCCCTGGGTGCCGCCGCCACCAATCTCCGGCGATCTCCAGCTGAGAGAATCAGCGAGATCCTGGAGGACTCTTGCTCGTGACGCCCCACAATCCGGAGAAGAAGCGAAGCCACGGGCCGTCTCGTACTCAACGGGGGCGAACCACTTGCCTTGCACGGGATGTCGAGCTCCAGCGCCTCGCTTTAGAGAAGGGAGATGCATGTGTGCTACTCATTGAGTTTTATTATTCAGAAATCTTCGAAATGATAATATAACTTGAGAGTTTGAGTTGAGTGAGTTTTATCATGTTGTTTATCCCTAGCTCCCTCTTACTCCCTTCTCCCCCTCGCCTCCTCCATGGTATTCTCGTACGATAGAGGAGTTCCTTAGGTCACAATAGTAACGCGGGTGCCATAATAAAGAAAAACTAGACGACACTAGCAGGGATGCAAGTGGAGGGAATGCCCTGGTATGGTGGCAATGAAGGTCTCAGCGGAATCGGGATTTGTCGTACGATTATAGAACTGCAAGATGTAGATTGAGAGTATTGAATCTACAGTTCACTTAGATAGGGGATATTACATGATCCTACAATTTACGACCCACCACACGAGTTTAATTAGGTTCTATGGTAGAATCGTAAATTGTAGGGTCATAATAGTAAGAACCGTAATAATCCCTACTTAGTAAATCCGGATACCATAGATCGTCTTGCTCTGTTTCTCATTATCTTTTGACATCCCATATGGCTACTTGATGACCCACAAGTATAGGAGGTATATCGTAGTACTTTTGATAAATAGGAGTGTCGATCCCAACGAGGAGCGGAAGGTGCTGAACAGTGGTATGGAGCAGGAAATCACTGTGAATACTTAGCAAATGGATTTTTAGTGGTTTTCTGACAAGACAACAAAATAAGGAGCAAGTAACAAAGGTAACGAACAAACGAAGCAAGTGGCCCAATCCTATCTTAGCAAAGGACAAGCCGGTGGAAATACTTATAAGGACCAAACGTTTTCGAGAACACATGGGAATTCTGTCAAGTGCTTTTGCTTCAAATAGCTGAGTACTCTTCTCTGGTGTTGTAAGTGTAGTATGGGTAAACATGTGCTAATGTACCGACCGTACTTGGACTAATACATATTTGTGATTAAACTCCCTGCAAACATCCGTAACTACATAAAAGTAATTAAGATATAAATCTAACCACAACCTTAAACTCTGATATCCTACACTCTCTTATGCAAAGGTGTCCTAACGGGGGGTCAGGTTTCTGTCACTCCGGCAACCCCACAATTAGTAGCCAATACACAATGCATCCCCCTAGGCCCATAAATGGTGAAGTATCATGTAGTCGACGTTCACATGACACCACTAGAAGAATAGCACCACAACTTAAATACTAAACCATGGAATAATAACTCATCACAGATTCACTACTAACAACATGACTTCTCCCATGTCCTCAAGAACTAAACGAACTACTCATAAGACATCATATGGATCAAGATAAAAAATGATATGGTAATGGATAACAATCTGAACATAAATAATAATCCAGTGGTTCCACTCACAAGTATCAACTACAATAGTAATTAACACCGGAAAAGTTTCCCCTAATGAACTAAAGCAATATCCAACACAATTGTTATAGCGGGACAGAGTGGTGATGATGGTGCTGGTGGAGATGATGGTGTGGATGATGATGATGATGATCCCGATAAAGCCTAGATTGATGACGGTGTTGATGGCGATGGTCTTTCCTCTTCGAAAAGGAATTCCCCTAGCGGAAATCTATCTGCGGTCGCCTCCTGAGGCTTAGGGTTCCGTAGGGAAGATATAGGCGAAGGGGCGGAGTCGGAGGCCGGGCAGGCGGGCCACACCTGCCCTAGGCGCGGGGTCAGGTGGGCCCGCTGGGTTTGAGCCCTCGCCCTCTTCGCTCCTCCTTCTGGCTTCCTTCGTCTTCTGGTAAAATAATATGTTTCCATATTTTTATGGTATTTTTCTGATATTTGTGAAATTGCACCGAAATGCCTTCTTTTCCATCAGAATCCAAACTCCGGCAGTCCATCCTCCAAGAATCATCCAACATGCATAAACAGATGAAAAGTCATAAGTAATACCTCATAATAAGACAAATATCAATGAATAGAGGTAAATTATGATATAGAAAGGTGATGCAAATTGGGCGTATCACTACTTTCATGAAAACACCCAACAAGCTAACCCCCAATGATTGTTTCAAGAGCATCCACTCCTTTTACATTGGTCAAGCAGTAATGTGCATATGAATGCGATGAAATGATGACCAGAAGATCGAGGACGTCCACATTACGGCTCTTTTTTGGTATCTCTATTTTTCCTTTGATGGCTCCATTTATTATCTCTAAACAATAGGGTGGGCGAGATTGGATATTTTGGTAAGCATTTCTGCCCATAATTATAACTTAAGTTGTCACCCCTTAGCTAAACCCTCATGAACTCCCACCAACGGAAAAAGAGAATCAACCGTCCCTCATTAGTTGTCAAACAAAAGACTCAAGACTCAATGGTACATCCCATATCTAATCTCAGTATAGCCTGCCCTCAGAAGTCCACTTTATCTTCTCAACGGTTGTCAAACATGTTGTTATCATATGATGTGAAAATCTCTACGTAACTCATTTGGATGACTAAATAATAAAGTTGGATTATTTATTCTATGAGAATTCCATTTTCATGCCTATGACACCATCCTTCCCTCGAGACATGCCACTTAATGCTCCGCCTCCACATATCCTTGCAAAAGAACATCCTAAAACTAAGGTATAAGCCATGGCCTCATGTTGCCCCCTCTCATCATTCCTTTTCTCATCATCTTCCTATGCCACGTCCGATGTCGCTGCTCTCCCATCCTCACACCTCACATCCCCTCCTCTTTCCTTCCGCAAAGTTGTATCTTCCATGTGAAGCACTCTTTCATTGTCTATCACATCATCGGTGGTGTGGCGCAACGACATGAAGCTCGCCGATGAGTCCACGGACCGACATAGTGTGGAATATTTTCCAAGCATCACAACCATCGTTTCATGTAAATCGAGTATGGTAGTACTATTCTCCTTCATTTGGGTACCACTTTTATAGTCTTTTTAAACTTTCCCATGGGCCACACTGGTCATAAATCAACATCCATATAGTAGTTTGTTTAGTTACATAGAAGAGGAAGAAACACACTTTAAAAAGGTGATATATTTATAACCAACGGTGATAGGATGGTAGGTTATACAATCATCTCTAACCAAATCAAAAGCAAATCTCAACTTGACACACACAAAAAAGTTAGCTAAATCTAGAAACCAGGGGCCAGAAAACCAATCTATTGAGAAGTATGAGAAAGCAATAAACAAGATAATAATTCATTAAGAACACATTTATATCACCAAATATACTGATATGGGTGTAACATTCTTCGTCAATTGAATTTAAACATAAAGCGTTGAGACCTAATCTCTACGAGAAAAACTAGTAGTTACACACAAACGCCCACTATGTAGTCATCATTTTATAATGTAGTTGTAATTAAGAATATGTTAAAAACTTAAAATAGTATATCGGGTTTTTAATAAATAGATACTTTTGAAGCATATTTTGAATTATTAGTTTATAAATATGAAATGTCAAGTATCATTTACTTTTGTTAATTTTTTTAGACATGATTAAGCATTGTTGAAATTATAGTTTTACAAATTTGAAGAATCAACTATCATCTAGGTTAAAATTTTGGAGCTATAACTTTTTTGTCCTCTATATGTGTGCATCTGAGGACTCCGACATGTTGATGCAAACAAAAATAATTGGGTGTCACAAATCTTAGTACGACATTCCGTGGTTGACCTTGTTAAACCAGATGGTGATCTATGCTTTCTTATATAAACGTTGGGTGCCGTTTCTTGACCTTATAGATGTTTAGTAAATTAAATTAGTATGTGTTGATATCTTGATCGATGGATACAGAGACATACGCAATGCATGGGTTAGGACATTATTAAGTTCTAGATCCGGTGTGAACCTTCTGCATTAACCAAAAAACTGGATCAATTGCTTGAATAAAAATCTGAACCGAGATAGACCCCGCATCTCCTAGAATATGAATTGCATGCTTCCATTGTGGCATACTGGCATGTACTCCCTCTGTTTTAAAATATAAGATATTTTAGGTTTGTGAAGATAATGTACCTAGACTTGTTTTAGTGTGACTCCAAACATGAGTGAACCTATATACTAAAAATAGTTTAGATATATTTGCTTCACGAAGCTAAAACATCTTATTTTGAAACGGAGGGAGTAGACTTGTGTGTTTTAGTCCTCATTTGGATCGAGGGGATTTTAAACGAAAGTTGAAGGTGCTTAGTAGCTAAGGGTCTCACTCTTACTCAACATGCGCAGAAGCATTGTAAGAATCAGAATTCTACGCGGTGTCCTGTGCCCTCCAAATTCAGCAGGCATTTCACCATTTTACAATATGCTAATAATCACGGTACAAGGCGATCGAACTCTAAGGCTGCCTCCATGGCTCCATTTATTGATCGCCTCCCATCCCATCAGCTACCGGTTTCAAAAATCAACCTACTATCGAAACTGATCTTGGATGTCTTCAAGATATGGTATCAGTATCACAACAATTAAGGAGTGATTGCCAAAGCTGAGCCGATAGCCGAGGAGCCTGTCTGCATCTGGAAATCTTCAGAATCCTTTTGATCACGATGCACGTTTTCTATTTTGTCGTGCTATATTGATCCTTATTAGTTTTGATAAATCTTCAGAGGTGCAGGCTGTAATCTTAAAATGTTCAGGTCTCGACAGTTGATGCCTCAAATTTTCAAATGTTCATTTGTTTATTATTCTCATGTCATATTTACTCCGCGGGGAGAATGTATCATCTTGCCTTGAGGAGAAATAAAATTTGTACACGTCCTATACTAAATTCACATGCCTCGTGGTGGTGGCCGACAAGATATTGTATCTCACGGATGCCTTCCAATACTCCTCCAACTATCGTCGCATTGATTCCACCTCCCTTTTCACTTGCATTACCTTCCGGTTCTCTTTAGCGCCGTATCATGGTCCTGGCTCCAATGCCGCCCATATCATCATGTTAGTGGTCATCTAGATTGTAATGTCCAAGGATTTGATTGGTAATCAAATTCAAAATTGTTGTGCCATGCAAATTTCGTATGCTTAACGCTTTTCTCACAAATGCTGGCAATGTAATTATGTATACTAAAAATGTAGGGAGGTTTCATGTACGAATTATATGACTATTTTTCTACCATTCAGGTATTTGAAAGTTTCATATATATACATCTAAATTTGAAACAAATTATGAGTTCTTGAATCCATATGCTTCTTTGCAATAAAACAATCCATCTCTACACAATTTTATTCTAATATGTAAAATATTTTATCTTGAGTACCAATGTTATTTTTAATGGGGAATTATATATCCTGGGCTTTGTATCGATTGATGCATACATCCTTTTATTACTTTGTTTAAGTTCAAGTCTAACAAAGGATTATAAAATGGACCACACATGCTTGATACGTGTACTAGCCAACGGAAAATAAAACACAACATCGAGTGACTCTGTATCAACATGTCATCCTAAGATCAAATTGTCAGTTGCGCTAGCTATATAAATCCCGATTGGTTGCACCCGATATCCAAATTAAAGGCTCTCGCTTCTCCATTGGCTGTAGATAGGACCACATACGGATCCAACGAGTTACCAATGTAATAGAGGTGTTTTGTAGTATCCTTAAATTAACTGTAGCCATCCATTTTGGTCAATCCAATGGACAAAACACGTTCATACTGGTGCCAAAAACAGGACAAGTATGATTCATACTGCTTATCTTGCCAAGGCAAATCATTCGTCCTTTAGAAGACAAGCTAGGCCCAATAGAGGCCGTATAAGCCTCGTACCTGTATGTGATAGTATTTCTTTTTCCTAACCCTAGCATGTGGTCCCCATCTCCAAGTCCACCGTCGCTGTTGTACGACCTCGCCAACGGAGGTCCCGTACACCGGATGCCTGCCTTCCCGCCTTAGTCCTCGCCGGACACCAGCTCAGGTGCCACGCAGTGGGGTGTGCTCACGAGGCCCTCGGCGCGACCGCCGTCAGAGCCGATCTCGGCCGCCGATCCGAAGTCCATTAGGCGCGTGCGCGTGCAGGGCGAGATGTTGTTGCCTTCGTCCAGGACCACGTTGTCGGGCTTGGCGTCGTGGTGGACCACCCCGTGCCGCTGGCAGAGGGCGAGCGTCTGGGCGACCTACGCAGCCTTGTCTCCGGCGAGGGAGCTCGACGACCTGGGCTTGGCCGTGGTAGCCTCCCTGCGTCGACCAGCACGCCCGCGGGCAGGCGAACTCTGACGAAATATCTTAATCTTAGATTGATCTGAATATCCTTGGTTAGTTGTTATTGTGTAAAATTTCTTACAAATTTAATGCAGTTTCGAAATGACTTATTTTTCACGATGTTCATATTGTCACGAAAGTACATTTGTATATATTTACCATTGACAAAATATACAGAGATTAATTCCAAGACACATTACACATTTTTTGAGAAAATATGATGTATATTTGTACCGTTTACACATGGGATTAAATATCCATCGATATGCCGCTGAGATTTGATTAGCACTTTGTCATGGTCATAAAAGTAAAAGATATAAAGTTGAACCAGTTTAGTGCACAATCACCAACACGCATAATGTATAAAGCACACCACACGTGCAGTTATACCACGACACTCTCATTGTGCAAGGAGGCGGCGCGGCGAAGAACACATCTCCTTCTGGTAATTGTGATTGATGGATGTTCAAGACGGACAACAGCGGCTGCAGCTGTCGACTCGCTGGCCGGCCGACAATCTGCCATGTATGTGCTCACCTGTACATTGGCGGACTTGAAATACACTTGTATTGATTTCTAGCTAGCCCAAAAGGGTGAATCACTTAGAGTATGAAATGAGCATTTGTGTCTTAAGTACATAGTTCAGTACTGGATTGATATCTTTACATGGCAGAAAGTCACACATCCCATTAGAAAACTTAATTCGGTACGTATCAAGCTAATGTGGCCAGCCAGTAAAATATGAAATGTTCCCAAAGTTCCAAGTATCATCAAGTCTGTTCTGCTCCATGCTAGAGCCCTACAGATTACAGAGACAAATAATGAATTAAAACAAAATCATTACAGATTAACAGTCTAATTGACACATGTTAAATTGAATACCATGAGCAGCTGGGTGAGCTGGGGGTCCACCCATACTCTGCAATTCTAGTGGTTGGCTCCTGAGGAATTTGGTCTTGTGGTGATGCCATTTCTTCCTCTTCTCTATGCAAATAAGTATACACAATATTAATCTATGTTGAACAATTTAATTAATATATGCAATGATGTGAATGACTAACTTACATAACCAAAAGTCAGAACTAACACTTGGATTAGACAGTTCTGAACTGAGCTTACATGAACTGATCATCAGCTGGTTCAGAGGTCGAATGTGCTGAGTGACATGAGGCTGCTAGTCTCCCGTTGACGAAGAAAGTGAATCCTGGCTCCAGCGTCCCGTCCTGACTGTCCAACAGCTTTTGCATAAGTGAATAATAGTGTGATATATAGAATATATAGATTGATGATACTCAGTAATCAAAGTTGATAAAGGCGGGGTTTGCGCTAGGGATTAAGTTTGATTGTAGTATCAGCCTGTAGAAGACAAAGGAATAACTAATATGATGTCACACAATGTCAGAAATATATGCTATAGTGCTAACAAATTTCAGTACACAGAAGAACATAACCCTCAGATCTTACTATTGGTACAGTCAGTGTATGCATGTTTCCTTACTGGTAACTTGATAAGTAGGAAATTTTCTTTGACCGATGCATAACCATCACAAGTATGATGATGTGCTACTACACACATGCACACGAGCAATATAAAGCAATTCCTCATCTAACGTCACTGTATGTAGCATTATATGTGCTTGCTAACTTGACACAGGCATGCACATTCCTGAACTCAGCATATACCTAAATCCTTATTCTTGATTAGCTTATAACAAAATTTGCAATTATTAAGCAGTGTAATATGTATAACTTGATTGATGCATATTCAGATTAATCAAACTTTTGAAGTTTCATAACAATCTCTATAACACCATTAGAATCGGCTGAAGTCTGACCATTTTCCCCCAAAAATGCTATGCATCGAGTATTGATTCGACCAGAAATACCAAATGATGTACTACTAAGAAAGTATGGAATTGCAGGATCGGCGACTGGAAGAAACGTACCTGCCGTGGGGAGATCAGAACCATGTCGAGGGCGTCATGTGGGAGGCGTCGGCGGTGGCGCTCTGTGCAGGCGGGCCGCGTGGGAGTGGAGACTGCGGCGGCGGTGTCCCTCCTCTGGGCGCGCGGGAGGTGAGCAGGCAGGCCGCGGGGGAGGTGGAGGAGACGGCGGCGACGGCCGTCCTCTTGTGGGCGTGTGGGAACTGGGAGGTGTAGGAGGCGGCGGCTGTCTTCAACATTTTTTTCTAATTATTACGGCTAATGGCTAATGGGTCTGCTGGGCCTAATCTTCGTTGAAGAATCTGAGCCGTTCGATCATTTCATACTTGTACCACTTTCATGACCAGTAAAAGGTACCGTAAAAGAGACCATGGAATAACCTGCATAAAGAAAGAGAATTTTGCATAGTTAAATATATAATCGTTGTGCACATTTCAGATGTCCCATAATAAAGTGCAAACTCTAACTCTGATCTACACTTTATATTTGTTCACAACACCCCTTAACTAATTTCTGAAAAGATTAGTTATGTTTGTTGCAGGTAAAATATTAAAACCCATGTGCACAATTCTCCTCACCGGTTTCGCAGGAGGACAGTCAATGAACAAAATATTGTATTGTTTCTTCTTTTTCACAAAAGCAACATTTTGTACTACATTGCCAATTTATTTTGGACAAATTGTTTTTAGTGAGGAGGACCCCGCGATATAAAACCACATGAAAATCTGAGTTTAAGTGGAACCTTCATTTTCCAAATATTATTATAAATTTGGTATGGTCGTTCATAGGTTCTAGACACAAGGATTTAAGCGTGAACACTCCTAAAGTCATTAACTTCCAAACGAAACATCATGTTAATTGGAGTGTTGAACAACCATCAAACGACGAACCAAATGAAGCCATCTTGACCATTTGTTCCATGTTAGGGCTCGTCTAAAAGCTATGTTTAAAGGAGCCTGCGATAAAACATGAACAAACAAAACTTGTTTGCACAATGTTGTACAATTAACATCAAGAACCAAAACATGTATAGCTTAGGTATATATATACATAGATAAATTAACTGGTGCATCATGGTGTTCGGATATACGTGATACACGCATTTTTCATTGAACTATATATACCTTAAGGTATACATACTTAATTTACATATACCTAAGCTATACATACTCAAGATATGTGTACTCAAGTTACATATATCCTTAGGTATATATGTATCCTGCATACGTGTATATATATATGCAACTTAAGTGTGTACACCTTAGGTATGTATAACATAAGCATGTATACCTTAGATAGCGTATACCATATGTATGTGAAATTTGGGTACGTACACCTTAAAAAATGTACGATTTTGAAGCAAATGAAGCCATGGTGCCCGAGCAGTCCCATTCTCCGATCATGTATCCTCCAAGCAGCAAGTCTTGAGTACCACTGTATAAATTGGTTTTATATGAATTTAAAATCATCTCCAATGTAAGGTACTAAGCATCATGCAACAACCCGCAGGGTATCATCTAGTTCGTAAGTGTTGATATCTAAATGGACATGAAACTTACAACCAAATGTTCTAATAAAATTTGTATCAAGAGAGGAGAAAGGGATGATGGTTGGGAGCGGCATTATAGTATCCCTTGGTGTGTAAGTTTGTGTCCAGGACCTGCATTATCATGATTTGCAGTGTTGGTCCGGCATGCCCCTCCTTCGTAAGAATTTAGGTTTCTAGAAACGTATAAGGATTCTCATGTAGACTTTACCGGGCCATGTCCTAGTTTTCCAAATGGGAGTGCCTAGATCTTAGGCACCTGAGAATTACTTATGTCTAATTCGTTGATGTCATCCTAATATTTATGCTAATTCTCAGTTGCAACCTAGTTATAACTCATAAGATTTGTACTAATTTTCAGTTACAACCTAGTTGCAACTCATTAAATTCTCAGTTACACCCGAGTTGTAACTACTTATGTGAACTTCCATTTGCACGAATCACGAGGTAAATCGAACGGTGAAAGAGACGGCTGAGACTTAAAAAGTTCTCGGACGCCTGAGAACTAGAAAATCCGTTTCCAAAAATACAAAATATGGTTAGTTGTGTGGTTGTGAGCTCTTTGGTGGGCTACACAGGGCCATTAGTCCAAGTATACAAGTTGTGAATCTAACCACAAAGAAGCATATCTCTGTAGTATACATTTTTCTACAAAAATCACATGTCCCTCGGAGGCGGTTTCTATGGTACCTTTTACTACGGGTGGTAGGTGACTAGTCTAATTTAAATCTAGCCATTGATTTATAGTGGCATTACAAATTTTTTAAGTAGAAAATAAATTATATAGCACTAACCCTACTAATTAACCCATTAATTTCGCCTAAAATCCTGCTAATTAACTAGATCTAAATTTGCGACTCCATTGTTCCTCTCATTGTCACTGCACCTGTCTTTTTTCTGTGGGAAATCCTCTCCGCAGCTGTCTTGATATGGATTATCTGTCTCATGCGTCCATGATAAACAATGTCTAGAAGTTAATCTCGAGCTCTCCGGCGTATGACGGCGGACCTCCGGACACCATAATACATGACTACGTTGAACCGAACTAGCTAGCCAGTCTGCCGTTCTCAATCCGTGGCGTGCTTAACTCCTATTCTCCTTTGATTTGTGGTAGGATCTGAACAACTGAAGAGAGAAACCTCAAGAAAAAATCAATAAAAAATCCGAATAATCTCCATTATTGACCGGATCTGTGGGTCTTCCATTTTTACGGTATTTCCTGTTGCAACCCTGCCGATTATGACGCAGTAATCAGCACTAGTATGATTTGTACTACTCAAGTTTTAAGCACTAGTATAATTTGATACAAACCGCTAGATCAATAAAAATGGATGGCCCGTATCTAATTGGGGGTATTGTAGAATCCCTCTCAAGTCTTTGTTTTGGTCATTTCTCTCCCAATCTCCATCTCCCAGCCTTCTATCTATTTTGCATTACCAACTAAAATGTTCTCCATGCATCTATATCAAGCAATAAAATCATGCTAAAATAAATCCAATTTGTGATAAGTAATAATGGCCGACTATAAGGCATGGAAGAGCATCATAGTGACCTTTTAGTTAGTCTAAACATGACACATTTTAAATAAATGATATAACTGTTAATACAAGCTTACTATCCAATGGTGATTTTATAGTTACAGATTTTTTAAGACCATGTTATGTATTTCTACATGTTGATGGCATTGTAAGTCATTTTTTCCGTAATGTTCCGCCATTGTTTACAATTAATCTTAATTAGAAGATAGTTATATAATTTAAATTGCCATGCATATACGCACATGTCTATTACTTGCTTGGTGGTGGTGTTTTTCACATATTTGAATTTTGAATAAAAATTCCAACATATTAAATATATAAATAGCCATTTTTGAAGCATAATTTGAATTATAAAATTATAGATCATAACGATCAAATATTATTTACTTGGGTTTAACAATGTTGGATGTTTATAATGCATGTTTTGAATTATAATTTTTTGAATGACCAAATATCATTTACTTGGGTTAAACTTCTGGACCTATGACTTATAGTTTGTTCTTTGGTGAACAAAGGAGATGATGTCACCCTATAGTTACATATAAAATTGGCTAGGTGTTCCCAACCTACCATTATTTTCATATTGACCATGTCGCACTTAATAGTGTTGCATGCATTTTTTATGATCATTGGGTCACCATCTTTCTAACCATATAGCAGTCTTTGGAGTAGTCACACATCACTTATTTGTATGTATGGTTGGCTAAGAAACACACAATAACTTAAATTTGTATGTGTTGATATTTGATTGGTGGATAGAGAGACATGCACGACATATGTTAGGATAGTGACATTTGGATCCTATATGAACCTATCGAGGTATTCTAAAATTTTGAATTGATTGTTCTAAACCTCAGCATGTTCGCTGAATCTAGACAAATATGGATTGGAGGGAGTAGTATAAATATAAATCGAGGAAGGCCCTACATCTCCTAGAGTAAGTATATATGATTTGCATGCTTCCATTTTTTTATTTTGGGCACAACTAGATGTCCTACCAAATTGTAACCCTCCAAATTATTATGAAATTACATTGAATAGAATAATCAGTTAATATGCTAATAATCATATTGGAGGGAGAAAACTGAGGTTGTCTCGGTCCTTACTTCCAATCCATTCTGACGGTTACTAGCATGAACCTACCATCGGATGCACATGAGATATAACAGATTTCTAGCATGTGAAATCTTCTGAAAATTCGTTCGATTTCTTCGTGCATGATCAAATTGTGATTCATGCATGCATGCATAGAGACGCAACAGTTTTGTGTTCCCTGGTAATATTTATCTTCCAATGGCTTCCGGTTGACTGAATATTGAGCTCATCCTATGTTGCCCCTAGGCGACACAGGGCGACCCCGCGCCCGTCGTCGCTCGGGTCTCTTAGGTCGGTCAGCTCTACCACTGCTGCCGGACCTGCCATGGTGGCGGCGCCCCTGCTGCCAAAGGTGGTGGGAGGGTTCTCCCTCGTCGTTTGGGGCCGTTAGACAAGGCTGGCAAGTGCGGCTTGGGGGCCACTACCGGAGCTCGCAACGAGTGTATGTCGGGGGTACCAGCCCCGAATCTTCGTCGGCGCTCAAGCATATGCTAGCTCAAATCACGACCTTCGCCAATTTGGATTTGGTTCTCTCGCAAAAATCGCGTGTTGCAGAGATGATAACCATGGAAAGCAAGATCCCGAATAATAAAACAGAAACCAAGGAAACCACAAGAGTGAAGACTAGTAGAGTCTCGTCTTTTGTCATTCTTTGCTCCTTTTTCACTCAATGGAAGAATAGCAATTCCCATTCCACCCAAAACTTTAGGAATTCCTCCATACAATTACAACTTATCTTTGCTCAATGGGTACAAAATATCCATGGCTTGCTGGTGTTATTGAGGTCGCGCTTGTGGTGCTTTGGGGCGCGGCGGATCTGGGGATCCCACACCTAGATCTCCAGGCGGCGACTCGGGTTGGTGTTCTGTGTGTGTGGGTGTCGGTGGAGGCTTGAAGGTGCGCCAAAGGTGGTCTTTTCTTATGTGTGGCGAGGAGGTCGGGGCGGCAGCCCCGGGTTGGCTGGGGGTTGCTGATCGGTCTTGTCGCAGGTGGTTTTGGCCCCTGGCGTGCTTAGTTTTGCTTGAGGATCTTCTACCTAGCAGGGGCATGCTTCTTATGTTGCCGCAATTGGTGCAACAACGGCGGCATCACGAGGTGGTGCTAGTGGTCGCTGATGGTGAGGGTCCTTGCTCGGTTCAGATGCCCCTGCTCATTTTGGAAAAATTTCGGAAGAAAGTTTAGTTCTGTTCTTTGGACGGTGCCGACAGCTGCGGCGCAAATTGTGTCGTTCACATTCTTGAAGGCGTTTTCGTGAGTTCCATTCGACCTTGTGGGTATTAGGCTATCTAGGAGAAATCCTTAGCTCTGGGTTCACCGAGGCGGGCGTCGATGGCTATGTTGCTTTCTCATTGGAGGCATCGCCTTGGAGACTTGGCATGCGGCATCTTGCATGGTTCTCATCTTCATCGTGGGTGGTGGAAGTCAGAGCGACGGCTCCGGGTGGTAACTATTGGTGCGCCGAGATGGCGATCTCGGATAGCAATGCGCAAGGTGGCTCGATAAGGTATGTATTCGTCTTGACATTGGTTGAGTGGCAACCTTGTGTCGCTAGGGAGGCCGGGTTGTCGGCTCGGTTGTCGTGCTCCAAGGGGGCGGTTTATATTTACGCCGGGGTGGCGACCCCAGATGTGCTGGTACAACGGTCGTGGTCTGCGAGCAGGTGTTTTGTGTAGCTTGGGCTGCAGCCTGCAGGCAGCCGAGTCATGTGGCGTTGCAGCTCGAGAGTGAGCAGTGGTATGTCGGGGCAGCATCCTCGAGAGTTTGTCTGCGTTGAGGATGTTTAGATCGGTCGTGTGGGTGATGAGGTGATATTTGGCGTTGGTCATCGTCATGTCAGGCGATGCACTTGCATGGATAGCTTTCGCCATTGCGGTGCATCCCGTGTTGGAATTATGCCCTAGAGGCAATAATAAAGATGTTATTATTATAATTCTTGTTCATGATAAAGTTTATATTCCATGCTAGAATTGTATTAAGCGGAAACATTAATACTTGTGTGGTTTGTAAACAACACCGTGTCCCTAGTACGCCTCTATGGACTAGCTCATTGATCAATGATGGTTAAGGTTTCCTAACCATAGACATGAGTTGTCAATTGATAATGAGATCATATCATTGGGAGAATGATATGATGGATGACCAAACTAAGCGAAGCAATTAGATCGCTTCATCGTGTTCATCTTCGTGAAGCTTTTCCTATGTCAAATATTGTATTCCTTAGACCATGAGATAATGCAACTCCCCGGTACCGAAGAAAGCTTTGAGGTCATCAAACGTCATCCTATGAGAGGGTGATCATAAAGGTGTCTCTCGTGATCGGAAAGTATCTTGGGTTGTATGTATCGAGATGGGATTTGTCCCTCCCAAGTCGGAGAGATATACTTCGGGCCCACTCGGTAATCGATATCAACACCGCTTGCAAGCACGTGGTTAAGGAGTTAATCACAAAGTGATATCGGATTATGGAACGAGTAAAGTACTTGCTGTGAACGAGATTGAACTAGGTATGCCGGTACCGACGATCGAATCTCAGGCAAGTAAAATATCACGAGACGAAGGGAATATATATATGGGATTAATTGAATCCTGGCATCGTGGTTCATCCGATATGATCATCGATGAATGTGTGGGAGTCAATATGGGTTTCCAGACCCCGCTATTGATTATTGATAGAAGATCATGTCTGCATATTCTCGAACCCGAAGGGTCACACACTTAACGATCTCGATGCTAGGATAGATTGGATAATTGGTTTATGAATTTTTGTTCGAGTTTCGGATGGGATCCGGATATCACGAGAGGTTCCAATGGTCCGAGAATAAGATTCATATAAGGCAAAGGCAGTTTTTGGAGTTCGAATTGTTCCGTTAATCGGTATTGTACCTAAGCTTCTAGAACCTTCCGGAAGGGGACCAACGTGGCCCCACCTTCCGTGAGGGGCATGGGCCTATGAGGGAGTGTCCTGGACGACATTGGGGCACAAGGCCCCATAGGGCCCAGCCGATTCTAGAGAGATTTGACTGCTTAAATCTCGGGATAGAATTTCTAGATAAGGGAGAGTTTAAATCGCTTAAATCTAGAGATAGGATTTCTAGATAAGGAGAGTTTAAATTGTTTAAACTAGAGATAGGCTTGGAGGAGGGCAAGGGCTGCCCCCTCTATATATAGAGGGTGGTGCGCCCCCCACACACACACCTCCCTCCAAGCCCTAGTAGCCCCCGCCTTCCTCTCTCCTCCCGATCGCTTGTAGGCGAAGCCCGCAGTAAATTCTCCACCATATACACCACGCCGTGTTGTAGATCCAATCTATCTCTCCACCATACTCGCTGGTCCGAGGAAGGAGGAGACGCCGAGGTGCTGCACGTGTGCATCTCACGGAGGCACCGCCACTTGTGGTGCTAGATCGGATCGGATCGCGAGGAGGAGAAGCGAGTACGACTACATCACCCACGCTCCGATGAACGCTCCACAGGCGAATCTTCAAGGGTATGAAGATCTAATCCAATCTCTCGTTGATTGCATCTCCTAGATTAGATCTTGGCTTTCCTCCGCTTGCATCCGTAGAAAATTTTGATTTACTATGCCGCCAAACCCTTCAAAGGGTATCGAGCTAGATCTATGCGTAGATGTGTTTCACGAGTAGAACGCAACATGGTTGTTGCGGGCGTTGATGTTTTCTCGCTGCAAGCCTCTTGTTTGTGTTCTTCTTATGACGCGATAGTGAGATTGAAGCGGTCCAGCCAACCTTACGCGACGCCGTCATGAGACCGGCTCAGACTTGACGGTGGCTTGTACCACACATGCGGTCGGTGGATGTCGGTTCTCTCACTATAGTTGTCATGGGATTAACACCGAGTTTGGCAACCATAATATCACCGTTGTGGCTTTCCGTAGGTAAGAATCGTTTAGCATCTACTCCCATAAGCCACGTAAAACATGCAACAACAAAGTAGAGGCGCCTAACTTGTTTTTGCAGGAGTTTTCGTGATATGGTATGGCCCAAGATGTGATGTGTATATTGTATGCGATAATCATGTTTTGTAATGTTTCACGACTTGCATGTCGATGAGTACACAACCGGCAGGAGCCATATGGTTGTCTTTATAATTATGTATGACCTGCGAGTCAACTTCTTATACGCCATGTAATAGCTTTACTTTATCGCTAAGTAGTTAGCAATAGTTGTAGTTGCTATTCGTGGTGGGGGCAATCATGGTGGAGTGATGGAGATCATGCCGGAATGCACAAGATGGAGATCATTGCGCGAAGATTGGCTATACCATGTCACATAAAGTTATATGCATGTGATGTTTATCCCTTTATGTATCTTATTATGCTTAGATCGCGACGGTAGCATTATAAGATGATTGCTCACTTAAAGATCAAGATAAAAAAACCGTGTTCTCCCCAAGTATGCACCGTTGCGAAAGTTCGTCGTTTCCAAGCATCACGTGATGATCGGGTGCTATAGACTCTACGTTCACATACAACGGGTGCAAGCCAGTTTTGCACACGCGGAAATACTTGGGTCTAACTTGACGAGCCTAGCATGTACAGACATGGCCTCGGAACACAAGAACCGAAAGGTTAAGCATGAGTCATATGAATGATATGATCGATACTTTGTTGTCCACCATTGAAACCACATCTCTTCTCGTGATGATCGGATTAGGTGTGGTGAATTTGGATCGTGTTCACTAAACAACTTGAGGGATGTTGAATTTAGTGGGAGTTCATCTAGTAATTTGATTAAGTTGAACTATTTGTCATGAACATAGTCTAAATTGTGCTTGCAAATACTGTAGATCCAATGGCCAAGTCCAACTTCAACTTCAACGCTTTTGAGAAAAAAGCTTAGAAACAATGGGTCTAACTTCACCAACTGGTTCCGCAATCTAAGAATCATTCTCTGCGGACAAAAGTACTATGTCCTTGGTAAAGCGTTAGGTGACCCTCAAGAATCGCTACCGATGAGAAAGCTGTCTATCGTCAGCAAAGATGATTATGGTGTGATTAAGAGCACCATGTTGTTTGCTATGGAACCGAGCTTCAAAATCGCTTTTGAAACCTATCCCGGCCCTTTGAGATTCTCGAGGAGCCGAAACCATGTTTCGACTCAAGCCCGCTCGAGAGATATGAGATCTCCGAGAAGTTCTTTAACCGCAAGATGGAGGAAGGAGTTCGTTAGTGAGCACGCCATAAAGATGTCGGGCTACACTCAACGCTTTGAGCAAATGGAATGCACGATTCCATAGGAGCTCAAGATTGACAGGTTCTCAATCACTCCTCCCAGCCTACAAAAGTTTTGTAGTGACTCATAATCAGATTGGTTCCATCGATACGATCACCGAGCTCTTCGCAGTCAAGGCAGCGGAAGTGGACATCAAGAAGGATAATCATGTGTTGATGGTCAACAAGCCCTCCTTTAAGAAAGGTAAGGGACCAAAGAAGCCCTTCAAGAAGGGCGGCGGCAAGCGCAATGCCCCTGCTGAGAAGAAGCTCAGGTCTGGTCCCAAGCCGGACATTGAGTGCTTCTATTGCAAGGACAAGGGTCATTGGAAGCGCAACTGTCCGAAATACTTAGCGGACAAGAAGGTTGGCACCATCAAAGCTATATTTGATATACATGTTATTGATGTTTTCCTTACTAGCCCTCGTTGTAGTGCCTGGGTATTTGATACCGGTTCAGTTGCTAATATTTGTAACTCGAAACAGGAGCTACGGAATAGACGGCGGCTTGCGAGGGATGAGGTGACGATGCCCGTTGGCAACGGATCAAGAGTTGATGTGATGGCCGCCGACGCCTCCTTAGTTTTACCTTCGGATTAGTTTTAAACCTTAATAAATGTTATTATGTGCCTGCGTTGAGCATGAACATTATTTCGGATCGTGTTTATTGCAAGACGGTTATTCATTTAAATCGGAGAATAATGGTTGTTCTATTTATATGAGTAACATCTTTATGGTCATGCACCTCTTGTGAATGGTTTATTTCTTCTAAATCTCGAAGGGATGAAACACACATCCATAACATTGAGGCTAAGAGATGCAAAGTAGATAGTGATAATACTACTTATTTGTGGCACTGCTCAGGTCATATTGGTGTAAAGCGCATGAAGAAACTCCATTCGATGGACTTTTGGAGTATCTTGATTTTGAATCATTTGACACATGCGAACCATGCCTCATGGGCAAGATGATCAAAACCCCGCTTCTCCGGTATGATGGAGCGAGCAACGGACTTGTTGGAAATCATACATACCGATGTATGCGGACCGATGAGTGTTTGACGACGGTGGATATCGCTATTTCCTCACTTTTACCGATGACTTAAGTAGATATGGGTATATCTATTTAATGAAACATAAATCTGAAATATTTGAAAAGTTCAAGGAATTTTAATGAAGTGGAGAACCATCGTAAGAAAGATTAAGTTTCTACGATCCGATCGTGGGGCGAATATTTGAGTTATGATTTTCTCACGCATCTTAAAGCAAGTGGAATCGTTTCACAACTCACGCCACCCGAACACCATAGCGCAATGGTGTGTCTGAGCACGAATCGAACCCTATTAGATATGGTCCGATCAATGATGTCTCTTACCGATTTGCGTTATCATTTTGGGGTTATGCATTAGAAACCGCTGCATTCACTTTAAATAGGGCTCCATCTAAACTGCTGAGACGACACCGTATGAACTGTGGTTTGGTGCTAAACCTAAGTTGTCGTTTCTTAAAGTTTGGGGATGCGGTTTACGCCAAGAAGTTGATGCCGACAAGCTCGAACCCAAAGCGAGAAATGCGTCTTCATAGGATACCCTAAGGAAACTATTGGGTATACCTTCTATCACGTAACCAAGGCAAAGTGTTTGTCGAAGAACGGTTCCTTTCTTGAGAAGGAGTTTCTCTCGAAAGAAGTGAGTGGGAGGAAAGTAGAGCTAGACGAGGTTATTGAACCTTCTCTTGAATTGGAGAGTAGCGGAGCACCTGAAATTGTTCCAGTGCCGCCTGCACCAACAATAGAGGAAGCTAATGACAAGGATCATGAAGCTGGACGATGTGCCATCGAACGCCGCAGTCGACAAGGTCGCGTGCCCTCCCGAGTGGTACGGCAACCCTGTCTTGACTGTCTTGTTGGTAGAAGACGGAACCACGAACTATGAGGAAGCGATGATGAGCCCAGACTCGAGAAATGGTGGAAGCCATGAAATCCAATTGGGATCCATGAGCGAAAACCAAGTATGGACTTTGGTGGACCCTCCTAGCGACGAAAGGCCGTTGAGTGAAAATGGATCTTCAAGAAGAAAACGGACGGATGGTAATGTTACCGTCTATAAAGCACGGCTTGTCGCGAAAGGTTTTCGACAAGTTCAAGGTGTTGACTACGATGAGACTTTCTCTCCGTAGCGATGTTTAAGTCCATTCGGATTTTATTAGCAATTGCTGCGTTTCATGATTATGAAATATGGCGATGGATGTCAAGATCGCTTTCCTCAATGGCAACATTGATGAAGAGTTGTATATGATGCAACCCAAGGTTTTGTCGATCCTAAGGATGTCGATAAAGTATGCAAACTTCAGCGCTCCATTTATGGATCAAGCAAGCATCTCGGAGTTGGAACCTTCGCTTTGATCAAGTGATCAAGAGCTTTGGATTTGTTCCAAATTGCTACAAGCTTGCATCTACAAGAAAGTGAGTGGGAGCTCGGTGACGCTTCGGTACTATATGTGGATGACATATTGATTATCGGAAATGACATCAACATGCTTAACGATGTGAAGAGTTATTTGAACAAGTGTTTTTCAATGAAAGACCTAGGTGAAGTCGCTTATATATTGGGCATCAAAATCTATAGAGATAGACAAAGACGCCGATAGCTTTAAGCCGAGTACATACCTAGACAAAGTTCTAAAAGGTTCGTAATGGATAAGGCAAAGAAAGGTTCAAAGGCCTATGTTGTCGTGTAAGATATTGAGCAAGGCTCGGGTCCACTACGGTAAATGATAGGGAAGCTATGAGCAAAGTGCCTTATGCCTCGCCATAGGTTCCATCATGTATGCCATGTCGTGTACTAGACCGATGTGTCCAATGCTCTTAGTTTGACGAGATATCAAAGTGATCCAGAGTGGAACATCGACAGCCGTGAAGAACATCCTAAAGTACCTAAATAGAACTAAAGAAATGTTCTTAGTCTATGGGGGTGATGAACAGTTGTCGTAAAGGTTACCGATGCTAGTTTCGACACCGACAAGGATGATTCTAAATCTTTGTGATACATTTATATTTTGAATGGAGGAGCTGTGAGTCGAGAAGTCGCAAGCAAAGCGTGATCGCGGGATCTACAGAGAAGCGGAATACATGGCTGCCGCAGGTTGCCAAGTGAAGGAGTTTGGATCAAACTTCATCGAAGCTTGGCGTGGTTCCAAGTGCATTGGACCCATCGATATATTGTGTGACAACACGCGCCATAGCACTCGCTAAGGAACCAAGATATCATCCAAAGACCAAGCATATCAACTGAAGTTTCATATAATCCGAGATTATATAGCGATGGAGATCAAGATTAGCAAAGTACATATGGATCCGAATGTCGCAGATCCATTGACTAAACCTCTTCCACGTAAAACATGATCAGCACCTCAGGGCCATGGGTGTGAGATTGTTGCCAAATGTAAACTAGATTATTGACTCTAGTGCAAGTGGGAGACTGTTGGAATTATGCCCTAGAGGCAATAATAAAGATGTTATTATTATAATTCTTGTTCATGATAAAGTTTATATTCCATGCTAGAATTGTATTAAGCGGAAACATTAATACTTGTGTGGTTTGTAAACAACACCGTGTCCCTAGTACGCCTCTATGGACTAGCTCATTGATCAATGATGGTTAAGGTTTCCTAACCATAGACATGAGTTGTCAATTGATAATGAGATCATATCATTGGGAGAATGATATGATGGACAGACCCAAACTAAGCGAAGCAATTAGATCGTTTCATCGTGTTCATCTTTCAAGCTTTTCCTATGTCAAATATTGTATTCCTTAGACCATGAGATAATGCAACTCCGGTACCTAAGAAAGCTTTGAGGTAATCAAACGTCATCCTATGAGAGGGTGATCATAAAGGTGTCTCTCGTGTGATCGGAAAGTATCTCTGGGTTGTATGTATCGAGATGGAATTTGTCCTCCCAAGTCGGAGAGATATACTTGGGCCCACTTAATCGATATCAACACCGCTTGCAAGCATGTGGTTAAGGAGTTAATCATAAAGTGATATCGGATTACGGAACGAGTAAAGTACTTGCGTGAACGAGATTGAACTAGGTATGACGCACGACGATCAATCTCGCAAGTAAAATATCACGAGACGAGGGAATATATATATGAGATTGATTGAATCTCGCATCGTGGTTCATCCGATATGATCATCGATGAATGTGTGGAGTCAATATGGGTGCCTGCACTCTGTTGATTATTGATAGAAGATCATGTCTCGCATATTCTCGAACCCGCAGGTCACACACTTAACGATCTCGACGCTAGGATAGATTGGATAATTGGTTTATGAATTTTGTTCGAGTCTCGGATGGGATCCGGATATCACGAGAGGTTCCGAATGGTCCGGAGAATAAGATTCATATAAGGCAAGGCAGTTTTGGAGTTCGAATTGTTCCGTTAATCGGTATTGTACCGAAGCTTCTAGAACCTTTCGGAAGGGGAACAACGTGGCCCCACCTTCCGGGAGGGGCATGGGCCTATGAGGGAGTGTCCTGGCCAAGATTGGGCACAAGGCCCCATAGGGCCCAGCCGATTCTAGAGAGATTTGACTGCTTAAATCTCGGGATAGAATTTCTAGATAAGGAGAGTTTAAATCGCTTAAATCTAGAGATAGGATTTCTAGATAAGGGAGAGTTTAAATTGTTTAAACTAGAGATAGGCTTGGAGGAGGGCAGGCTGGCCGCCCCTCTATATATAGAGGTGGTGCGCCCCCACACACACACCTCCTCCAAGCCCTAGTAGCCGCCGCCTTCCTCTCTCCTCCCGATCGCTTGTAGGCGAAGCCCTGCAGCAGAAATTCTCCACCATATACACCACGCCGTCGTGTTGTAGATCCAATCTATCTCTCCACCATACTCGCTGGTCCGAGGAAGGAGGAGACGTCGAGGTGCTGCACGTGTGCATCTCACGGAGGCACCGCCACTTGTGGTGCTAGATCGGATCGGATCGCGAGGAGGAGAAGCGAGTACGACTACATCACCCACGCCCGACGAACGCTCACAGGCGAATCTTCAAGGGTATGAAGATCTAATCCAATCTCTCTCGTTGATTGCATCTCCTAGATTAGATCTTGGCTTTCCCTCTGTTTGCATCCGTAGAAAATTTTGATTTACTATGCCGCGAAACCCTTCATCCCGAGTCTGCTCCTCCCATACCAGTCATAGCCTTTTCTCTTCGGCTTTGTTTGCAAGGTAGCTAGTTCGGGGGAGCATGTCACCGCTGGTTTGTGCTTGTCAGTTGGCGTGCTTTTGTGTTGCTTGATGTGTCCACGACGAGTGTGGGCTTGGTCCTGTTGTATCGTGTTGAGTGTGGGGCTTGGCCTTGTGGTATTTGTGGGTGTGACCTTGTTGTTTTGGTTTTAGAGCATCTCCACTAGCATTCTTAGGATTTCGAAATTCGGCCTAGTCGCGTTCCCAGGAACCTCTTTTCGTCTGGGTTTGGGAAAACTTTGATCCGGGCTTCCCAGGCCATTCCTAGGATCCCGGGAACGCCCTGGGAACGCCGGACTAAGCGAAAATGGGCGTGGGCCAGCTCTGTTGGTGAGACAGTCCCATTTTCCCCCAAATCCACTCGCCCAGACTGCGGCGTAGAGATCCCACCGCCTCTGTCATCATGACTTCTCCGCCGGAGATCCTCCACGTCGAGACATGCCCACGCCTCTAGATAGGCTTCCCGTAGTCGTCGCCCACTCGGACGCCGCTTTTGCCGCCCGAATTTCGCCGTAGCTCGGCTTCGCGCGAGCTCCCACTACCTCACCCGCCAAGTGTTTGGCGTTTGGCCGGTTTGACCATGGGCTCCTACGAGGAGGAGATGCTCGCCGTGTTGCTGGAGGAGGAGAACGCCGAGGTCACCGAAGATGAAGAGCACGTGCAGATCCTCGCCTCCCTCGCCCAGCTGTACCTACAGACGGCAAAGCCTAAGCGTTGAGGTTTGGCGAAGGGTCACTGGAAGTGCAAGGCGAGGCAAAGGATAGATGGCTGCTGCCTGTTGTACGCCGACTACTTCGCCGACGAGCCGCTCCACGAAGAGGCCATGTTTCGGCGCCGTTTCAGGATGACCCGGAAGATCTTCCTCAAGATCGTGTATGAGGTCCTTGAATTTGACCCCTATTTCGTGTGCAAGGACTGCACCGGCATGGTTGGGTTTTCCTCACTGCAGACATGCACAGTGACAATGAGGTTGCTTGCATATGGAGCACCGGGTGACAGTGTCGATGACTATCTCCGCATGGCCGAGTCCACCGCCATCGATTGCTTGTGCAGGTTCTGCGGGGCAGTGATTGTAGTGTTTGGGAAACAGTACCTGAGAACACCCACTGCTAAAGACACTACTCGGATCCTCACAGTCAATGAAAGTAGAGGATTTCCTGGGATGCTTGGAAGCATATACTACATGCATTGGCAGTGGAAGAACTGTCCATTTGCATGTCAGGGAACGTACAAAGGTCACAAAGGAGGTTGCACTGTGATACTCAAGGCAGTTGCTACACATGATCTTTGGATCTGACACTCTTTCTTTGGCATGGCAGGATCGAACAACGACATCAACATCCTCAACTCCTCAAATGTCTTTGCCAAGCTTGTTGAGGGGCATGCTTGATACGTTGGAAACGTATCTATAATTTTTGATGCTCCATGCTTGTTTAGTATCTACTTTGCTTTACCTGTCCACACTTTGAGGTGCTTTTTACATGTTTTCTGGTACTAACCTACTAACAAGTTGCAACAGTGCCAAATGCATGTTTTCTGTTGTTTTTGGTTTCAGAAAAGTTAGTAAAGAAATATTCTAGGAATTGGACGGGACAAACGTCAAAGTCAATTACTTTCCGTGGGAAACAAGAAGTCCGTAGGGGAGGAGAGCCAGGGGCTGACCCACCCGAGCACGGTGGCCTAGCCCCACGCCTCGGCTAGGTTTTGATACCTCCGCCTCCTCGGCCTCCCTTCGCCTATAAGCCCCCGGCGAAACCCCAGTACCCGATCAAATATCCATGAAACCGTTTGTAGCCGCCGCCTCCATCGTCCCTAGATCGGGGGGATCTGAAGTTCTTCCCGGCACCCTGTCGGAGGGGAGATCATCCCGGAGGCCTTCTCTCCGATATGATGCGTGAGTAGTTCCACCTTGGACTATGGGTCCATGTAGTAGCTAGATGGTTGTATCTCCTCCTTTGTGCTTTCATGTATAGATATTGTAAGCTCCGTTAATGATCAAGATCTAATGTATTTATAATCATGCATGTTGTGTTTGCGGGGATCCGATGGATATTGAGATTATTATGTTGGACTGATTAATGGTTTTGTATTTATGATTCTATCATGTCTGTGTTGTTTGTGATCTTGCTTGCTCTCCGTTGTTAGTAGCTATCTTGGCCAAGTAGTCGCTAGTGACTACAAGAGGGGTTATTTATGCTCGATAGTGGTTTCATGCCTCTATTTAATCTAAGGGAAGTGACATAAATCTCTAAGGTTGTAGATGTGTTGTTGCCACTAGGGAGAAAACAACGGTCTCTTGTTCATGGAACAAGTGTATTATTTACACACTTTGCTTAAAACAGTTGTCTGTTGATTGCAACTTAATACTGGAGGGGGTTCGGATGATAACCTAAAGGTGGACTTCTAGTCATAGATGCAGTTGGATGGCGGTCTATGTATCTTGTTGTATTGCCCAATCGAATCTCATAGGATCTTTCTAACTAGTAATTGTATTGTTATGCCTTGCTCAGTTCCTGTCAATTGCTCTGCTGTAATTTGTTTATCCTTCATGCCATGTTGTTTATCTTAGGAGAGCACCTCTAGTGAACTATGGACCCCGGTCCAATCTTTACCATTGATACATCCCACTGTTACTTGTTTATTTGCTGCAAACATTACCTTCCACACCATACGTTTAATCCTTTGTTATAGCAAACCGATGAGCTTGACAACCTTACTGATTCATTGGGACAAAGTCTTAAGTATGTGTTATGCAGGTCTCCGGGTTGCTTGCAACACCTGTGTGACGTTTCCTTCCTCCTACTGGTTCGATAACCTTTCTTTCATCGATGGAAAACTTGTCAGCATCGCTTCACACCTTGCTCTTGGGGTTCCCAACGAAGCGCTCCTACACCAACTCAACGCTGCATCAATGCTCCCCCTGTGGACTTTGAAATCAACAAGCACCACTACAATAAGTGATACTATCTAGCAGATGACATCTATTCAAGATGGCCAATATTTGTGAAAACTATCTCAAACCCAATGCTCCCCAAGCAATCTCAGTTTGCCAAGGAACAGGAAGCTTGCAGGAAGAATGTGGAACAGGCATTTGGTGTGCTCCAACAGAGGTTACCAGTTGTCCGGTTCCCTGCTATGACCTGGTCGAAAGATCAGATGTGGGAAGTGATGAACTGTGTGCGGTCTTGCACAATATGATCATTAAGAGCTTGGTCGAGCAGAACGAGCCATACTACAGACAGAGACCTCTTGTCGAGCCTGATCATCAGATACCTCCAACTTTGGCTGCCTTCATCGCCATGCGCCAGGACATTTGCAAGATGATCTGGTTGAGCACCTATAGATACGCAGGGGCAAACATAGATGTCGAGCATGAACTGGTCGAACTAGGCCAAAATATATTGTATTTCTATTGTACGCTGAACTATTTTAAATTTACGCCGAACTATGGGCTATTTTATGTCGAACCGTGCTTTGTATTCATATTATGCCGAACTATGCCGAAAACTAGACGAATTTGACAATTTAAATAGAAAAGGGTGTCCCAGAAACTCGGCATGGGAACACTAATGAGAAACTTGATGTTTCCAGACCGAAAACAAGTTTTCTCCGGCCATATTTTAGTCTAAATTTGAACTAAAAACGTCCAACGAGTGGGGATGCTCTTAGCCCGGTTTTCTGTTAATTAACCCGACATCTTTTGCTTAATTAATGGATCTTGTCATTTCTGTAATTCTATTTTGGGTCCGGGAAATTTTCCTCTTGACTTGAGGAGAAATCAAACATGTGCACGTCCTTTCCCTAAATCAAACATGTGCACGTCTGTACAAAACTTTCCTGTCACGCGGGAGGCCACCGAGATCCGGCAGCCCGCAGCCTCCCTCCTGCCCCCATCCGCCGGCGGCCTCCCGCATCCTCGCTGACTCCTCCCGATGCTCCTCCGATCGCCGCCACGACGCCTCCACCTCCTCCGCCCGCATCACCTCCGCGTGCTCTCCAACGCCGCGGCCGCGCTCGCGACCCCGCCGCCCGCCCCGACCGAGTGGACGGAGGCGCCCGTCTCCGCGGTTCGCGCGGCCACGCCCGACGCCTCCCTCTTCCACGTCTCCCTCGACCTCTCCTCTCACCCCTCCCTCCTAGCCTCTCACCTCGCCGCCGGCCAGTTCCTCCCCTTCCGCCTCCCCTCAGCGCCCTACCCCATCTTCCTCGCCATCTCCTCCCCTCCCCCGGCCACCTCCGCGGCACTCAGATCGTTCGAATTCCTCGTCAAGCGCCTCCCCGGCACCCCCTCCGCGCGCCTCTGCGACCTCCGCCCCGGCGACCTCGTCCGCGTCGGCGGCAGCGTCGTCGGCCGCGGGTTCGACGTTGGCAGGATTAGCGACGCCCACGAGGTGCTCGTCTTCGCCACCGGATCCGGGATCAGGTGCCTATCTGCCCCCCTGTGCTTCTGTATTAGTACCCTTCATTTGTTACAATTATACCGATGGATCATTCTACAGTTCTACTAGTGGAAGTGCTCTACTGTTGTACTAATAGAAGGAATTTGTCATACACAATTGCTCAATCTTAGAGCTGAATAAATGACTTCGATAGGCAATTGTACAATACTTCGTCAGGTGTTTCCATATTTGCTCCTAAGCCACAGCCAATTTAGTTTGTTGGTAACTGCATAATACTGTATGTTTTAGGCTGCCACATTAAGTATTTTGTGGGTGATGACCACCCTTTGATTTTAGTTTTCTACCATTTCGATTGGAGGGACATCCACACTGCATCCATGTATAGTTTTATGGAGTAGGTACTTTGTTCAGTTGGAACGTTGTGATCTATAATTACATATGATGCATCCACGTTAGCCCGCACATTAATGTACCCTCATTTTAAGCAAACGAACTGCCGTCTTAGTTGTATCAGTCATGTAGAGAGTAGATCTGTAGAAGAAAGTTTTCATTGGAGTGTGCTGCTCATACCATCTCTGTACATTTGTTCGTTGCAGCCCAATCCGGTCACTCATCGAGTCGGGTTTTGGTGAAAATGAGAATATTGATGTTAGCCTCTTTTATGGGGCTAGAAACCTTCAGAGGATGGCATATCAGGTTGGTGTTAGTATTTGGTCTACATCTTCTAAGTATTAACTTATGTATATAACGGGTTGAGACTGTGCTCTGACAGGAGAGATTTGATGACTGGGAGTCTAGAGGAATAAAAATTGTACCTGTTCTCTCTAGACCAGATGATCAATGGACTGGTCAGAGAGGCTATGTTCAGGTACCATTATCATTCTGCCTTTTGGGTTATTATTAGCTCATCATGCTCCCATGCATGGTTTTAAAGGCGTTGCCTAGGCGCCCAGGCACCCCTCATCCTCCTTGGAAAATCGACTGCTTTAGGCGCCTAGGCGTCAGAGCGCCCCCAGATCACCTTAAGACGCCTTTAAAACCATGCTCCCATGTATTCTTATATTTTTCTTTTGCGTGTTGCAGAATGCTTTTTCAAGGACGAAGAAGGTTGTAAATCCTTCATCGATGGGAGCAATTTTGTGTGGACATAAACAGATGTCTGAGGTATGCCTAGCTTTCTTATGTTCTAATTCCTGAATTGTGTAGCTAATGATAGAGGAAGCTAACTGATCTTCAGTCACGTGTCTCAATGCTTTCTTTACGCCAGATGCTGCATTTGTTCTGTTATTTTAGACACACGTATATCAGAAACATAAAACCTTCTGGCAATAATACATGGTCAGCTTAAATTTTCTCAAGATGAAACTACTTATAAATATAGACACCAGTGCGCCATTGACTTTAGCGGGCCATACTGATCTTGCTTTGGATTGGTAGTTACTATTCTATATTCGTTGCCATATCTGTAGCCTAACAAGTACCAGTACAAATATGCTACCCAGACGCCGAGACCTAGCAAATAGCTGTACATTCAGAGTAATAATTAACATGGTTAAAGAGTGTGTGCCTATTCGTGTGCTTAAGCGTGCCTAGGAGCTAGGCGGCTGCAAAACACCTAGCGCTTAATCTTGCTTTTTGTGCGCTTAAGCGCCCAGGCGAGATTGGCACTAGGCAGAGGCAAAGCTAGAAATTAACACCTATCGCTTTTGAACCTTATAATTGAAGACAAGTTCTCTTAATGTTTGGATGGTTTCAAACTGAGGCCTGTTATAATGTTGATCGTCGTTATTAAAGAAGAATAGTACTGTCCATTGTCCTACGTCTAAACTTGTGGCCTCGTTTCAATACTCACAGGCTAATCTTTGTCTTTGATAATATTTGCAGGAAATTACTAGAGCGCTTGTTGCTGATGGTATGTCAATAGATAAAATTTTAACAAACTTCTGACTGCCACTAGAACACATTACTGGCCCTTCTGGCTGTTGTACACTCGCCACTACAATCTAGTGGCTCTTCTTTACAGCAAATGCGATGAACCTAAGATCGCGACAGTGATACAGCTACATTACAAATAAGGGCAACTCATTTTCTTTCTCCTCGCGAGTTGCAGCATCGACCATCATATATTGCTGGATGATGATAACCTGATGTATTTATGTAAAGCACCAGGTGGGCATTTTAAGCAAGAAGGCCCTAGTTTAGAAAATGCTTTGTAGTACCTTGAGACAGTACTCCCCTGGAAGGTGCTGATGTATTTGAAAAGCCTCCTTTCAGAAAACCGAAAGGGGATATGGGTTGTAAATTAGTTAATTTCTCAATTTTCACCTAGTTACAGTCAGATATGATCAGGCACAAGTTTTTGTGCCATAAAATTTTGAAATGTTTGAAGGTTGTATTTTATTGAGTTAGTTTGATTGCAGTAGTGTGCTTGGATGTATGTGTAAGTTGTTCTCTTTAATGGTGACACAAGAAATACATAGAAGGGCTTGTTCTTTGATCCAACTGCCTGCTATTGGATGTGACCAAAGAGCTGTATACTGCAATGTTCATTTCACTGGATTGAGCACCGTTAGTTTGTATTAATGCAAAGTGTGTAACTTCTCTGGCATGTTAAAGAGTTTGCATTGATGCAAAGTTTGAAACATCTCATATGTAAGGGATGATAACCTACGTTGTGTTGGAAGTGTCTAGATGTTATGCATGCTGAAGCGCTGGCTCTTTCACATGCGTTTCAAGTTGCTGAAGAGCTTGGCGTTGGTAAAGTTATTTTTGAAACAGATTGTTTAAATCTTTAGCATGCAGCGAACGACAACACAACGGCATATGACTATTCTCCTTTTCTCCTTTGGGAGTCCTCATTGGCGATCTTAAGTTCAGACTTCAGTTCAATTTCATGGAGGCTAGTGTTGTCTTTGCCCCCAAGAGTTTGTAATGAGCCTGCTCATGAATTTGCGGCTTTGGGTGTAGGTGTAGCTCAAGGTGATCATTCTATGTGGGTGTCGAGCTACCCTGATTCGGTAACCCGTTTGGTGACCGGCGACTTAGCCGTATCTTAATGGAATACGAGTGTTCCATGTAAAAAAAAACCTGACACCTCCGTTCCCATAGTTTCATGTTCATACTTCCATTCATATGTCGAAGACATAGTTTTATCATTTCCATGTCTGAAAACAGAGGAGCAAGAACCTCACGAATCAAAGAGGTGCCATCCAGGGATATATTGTACTACATCTAGTTTTCCATAACATTCTATATTATGGAATAGATTGAGCAGTATATATTAGTAGTATATATATATATATATATATATATATATATATATATATATATATATAGGGTGGCGCTATTTGACACCCAGGGTGTAGAATAACTATTCTACACCCACCTTCTATCTTTAGAACCGTATATTATTTTTACGTCACGTAAATTTTGTATTACTTCGTAAGTTGAGAAGAACATAATAAAATTTAAAAATGACATAAATTTTTTTGTTTACATGCCGTACCAAAAATCGACGTAAAAGACATATTTTTGGTGTTTTTTACACTATAATGACTCAAAAAAATTTATTTTTGTGTCAAATTTTTTGGTTGTGGTGATTATATGAACATAATTATTCGCATACACAACATAATTTTTTAGTCTAACAGCGTAAAGATATGTTGGGTGCAAAATAACTTTTCTGCACCCTGGGTGCTGAATAGGGTTTCTATATATATATATATATATATATATATATATATATATATATATATATATATATATATATGTCTATATATATATATATGTCTCTATATATATATATATCTATATATATATATGTGTTTCAGTGTTAAGCGAATCAAATAGTTGCACGAATTAGGTGGTCTTGGGGTGTTGAATTCGAGGATTCTAAACGTCTCTCATGCTTAAATGGATCTGGAGACTGAATAATCCTGAGGAAAACAATAATTTGTGGCATAAGTTGCTCTTTGCTAAATACCACAATGCTGCTAATATCCTCAACTGTCAGAGCCAGGGTGGCTCGCAGTTCTAGATGAGTATTAACAAGATCAAGCACTTGTTTAGGCTGGGTGTGAAATTTGAGCTTGGAAACGGCACTAGGGCGTGTTTCTGGTCTGATTGGCGGCTGGGGGAAGCGCCGCTAGCTGTGAGATACCCTAGACTGCTTGTAATCTGCGCAGACCCAAACACCAAATTGGCTCAGGCCATTCATCTGCAAAGATGGAATATTGGCTTTAGAAGAACCTTTGGAATAAGGGAACTAGCCCTGTGGGATCAACTTACTCAGGAGCTAGCAGGGTGCAGCTTACTGAGTCGATTAACACCTTCTCTTAGGCTCTGGACTCGTTACCAGTGCTCTCCATATATAAAAAACTGACTCTCGGAACTAATACCCCTGAGGACAAAATTATCTGGAAGGCACCTATTCCCTTGAAAATTAAGATCTTCACCTGGCATCTTGCCAGCGGGCGCTTACCGGTGAATGAACAGATCCAGGAGCGTCATAGCCCCACGGATGGCAAGTGCTGCCTATGTGGGATAGCAGAATCGGTGTCACAGTCTCCTTCTCCTGCGTGCTGGCCCAATTCTACTGGAGTGGGGTTAGAGATATGCTTAATGTAAATTGGAATCCAGCTACTTTCGACGAGTTCCTTTCGCTTCTTCTCCAGCTCTCTGCGAAAGCTAGACGTCTCGTTTGGATTTTGTTTGCTGCTCAGTGATGGACTTTGTGGAATATTAGGAACAAGTTCACCATCGAACACAAATTCCCTAACCAACCTGCCGACTGTATTATTGAATTACATACACTAGCCAATGCAACCAACAGTCCAAACTGATAAAAAGGACTAGGCAATATAATTCAACATGTATCTTCAAATCTACTATATTCTTGCAGTTGTGGAGGCCCCTGACTAGGAGTAAGGACTTGGCTGGCCTGGACTTGCTGCTGGAAGGACTACGGAAGCTCCAGCGAGATACCTACTCCCCTCCGCAAACAAATAGATCGGCTGCCACCTCTAGCTCTATGGTTTTATAAGTTCTGGCATGTGCCATTAGACTTTTATCTACCTCTTTATGCTCGGTTGTACTCCTTCCGTTTGGAAATATAAGATGTTTTAGGTTTGTGAATGAGATACATATCCTTCACAAACCTAAAACATCTTATATTTCTAAACGAAGAGAGTACCTCGTAAACGTTTGTATGGCTTGGCCGTGTTGCTGGTGATGTTTGTAAGAATCTTGGCTTTATTAATTTAATGTCGGGCAACATGTGCTATCTATTATCTAAAAAATATAGCTGCACGAATCAACTATTTCTCGGCAGGTTTTCCTGCATTTTGCCTCCGATCCAAACATGGTTCTAGCATCACCTTCACAACATACGACGCCCGGAGGTAGCAAATCGAGTTAAGGAGGCGGATGAAGCCTGCACTGGTAGAGAAAAGCCAGTGCTGCGCACACGTTGGGCCGTGCTGTAGTAGGACAGACTTCAAATGACAGAAGATACAAAACAGACGCGTGCTTTTTTTCTTTCGTTTTGAACACAGTGTAATGTACATCTACCATCACACGAGATAAGGCTACTATACTCCCTCCAATCCATATTAATGGTCTTAATTTGTGTAGATTCGAATGTATCTACTCCCTCCGCTCCGGATTAAAGGGCCTCTAACGATTTGGGGGTTGTTCCGAATTATGCTGAGAGGAAGGCCGGAAAGAATTAAATAGCTGCATTAATCTCCTCCTAAAAACGCTCCTGTTACTCCGTTTCCTGGAACGCGAGCAGTTTCAAAACAACAGCCCAGCATGCAGACGTGAGCGCGAGTAGTTTTCTGGAAGGCATGCATGCCGATTTGGAAACTGATGCAGCATGCGTGACGTTTTGCCTACCTAAACAGATCGCTGATTGGTCCTGCCGTGGATGACCTGCACATTGCTACAGCCAATCCCTTCACACCTTGATTCCGCTGCCATTTCTCAAGGACCCTTTAATCCGGAGCAGAGGGAGTAGTTAACTATTTAGACTAGATGCATTCATATCTAGACAAAGTTAAGAACATTAATATGAACAAGAGAAAGTACCATTATTTAATTAGATTACAAGGAGTCAAGAGAAAGTAGAGAGATCAACGTCAATGTAATATACATCTACTAGAGGCTGACCAATGGAAGCGAGTGTTTCCACCCGGCGCTTAACCTTGTTGAAGAAGGCGGTGACCGTGAGGTCGCGCTTTTTGATCTCACCAAGCTGGGTGCGAATCAACAGGGATAGCGACGAAGGCTGTGAGGAGAAAATTGTTATAATTGTGACAAGTAAATAACGAAGAACAAAAACGAATTATAGCAAGGGGACATATATTTAACGTGGAAAAACCTCTCCAACAAAAAGAGGAAAAAACCACGGGCGCCAGCCAGCGAAACTTTACTATATCTGTGGCATCCCGCAAAACCACTACTAGAAAATCGCGTTGAATTTGTGCATTGCATCGTCATCATCATGCATTGTTTGCATAAAACTATTTTCGCAACGCCCGATTTGTTTTCCGAACGCCCCATCTTAATTCAAACGCAAGTCCGGTTCTCCGGATTAATTATTTTGGCCGCTATTGGTTTGCACACGGCCCGTTTAAAACAAATAAAAAGTTAAACTATTTTAGCGGGGGCAGTCGAACGGGCCGGTTCGACCCGAACGACCACCCCCAGGATTTTAAATCGGTCCACCTGAACACCCCAACAAATCCTACAGCTACCCAGAAAACCTACCCACCCCTATCTCCACCTCACTCCCTCCTATCAACTCTCGCCACCTCAGCACACCCCAAACCCCCCACCAACCACCCTCTGCCAACTCACCCTCCTCTCACCCTCTCACCCCCCACACAACTCACACCACACAAAGACGACGCACGTGATCACCCGATCCTGGCCCCACCTGTCCCCTCCGGCCCACACGCCCACGTTTCCCCACCCATCTCCTTCCTCCACCTCTTCTCTCTCACTGCCTGGCCATTGCCCACCTCACAAGCCTCCAACGCAGCCCTCCTTCCCTACCTCCACGCCGCTCATGGACAAATGCCACCACCATGGCCATCCTCCTCCCTCCGCCCCGCCTGAGGCCTCTCACCAAAGCTGGGCCCTCTCCACCTCCGAGCTGCCTCGCCCGCCTCGACCCCGCCACCGCCAGCACGCCTCAGCGCCACCTCTCTCTCCGGCCACGAGCGCTGGCTCCGCCTCCTCGGTCTCACAAGCAGTCGCCTGAGTCGCTGCAGACTACTGCTGCGGCTTGCCTCGTCTGCTCAGGCGTCTGCGCCTCCTCCCGACGCGAGCCGCTTCCCGCCTCCGTCAGGCCTCGCCTCACGACCGGCGCCGCCAGGCGCCCGACCACTGCCGCCTCACGCCCGGCCACCCACTAGCACTCGCCGCCACCGCTGTCAGCCGGCCGCCAGCCTCTCCTCCACGCCCGCGCTGCTTCCTCGCCGAGCGCCTCCCGCCATCCTCGAGCCGGCCACGGGCGGGTCCTCCTCCTCGAGCCGCCTCAAGCCCTGGCCAGAGCAGCCCCACTCATTGCCGCTGCCCCGAGCCCTGTCGCCGCCGATGTCACCCGCCTCCACCCAGGTGTCCTCGTGTAGTACCAAGTGGTGCTAAGTGTTAAAGTGGGAGACGACAAGTTCGACACCGGTCGGACCCACCTCAAACCCCAAGATCCCTCCAAGATCTTCATCGACCCAGAACCCCCGGACGAACTCTTTTACCTGACTCAGACACCAGACAATTGTGCACTTCCCGAGGATGCGAAGTCGAGAACCCGACGCCAAGATCGCCCCGAAGGCCGAACCCCCGTGGACCGACATGCTCTTCTTCACGGTTATGACAAGCACTCCGCCCGGACACCAAGTTCTTCACCCCGAAGCCAAGACCGACCCGACTTGGGGACCCGACAAGACCTTCGCGATGACAAGAACGGCGTCGACCCGGAAGAATCCGACGCACCCTGACACCGACCCAAGTCCTGCTTCCCCGACGCGACAAGTACTTCATCCCGAACGGCATGACCGTCAACATGACCCGAAGACCCCGGATGCGCTAAGATCTACCCCGTTACCGAGAACGATCCCGGAGTCCGAGAACGCACCCGTCGAACCCTGGACCCTGAGACCGACCCTGAACCCCGGAACCCCAAGATCTGCCGAACCCTAATGTGTGACCCCTTTCCGAGCCCTATTCTATAAATGCTAAATATAAAACCTGTTGCATATTAATCATTCATCTCGCATGTATATTTGTGTGGTTTGGGGGCCTTATGCCGAATCACCTAATAATTAAATATGGGGCCCATATGCGGGCAAATCTAGTCTCATATCGGCCTCATTTAAACTTGTGTAGCGAACCGATGCCACCTTTTGTCTTGCCGATGCAACATTTAATTTGTGGGGTAGCTAAACAACTTGAACCTATTAATTAATTGTCGGGACCCCGGTTCCGCTTAATATGACCTAATTGCATTGCACCTTGCCATGTCATGCATCATACATGCATCATGCCGATCTTTTGCCATAGTATTAAATATCGCATCCGGTGTTTATTCTAGTGTTTTGCTTCTTCGCGGATAAGGCCGTTGAGTTGATGTGAGTCACCGATCTTGGTTAAACCTTCGCGGTGTTTTCAAAGCAGCATATCCCCTTTCTACCTATCTTACTTTTATAGTATTTATTCCCTCCTGTTGATCTATTGCTATCTGTGTTGCGATGCTTTAGTTTCCGTACCTGTGATATACTGTGCAGCCCTATATTGCCTTGGACACCTCCTATTGCCTGTTGCTTGGTAGATAGTTGGTCTTGCGCGTCGTAGTCGCTTGCTATATTGCTGTTGCGTGTTGTCAAGTGCCACAGCTGTTGGAGAATTGCCGCCGGTTTGATGTTGGAGATGATCATAGTTTTACTTATCGTTCACTTTGATTCTTGTTTAACAACTAAAATTGAAGTAAGTAGAGGCATCGGTGGGTGATAGAAAATATTTGGTTTCCGAACGCCCACTTGTGTCCCGTAGGACCCCGAGTACTTGATACCTGTTCCTTGATTTATCGCGCTATCCACATCCGGGAGGTATATGGGACCCCCGAGCCGTGAGCTCGATTCATCTTATTTCTTGGGGCCACAAACTAGTTTGAGGTTTTATTTACGATCCTGTACTTATGCCATGCTACTTATGTATTTACGACAGCGAGGAGCACACCTGTATCGCTTAGGTAAGCGTAATGTTTTCAGTATCGACAAGCCCAGCCACACTTTCGGGTTCCCAACGTTTACGACCATTGTCGCAAACCTTGAGTCCGTCTCGAGCTTGCTTACTCGTTGGGTCTACTCAATGGGGTGGCCCCTGAAATATTTCTGAATCCTGTGATTGTTCAAATGAAAGCCTCGTTGGTTTTGAGTTGGTTTTTCCGAGGTCGATCGAGCGTGTGTTGCTATTGGTGCACCCCGCCGTAAAACTTCGAAAGTCGTGTCCGCGGATATGGACGACTTGGAGCACAGTATCTCGATCATAGACAAGCATAACTAAAGTTTATTGCTATAAATTTGACTTTATAATGACTAGTAATCAGCTTCACTATAATGGAATGGCTAATTAATACTGCCCACAATTGCTTGGTTGATTGTCGCTTGCGACAATTGTATCTGACTAGTAAGTATTGCAACTATAACGGAATGGCTGGATAAAAGTACCAACAACTGCTGGGTTTTGGGTTTATCTCACGCTATTTGTATCTGCTTAGTAATTGTTGCAACTATAACGGAATGGTTAACTAAAAGTGCCCACTGCTTACTTTATCAGGATGAATATCTATATCTGACTAGTAATTACTGCAATGATAACTGAATAAGTAAAACTGCCAACTGTGTGAGTTCCTCGGTTGACTTCCTCGTTGGGTCTCGAGGGGGAAACACCAGGATGGGTTTGTTTGATGGTAGTATCAGGTTATCTCCGAATAGGTCTTTCTTACCCCTCTCTGACTGTCGCTAGTTGTATCGAGTCTCTATAGGTTGTTTAGTGCATGCTGCCGCTGCCGCTCAGTCCACCATACCTATGTAGTAGGACCGCCAATTCTAGCCTCGCTGCATCGCCTCAAGATCGACGCCCTCTTTTTCCTTTGCCCTTTGTCGGCACCCCTTTGTTTAAGCAGGTTTTGAGATCGACGTCGTTAGCGTGGTTACCCTTCCGCTTGGCTCGGTGGGTTATGGACGCCATTGGTTATTCTTCGTGGCTCTTAGCCCCATTTGCATCTTGTCCGTAGACTGACGCCTGTCGCTTTCAAGGTGATTTGGATCTTTGTACCTTATATTCAGATTCTTGACTCATGGAGTCGTGTTGTATATATATCTGCTCAGGTCCCATCGAGGATCATTGTGTAATGTTATTACTTCGCTTTCCACCCGCATTTAAAGTTCTCGGGCACCTTTGAATCGTTTCTATGCGGGTTTGGCGGGTTTTCGCTAAAACTTGCATAGGTCCGATTCTGAGGGTGTTACAATATCGGGGAGTGTTTACAAACGCCGGAAATTTCACAGATGCAACTCTTCCCAACCGGCGGCTTACAAGGGGTTTATATATCGGTGGAAACCTAGGTCTTCGACGATCCGTACCGTACCGCGAGGGGATTTCAGACTCGTTACACTTGGCCCAAGACTCCAGCGACGGGTCTCGCTCCACTCGTCAGAAGTTGGCTTATACTTTATAGAATTTGGATCAACATATAACAAACTCCACCTTGAGACAAATTCCTTCTTGTAGCATCAACATCAATCATATCCCCGAACAAACAAAGCAAATACTTACGGCGCCAATAGCCACTTGGGCTAATCAATTAAACCAACTAAGTTCGAGCAAAGCTCAAACTTAGCAACAGGAACATGTTTAGTCATCATATCAGCAGGATTATCATGAGTGCTAATATTGCATACCTTTAATTTACCTTGAGCAACAATGTCTCTATCAAAATGGTACTTGACATCAATGTGCTTTGTTCTCTCATGGAACATCTGATCTTTTATAAGGTATATGGCACTTTGACTGTCACAAAACAAAGTAATGCAAGAACCATCTCCATAAAGCTCAGCAAATAAACCTTTCAACCAAACAGATTCTTTACAAGCTTCAGCTATAGCCATGTATCCGGCTTCAGTAGTAGATTGTGCAACAACATCCTGCAACGTAGCCTTTCAGCTAACAGCACAACCACCAACATTAAACACATAACCTGTGAGGGATCTTCTCTTATCCAAATCGGCAGCAAAATCTGACAACGAGTCCCTCACCGGTCCTGCCAAACTTCAAACAAGCATTGGAAGTGCCAAGAAGGTACATGAAAACCCACTAAACAACCTTTCAATGTTCTTTACCAGGATTAGCCATGTATCTACTTATCAAACTCATAGAATATGATAAATCAGGACGAGAACAAAGCATGGCATACATCAAAGAACCAACAGTACTAGAATATGGCGCCTTTGACATGTACTCAAACTCTTCATCAGTAGTAGGACATTGAGAAACTGACAATTTAAAATGAGGAGCAATAGGAGTACTAACTGACTTGGCACCATCCATATTAAAACGATGAAGAACTTTCTTAATGTAACTTTGCTGACTAAGAAACAACAAACCAGATTTTCTATCTCGGGTAATCTCCATACCTAAGATCTTATTAGCAGCTCCAAGATCCTTCATCTCAAACTCACTACTTAGGTGTGCCTTGAAAGTAGTGATTTATTTCATGCTCTTGGCAGCAATTAACATATCATCAACATATAGCAGCAAGTATATAGGTGATACATCAACAAACTTAATATAAACACAACTATCATAATTAGACCTCTCAAAACCATGTGAGATCATAAATGAATTAAACCTTTTATACCACTATCTTGGAGATTGCTTTAAGCCATAAAGATACTTCTTTAATTTGCACACAAAATCCTCTTTACCAGGCACTATGAACCCTTCTGGCTGGTCCATGTATATTTCCTCATCAAGCTCTCCATGCAGAAAAGCAGTCTTGACATCTAACTGCTCAAGCTCAAGATCACGCATAGCCACAATACTAAAGAAAGTGCGAATGGAACTATGCTTTACAATTGGGTAGAACACATCATTGTAATCAATACCTGGAATCTGGCTAAACCCTTTTGCTACTAATCTTGCCTTGTACCTTGAAGTCTCTTTGGAAGACAAACCTTCCTTTTTCTTGAAGATCCACTTGCAGCGGGCCACCTTCTTTTGTTTGGTAAAGCGCACAACATCCCATGCGCCATTTTTCTCAAGCGATTGCATCTCTTCTTGCATAGCAGAAACCCGCTTCTCATGGTCAACGGATGCAATCACTTCATTATATGTAGCAGGTTCAGTATCGTTCTCCACCTGTTCAGCACAACTCAAAGCATAATGAATAAGATTACACTCTTCAATTAAACAAGGACGAGGACCACAATTGCGCCTCGGTCTATCAACAACAATGGACTCATGTGGCTGCTGCAAAATAGTAGGTGAGTGTTGAACAACAATATCATCAATATGTTCCTCATGTGTATCTTGAACGATAGCATTATTATCAATGCTTTCTCTGTGTTCTCCACCGCACACTAACTCCTCCTCTCCAACAAAGAATGAGAGGTATCTGATGGCAAGCTATCATGATACATAACGGACTCATTGAAAACAACGTTTCTACTTAGCAAAATCCTTTTAGTTTCAGGATTCCATAGTTTATATGCTTTAACTCCTGAACCATAACCAAGGAATATGCACTTAACAGCCCTAGGCTGTAAAATTCCATTATTAACGTGAGCATATGCAGTGCAGCTAAAAACTCTCAACTGTGAATAATCAGCAGGCGACCTGACCATAACTCAATGGGAGTTTTCTTCTCAAGTGAAATAGAAGGTGACATGTTGATGAGGTAACACGCTATGTTGGCTGCTTCAGCCCAGAAACGCCTATGCATACATGCATTAGACAACATACAACAAGCCCTCGAGATAATGGTTCTGTTCATGCGCTCAGCCACGCCATTCTGCTGAGGAGTATAGGGTATGGTGTGATGCCTGATCATGCCATCGTTACTGCAAAACTCCTCAAACTCACTAGAACAAAATTCCATACCATTATCAGTACGTAGTACCTTTACCTTCTTCCCAGTTTGAACATCAGATTTATGCTTCAGAAAATAAGGCCACACTTTTCTTGAGTAGTCATCAATAATAATAAGCATGTAATTAGCACCACCAATAGAAGTCTTACGGGACGGACCCCATACATCAACATGCACATAATCTAATATGCCTTTGGTGGTATGAACAGAAGCATTGAATTTAACTTTTTTATGCTTACCAGAAATGCAGTGCTCACAGAACTTAAACTTACTCAAGTTATAACCATCAATCAGCTCTCTCTTGACCAACTCTGCCATGCCTTGTTCGCTCATATGCCCAAGATGCATATGCCATAGATGTGTTTTACCACAATCATCAGAATCATTAGAAGTAACAGCAGCAACAATACCATGCAAAGTGCTATCTCTAAGAACATATAATTTAGCAGAATTTATATCACCTATCATGTGAATAAGAGAACCTTTTGATACCTTCAGAACTCTATGCCCTCCGGCATACTTGTATCCATCAATGTCCATGGTACTCAGGGAGATCAAATTTATGGCCATGCTTGGTATGTGCTTCACCTCACTCAATGTGCGTGTCACGCCATCATGTGTCCTGATCTTAACAGATCCAACACCAACAATATGGCATGGGTTGTCATTCCCCACACGCACAAAATCTCCAGTCTACATAGACTCATATGAACTGAACCAAACTTTGTTACAACAAATATGAAATGAACATGTAGTATCAAGTATCCATTCATCATCACGAGAAGCAGAAGCAGCAAAAACAGTTAAGCATTCACCATTAGAACTATCAGAAACAATAACAGCCTTACCAGTACCTTCATACCTATCTTTCGTTTGGTAAGTTCCGTTCCTTTCCTCCTTATTCTACAACTTCCAACAATCATCAATAACGTGATTAGATTTTTTACAATACCTGCAGAATTTATCATTTCCCTTGGACTTTGAACGATCTCTGCTGTTCTTGCTCTTATCTCTATTGCCATAGTTGTTGTTTCTCTACTCGGTCCTGCCACGAGCCTCGGCCTTGGATGATGTCTCATCTGACCCTACCATAGTTTTCATCTTTCCCCTCTGTTTGAGGGCATTATGTACTTCAGCAAGGGTTAGTTCATCACGGCTCAACAATATTGTATCACGAAAATGTGTATAGGAACTAGGCAACGAGCATAACAGTAGAAGAGCTAAATTCTCATCATCATATTTTACCTCCATAGACTGCAAGTCTGAAACAATTTGTTTAAAAATAGATATGTGATTCATTACCGATCCACCTTCTTGCAGCCTATGCAAGAACAACTTCATCTTCATGTTCATCTTACTGGTTAGATCCTTTGACACATAGATCGTTTCTAGTTTTTCCCACATGGTAGAAGAAGATTTCATCTCCAGTACTTTCTGCAAAATATTATTGGACATATGAAGTTGAATCAAAGACAAAGCCTTACGGTCGTTCCGCTTCTCTTCGGCGGACCAGGTCTTAGTATCCTTTTCGCCTAATCCATCCAGCGCTTCATCTAGATCAGAAGTTTGGGCAAAAATCGCCCGCATCTTCACCTACCACAAGGAGAATCTTGTGGTGTAGTCCAACTGTGGTAGATCGAACTTCAATGACGACATGTCGCAAACGCTAGATTGGAACCTGGGGCTTTGATACCACTTGTTATAATTGCGACAAGTAAATAACGAAGAATTAAAACAAAATCATTGCAAGGGGACATAGATTTAACGTGGAAAAACCTCTCCAACAAAGAGAGGAAAAAACCACGGGTGCCAGCCAGCGAAACTTCACTATACCGGGGAGTGTTTACAAATGCCGGAGATTTCACAAATGCAACTCTTCCCAACCGGCGGCTTACAAGGGGTTTATATATCGGTGGAAACCTAAGTCTTCGACGATCCATACCGTACCGCGGGGGGCTGTCGCCCCCCGCACCCCTAAACCCTAAACTCTCTAGAAGTTTTGCTGACGACCACAGGTTTATATTACACTTGGCCCAAGCGTCTGACGACGGGCCCTGCTCCACTCATCAGAAGTTGTCCTATACTTTGAAAAATTTGGATCAACATATAACAAAAATCACATCAAGTGTAGCCCAAGCTTCACGAGAGGTTGCAGCAAATAACATGAGCCCGACAACGCCCTCGATCATGAGAGAGGACTGAATCACCGATCAGATAGCTTGATCCTAAGCAACCCATGGACGATACACCAGATGACCCCGTGGTGGGCCAGGCAGGGTGCCATCCACGAAGCCCTCTAGGTAATGGCTAAGGAGGAGCGGGAGGATTTGTGCAATCTAGTACAAGTAGTTGTCTGTCTTGAGCTTGATGGGGAGTTGCGCAAAATAAAACAGTGAGGATGACACCATGTTTAGGGTTGTCGATGTCGCAGGGGTAGCCCCATAGGTACAAAAGGGGATGCCGCAGACATGACTGATACGCCCAATTTGCATCACCTTTCTATATCATAATTTACCTCTATTCATTGATATTTGTCTTATTATGAGGTATTACTTATGGCTTTTCATCTGTTTATACATTTTGGATGATTCTTGGAGGATGGACTGCTGGAGTCTGGATTCTAATGGAAAACAAGGTGTTTCGGTGCAATTTCGCGAAGATCAGAAAAATACCAGAAAAAAATATGGAAACATATTATTTTACCAGAAGACGAAGAAAGCCAGAAGGAGGAGCGAAGAGGGGCCGCAGGGGTCCCACACCCCCTAAGCGCGGGCCCACCTGACCCCACGCCTAGGGAAGGTGTGGCCCACCTGCCCGGCCTCCGACTCCACCCCTTCGCCTTTATCTTCCCCATGGAACCCTAAGCCTAGGGGAGCGACCACAGATAGATTTCCGCCGCCTCTAGGGGCAGAAAACACCGAGAGAAAAAGCAGACAAATTTCTGCTAGGGAAATTCCTTCCCGGAGAGGGGGGACCGTCGCCATCAACACCATCATCAAGCTAGGCTTCAGCGGGATCATCATCATCCACACCATCATCTCCACCAGCACCATCATCACCACTCCATCCTGATGTAACAATTGTGTTGGATATTTCTTTAGTTCTTAGGGGAAACTTTCCTGGTGTTAATTACTATTGTAGTTGATGCTTGTGAGTGGAACCATTGGATTATTATTTATGTTCAGATTGTTATCCATTATCATATCATCTTTGATATTGATCCATATGGTGTCTTGTGAGTAGTTCGTTTAGTTCTTGAGGACATGGGAGAAGTCATGTTGTTAGTAGTGAATCTGTGATGAGTTATTATTCAATGGTTTAGTATTTAAGTTGTGGTGCTATTCTTCTAGTGGTGTCATGTGAACGTCGACTATATGATACTTCACGATTTATGGGCCTAGGGTAATGCATTGTGTATTTGGCTACTAATTGTGGGGTTGCCGGAGTGACAGAAACCTGAACCCTCGTTAGGACACCTTTGCACAAGGGAGTGTAGGATCTCAGAGTTTAAGGTTGTGGTTAGATTTATATCTTAATTACTTTCCCGTAGTTATGGATGTTTGCAAGGGGTATAATCACAAGTATGTATTAGTCCAAGTAAGGTCGGTACATTAGCACAGGTTCACCCACACAACACTTACAACACCAGAGAAGAGTACTCAACTATTTAAAGCGAAAGCACTTGACAGAATTCCCATGTGTCCTCGAGAACGTTTGGTCCTTATAAGTATTTCCACCGGCTTGTCCTTTGCTAAGAAAGGATTGGGCCACTTGCTCCGTTTGTTCGTTACTTTTGTTACTTGCTCTTTGTTTTGTTGCCTTATCAGAAAACCACTAAAAATCCATTTGCTAAGTATTCACAGGGATTTCCTACTCCATACCATTGTTCAACACCTTCTGCTCCTCGTTGGGATCGACACTCCTATTTTTCTAAAGTACTACGATACACCCCCTATACTTGTGGGTCATCAAGACTATTTTCTGCCGCCGTTGCCGGGGAGTGAAGCGCTATTGAAGAGTGGAACTGGTAAGAGAAACTTTTACTGTGATTATTTCTTTTGTTACTGCTTGTTACTTTGTTTCCAATATGGATGACCTACTTGGTTTTCTGTTTGGTAAAACTACTACCACTGCTAGGGTAGTAGATGAACCACCACCTGTTGAGATAGATCCTTTTAAGATACCTACAGTATTGTTAATCGTGTTATGGATAATTATTATTTTGGGGATGGAACTGTCCATCCCGGTGATCATTTGCTCTTTATCCATGAATTATGCGGGTTGTTTAAGTGTGCAGGTATCACAACTGAACAGGTAAAGAAGAAGTTACTCTCCATATCCTTGAAAGGGAGAGCTGAAGAATGGTATAAGCTGCTGAAGAATGGACAATCCATGGAATGGGAGGAGATGACATCTCTCTTTTATTCTAAATTTTATCCTCCCAGTGAAATTCATAAGGATGGAAATCTTATGTATAACTTTTGGCCTCTTGATGGAGAGAGTACAGCTCAAGCTTGGGGGAGATTGAAGTTACTAATTCTCAAATGTCCTATTCATGAACTCCCTAACAATATTATTCTCAATAACTTTTATACTAGGCTTTCTGTTCATGATAAAGATTTACTAGATGCTTCTTGTGCTGGATCATTCACACGTATGAAGGAAGAAGCTAAATGGGATCTCCTAGACCGTATTCAAGATAACACTGAAGCTTGGGAGAATGACAAAGGAAGAAACTTAGGTATAAACTATGATTATGAATGCATTAAATCTTTTATGGGAACTGATGACTTCCGTGATATTAGTAATGAGTTTGGTATTGATTCCCAAAGTATTGCCAACTATTTTAAGACATTTGCCTCTTACATAGAAATTCCCAAGAAGAAGTGGAATAAGTACCATGCTCCTTATAAAGATGTTGTTAGTCATGTTCTAGTAAGAAGTACTCATGTTTGTACTACTAATCATATTGTGCCTGAACCTCATGTTGAGAAAGTTCCTTTCCCAGCTAAGGTAAAGGAGTATTCTATGATTATTAGTGCAAATAACAAAATTACAAAGAAAACCGTGGAGTCTGATGAGCAATTGAATGGTGAACCTGTGGTAGCTATTGTGAAAGATCTTGTCGCTAGAAATATATAGGATGAGCTCATTGTATTCTGTGAAGACGCTTCTAATATTATCTCTCATCCTAGTAAAGCTAGTGTCCCTATACTTTCTGTTAAAATTGGTGATTATTGCTACTATGGTTTATGTGATATTGGTGCTAGTTCTAATGCTATTCCTTATGAGATTTATAGGGAAATTATGCATGAGATTGGTCCTTGTGAGCTTGAGGACATTGATGTGGTTATTCACCTTGCTAATAAGGAAACCATTTGCCCCATTGGCATTGTAAGTGATGTGGAGGTTCTTTGTGGTAAGATTATGTATCTTGCTGATTTTCTAGTGCTTAATTCAGCAGCTAGCAAAACTTGTCCTATCATTTTTGGTAGACCTTTCTTGAACACTTGTGGAGCTATTATTGATTGTAAGAAGGAAAAAGTTTTAACTAAGTTTGATGGAGATTATTATGAGTTTAACTTTTCCAAATTTGCTAAATCTCCTTGTAAAAATAGCTTTCCTAATAAAGATTTCAGGATGGAACAACTTGCTTCTATTGATCCAGTCTATGACCTTGGACCTATTTTTGGTGACAGTAAGTATGCTTACTCAGATGATAAAGTTTTTGCCAGTGACATTTATATTGTCAACTTTATTCAAAGTGCTACTAAAATTTATTTTGAGAGAGGGAAACATGGTTTTATGCATCTCAATGATGTTAAGTTTCCCCGTTTTATGTTGAAAGCTTTGAAGTTGCATCTGTTTTGTCTTCCTATGCTATTGGCTTTTTTCTTCAACAATTCGTTTTCTCATGATACCCCCATGCATAGGAAGTGGGTTAGACTCAAGTGTGTTGGTTATTTGCTTCTTGATGCTCTCTTTCACTTCAGATATATATATCCTATGTGAGCATCTTTGGAAGTTTTAAGCCTAACTTAAACTCATTAAAGAAAAGTACTTGTTGGAAGATAACCCAAGAGTTTTGTCGAGTCTTGAAAGTAATTACTTCAGTAATAACCACTCCTTATCCTTTTTGTTTTGGTTTTTTGTGTCAAGTTCAACTACTTTTGTGAAGTAGAGGAGTTGTGAAAAGTGGCTGTCCCAGGACAGATTTTTGTGCGGTATTGTAAAAATTTGTGAGGAAGCTCAGTACTTCGGATGGAGCTGCATTTTTCTGAGCTTGTTCTTAAAGTTGTTACCCAACTTTCATTAGTTTTGCACCTTTTGATTTGAGCAACAGAAGGTCTTCGAAAAAATCAATCTTTACCTGCTGGACTGTTTTGACAGAGTTCTGCCATCATTTGCATTTGCCTCTTACAGAAGCTTTTGTTTTGATGGGTTTTCAGTTGAAGTGTGTACCCAAAGGTTTATTGTTTTTGCTTACACTAATGTTGCCATTGAGTTTGTGCAAGGGGTTTTGTAAGAAGGAAATTTTCCGGAGAAGGAGAAGAAGAATCTGCAGAGTTCATCTTTGAATAGGTAAAAGTGGTGAAAACAGAAGTTTGGTGAAACCCCAATCTTTTTATATTTTTGATGTTTTTAATACATAAGGAAGACTACGAGACGGAACTAAAGAGTAAACAGAGTCCGGGGTGGAGAAACCCACCCCAGGCGCGGGCCTAGCCTGGTCGCGCCTGAGGGGGGTGTGCCACCCTCGAACTCTGTCTCCGCCTCGTTTCCGTGCTAGTACCTTCCTTATGCCTTGAAATTTCGTAATATATAACCCCCGGATCCCCCGAGGTTCGTGCATCGTGTTCTCGTCATGTTTTCGTTTCGATCTGTTTCTGTCAGGAAATCTTCTCAAGTTTAGAGCGCCATGGCCTCCGCTAACGATAAAGGCAAGAAGCCCGTGGAGATAAAGTTGGAAGAACAAACCACCGCATGAACAAGGGGAAGGAAACCTACTTTTGTAGGAGCAATTAACACTGCAGATGCTTTTTCTCGTCACATGCAGGGAATCGTAGCCTTTGGTCCAGACTTCAGATACTTCCCCGAGGCAGCTGAAGCCCTTTGAACCACTAATGACTTTTGTGAAAGATACCGTGCTTTGAGGATAAAGGTGGATGAACTTCAAGAGGAGAACAACAAGCTTCGTAAGATGCTGGAGGGTTTTATTATTCTAAACAAGAGAACACCACCACCACCAAAGGAGTAATTCATCATCAGGTTTGCATCCCCTTGGCTAGTTCCAAGCTTGGGGGAGTGTCGCGGTATCACCATTATTATCTTTTATCTTTTACCTTTTTAGTGGATTCATATCTGTGATAGAGAGGTTATCTTATAGTTTAGTTTGCATGTGGAAGTATCTCTCCTTTAGTTGATTATCTATGTATCCCTTGGTGTGAGTGCCTTTATTGGAATATTAATGAGAAGTCTCATCTTTTACTTTTTGCACTTCTTATTTTTAGTTTGCAATCTCTTTTATATGATGGATCTTGTTGATCAGTATTGGCACCACTTTGGGATTATCAAGTGGATCTAAATTGGTTTTGGTAAACCGAGTTCTGGTCAGTAGCATTACTTTGAAAGAGAAATAAAAAAAGCTTACAGGTATTTTGTATCATTTGTTTTCTTTCTTGTTGGCTCATAAGCTTAGTATTCTTTATTTAAGATTATTTTGTGTCTTCAAGGAAGATTGCATGTTTGGCTTTATTACTTGTATGTTTGCTTGTTTCTTTCAACTCTCTTGCTTGCTGCCTAGACTTGCTAGCCCAAAACCTGTTTTGAGAAGGCATACTTCTCATGTTTTCAAAACCCTTTGAAAGAAAACTTTTGACACTTGTGTCCACCATATCTACCTAGTAGCATTGTTGCTATTCCAAGAAAATTCTCAAGCTTCATCTACCTTTCGAATTAAAAAGTATTTTGTTATGTGAAAACTAGTTAGTAAAGCTCTCGCGAACTTGATGGCACACTTTATTTTCTTGCCCCTAATAGATTTGAACCATTGTGCCATCGAAGTTGTATATGCTTGCATCTATACGTTGGAATTAGCAGAACCGTGCTGTCACGGGGAACGTTTTCAACATTGCACCTGTACTTTGTACTCAGTTGATATCCTGCTCTTTTGTCTATGGATGTCAACAGTGTGAAATAAAGAGGGAACTTGTAAGTCCATGGAGTTTATATCCTATGTTAGAGAAACGCCTGGACCGCTAGCCTAAGCCATGCCTAATCATGGTTAAAACTTGCAGCATCACCATAGTGAGCCATCTATGAAGCATCCTCAATAAAAAGATATGCACATAGTAAATAAAAAGATCGCTGAGATGCTCACTATCTTCTTGCCTTGTCATTTTGGTTATGGGAAAGCTCTTGTACCATGTGCAAGGGGTACCCCGTTGGCGGTTCTCAATGATATGCAAATACTTACGATGAAAAGAACTTACCTGTGACCAAAGTTGAGTAGCATGAGGAGTGGCCCTCATATTCAAGGGACATGACATTGCCAACTTATATTTCGTCAAGCATATACTCCATCTTTGTGCACTTTAACCTTAATCATCTCAAGATGCCTATGATAGGGGCAATGAGGTCTCAAAGCTCGTAAGTACCATAATCTTTTGGAAGCTCTTTATGACTTGTAATCCCTGCTTCTCTCTAAGAAGGGACCTTTCTCCTAGTTACCAGTTTGAGTCAGTAAACCTACTTCCTCTCTATCTCCAGCAAGCTTTTGAGTTGTGTTTCAAGCATTCATATGGTGATTTATTCAATCATGTTCTTTATCTTCCTTGTTGTTATCGCCGTATTTTGGCCAAAGACGGAGATGGGCCGTGATCAAGATGGACTTGGAAGATACAAGTATTCAACGTGTTGTTGGATCGGCCTAGTACGTGGATTTGGGCTAAATTGCCCGTGTATCTTGTATCATAGTAGGTTTCGTTTCAGTTTAGGTTCCGTTTGTGTTTAGGTAAAGATAGAGTTGTAGAGTTATTCCAAAAGTAGAGAGTCTCCGGACTATAAATATGTACCTAAGGTTATCGAAAAAGGAGGACAACCACGTTCACAACAAACACAATCTCGGCGCATCGCCACCCCTTGTTTCTAGGGTTTCTTTCGGGTAAGTGCCATGCTGCCTAGATCGCATCTTGCGATCTAGGCAAGATTCACTTATGCACCGGTTTTACTGCATCAAGCGTTGTTGATGGCGGTAATACCTTTATCATAGATTGTTTGAGGCTAGCATCGGTGCTTTTCGTCACTATCGTCGGGTTATGCTACCTCTAGTTATCTCGCTACCCTTGCACCTTTTCCCAAGTGTAAGGGTAGCATCTTGCTTGATCTTTATTTAGTCGATTCGATCTGTTATAGTTGTGCCTTGTTTACCAAGGTTTAGTTTAATATCTATGTAATCAGGCCTTACAAACGGGTTGAACGATCCAGTAGTACATAGGACGTGGCTTATTCGTTCTAGATAAGATTGTTCGTAATTGACTTTACGTTGGTTATTAGGCCTCCTCTAGGGTTAATATTCTTCATCTTTGTACGTACCAGGCTCAATTACGATAGGACGCCCCACGTGGTGAAAACACTAAACCGTCGAGATCGATTTAACTTGTAATGATCAAGCAAAACCCCATGTTATCATGAATCTAATGCGTAACCATGGGGTAATCGGCTCTAGGAGCCGATTCTGTGGAAACCAGGAGCCGATCACGGCTCAATTTTACGTTACCATGCAGAAATCAATCGAGCAATCCTTCACCTTCCGACCAGGTATAGGTCGTGGCACGCCTCGAACCTAGCCGTGACGTGCCGGAGCTTTTGCGCCGCCGAGGGACCAGGGCCCACCAGTCTCCTGGAGCCTCCGCTCTCCGTGTTGCTCGTCGCTGCTCGCCGTGGGTTTTGGCAGCAACACATTCGCACGCCGGTGGGACCTTCAACAACGTCTACATCAACATCCGACGCTGCAATGGAGAATGCACCATCACTTACGACGATCTACCCGACGAGCACAAGGCTGGCACGACGAGATCAAGGCTCTTCGAGGAAGACCTCATCGGCTCTTTTGAGAGGACCCGTAAGCATGGCATCGTGGAAGGGTTCTCCCGAGGGCTCTTAATGATGTGGATCTGCTCTTCCTTGAGGCGCACTGAGCTCTGACAGGAAGTCAACTACATGGTGGCTCATTCCCTGCACCGCCATTCTGAGAGCCTGGTGAACGCTTTCGAGCGGGTCGCGTAGTTCAGGAGATCATGAAACATCAGTACTCTCCGTCGGGGCCCACTTTAGGGACTCACCAAGGAGAAAGACCGCTCGCACCAGGCCAGCTCCGTTCGCACTTGCCGCTCCGTAACCGCCAGAGCAGCGGCTTCGTCGTCTACAAGGCTGGAGGCGACCAGCGATTGCCAATTCCTGTTTGAGCCACCTAAGGAGATCCCACGGATATATATGCGCCTACGTGCGGACTGCAATAAATAACGACACGCACCAACAGATTGCAACGCAGGAGTTTCTGCGCGGGAGTTCTTGGGCGGGATCTTGAGGCGGTGTCGGGCGGCGATATGGGATGGACGCCGACAAACAGTGGCTAGCCAAGTATTCCATCGAACAAGTCATGAGAATCTAGCCCCTACGGCTCAAACAAAGGAGCAAATCGGTACCATCCCGAGGGACCGGTTAAACCGTCAAGAGAAGGACAATCGGCTATTCAAAGCCGTACCCCCAACGAGTTTGATCTAATTCCGCTGCCACCCAAGTATAAGCTCCCTGAGTTCTCAAGGTTTAGTGGGTCAGAAGGGTCGAGCTCGATCGAGCACATAAGCCGATACCTGGCACAACTAGGCATGATTTCGGCATCGGATCAGATGCGCGTAAGATTTTTTGCGCAATCTCTGACAGGACCAGCCTTTGGGTGGTACACGTCACTGCCACCTGATTCAATTCATACCTGGAAGCAACTAGAAGAGCAGTTCCACATCCAGTACCATTCAGAGGCTCGAGGTGGCATTGCAGACTGGCAGCGTGCGTGAAGCGAGAAACGTAGCCGAGTACATCCGGTAACCAGATGTCAAGAACCGATGTTACTCGGCTCGTCTAGCTGAGAAGGAAGCGGTCGAACTGGCAGTGTTGGGTCTCTCAGCACCCATCAAGGATCTGGCGTTCCAGGTAGAGTACAACTCATTGGCGCACATGGCCCGTAAATCGGCGATGTATGAACAAGGCCACCACGAGTTGTACCAAGACAAATTCAAGCGTCCGATAGGCCTGGTCGATCTGAAGAAGAAGATCCTACAGGACCGAGGTGGCCGAGCTGAATGGGCTCGGGCGATCCGTGGCTCGCAAATGGGTGAAAGCAAGGGCCTGCGAAAGGGTTCGACTTTGATGTGAGCAAAGTGAGCAGATATTTGATTTCTTCTTTGAAGGAGAAGCGGTGAGGTTACCCAAGGCCACAAAATCCCTACGGCTCAGAAATGAACGGAGGCCGTCTTGCAAGTGGCATCACTCGTTCACCCATACCACCAATGAGTGCAAAGAGCCGCCAAATCCAAACGGCGATAGAACAAGGCCGCTGATCCTTGGGCGCTTCGCCATGAAAGTGGACACAAACCCATTTCCGTCAACATGGTAGAACTCGATTAAGCTCGCGAGGCGTAAGCTGGATTTCTCGTTCGCGTTAATATGGCGGTCTGGGTACCACCATGACACGTATAAGCACGAAGGTGGTCGCTCTCGGGCAAAGAAAGAGGAGGCTGGTCCACGTGGACCCGGCCACGATGACAAAGCGGTACTTAACAGAGGAACAAGTGAGGAGAGTGCGATATCGAAGCCACATTCCACGCATCTCCTTAACAAGTATGAGCGCCAAGATGACCAAAGTCGCCGGCTAGAGACGATTTAAAGATATGAGCACCTCGCTAAGGGACCGCTTAAAGAAAAGGAAGGCGCAGACAAACATTGGGATTGTCCTTTCTTCAAGTATCATTGGCGAGGATGAGCCGATTGCCTACAATCGACAACGCCCGGAATGCGCCAAGAAGGAGGACACGAGGCCGGTGTCGGTATTCAAACGTCTAGGGCCTCTTCCACCCACCCCAGGCCGCCACAGGAGTCCGCCGGCGAAGACCTCGAAGCCAAAGAATGACAAAGACGAAGACAGTATCACTGTCCAAGGTGGTGTCCCGACGACTCGGACACACCTGAGCGTAGAGTGCAGCGGCTGCGTAACTTGGAGGAAGCTGAAGCGCAGTATCTCCACGCTTTAAAGAAAGCACGGCCTGATCTGGCCGTCAAAGTGAGGCAGACTTTGGAAACGGAAGACCGCCCGACAAGGAAAGAGTGGCGCCCCAAACCGGTAAAAGCCGATGCAAAGACATCGGCTGGCACAAACATGGTGTTTGTACTCCCGTCAGAATTCTGCGCGCCAAGAACCAATGAGCTACCTGTGGCACAGTTTGACTGCGGTCCACGGCCGGTTATCTTTGAGAAGCCACGTGAGAAGGGTTATAAACATCTGAAAGCCCTGTACCTGCGGGGTTACATCAATGGGCAACCTGTCAGCAAGATGTTGGTGGACACCGGGGCGGCAGTCAATATCATGCCATACTCCATGCTACGACGTTTGGGACGCTCCACTGCAGATCTGATCAAAACCAACGTCACGTTAAGCGACTTCAACGGTCAGTCTTCGGGAACGCAAGGCGTACTGAACGTGGACCTGACAGTGGGCAGGAAAACCGTACCCACGTCATTTTTCGTCGTGGACAGCAAAAGCACTTACCGCCTTGCTAGGAAGGATTGATTCACGCTAATTGCTGCATCCGTCCACAATGCACGATGCACGATCCGGTGGGATGGAGATGAAGTGGAGGTCATCCACGCACGATTCTATCGAGATTTCCATAGCGGCATGAACGTGGGAAGCGGAAGACCAAGAGCCGATCTGGAATCAATCTAGACGGCTGCGGCGTGAAGCTACAAAAAAGCGGGTGAGGCTGGTCTTATCCACGGCCTTACAGAGTAGAAAAGCCCACGATCATCAGGTAGTACGGCCGATCCTGCGATCGGCCACAAAAATAAAAAGCAGCGATCATACGACAAGCGGCTCATGTAGTCGTAGCAGAGATGCTCGCCATCAGAAACAATAAGGTGTAAACCGTCCTTGGTGATGCAAGCAAAAGGGGCGATTCAGCGATCAGCCCAAATTATTTTGTTATCCTCACCTACCGCTTGCCTGTGTTTAGCGTCGATTTAACAGTGACGGAAAGCTAGGGTATGGGTTTACATCCGCCGATGAGCTAGAAGAGATCGACATTGGTCCCGGGATAAGCCACGACCAACATTTATCGCCAGAAGTTAGATCCGAGTCTGCGGGGCCCGATGATAGCCTGTTGAAACAATATCGGGCGCCGCTGGGACTACAGAGATGCAGGTTGGACAGAGCATCATCGAGCATCGACTCCGCTCAAAAAGGATTTCGCCGTTTGACGAGCACGACAAATGAAGGCGAAGGCCAAATTCGAAGAAGTCAAGAAAGAGGTCGAGAAAATGTTGATGCCAAGTTGATCAGCCATGCGGTATGCCGAGTGGATTTCTAGTATCGCATGCAGAGAGAAGAAGGATGGCCGATGGCGTGTTGCTATAGATTTTCGGGATCTCACAGAGCTACCCCAAAGGATGAGTATCCGATGCCGTGGCGTAAACATTAATCAATGCAGCGATTGGTCATAAGATTCTCGAGCTTCATGGACGGCAATGCGGTTACAACCAGATCTTCATGGCTCGAAGACATACACAAGACGCATTCGAGTCCCAGTTCGTGGGGTTATTTGAATATGTAGTCATGACGCTTGGACCGAAAAATGCCCGCCACGCATCAAAGGGCCATGAATTATATTTTCCATGATCGATCGGCAAACCGGTGGAAATCTACATCGATGACGTGGTGGTCAAGTCGCTTCAACAGACGGACACTTGGACGATCTGCAACGCGTCTGGACCGAACAAGAAAATTCGCCTACGGATGAATCAAAGAAGTGCCTTCGGGTGACGCGGTCAGTTCTTGGGTTTTTGGTCCATGAACGCGAATTGAGATCGGTCGAAAAGTCGAGGCGGTCGAACAATGAAGCCACCCACCACGAAGAAAGAACTGCAGTCCTTATCGGCAAGATCAACTTCGTCAAGATTCATCTCAATCTGTCGGGAAGGATTGAGCCGTTCATGGGACTAGTAAAAATCAAATCGACGAGGAATTCCGGGGCGTAACAACAACGAGCCTTCGACGAGATCAAAGAATATCGACAAAGCCGCGGTGTTAGTTCCACCTCACCGACAGCCGTTCTACATTTACTTGTCGATGGTGACCGCCCATCGCCTCGGTAGTGGTGCAAGTTTATGATGGGCTGGAGCGGGTCGTCTTTTACATAAGCGAAGGATCTTTGGACGCAGAGACAAGGTACCCGATATCGATAAGTTGTGCCTCGCTGTTTTCACCGCACCAAGTTGCGCCACATTTTGCTATCGTGAGAGATCATCATCATATGCAAATCGACGTCATAAAGCACATGTCGGCTCCTATGTTAAAAGGCCGATCGGGCAAATGGATGTTTGCATTATCGAGTTTGACATCCGTATCAACCCGCGAAAGCTTAAGGGACAGTAATCGCCGATCTTATCGCTGAAAGGATCAACACTAACATAGCAAAGACTTGTCCATAAGAGCGTGGGCTATGTTTTTCGACGGATCAGTGTGTGACGATGGCTGCGGCATCGGCATTTTACTCGTGTCGCCCCGGGGGCAAAATTTTCCTTCTCCATCAGATTGTCTACCTCTCGCACCAACAATGTAGCCGAGTACGAGGCGATACGCAAGGGATGGAGTTACTCCTCGGCCGGAGGCGAGCAAAGGAAGTTTTTGGAGACTCCAAGTTGGTGATTTCCCAGCTCACGGAGGACTACAAGTGCGAGAGCGAGTCCCTCTTCCCATTATGTCTGCACTGCCGCGAGCTGATGGCGCAATTCCGGTACATAAACTTCACTTGGATCCCACGATCGCAGAATACCGAGGCAAACGATCTTGCGCAGATGGCTTCAGGCTACAAAGACGTGGTAGAAGGAGCTGACGTTGCTCAGTTCACAGGCGGACGATCGGAGAGCCGATATCTTCAATTACTTGAAGGATTCGGCTCGGGGGGCACCTAAACGGATAAGGTACAAAGCCATGAAGTACGTGCTTATTGGGGATGACATGTTTTACAGGCCTCTGGAAGGGCTATTGCTCAAATGCTGGGGGCCGAGGCCAATCGGCTCCTACGAGGTACACGAAGGCGCTGTGGAACTCACCAATCGGCTCATAAGATGAAATGGTTGGTCGGCGATCGTGGTTTTATTGGCCCACCATGCTTGAGGACTGTTTCAACTACTACAAAGGGTGTCAAGCATGTCGAAATTTGGAAAAATCCGGATGGTACCAGTCGAGAATGAACCCCATCATCAAGCCTTGGCCATTCGAGGTTGGGGCATGGACATGATCGGCAAAATCAATCCTCCATCAAGCAAAGGCCACATGTGGATTACGGCTATCCGACTACTTCACTAAATGGGTGGAGGCTGTCCCGATGAAGTCGATGAACTCAAGGATGTTATCAATTTTGTGAAAGAACATGTCATCCATAGATTCGGGATTCCCCAAACTATCACGACCGATGGAGGTTCGGTCTTTATTTCTCATGAGTTTAGAAAGTTCTGCGAGGACATGGGGATCAAGCTGATTAGATCATCTCCATACTATGCTCAAGCAAATGGGCAAGCTGAAGCGTCCAACCAGAGCCTCATCAAGCTGATCAAGAGAAAAGTCGATGAGCACCCAAGGCGTTGTACGAGGTTTTGTCGAGCGTTATGGGCTTATCGCATGTCATGCCATGGAGCAATAAAAACCTCACCATACCATCTAGTATATGGACAAGAAGCCGCCCTACCGGGAAATTACGGCTGGATCGAGACGTCACTTTTCGGACGATCTAACGATCAAGAATACGCAACCACGATGAGTGACATGTGGAGGATTTAACCGAGCTCAGGCTATGGTCACTGGAGAAAATCAAAGAGAACAAGGCCAAAGTAGCTCGTGCATACAACAAGAAAGTGAAGCCAAAGGAGTTCCACGTTGGTGATCTGGTATGGGAAGCTGTGTTGCCCTTGGGGACTAAGGATGCAACATATGGTAAATGGTCTCCAAATTGGCACGGTCCGTACAGGGTCGACCAAGTTTTAAGAGGAAACGCATACATGCTCGAGCAGTTGGATGGCGTAAAGTTCCCAGTGGCGGTCAACGGTCAACATCTCAAGAAATATTTCCCAAGCATGTGGGATGTTGGACAATAGAACTTGAGGGGCCGATACATGAAATCGGCTAAGTAAAAGCACGAGAGACGATGGACAGTAGAAATATGGGGGCCGATTCTAGAAATCGGCCGAATAAAAAAAATATATAGCCGATGCACGGTCATCGACTCTAGGGGTTCACACGTGTTACAAACAGGTGCCAGTTCGCGCATACAAGCTACTGAAGAAATGCTTCGAAGGCGTGGAGAGCGTTAGCACAGACACGATCCACCTCGGCGATCTCAGCTTCGTCATCTTCATCTTTGCTGGTCACTAGTCGTTTGTGCAGGGCACGTTTTTCGATGGGCAATTGGTGATTTGGGTCGCCCGTTTTGAGAAAGGTCACAGGTCATCGTTTGAAACCAAGAAGTGGCCGTTTTAATGTGCCTAAAGATGCGACCAAAGTTTGACCCTGTTAGCGTTTTTTGGGAGAAGCCGATGGGTAGTCATCGGCTCTTTGCAATTTGACTTGTTTAACTGTATGCGTGCAGTATGTTGAGAGCCGATGCAGTGTCATCGACTTCTGGAGCATCGACCTATTTCGGCTATCGGCAAATTGAAGCAAAGAGGAACAATATTTGGGAAGCAGATTCTCATTCATTCGAAGCAGATTGCTTACTATCGACTGACGGATTACAAAAGGGGACCTACTACTACTACGGCTACTACTACTGGTTCCTAATCTAAGCCGAGGTCGTCGTCGCTGCTGTCGCCGCCGTCTTGTGCGCTATCCTCAGCGCCTTCCTCGCTTCTTCTTCTTGAAGAAGCCAGGGGCCTCTCGTCCTCGTCGTCGCCGTCTTCTGGACCCGCGGAAGTACTTCACCGGCTGGTACTCCTCGGAAGAGGTGTCCTCCTCTTCCTCCTCTTCGTCGGAGGAGTCGACGCCGTCCCAGGACATGGCGTCATCGGCGCTGGCCCGCCTCTTCGGGCGAGGAACTGCAGTCCTCCTCGCCCGGTCATGGACGTCGTCCTCGACTGTGACAGCGAAATCCCAACCTCTCGTCCCACCATTGTGGGGCGAGAGTGTATCTGCCGCCATCGGCGGGTGTTCGCGTCGGCTCTCGGTCGCTCATCGAGTTGAGGCGTGGGAAGACACGCCGAGGAAGCAGAGGAGGCCATGGCAAGAAAGAGGGTTTTTCGGCGGAGGAGGTTTTCTGGCAACCGGAGGAAGATGGGGACTGCGAACTGTTTAGGCTGATTTAAATAAGGGAATAGTGGAGACGGTTCAATGCCATAGCGGTTTCCCAGTTACCGCCAAAATCGTCAAATCATGCAATCAAGCGCAGAGTTGAGAAGACAGGCATCATGATGAAGGGGTAGCGTGGCGATTCTCGCTTCGCCACGCCTGGCCGACGCAGCCCGATAAAAAAAAGGAGGAGAAGAAGAAAAAACATTCAGTGGTTTTGGAATTATCATTGCCAAAACCAGAGGGCATGTGTTATCGCCAGATTTTGGCCAAAGACGGAGATGGGCCGTGATCAAGATGGGCTTGGAAGATACGAGTATTCAACATGTTGTTGGATCGGCCTAGTTGGATTTGGGCTAAATTGCCGTGTATCTTGTATCATAGTAGGTTTCGTTTGTTTAGGTTCCGTTTGTGTTTAGGTAAAGATAGAGTTGTAGAGTTATTCCAAAAGTAGAGAGTCTCCGGACTATAAATATGTACCTAAGGTTATCGAAAAGGAGGACAACCACGTTCACAACAAACACAATCTCGCCATCGCCCCTTGTTTCTAGGGTTTCTTTCGGTAGTATGTCGCCTAGATCGCATCTTGCGATCTAGGCGATATCTATCGTTACCGGTTTTACTCGTACTGAAGCGTTGTTGATGGCGAGTAATACCTTTATCATAGATTGTTTGAGGCTAGCATCGGTGCTTTTCGTCACTATCGTCGAAGTTATGCTACCTCTAGCTATCTCGCTACCCTTGCACCTTTTCCCGAAGTGTAAGGGTAGCATCTTGCTTGATCTTTATTTAGTCGATTCGATCTGTTATAGTTGTGCCTTGTTTACCAAGGTTTAGTTTAATATCTATGTAATCAGGCCTTACAAACGGGTTGAACGATCCAGTAGTACATAGGGACGTGGCTTATTCGTTCTAGATAAGATTGTTCCGGTAATTGACTTTACGTTGGTTATTAGGCCTCCTCTAGGGTTAATATTCTTCATCTTTTGTACGTACCAGGCTCAATTACGTATAGGACGTTCCAGTTACGTGGTGAAAACACTAAACTGTCGTAGATCGATTTAACTTGTAATGATCAAGCAAAAACCCATGTTATCATGAATCTAATGCAGAACCATGGGGTAATCGGCTCTAGGAGTCGATTTACAGGGAAACCTGGGAGCCGATCACGGCTCGAATTTTACGTATACTTGTTTACCATGCAGGAAATCAATCGGAGCAATCCTTCACCTTCCTGACCAGGTATAGGTCAGGTGGCACGCCCTCGAACCTAGCCAGGACGTGTGCCGGAGCTTTTGCGGACCGTCGAGGACCAGGGCCACCAGCGATCTGGAGCCTCCCGGCTCTCCGTGTTGCTCGTCGCTGCTCGCCGGTGGGTTTTGGCAGGCAACACTTGTTTGCACAAAGCTCTTATCTATTGAGTATTACTTTGAAAGCCTTCACTTGTGAAAAACCTTTTCGAGCAAAGGTTGCTCCTATTTTGAAAATTCTACAAAAAGCTTTTGTGAAACTGTTTGCCAGGTGTTATCTGACCAAGAACAAGTTTGCCAATTCCAATTATGATATATCTTTATGCATTTCTATTGTGACTGTTGTACTTGGTTGCAAGCTAAGTTATATATAGGTGAGTTGCTTTCTTCTATGAGTTGTGCAATGGTAAGTGTGATGCTTCTTGTTCGTATTATTTTATCGACACTTCACTCCATAAACCTGTGGACATGTTTACTGAGCTCAGTTTTCTCTTGGGGACAAGCGAAGTCTAAGCTTGGGGGAGTTGATACGCCCAATTTGATCACCTTTCTATATCATAATTTACCTCTATTCATTGATATTTGTCTTATTATGAGGTATTACTTATGGCTTTTCATCTGTTTATGCATGTTGGATGATTCTTGGAGGATGGATCAAGTGGATTCGATGGAAAAGAAGGCGTTTCGGTGCAATTTCGCGAAGATCAGAAAAATACCAGAAAAATATGGAAAGATATTATTTTATCAGAAGACGAAGGAAGCCAGAAGGAGGAGCGAAGAGGGGCCGCAGAGGGCCCACACCCCTAGGCGCGGGCCCACCTGACCCCGCGCCTAGGGCAGGTGTGGCCCACCTGCCCGGCCTCCGACTCTTCCCCTTCGCCTATATCTTCCCTACGGAACCCTAAGACTAGGGGAGTGACCACAAATAGATTTCCGCCGCCTCTGGGGGCGGAAAACACCGAGAGAGAAAGATCTCTTTGGCAGACAGATTCTGCCAGGGAAATTCCTTCCCGGAGAGGGGGGACCGTCGCCATCAACACCATCATCAAGCTAGGCTTCATCGGGATCATCATCATCATCCACACCATCATCTTCACCAGCACCATCATCACCACTCCGTCCCGCTGTAACAATTGTGTTGGATATTTCTTTAGTTCTTAGGAGAAACTTTCCCGGTGTTAATTACTATTGTAGTTGATGTTTGTGAGTGGAACCATTGGATTATTGTTTATGTTCAGATTGTTATCCATTATCACATCATCTTTGATCTTGATCCATATGGTGTCTTGTGAGTTGTTCGTTTAATTCTTGAGGACATGGGAGAAGTCATGTTGTTAGTAGTGAATCTGTGATGAGTTATTTTTCAATGGTTTAGTATTTAAGTTGTGATGCTATTCTTCTAGTGGTGTCATGTGAACGTAGACTACATGATACTTCACCATTTATGGGCCTAGAGGAATGCATTGTGTATTTGGCTACTAATTATGGGGTTGCCGGAGTGACAGAAACCTGAACCCCCGTTAGGACACCTTTGCACAAGGGAGTGTAGGATCTCAGAGTTTAAGGCTGTGATTAGATTTATACCTTAATTACTTTCCTGTAGTTACGAATGTTTGCAGGGGGTTTAATCACAAGTATGTATTAGTACAAGTAAGGTCGGTACATTAGCACAGGTTCACCCACACGACACTTACAACACCAGAGAAGAATACTCAGCTATTTAAAGTGAAATCACTTGAAAGAATTCCCATGTGTCCTCGAGAATGTTTGGTCCTTATAAGTATTTCCACCGGTTTGTCCTTTGCTAAGAAAGGATTGGGCCACTTGCTCCGTTTGTTCATTACTTTTGTTACTTGCTCTTTGTTTTGTTGCCTTATCAGAAAATCACTAAAAATCCGTTTGCTAAGTATTCACAGAGATTTCCTGCTCGATACCACTGTTCAGCACCTTCTGCTACTCGTTGGGATCGACACTCCTATTTATCGAAAGTACTACGATACACTCCCTATACTTGTGGGTCATTAATGACGTAGTAGGATGGATGGTCGTCGTGCTAAGATCACAAAGTACCAGCGCACTCGAACATCAAACCTCGCCAATGATGAAAACCGTAGATCGGGAGAGTCCGATCTACACTACCGAACAGGAAGATCAAATAGATACAAAGAGATCCGCCGAACACATAACTATAGGCATTCTCCGCCGGCGCGAGACGCATCACCCAGTGGGGATAGAGTGTGGAATACCTTATTCTGACTTCAGTATGTAGTTGCCGTCTCACCATCCCAAAAAAGACACCGAAAACCAATATGAACACACCTCCAAGTCCCAAGAGCACCGGAGGGGGAGCGAACCACGCGGCGTCGCCGACGGGAGGATAGAACCCTAGATGGGAAGAACATATTTTTCAGGTAGTCATTGCACCGCTCCATCTCGATTTGTCAAACAAATGCAAACTGGTTTTGGCTCATATATACCAGCCGAGACGCTGTCGACAACATTATTATCCTTTGGTAGGTAGGGGCGCGCACTCATATATGCATCTTATTCTTACTATGTAGCTAGGGCCGGCCTTGTCGCGCTCACGCTCAGGCGCGTACAGGTATGTAGGTGTACAAAACGAAGATTCGGTCCCCCCTTCAAACTTAAGTTTGAATGAGCCCGTTTTATTTTGACCCGCCGAAACTCTTATCCAGGTTATGTATACCTCCCTAGAGGTGTACTTGGTCGAGATGGATATATATACTCCATGTTCTTACCGGCTGATCCCACCTCTCGTTATCATGATCTACGTCTTTGCATGCTATGTTTTAAAATTTTGTTGCTTCTGCTATATAACTTCTGATTGCCGCCTCCCGCAGGTGCATGAGTATACGTGTACGATGAGTATACGTCTAAGAGGACCATGTTGGCTTCAGATGGGTTCCTACGATCTTCGAAACGAATCGATATCGAATTTTTCTTGTCATAGTTTGAGAAGAGAGAGAGGGGGACCGAACCAAAAGTGTATGGGATCTGCAGATTCGCTTGCCATGAACAACGAGCATCCAAATTAATTGATGTCATTTTCACACCTTTCTTCTTTGTGTATGTAATGTCATTTTTCAATGTGTACACGCTAGACCCGAATCAGACAATGTCATTTTCAGCAGTAAAGCTTGCTTGTGTAAGTGTGTACGCGGCAGACCCAACCCTGGTAGCCAGAATTTGAACATACACACTGCTCATGTATTTGGTCGACCACAAAGTGCTGGATGGAAGAAAAGCCATATGCGTTTGGTTACCGTGCTTAACAGAAGGCAATCGAGTCTTTTTTTTTCTTCCATTCGAGATACTGTCTACATGAATAAGGTGCTACTTGATGTTATGAATCCATTCCAGCAATAGGTTCCTAGTTTCGTTGAGTGTTTAAAACTCTATTCCGTACGTGTTTATTTTAGACCCCTTTTGAACGAAACTTTCCAAATTCATCCCACACGGTTGACCATTTGAAATTTCTTTTGAGGGAAAGTTTCAACTCGTCACTTCACACGACTTTTCTGTTGTAAGTTTTCTGTTTTGATATTCATATGTGAGTAGATCTATATCAACATATAGTGTATTATGACAGTTTAGATCTACTCGTTTATAAATGTCAAAACTAAAAACTTACAACACAAAAGCTATGACAAACGGTAAGACGCAGCTACACGTCGAAGAAAATTACAAATGGTCACCCTAGTGAGACAAATTCAACAAAATTCCTCCAAAAAACATATAAATATGAAGATGAAATAGTACCCTAAAAAGTCAACAAAACTAGAAACATATCATGGAAATAGAATCATAACGTTGATCCGCATCTTTTTCATGTAGAACTTATTTTGAATCGGTGGATCATTATGTAGATCGGGAGTGATTATAGCATGTTAAGTAAGCAAGGTTGCACCCAGCAAGCCAAACTTTGCATCGCCAGGGCCTTTCCGCGTGGAAATGATCGATTTGGGCATTTCCAGCGGATCAACTTTGTCTTGCTTTAAATTACGTGCCATGTGAGAAAAGAATGCGATCCGGGAAAAAGAACATGCTTATTTTTTGAGGCCAGATATGAGAAGGGGCTTTGTGGACAACAAAACATCAGATAGAAAAAAATATGTTGAAAACTTCTTTAGAATAGGAATCCAAAGTCACACTTTTTTTGTGGCATATATTTTGTATTCTTCATGGTCAAATTTTTGCAAAACTCATGGTCAAAATTAGAATCCAAATTCGAGAAGACCTTAGAAACTCATACGAAGAGTGTACTAAATAAATGTAGTGATTAACTAGCACGGTTTTGTTAGTTCTCCGTGGAACGAGAATTGGCTTAGAGCCTTGTCGACTCCAGCGCATGTGGATTTGCATCGTGATCCATGAGCCAGTGAGATTATGTGGGTTGGGTTGGAGTTAAGGAAAAAAATGTTCTAACCATTGGGTTTGAGTGCTGATTAAAGTTGTCTGAGAGTTACATGTGAGTTGGTATTAAACAAGGATTAAGTTAATTACTAGTTCATGCGGGATTACCAAAACCACGCAATTGTGTGATTTGATATAAACCATCTTGAAGAACAATCGCAAATGACATGACATATTATGTTGATTGTGGTTTTAGTTAAGAGCGCTTGATAAATCAAGAACCCTATGAATACCTACAAGTACATACATATATCGAGCAAGCCAATGCTCCATAATAATGTCATTTTTGTGTAGGATACAATACAACATATGTTGCATTGAGATTTTGCATGCTCGAGGTATAGATACTAAACTAGATCAATATTTTCTGGCCAAAAAGAAAGTTCGAAATTCCTTTTTTTTAAACTGAATATCTACTTGTAATTTAAGCTTCAAAACGTATTTCTGGCACAACGTTTGACATATAGTAGTTCAACCAACATGCACAATTTTGTACTTATTGTAGCAGTAAAAAAATCATAAATTATACTGTTGCCAACTTCTTTCAAATAGATATCGAATGGTACACTTTTATGGACTGTAACTCATACTTTAGTTATCAAATTCATGGTAAAAGTTTGACCCAAAATCCCGAAGGCCTTACGGTCTCGAATGGAGAGAATACTAATGTTTAAAAATAATTAAACAACTTATGATACATACATAGAAAAGGTGTCCCTTAAGAATGGGGGAAAATACTCGTTTTTTAAAAGATACTTGGCTAGGAAACAGTCCTTTAGCGGTCCAATACACATCACTTTATAATATTATATAAAAAGGAAGTTATTGTTTCACATAACATGACAAATAACCCGTTGAATATCACGTTTCGTAGGTCTCTACACGGTCATAGAGGGTCTAGGTGGTTAAATCTAATTACTAGACTAATGGATATTAATTCAGAGGAGTGTGAAGATCTTTTCAAGTGGGGTCTTACGTCATCCGGGATGTTTACAGTTAAATCTATATATCTAGACTTACTTAATGGGAACACAAGGTTTTCGCGTAAGTATCTATGGAAAATGAAGGTGCCACTAAAAATTAGAATTTTTATGGGTTTTTTGCATCGCAAAATTTTATTAACAAAAGATAATCTCGCAAAAGGCCATGACAAGGTAGCCAAAAATGTTTTTTTGTGCGGATAATGAGACAATTCAGCACTTATTTATTGATTGCCTTTTTGCAAAAATAGTTTGACAAATAGTGCATACGGAGTTTAATCTAACTCCTCCAAAAAAATTAATAATCTATTTGGGAGTTGGCTTCACGGGGTGGATAAATTAGAGAAGGTTCAAATTTTAGTGGGAGTTTTGTGCTCTTCTCTGGGCATTTTGGAACATTCGTAATGACACAATCTTTAACAGATCAACAAATTCTTCTTTTATGCAGGTTATACCTTTAACTACACATTAGATCCGTATGTGGTCTTTCCTACAGCCGGAGGAGCACTGGCCGACCATGGCTATTGTGCAGCCGTTTGAAAACGGTTGCATAAGACATATTCAGCTGGTGCGGCTAGCATCTTGTTTATGCGCAGGATTTTTGTGATTTTGGCTTTCTTTAGGTGGTTGGTACATCTCTTAACTTTATATGACCCATAAGTTGAGATTGTATGAACCTTTTGTAACAAACGAAATAAAGAAATAAATGTTATATGCATCGGTTGATGCAGATGTTGGGGCTTTTTTTCCTTTTGAAAAAAACAAAAGAAAAACACAGAAAGGATGTCGTACATGTGCTTTGCTCTACTACTAATTTCTGGGCCTATAAATAGAGATCCATATGCAGCACGAGTCTTACAACTTCTCCAGCAGCTTCCACACATTACCACTGAGATCATAGCCACTGAAATGGCCGCAGGTAGTGCTGCTGCCGCTGCTGTGAGCAAACTAGCGGCGCTGCAGCCTTTGCCCCCTCCGTCTGGGGCCACTTCTTCGCCACCTATGTCCCTCCTCCCATACAGGCAGGGCAATGGCATATTCACCTTCTCTGTTATTCTTTTAGAAACCTATATTGTTTCTGCTTGTGGATCCAGTCATCTTGCTTGCTGCCCACTCTGCTTCAGTGCAAGTTTTTTTCTTCTTAAATCTCGAGCAAGTGCAAATTTAATGACTTTGTCCATAGTTTCAACAATGTTTTATTTAATTCACGTGCATGTTTCTCTATCTATAATATGCAGAGGTCGGAGGAGTGGATGAGAGAGAGGGTGGAGGAGCCGAAGAGGCGAGTGGGCGGGGTTTTTGCCGACGGCGAGGCCATGGGCGTGGCCGAGATGGTTACACTGGTGGACACGCTCGAGCATCTCGGCCTGGACAGCCACTTCCGCGAGGAGATCGCTGTAGCCATAAGCCGAATCCATGTCGCCGGCGAGGAGGGGCCCGAGTTCGCCGGTTCCGATGATCTCCACGTTGCTGCTACTCGGTTCCGCCTGCTCCGGCAGCATGGATTCTGGGTGTCTGCAGGTAGTAGTTAATTCGTACAAGCTAGTTTTTCTGTAACACGTTCAAAATTTACAAGAAATGATCGACGAACTTGGCGGGTTCTAATTCTAAAGCAATCCTACGTCTACGTGGCCTGCAGAGGTGTTCGACAGGTTCAGGGACGGCGAGGGCAGTTTCAGCGTGAACGCCGACGACGCGAGGGCTCTGCTGAGCTTGTACCACGCGGCTCACATGGCGGTGCCAGGCGAGTCTGCTCTGGACGACGCCATCGCCTTCACGCGGCGGCACCTCCAGGCCATGAAAGGCGAGCTCCTCCGGTCGCCGGCGGCGGAGCAGGTCTCCCGCGCCCTCGACCACCCGCTCCCGCGGTACACGAGGCTGCTGGAGACCACGTATTACGTCGCCGAGTATGCGCAGGAGGAGGCGCATGACGCCACGCTGCTAGAGCTCGCTAGGCTCAACTCCAACCTCATGAGGTCCCTTCACCTCAAGGAGCTAAAGGCACTAACCTTGTAAGTGTCCTCTATCTTAAAATTTCAATTTTGCCACTTCTCTTCCATCTATGAATTGCATTTCTAGGTGAATTAATTAATGAGTTCCCGGATTTGCTAATTAAGAAAAGTTCAGGTAGACAAGAAAATGAGACTAATTCTGGATAGAGCATATATATATACCCGGTGGAGTAAACATTTTATATACCAGAAATTGGTGATTTAGATTATATTGTTAAGCTGCATGCAGGTGGTGGAGGGATATTTACGACTCTGTAAATCTAACATACTCTCGAGACCGAATGGTGGAGACCTACCTTTGGTGCTGTGGGATGATCCCCGAAGAGGAGCACTCGCGTGGACGCTTGATATTCGCCAAAACATTTGCAATTCTGTCAATTGTCGATGATACATTTGATGTCCATGCCACCATAGAGGAGTGCCGTAGACTCAATGAAGCCTTTCAGAGGTATGTAAACAAAGTAGTTCATTATATTCAAATTACTATGAAGGGATGTATACACTAAACAGCTAAAAATTAAGATATATATAGTTATTTTATTAGAAAAATAATACATATTTTGACTGTTTAAATTTGAGATTCATATATATACAAGCTTTTTTTTTACTAATGCACACAAATCATTTTTATCTGCAGGTGGGATGAAAGCGCGGTTTCTATCCTCCCAGAATATCTACACACATTATACATCAAAACTCTACGCAACTTTGAAGAATTTGAGAATCTTTTGGAACCACATGAGAAGTACCGCATGTCTTACGTCAAAAAGGCCGTATGTTGCATTTTATATGTTCATATACAAATTTACTTTCTTATTGCAGAAAAGTCCATCCTTATTTATTTTGTTCACTTTGTTCATAAATAATGTTTTGCTCACTCTATAGTCCAGTTTTAACCCCTCAGACCCCCCCCCCCCCCTTCCTCCTATTGTCTTTGACTGGTTTTGGTGTGGTTTTTATTCATGGAAGGTGGCTCTGTCTGTCAGCATCCATTTCTATATCATGGCCTTTGCCTATTTCTAGCTATGTCCCTGTCAGCTGGGCTATCCACTTTTTCATATTTGTCGTCGTCCCCAAAAGGAAAGGCTGATTTTTAATCATAATTATTAAATTGCATGCATTAGTCAACGCAACCAACAATCCAAACTGATGGAAAAGACTAGGCAATATATTTCAACACGCACCCTACGTCTTTGCCCTTTGGCCTATTATGACGCATGTTTGGCGAGCCGCAATATTTGTTTTTATTTCTTGCGTTGGTCAAGATTTGATCCTAGGACCTCCTGCTCTGATACCATATTGAATTGCATGCACTAGCCAATGCAACTAACAGTCCGAACTGATGAAAAGGGCTAGACAATATATTTCAACACCCACCCTACGTCTTTCGCCCTTTGGCCTATTGTGACGCATGTTTGGAAAGCCGCAATATTTGTTTTTAATTTTTGTGTTGGTCAGGATTTAATCCTAGTATCTTCTGCTCTGATACCATATTGAATTGCATGCACTAGCCAACACAACCAACAATCTGAACAGATGAAAAGGGCTAGGCAATATATTTCAACAATAATCACATACTTTGACATAGCAATATGTGGTTCGGTTCTATATTATCCTTTTCTTTTCAGAAAACCTTTGTTTGTAGAGACTTCACTAGCTAGATGAACACAACTGCAAATGCACTTTTCGGCCAATTTTCAAGCTAACTAAACGTATGCATCTTAAATTCTTGTGTGTGCAGTTCCAATTGCAATTGGAATACTACATGCAGGAGGCCGAATGGGCCAACGACAAGTACCAGCCAAGATTCGAAGAACACGAGGAGCTGTCTACCATGTCCACGGGCCTGCCGATGCTCAACCTCATGGCCCTCATGGGATATGACGGCGCCGTCGCAACCAAGGAGGTGTTCGACTGGATGAGCGCACCTGCCCCTGACGTGGTCCGAGCCGGCGCGGCGATTGGCCGCTTCCTTAACGACATCTCCTCTTACAAGCTGGGGAAGAACAGGAAGGACATGGCTAGCTCGGTAGAGTGCTACATGCAAGAGAAGGGATCAACGGGGGAGGAGGCGGTGGCGGCAATCGCCGCCATGACGGAGCACTGGTGGAGGGTGCTCAATCGAGCTTGTATGGAGACGGACCGCGCGCTACTGCCAGCGGTGCATCTGGTGACGAGCATAGCGAGGACGTGCGAGGTCAAGTACCTCCGTGGCAGGGACGGATACACCTTCGGCAGCCATGCCAAGGACCTCGTCACCGCGCTCTTCCTCGATCCAATCCCACTTTAAACTTGGAATTGATTGATGGTAATTCATGGGTCTTCGTCACATAATATTAGATATTATTGCAACAAATATATTATAGAGTTCAAATAAAGGTGGTCTAGATAAACTCGACACTTGGTGGAATGGACTATATGTTTAGTCGTCCATATTTGGGTTTATCTCACCAGGTACGTTAGTTACACCTGCATGTAATGTAAGTCTGAGACGTGCAATGTCTACGTCTAGCTAGGCGTGTATTTTATATGTTGTGTAATTGTGAGTTCTCCAGCCAACGATTATGGGAACTGGATGGCATCCGAAGGACCTGTGATTTTTTTTTTTTGAGATAAACCTGTGAAAAATTTGAGATATATGGTATAAATGTAATTGTGACTAAGCCTATATCTCTGATAATTAAAAAGATGAGAAGAGATAGAAAAGCAGTATGATTCGTTGTACTTGTGGTGACACGCCTTCAGTAGCAACAACAATGGATGCCTGATCTTCTTTCTATATTTCTCTTTCCTGTCGTTGTCTCTTACTCTGTTTCATGGAATTTTTTGTAAGTTTATCCACCTGTAGATGATTATTCTTCTCTATTTCTTCAATAAGGCCGGTGGAAACTGTTAAAGAACTCAAAAATAGCGATTAAAATGTTAAGCAGTAAATTAAGTGCATATTGTCAAAAAAAATATGATCATTTTATCAGTTAGGCGTGAACACAGTTTGAAAATTCTATGAAACATATTTCATGTTGCATGTGAGTTGTACATCGTACTTTCAAAAACTGACGATCTGTTCAGGTAAAAAATTGCTCTTGTTTGTAGAAACTTGTACGTACTGAAAATGTTTTACCGTACATGCAAATGTTTATTTATGTCCCCAAAAAAATATTCGTTGTACTTGTAATACATGTTTGTCATACTCGTGAAATGTTTGTTTATTGCTTGAAGAAAAATACTTCACCTTTTGGAGAAAATGTGCAATAGTGTATGAAAACTATTCCACAGAAACTTGTGTTGAAATAATACTTTCATTCTGAATAATACATAATTATGCTCGAAATCAAAGTAGTTGGTAAAAAATTATAAAGAAAAATTTGTGAAACATTTCATAAATGCTAGTAGCATAAAAAAAGTAGCAAACAAATCAACAAGTGTAACAAGTCAAAAAAGGAAAAGAAAGGAATGACACAATAAAAATAGAAGGAAATGAACTAAGAAACAAGATAAATAAGTTAACCAAAAGTAGAAACCAAGGAAAAATAAAAACATAAACATACAAAGTGAAAATAAGCAAAAAGATGGAGAGATAAGGAATACGGAAGTGTTCAAAAAATATACAAGAACAATTTGTTCAAACCTTGGAAAATTCATCAACTTCACCATTTTGTTATGCATAAACCAACATTTGATTTGCAATGCAAATGATTGTTGGGCCATGGCCATCGCACAAGAGCCTACGTGGCCCATCGCATATGTCCCGCATATTGCGAATAATAGTGTGGACTAGCCCGTTGATGACTGAAAGTGCACAGTTTTAGCTAGTTTCAAAGTTAAGATATCGATTCCACAGAGAGCCCAATGGTAAGTCTTTATGAAATGAAGTCTCTGTCACACTCAAAGTTGTCACATGTCTTCGAGTGAATTGACTGCAAGTGTTAAAAATAAGAATAAATTTTTATATTAAACTGAATGTATTTAAATAAAGCTAAAATATAAACTTCAGAAATAAAAAGCATAAAAGTAAAGAACGATTGATTGTTTGTTGTTTTCTGAAGATGACAAAGTAGGCGCAGAGAGATACAGTTCATGGTGATAGTGAATGTGCTAGGTGGATGAGTGATAAGTTTAACAATTATAATCTTATAAGTATGTGCGTAGGCGAGCAACCCATAATTAGCCGAAACTCCTCTTGATAGATTTCATCTCAACTTCAATAATCCTACTAGTCTGTTATAAAAAATGATCAGTCACTAGGCGATTAAGATCCTTCAGGTCGCTTAGCAATTAAACTCCTTGGATCAGACTTATGCAATAGACACAGTGGCTCCTTGTGCTCCTTGAGCTCAACTAGTTCTCCATTGATATTCCCGTGTCACTTGGGGGTCGCCGGTCTGCTAGCAAACAAGATCTTATCTATATAGAACAAAGTATCATATTGTCTGGATCCTTAATTGGACAACAAGCCAGAATCCATAGTGGGCTAAGGTTCGTTGGGAAAGCTCCACATCTAGGAATCAAGAGAGGAGGAGAGGATGGGTTCAGGGCAGTAGTAGTCAGTGGCTCTATTGGGTCATGCCTCTTTTTCAACGTGCAGTAGATGTCACAAGTACGATTCGTACTGGTGGGTTTTTTTTACACCGGTATGAACACTTAGGGGCCATTGGATTAACAAAAATGGATGGATATTATTTATTTAAAGGTACCACAAAAGACCTTAAATTTAACGGGTGAGGTCTGGGGAGGTTCGCAGTTTGGCTGTAGGGGCTACAATGTAATCACTTTTCTCTGCCCATCGACCAAATTGTCCCTATCCCTTCATACAAGGCTTTTTTCATAAAGTAGGAAAATAAGTTAGTTGGCACACGGCCTTTATTAGTTCCTAAAATCGAAATGTTTTTACTCTTAAAATGTTATATCTGTTGAGAGATTTGGCTTTGGGTGACCGATTTTATCTTGAGAAGGGCTTTGAATTACATCCAGCTTGGTCCTGGAGAAGTTCGATGACTTCTAGCATCGACAAACCAGTCCTTGACACCACTCAAATTGTGATATTGAGTTATGTTGGACCTCGAACACATTAGATCGACCGGAGCACCTGAACTGTTTTTACAGATTAGGTAATTAGCTTAGGATTTTTATTTTAGGCTCATGCAATAATGATTGTAACAATTCAGTCCAATTGTAACATGCTTTTTTTATTGTAGAAATTGTAGTAATAATAGCGCAATGCGTTGCTTTGCACATGCTGTAATCCTTATTCTTAACTTGCATTTCCTTCTTATTAAACCTTAGAGCCAGTTTCATCATATATTTGAACGTCACAAGAGTTGTGCTTTATGCACTTATTATCCATTATTTACGTTTGGTCCTAAAAACTGGGGAAGGCCATGACAAATGTTTCAAACACTCTTGCTAATTAAACCTTCGGTTGATTAATTAGCTTGACTATGACGTGACTATGTTTTTTCCTATTAGAAAAACTTTGTGTTAAATTTCTATGTGTTTCCCTGTAAATGACACCATGTAAATAATGCAAAGAAAAAATCATTTGGCCTGCGTACGTGCACTGAATTGCACCACTTCTTGCTACCAAGCTAGCTTTTGCTTTGCTAGTTCGGCCATGGAAGCTGTATACGCTGCTAGCTCCTCGTCTGAGCAAGCCGTGTTGCTCGAGTATTGTGGTGGAGCAATGCCAAACGGTTCACATGGTTACCTTGATTTCTGTTGTTGTTGAAGCATCTTTAGTACTACCTTCATTCTGGTTTATAAGGCAAATACGTAATTTGAAAAAATAGTTTGACCGTTAATTTGGATAACTATATATATGAATCATATGGTATAAAAATTGTATCATTAAAAGCGTATTTTAAATATGAATTTAATGATATAATTTTTGTTAAATATAGTTTGTATTTTATTGATCAAATTTATGGTCAAACTATTTTCTCAAAGTACATATTTGTCTTATAAACCGAAATGGAGGTAGTATTTTTATTTATGTAAGTAGCTAGACAAGTATTCGTGTGTGGATGTCCCAACTATTTGTTGATATATTTTTTGTTAAATATAGTTTGTATTTTATTGATCAAATTTATGGTCAAACTATTTTCTCAAAGTACATATTTGTCTTATAAACCGAAATGGAGGTAGTATTTTTATTTATGTAAGTAGCTAGACAAGTATTCGTGTGTGGATGTCCCAACTATTTGTGTGTGGCGGATTGCTATTTTTTGTTGTTTGGCCGTTGGCGCATTGCAATGACTGCATGTCTCTACAATTGGGATTTTTGTCCATGTTGGAACACATTAACATGTTTTAACGGAATATAAATATGGGTAGGAAAGTTAAGCACACATCAGTACAATATCACAAATATCTGGCACATGGCCACAGATCTACTAATGCGAAAAAACATAGCAGTCCCACTAATATGATACTACCAAGGTTAACATACTCAACAAACTGAGGCGCTGCATCATCATCTCAAAACGACATGTTTAAAAAGCAAGGCAACATGTTTCCCAACAAAGCAAATGATGGAAACGAACATCTAATGTCGCCAAAATGCATCAGTACAACAAGTCACAGGCTTCAGGATTCACAACTAAGCCGAGACAGTACATTATGGAAGACAAAACACTTTCATCCGGCACACTGGTAAGCCAAACAGATGATTGATTCCTGAGGCATTAACTCTCACGACTTCTGGGGCTTCAGCTCTCACCAAGATGCTTCATGTCATCCAATCCTCCAACAGAGTTGCTCACTGGCTTCATGTCATCGAATCGTCCAACAGAGTTGCTACGGTGGTGATCATCATGATTGTGGTGATGGCGGTGACTGCGATGGTGTTTGCTTTTGTGAGACCCTTTGCCATTCGCCTTGTCTGGTTCACCAGCAGCCCCATCATCTGAAGATGCCCCCATGGAGTGGCTCCTATGTCGCTTATGTTTGTCAGAATCTGAAGGCATGTCCTCATCACTTGACCTATGCCTCTTCCTGTGCCTCGACCTGGTCTTCTCCTCAGAGTCATCATCTGAAGACCTGTGGCGGCGCCTGCGGCTCCTAGGATGGCGGTCCTTCTTGCTTGATCTCCGTTCTTCTTCATCGCTGCTGTAGTCTGAAGCATCAGAGTCTGACCTTGAAGAGTGCCGGCGATGCTTTCTCTTGTGCGAGTGCTTCTTCCTGTGACGCTCTTCCTCAGATTCACTCTCATATTCATCACTGTCACTCTCATCGCTGGAGTCTGAGCTCCTCCTCCTCTTTGACCTGTGCTTGCGCCTCCTGGCACCATCGGAGTCGGAGTGACCATGCTTCCTGTGCCTCTTGCGGTCCTTCCTCTTCCTGTGCTTCCGATCACTGTCAGTATCGGATTCACTGTCAGATTCCGAGGAAGAGTAGCTTCTCCTCCTGTGCTTCCTCGACTTCAGTTTCTTCTCCTTTTCTTCAGTGGCCTTGATTGCTGCTTCCAGTTTCTGCTGCCATTTCAGTGGGGCTTCTTTCTTCTCGAGGAGTCTCTTCTTCTTCTCCTCGACCATCTGCAGGAACTTCTTGGAATCCATCCCGGTGAAACTGATACAGACTCAAAACCTGCAGGGCCATGAAATGATGCAAGGAAGTGCATCTCATAGAAGAGAGAAAAACACTGTTAGTTCAATGAACATCTGGGATCATCTAGCATGCTAAGGCAAAGTAGAAGAGTCCAAATCCAATCAGTAAGTACATCAATAGCTTTTGACAACTCAAACAAAGACATCAGCAACCAATTTACATCTAATATCAGGCAAAAGAAGAAAGTACAGTGAGCAAAAAACAGGTAACTTGGACTGTGTGACTGATCAAGTTAAAGGCAACACCAGAATAGTACAAAATCAGATTCATACCATCTGCTTAATAACAAAACAGTAGCTCAAAGGTTCGAAACTGCTAACCATTCAGAGCTTACAGAACGCCAACCAAAAACAAATTAGGACTCTACAAACAATACTCGATAACAATAAGTAGCCTAGATGAGAGGGCTTATTAGTAGTTGCCGGTCAACAGAAAAAGAACATGATGTAGCATCAGCTTTGTTAACTGCTGCTGCTCCATAGATTAAGCTTTTCTTCACAAGGCAACATTTTAGATTTGAAATTGTTTCAAAATCTTAAGCTGGCCAGGAAGAAGACTACTGATTTTCTTCCTGAATCTTAGAACTAAACCGCACAACAGCTACAAACGACTACTTCTCAGCAGTTCAAACAAACTACACCAACTAGTTGTCAAAAAAAAAAAACTACACCAACCAAGCGTTGACTAGGATCAGAAACAGCTAGGAATAACTGCGATTGCAACAAACAGAATATGCATGATTATACACTTTCTTACCTTGTCCTGAAGTTCCAACGTTCAAGAGAAGTCGCTCCTTTCTCCTCGGCCCCAAATTCGCCTGCAATAACAAAACAAATGCAAATTTCCAGTAAGTTTCGAGGAACTCTTAGGGGGGAATATATCCACAGCTAGCTATGGTCGGGCCATAATTCGAATCCTAGAACTTCCGCGGCTCGAGATCACAAAACTCCGCCGAGATGAATTCCGGATGCGCGGCAGATCTAACTCGCGACCGAAGAAAACCCTAGAATTTTCAACCAACGGCCACCGCGTTCGAAACTAGGGACCAGAACGCCACTTCGTTCCAGCGGTACCAACCCGGATCTGGACCCTGCACCGCCCGCACGGCGCGATCTAGAGCGTAACCGTAACATCAACGCGGGAAGCTAGAATTCCAGAAAGCTACCAGGAAGGAAGGAACCGATCTAAATAAATTTTGGTACGGAAAAACAGGAGGAGCATCGCAACTCGCCTGGGGACGCGCGGGTGGCAGCGATGGCGACGGCGACGGCGGCGGTTGCGACGCGCGCGCGCGTGCCGGTCGCCGCCTCGAGGAGGAAGAGAAGAGATAGGGGGTGTGGGAAAGGAGAAGTGCGACTTTGGCTTTGGGTTGGGCTAGCTGGCCGGCTGGGGAAGTCGACTTGCAATGGACCTTGGCCTGCCCCACGGTTTATAAGCAGGAAGTGCAGGAATATTCGTTTCCGATAGCGATACTGACTGGTGGGTCCGAAGCATTTGGAGTCGGCTCATGCGTCGGTTGCTTTTTTTTTTCTATTGAACTTTTTAAAAAACTAGCAAAAGGACCCGTGCTTTGCACCGGGAACGCTCTATTGTCATAATCGCGGTGGCTCCTCGCTCGAGCGAAGTAGTACGCTCTCGTCTGCTCCTCTTTTAGTTACGCACTCTATACAGTTGGGTCACGGTAACTCCTTTAATCATGCCTACAATCCCTCTGTTTAATTAGCATGCGGCAGCTGCCTGTTGATCTCCAAGTTGCCTTGCCGAAACTTATGAATTAGTATCAATAACTCAAATGTGAGTCGTACCATTTTTTAATTACACCTGACCGTCGAAGTAAGGGTGTGTAGAATTAATCTTGCGCCTTGGCCCAGCATCGTGTGGTGGCTCTCATCCAGCGGTGCTTGGGGTCATGGGCGGACGACTTTGTTGCTGGTCAGCATCGTATGGTGGCTCTCATCCAGCGGTGCTGGTAGTGGTAGTCTATGCCCGTGTGAAGTCGTCGCATCCAAAGACGGGATGCCACGGTCTTGATTTTTCGATACTTGATTACGAAAGAGAGCCTCGAAGATAACAAGACGCGCTTGAAAGCAACAACAACGCACGCGGCGGCTCGTCACGATGCGAGAACGGGTAGGTAGCGCATGCGGCAGCGGGCACCCTGTCAGCGCATGGCGGCGGCGGCCGAGTAGCTCGCGGGGTGGTGTTCAGGGTTCGCACGGGAAGACAACTCTAGGTAGCCGAGGTGACGTGCGAGACGGCCGTGGCGCGGGGATCGGCAGCGAGCCGGATCGACGGGCGAATCGAGCCCGCTTGAAACCGTGAGGAGGCGGTGCATGTGGTGGTCATGGGGACCACAACCAAGTCGATGGGAGGATTTGAGGAGTTCGTGGACCGCGATTCCTAGCGCGACGGCCTCCAGATCGGCTTGCGGCAGGGACCTCCGGCGTGACCTCCGGCCCTCATGGGGACCACGACCAAGTCGATGGGAGGATTTGAGGAGTTCGTGGACCGCGATTCCTAGCGCGACGGCCTCCAGATCGGCTTGCGGCAGGGACCTTCTAGCGACCTCCAAGAACCTCCAGAAAGCGGTGCCGTAGTACCCTAGCTAGTTCAAGTCCCTACCGACGGCGGTGGACCAAGGAGACACAGCCGGAGGCGAGCTCTAGCCGGGGATGGCGAGGCGGGAGGTTGGGGCCGTTGCATAGCTGGGCGGCGCGGCTGCGCTCTAATCCCCATCCTAGTCTTGCGCCTACCGACACCAAACGCCTGTGCCTAGCGTCGCGGAGGGAATCTTACGGCGGCAGATCGAACAGCGCTACTGCTTTCGCCTCAACGCGGAGGAGGAAAAAGGCTTCTATGGTTTCGCTTGAGGCTCTCGATCCTTTTTATTGCCTTCGGCTTGCCGACCGAGCAAAGGAGTCCATGTCTGGCTCCCCATGGGCGTGTGCTCTGAGAGGATTCTTGATAAAGCCTCGCCCTCGTCCAACAGAAATTCTTGGTAGATAATTTATTATATTTTTTCTTTTTCACTTATCGCTGGTATTGGTGGGTAATTTAATTCTTGGTGGATAATTTATTATATTTTTTCTTTTCACTTACCGGTGGTATTGGTGGGTAATTTATTTTCTACTCAAAGGGTAAAGTCGTCTAAAAAAGTGTACTTACTACAAGAAATACTCATTCCTTTATTATTAGGTATAGATAGATCGCTTTTTGAAATTTACCAGAGTGACCGTGGCCATTTTAAATCCAACAATCATAAATCCTACTACTATAAAAATGGAAAATGAAAGAGTCAAAATAGTGAGAAAATAATTTTCACCAATGAAGCTAAAGGATATCATACCATGATAATTACGAAACAACAAAAATGTAAAAGCGACCGGCATGCCAAGGAAAAAGTAAAAGTCATCCATGATACCAGGTAAAGCAAAGCCTACTAGTCTCCAATCGAATTTCCAAACCATAGCACTTCTCTATCCTTTGCAGAAATTTGCTCACGGGCTTCGAAATGACCTCCGCGTAGGGAGACCGACTATGCCTACGGTCCTCCACTATTCTCCTTGGGATCATCCACAGCTAAAACATGGATTTTCTGGTTGATTTGATTAGGAAGAACACCCATACCTCGCAACAAATCATCTTGTGCACTCCTGCTAATTGTCACTCCACCTTCTGCTAGATCAGTGGCTAATGCTAGAGCCATATAATGCATGATAGGATCAAGGTTCTCCTGCTTAACAAAGTAGTTGCGGTTGTTGCAACCTAGTTGTTGTCACTTTTCCTGATTTATGGCAGCCTCTATACGGCTCATGTTTCTCACCTAGATGGAAATATGCATCGCTCTCATGCAGTGGCGAGTGGCGGAGACAGGATTCCAGCTTAGAAGGGGCCAAACCTGGTAATTTTCAATTTATAGGGGGGAGGCAAATAAGCTAATTCCTCTAAAAGTTCGGTCTAAGCTAGCCTTAAGCAAAAAAAAATTCTTCATGCTCATGAACGTCATAGGAGGGCCAGGGCCCTACTGGTCCCCTAGCTCCGCCACTGCTCTCATGTAAACTAATGGACAAGAAGCTACACACGAGAATCGCGCATAAGCTCTAAGCAACGTTAAATCACAAAGTCACACAAAATCTCCATAAAAAAACCTCGGCTAAATCGATATATCTATGTCGGTACTATGGCAGAAAGGAAAACAAGGAGGTTATATCCCAACTCAAACTCACCATTTATCGTAGACGGTAGTGGTGACGGATGTGTGTGTAACGTGGCCGTATCGAGGAGGATGAGTTTTTCTTTATTGGAGGAGGAAGAGGAAGAGATGGAGCGTGGAAAGGGAGAGGAATATTAATGCGGCTTTGGCTTTGGGTTGGTCCGGCCGGCTGAAGGAGTCGACTTGCAAAGCACCCAGCCTTGTCCCGCCCCACGTTTTTATAAGCAAGAGTTCAGGACACGATCCGTTTATGGCGGCGACACTAACAGGTGGGTCCCCGAGCATTTTAGGTCGGCACATGCGCCGGTTCTTGTGTTTCCAATACTAGGAGTTTTCTCAGAACTTCACGATAGCTTCCTCGCGCGAGTAAAACGGATCATGCCAACCTTCCTTATTTGTCCACCCTGGGATCAGTATAAACCGGAGTGAATGATCGTGGCCCACGTCATGCATCCACGATCTTGGCGACGCCCGGTAGGGGTGAGGATCTTGGCGAATGGCGGCGCTGGGGGCGATGGAACTCGCTGTTGACCAGTCCCTGTCCAAGCGGCGCGTGCGACGTGGGGTCCAGGTATAGATCGGTCAGAAACGACTCGCATCCAGCGATCCGACGGCCACAAAACGGAGGCTCGGAACGACAAACCGGCCTCTGAGCACTTTTTAGCATTTGGGTTCTTTATTGGAGGAGGAAGAGGAAGAGACGGAGCGTGGAAAGTGAGAGGAATGCGGCATTGGCTTTGGGTTGGTCCGGCCGGCCGGCCGAAGGATTCGACTTGCAAAGCACCCAGCCTTGTCCCGCCCCACGTTTTTACTATAAGCAAGAGTCCAGGACACGATCCGCTTACGTGGCCACACTGGTGGGTCCCCGAGCATTTTAGGTCGGCACATGCGCCGGTTCTTGTGTTTCCAATACTAGGAGTTTTCTCAGAACTTCACGATAGCTTCCTCGCGCGAGTAAAACGGATCATGCCAACCTTCCTTATTTGTAGCGCAAACTGCAAAGCCTTGACTCTGGTCAATATTCACTTTGAATATCGAGAACTTATGTATTCCATGAAGGCATGGACCATTTGTCTTTTGCTGAAATTTGGTTAGGAGCTCTCTGCCCAAATTTCACGAAATTCCAAGGCCTGGCACTCACTAGGCGCTAGCAGATGTCGCAAATCGGGTAAAATCACAAAACGACCGCTATTTTACAATTTAGCTTGGAGAAAACATCCATTCTAGATCCCGCAAATCAGGCCGTATCATTTCTTTTAGAGATCAGAGGCTATTCAATAGAGAATACTAGATAGCAACATGAAAGCATCACAGCATAATTTCTTTGCGTGAGTTCGCCACATCATAATTCTTGTGAAAACTCGATAATTCTGAATATGTGAGTCCACATCATGTAGAGTCGAGTAGCACATGGGGTTCGGCGGGCCACTTCTAGCCACCTCGCTGTTGTACATCGTTGTCCTAAGGAAAATTGTTTTGTAGTCCGATCTATATTAGTTAACTTGGATTTGTTAAAATTTGAACGAACCTATATCCTAAATAGTGTCTAGATTCATCCAAATTTAGACACAACTAATATGGATCAACTAGATTACAACTTTTTTTGCAGGACTCATTTTCACAGTGTAAAGTAAGATGGTTCGATCCTCCAAAATATATCGGTGCCTAACTGTGTTGGTGTGTTATGACTGGATGCTGTTTCTCTACCGCCCTTTATCCTTTACCAAGAAGAAAGGACGCGAGAAAAGAGCTTGAAGGTTGCGTACGTGCACCCACGGTCATTATATTCCTGCAAGTCTACATGGTTATCTTAGAGTTTTTCTCTTCAACGAGAAGGATCATCATCGGAAAGACATAGAACAAGGTTGGTCGATCACTCGATCTTGCACAAAACTGTCGGGGTGTGCTGACGACTTCTGAAAAATATGGGATGAGAGGGCTGTTTTTAGATCTGGAACTTTGGCCCTAATAACTGTCTCCATACTGACATCGTTTTCCTAATAATCTCATGTTGGCGATCGTACTGATTTTCATAGCCTCAGACGAGCGAGTGCGCCAACAGAGATGGATGCCTAGAGATGCAAGTTTTGAACCTTTAACCTCATGGATTTACCACAACATTACACATTTTAAGACAAAATGAGTATATATTACAATAAATAAGTCTTTATATGACATCACACATAGATTATTTTTCACTATGAAGGTAGTAGTAACTTAAGCCCAAATACGTCGTATATTCTTCTACAAGCTACTCCCACACTTATAATAGCTCCTAAAACTACGACGCGACTGTTCAGACATATGACCGCCAAATGCTAAACTCCACTCAACACGGCGTAGACCGCGGGTCCTGTTGTGGGCTAGGCCCAGTTTCTCGAGTTTTATTTTTGCTTTCTTGGACCGTCTCGGTTATCCGGTTCGTTCAGAAATAAAAGAAAGGTTGTTCTTTTTGTTTGTCAGGTTTGTTTGGTACGGTTTTCTTGTCTGCTTTTTTCTTTTCTTTTCCAGTTTGCCTTTTTATTCTTTTGTTTCTTTTCTCCTTTCTATTTTTCGTCAATGTTTCTTTTTTTAATTTCTTCTCCTTTTTTCTCGTATATTAAAGTTGTTCAAGTAGTTTGAGAAAATCTTCACGAGGTTTTAAAATGGGTTTCATAGGTTAAAAAATAGGTTTTATATATTCGACAAATGGTTCATAAGGTTCAATGTTTGTTTATGGATTCAAATAAATAAATATATGCTTAAACAGATGCAAAATTGTTTTCTTTCACATATAAAGATTATTCACATGGTATGAAAAAACTGTCACAATGTTTATAAAATGTTTTCACGGATTTTTCGTAAATAGGTTTAGATCCGTTTGGCAAAAATATAGCTAGGTTAAATGTCGAACGGAAGAGGGTCTACGGTCTCGTAAGATTTATTTCCGCTTTTTTTAATCCCCTAACCCGCCGGATCCCTGCCCAATGGAGAAATCGACGGCGGCCGGCCCAGACTGGTCCACGCTACCGTCCGACATCCTCACAACCGTCCTCGGCGAGCTGGAGTTCCCGGACCTATTCCGCGCCGCCAAAGCCTGCACCTCCTGGCGGGCCACCGCCCGCGCCCTCCGCCACCTCGGGATCTACAGCCGCCCCCAAACCCCGTGCCTCCTCTACACCACCGCCGCCGCCGGCCCCCGCGCCGCCGAGCTCCTCAGCCTCGCCGACAAGCAGGCCTACAGGGCGCGCCTACCAGACCCTCCCATAGGGGATCGCAACATCGTCGGCTCCTCGCACGGGTGGCTCGTCACCGCCGACGCCCGCTCCGAGCTACACATCCTCAACCCCGCCACCGGCGAGCAGTTCGCGCTCCCCTCGGTAGCCACCATCGAGCAGGTGACCGCCATCTTCGACCCAGCCGGCGATCTCGAGAGGTACGACCTTTCTCTCCACGGCGTGGAGCCGCAGCCCTACGCGGTGGACGAGCTCCGTGAATTCCTGTACCTCAAGGCCGTGCTGTCCTGCGACCCTTCGTTGGGGGATTGCACGGTGGTGCTCATCCACAACCCCTACAGGCATCTCTCCTTCGCAAGAATCGGCAATGAGAAGTGGCACTGGATCGCCTCCCCACCCACCGAAGCACAGGGGTACTCTGATTGCATATTTGACGACGACGGTGTGCTCTACGCGACGAATCGCCTCGGCGGGATCCATCGCTATGCCCTCGACGTCGAAGGTTCTTGTGCCACACCCGAAACGATCTTCAATGACACCGCGCCACTCTACGCATACAATGACTTCATTGCAAGAGCAAGGCCATGCCCCCGTGTGTACATTGCAAAGACATCCTCTGGCGATGTGCTGCAAATATGGAGGACAAAGAAGAGCACAAGTGGTGAGCTAAAACAGATACTTACAACCCGTGTTTGTATATATAGGGCTGACTTTGGCAGCCAGCAGATAGTTCATGTGCCGACGTTGGGGGATGACGCGTTGTTCATCGGGCACAACTGCACTCGTTGCCTTTCCGAAAAGGACTACCCAGGGCTGCTGCCTGACCATGTCTATTTCACTGACGACAAGTACGGGCTGATGGACGGGCACGAGATCTGCAGGGATGTTGGAGTATCTAATTTGGAGGATGGAAGTGCCAATGAAGTAGTGTCTCCCCAACCTTGGTTGAATTGGCCAGTTCCTGTGTGGATCACTCCAAATTTCAATAAGATCAACAAATAGTAGGTATGGATTCTTGCACATGGTTTAGTTTCATATCAATGTATAAGCTGATATGGTATGATTTCTCGATTCTCTGTGGTCATTGTTGTCACTGAACTAATTCTTAGTATTATTTGTTCAAATTCCGCAAACACATCCATAGTATGTTACAGATATGAGTATATACGACACATCGACACACTAGAACTCAGTTCAAAAAACACGCACTGGCAGAGTGTTTCATCACTGCGATATACTATCTCCCTCCGTTTCATAATATAAGATGTTTTAGGTTTGTGAAGAAAATATATATAGACTTCTTCTAGTGTATAGATTCACTCCAAACCTAAGTGAACCTACTTACTAAAGTTAGTCTAGATACAATTGTTTTACAAAGCTAAAACATCTTATATTTTGAAAGGAGGGAGTAGATAGTAGGATGCACCTCTAATTCTATATGGGATGATGAAACCATTGTTGGTGAAGAAACCAGCAATGTCCTTTTATCTGTTGTCATTGCTGGTTGCTTACCTCATTATACTCTTCTTCTGAAACACCTCATTTTATACTTGCTAGAACGTGGTTGCTTTCATATGCTTCTGCAGTAGTATGGCAATCAAAGAAGGCATTTTCATCGGGCCATCGTAAAATAAGAGATTTATGTTTAATTCCGTTCTTAGAGTAGAAAAAACAGCTTCGGGCTGCCCTGCTGATGTTTCTGAATATGTTCACGTATCATCATCGTAGGTGCCACTCTGATAAAGTGAGCGTGACAGTCAACGAGCACCATTGCTACATTCTTGGTGATCAATGGAAAAAATAAACTGATCTTGATGGTTCTCGCAAGAGTCAGGATGTGATTGATTTATGTTTGCGATCTGGGTGATGGCAGGATGCATGACCTGGGCAACATGGTGAGGCTGGGCTTGGTCGCCTAGTGCCTCTCCTCTCCTGGTTGCACATCTTCCCTAATATGCCCATCCCTCAAATCATATTGATTGACCGGGTCGTGACTGAGATTGTATATATGATTGTTGAACCGAGTGATGCATGTGTATTTCTTCTTCAGAATTTCCGCACACTCAAAATGCAGGTGAGATCGGAGGATCATCAAAGACAGTGTGGATTATTACCGTAGGCTCATCAACTACATGTTTGCCAACAGTACGCAAATTCATCTTTTAGTTTCTTTGAACTAGTTATGGACAGAATCAGGTTTAGGTTCTTATTTATTTACTTTAAAGTGGCCATGGGTTTGGTTTACATGGATCATTACCCACTAGGTTTCCGATATCTTAAACTCTCTTTGGTAAAATCCCAGCTAGTTCCTAATTGCAGTGGCTGCTCTTGAGGTAGGTTCTGCCCTGATCGGAGCCTTTGTTTGGTAATCGTAACAGGACACACATACATGCGGTGATCTAGTCTTGTGAATTTGACACTAGATGAACAGCATGATTTAACCTTTCAAGTCATGACGAGGACTCCTCGCGAGATTTCCGGTTGTCTGGAACACCAAAACTAGCAACTACTGCTTTACTATCAGTTTTCATTTTCTCCAACATAAATCTAAATGTGCATCATTTTACCATCATCTGTATTTTCTTTCCCGCAAAGAGAGCATATTTAGAAGATCACACACAAATCCTCAGTTTTCTATTGATATAACTTGGTGACAAGGAACTTACTCTGCTTTGCTGTTTATCAGGAATCCTGCTTGTGTGGTCAGGAAAGTTAGTACTGTCATGCAAGACTTATGTGTGTGGCTATTTAGGTGTCCTCCTCATATCTGATATCCCGTGCATTAGTCAGACTTTGAAGTGCCAACTTGATTGACCATTAGGTGGCCACCAACCAATAATGCCTAACCTAGTCAAATTAAGATCCTAGCAGTGACATATTATCAAATACTTCGATCAGTGAATGTACAGTAGTATGTACTCCCTCCGTTTCAAAATATAAGATGTTTTAGGTTTGTGAAGAGAATGCATCTAGACTTATTTTAGTGTATAGATTCACTCCAAACCTGAGTGAACCACATACTAAAATAAGTCCAGATACATTTGCTTCACGAAGCTAAAGCATCTTATATTTTAAAACAGAGGGAGTAGTAGGTAGCAGGAACATCACATCTTCAACTGGTTTAGTATAGAAGGCAAGAGGATGAGAAACACTAGGTGATCTTCCAAACTGCACTGCATGCACGTTCCTGGTACCTGCAGGTTCAGCATTGGAGTCTCAGAAGCTGTCAACTTAACACTTAATAATTTGCCTGCTAATGACAATTTCAAGCCTGGACGGCACGGCACGACAGACATGTCCGTCCAGCAGATACACCATATCCATCATCGTCACCTTCCTCTATTTATAGGTTCTGCTTAGAGTTGAGAGGCAAGTAGGCAACAATGGCATGGTACTGGGGCCCGGTGCTAGTCATGGCGCTCTTCTTCATGCTGCTCATGCCGGGGCTGCTCTGCCAGATCCCTGGCAACAATGGCCGCGACCTCGAGTTCCGCACCATGCTAACCAGTGCCACGGCCATGATCATCTGGGCCGTCATCTTCTTCGGATTCTTCGTCATCTTCATGACCACAGTCGAGGTCCACCTCTATGTCGGCTTTCGGCCTCATCAGCGACATAGAGCTTCTTCTGTCGCCCCAGCGCGTCGCCATCAGTACCCTGAGTTGTGACAACCCCATGGGCTGAAAAAGATCACCGAATTCTGCTTATCTGCCAGTTGAACTGAGGCAATATGGTATGCATCAACGATGGCTTGTGTGACGCCTCCAAAGAGATAGATCACGGTGGGTACTTCAAACCACGGTGTCATTTCAAATGTACAGGCAACAAGATGGCTCTTTCAAAAGTAACAAGAATTTAAAATCCAAATCCGCATTTCTATGTTCATTAATTTTGTCTTGGGTCCTTACACGAGGGTTTAATATACATGCCTATTTGTGAACATCAGAAATTAGAGGTTTCCATCTTTCCCGTAATTATATCGTGGTTTCCGAATCGAGAAAATTTCCGTGTTTTAGTTGTTTCAATTGTAGATAAAATGGTTTACGATCGGTCCTAGATTAGACGTATTTCCTTTAAGTCATATGTATCTCTAAAGCATGTGTACACAAGGCAAGATGAAGAGAAACACAAGTGATATTCAAACTGCCTTGGACCTCCTGTTGTGCAGGTACTCGTAGTCTGTCCCTGTAGTTTACTGAACTTGTTGTGTTTGTTTACAATACATGCCTGAGCTTGTCGTTCTCGCTATGTATGTCCCTATGTGAACTTGTTGCTTCGTGACTTGTATCATGTTATTTGAACTTGATAATGGATTTGATGATGGTATGTGTCTATGCAAGTGGATTTGATTATGTGTCCATGCATATGGGTTTGATGATGTATGTATGTCTATGCAAGTGGAACTGACAAAATATAAATCGCTGTCGAATTTGAATTGCAGGAATGGCTACCAAATAAATGCCAGGGAAAACCTGATCAAAGTTTACATAGTTTGACTTAGGCTAAAACTAGGTGATTATTAATTTTTCCACTATTGTAAGGAGATCTGACACACATACCGGTAAGTGAGTGATAATTTGGCAAATATCATAAAAAAAAGCCCTTCACAAAAAAGAATATGTACAATAATAAATCACTACATCGATCATGTAGAGGAAATCAAGCCACTCGGCAAGCTCTGTGTAAGCTGCAGATCACAGAGAGCAGCAGAAGACACTGAGCCAGCCCTTGCTGAGAAAGGTTGTTTCCTGCGATATCATTCACGCATGCATGATTTTGTGAAGCCTCTCGTACGGTCCTCCTGTTGGCATGCCGCGTACTGGCCATCTGCGTAACCTGGGGTGCCAGATCCTCAACAGCTGCACCCTTTAGACATCGGTCTATCCAAAACAGGAAGCTGCCTCCATCCCCTGCTTCAATCGCCACTAAATTGTTGAAGACCTCAGTGGCCTCTCTGTCATGGCGCAACCGGGACTAATGCTGGCACGCGTTCCGGTTGGAGCGGGCACGGGGCCAGGGGGCATGGGTCCCGGTTGGTAAGGGGGCATGCGTCCCGGTTGGAGCCACCAACCGGGACTAAAGGTTTGGCCACAGCCACGTGGCGTGGCACGCACCTTTAGTCCCGGTTCTTGGCTCCAACCGACTAAAGCACTTGCCCTCTATAAATGCCCAGCCCCTCTGCCTCCACTCTGTTTTCGAATGGTGTAAGGTGAGGGTGTGTGCTAGTTTTTCTCATGCATGCATTGAAGGTGTTTGTTGAAATGTTTGAGTGAAAAATCCAGTTGAATTTCTCATAGAACAAAAATATAGAAGGTGTCCGAGACGCACTTGAGCTTTCTCCTCTTTATTTCCCTCGATCGAGGTTAGCAATCCTATCTTTTCTAGGTCATTGATACAATTCATGTGTCGGTGTGAATTGGTTATTTCACTATTTACGATGTCCTTTTTTGATAAACTTACTTATATGATGCGATGAACGGTCGGGAATGGATGTACGGTGACCGCGGTAGCCGGGTATATCAAAGGCGTGGATAAATTTATCGATGTGGCTACGCAAACAAAGAGAATGGATTTATCGTTGTCCATGTGTTCAATGTCGGAACAACAAGGAGTACTCTTCCTCGAAAATCATTCGCGCCACCGATTATGAAAGGTTTTATGCCCAACTATAATTGCTGGACCAAGCACGGGAAAGAGGGGTTATGATGGAAGATGGTGAAGAAGAAGATGATGATAACAACTATCATCATATGTTTCCTGAATACGGTGATACTGCTATGGAAGACAATGGAGAGGAAAAAGGTGAAGAACGGGCATCGATGAGCCGGTGATGAACTTGGTAGGGTCATTTCGATGCAAAGCGAGACTGTGAAATGTAAAATGAGAAGTTGAAGTTAGAGGGCATGTTAGAAGATCACAAGAAATTGTTGTACCCAAATTGTGAAGATGGCAGACAAAGCTCGGTACCACCTTTGGAATTGTTGCGATGGAAGGCGAGTGTGGTCTAACTGACTCCTCATTTGAAAAGATGCTGAAAATAATGAAGCCAAGTTTCCAAAACATAACGAACTTCCCGAGAGTACCTCTGAAGCAAAGAAGACTCTCATCCTCTAGGATTAGATGTGCAAAAGATACATGCATGCATTAATGATCGCATCCTCTACCATGTAAGGAGTATGAGAATTTAGATAAATGCCGGTATGCAGCGCGCTATGTATAAGATCGCACGAGATGACCCTAGTGATGTTGAGGGAGAGCCTCCTAAGAGGGTTCTGCTAAGGTTATGTGGTATGCTCCTATAATACCAAGGTTGAAACGCATGTTCAGAAACAAAGAGCATGCCAGGTTGTTGCGATGGCACAAAGAAGACCGTAAGAAAGACGGGGAGTTGAGAGTTCCAGTTAGAGTTCTTCCCCGTGAGTGAAGTAGCATACAAATACCAGTACGGCAAACCTCTCGTCAAACCTGAGGAGGTAAATAATCTTTCAACAAAAATGCGAAGATTGCATAACTGGTACATGCACGCCACAAGGGCCGGGCTAATCGGATAGTCTTGCCGAGGTTACAAAAAAGCATCATGGGAAAGAAAGTGATGACATGATATCCATTGAATTTGTTGAGCTATTTCAATTATTCAATCAAGACGCCTTGGACAAATCGCTCATCGCCTATTGTCCGTAAGTACTAATTCTGTAATTAATTTAGTCTCCAACTATCTCACTTTGTTTATTGCATGTATATAATCATACTGTAATATGCAGAATGAACATTATCGAATGCAGCAGAGGACAAATCTATGACATTGGCTTCATTGACCCATATTGGGTTCATGAAGCTAATCTTAAAATAAGCCCGTGATACGGAGGATAATATAGTACACGTTAAGGTTTCAAGAAACCAAAAGGGAAATACTCTTTCCTTACAACTTCGGTGAGTGTTATTGTCTTGTATACACTTTCTATTTTCGATGTTAAGTATATAATTGATTAGTTATGCATTCGCAGCCTTCACTATATTCGTTAATCATTCAACTTGACAAAGGGCGGTACTAGTCATGGACTCGAAACATAAACCCCTTGAGACGTGGAAGGACATGCAGATACTTCCAAATGTAATTCTAATCATTACGACACTATATCGGCAATGTTCGTGAATTTTATGATATCAAGTACTTAATAACTTCTTTTATTCGTTTTCTTCGCCGCAGCGGTTTGGAAACGGTTCACCAAGAAGGCTAGGGTGTTTGGAAAGAGGAGCTTACATTTCAACCACTAGATGTAAGCACCACTAGCTATATCCGCGCATCTCTTTGATTCTAGTTTTGATACAGTTATTATCATGCTTGATTATTATTTTGATTGAACTATGTTCTCGTAAAGTGCACGCAGGACCGTGTAACAATCTATGTGGATACTATGTATGCGAGTTCATCCGGCAGACGTGCGATGAGAAGGGCAGAAATTTAGAGCAACTCCACGTATGTAAACAATTTCTATAGTTTTATTTTCAAACAAATTGTGTTTAGTTTCATTCATATAGACGACTCTTTTTAAATCAGATCGAACGTCTACGGACGGTCTCGCCAAAGGATCGTGCATACGAGCAATTCAGAGGAATTGGCGGATTCTTGGATGCGAAGTCCTAGACCCAAAGGGGAATACTATTCTGCTGTGTATAGACAATAGGGATTGTAAAAATAGCAACTCGATCCGTATAGACAAGGGAATACTTTTGTATGTAGTGCATGAACTCGATCCGTGTATTGAATGTAATATTGTCATGATGATCTTGTGTAATACAAGGTTCCTTCATTGATAAGTGCAAAACACTAAATAAACAATAAAACAACCTAAATGAATTCTTGCGGCGGCACAAAAGTGGCGAAAATGCTGCCAAGGCAACAAAATGTGCAAAATGAATTCTCGCCGCGCAGAAATGAGCTAAATCTCTGCCAAGAAAGGTTATTAGTCCCGGTTCGTTACGACCGACTAATGCTCCACCCTCGCTTTGCTGCCACGCGTGCACCCATTTGTCCCGGTTGGTGGGGCAACCGGGACTAATGTTTAGAGCTTTAGTCCCGATTGCCCCGTCCCGGTTGGGCAACCGGGACTAATGGCTCTTACCAACCGGGACGCATGGGCCGTTCTGCACTAGTGGAGCACTGGCAATCCATGCCATGGTCTGGTACTGGTAGCATCCGTACGCCTGAGCCACTCCCATCTTTCCCTGAACGCTATTCCCTCAAGAATGGAGATGCAGTTTTTTCATTCCCAGCCCGCCAAAAGGAATTGGCTTGCAGACCTGCTACCGCATTGACTGAGGAGGTGAAGTCGCCGGCCTGAGAGTTTTGCTCGTTGATGGCCTCACACGAGAGCAGCATGGAGTAGAAGTCGGAGAGGGCGACGGCCTGTCCGGTGTTAAGGACGGTGAGCAAAGACTGCAGTCCCTCGAACTGCGGACCGAGATCGATGACCAAGTCATCAATGAGCTCGTCGTCCGAGATAGGGTTGCCGACCATGGCCATGGAGTCGGCAACCCCTTTCATCTCTTGTGGAAGTAGTCGGTGGCGGTCATGTCCTGCTTCTTCGTCGTGCTGGTGATGGATCTGGCAAACACCTGCCCGGTTTTGGGCGGAGAACATGGCGGTGACGATGCTCCAGACGGCAAAGCAGGTGCTGCGACCCACCATCTGCCCGAGGATGTCCTCGGTCATCGATACAAGGAGGATGCCGACCACCCTCTGATCGGTATACCACCAGATGACGAAGGCGGGGTTGGTTTGAGTGACGACAACCGTTCCTTCGCCGGTGGTGACCGTGGCCGGCGAAGCGACGCAGGATCCATCGAGGAAACCGAGCCAGCCTTGGCCGGCGATGTTGGGGATGACCTGCGTCCTAAATAGCAGGATTTGGAGCGGTCGAGCCACACAGTGATGTTGGGGATGTACGCTGCGGGAGCAGCGGTGGGGAGCATAGAGGTGAGGGCGCCGGCTGAGAGAGAGGAGGTAGCGGCGCCGGTGGAGGTTGAAAGCTGCATCACGGAGGAGGTCATAGCGAGCGAGGGCAGGCCCTAGACGGGAACAAATGCTCTGATACAAAGTCAAGAAAAGATATTTGCCCATACGTGGGGTTCCTCTCATTATATATCATGTACATGTCATACAGAACAAGGCAAGGACATAAAGATCACAACCGATCGCCCATCAATAGAAGATATACACAATCTATATATATACCTAATAATAAAGCACGAAGTGTTTCTCCCGGTCCAATACTTTTTTGGACCGATTTACCCCTTCACTTGGATAGAATTACCCACCATTGTCACCAATAAGTTACGTAAGATTTCGCCTGACCGGGCGAACTGGACGGGCCTCGTGACCGCGTTGTGACCCCATGCTCTTGCTCCTCCTTGTCTCCTTCCTGCCTCAGGTTTCCCGATCTATTCCAACCTTTACGTATCCAAGATTTTCTCCTGTTCTGTGCTCGAATTCAAGACACAAGTACCTGAATAAGTTGCAGGCTCCGGTTGCATGCATCCTTGGAAGAATCTCTCAGAGTTAAGCTCCTGTCGCCGGCGTCCTGGCCAACGATTTTCGGATCAAGATGAACCGCTCGCACAGGCCCGAGGTCCCTTGGTGTGAAGCTTCAAAGGGAAGTAATGATGGGCGATTCTTCCCAGTCGGATAAATTGTTTGTTGGATGTTGCCGTTCAGGTGTTTGATAAATTGCTTCTTTTACAAATTGCTTCTTTGACAAATTGTTGAGAATTTTGTTGTTAACAATCACTGACCACGGGTATGTAAGTTGTAGGACGTGAAATCTTCGGGCTGCTCAGGATCGATATGTGAGCAAGGGTGGTAAGTCGGATACTAATCCATCTTGTCTTTCATGTAGTTTTTTTTTGCAGTTATTTGGAATAATATATCTAGCACAGATATGCAATCTGGAGGTCTGATAAAAAATTATATAGTTGTACCATGTTATCTTGCAAAAAGAATGCTACTTGAGTTTTCATTTTGTCTTGTTCAAATTTTAGTGCAGTTCACACCAGGTAACCAAGGTTTGTGCTATGTATAGTGCATTATGACGGTCGTGAGAAAGGAGAAAGGCAAGGAATAGAGGATGCTTCATTGCTTAAAGTATAAAATTATATACACTATCATGTATAACTCGGTGTTCTGCATTGTATGACATACTCCCTCTGTCCAGGAATAACTGACTTGGATTTGTTTAGATTCGAATGTAACTTGGACGAAGGGGTGCGGAGAGGTAAGTGGATCGATGGTTTTCTTAGGAGATGGCGCTAATTATATACACAGTGATTAGTTTATTAGGAGATGGTCAATATTAAATCTTACTTTTTTTCTCTCAGATTTGGTGTTATAGCTAAACGCACGTCATTACACCTTCTTCAGGTCCACTGATTTAAACCTTGATGGCGAAATTATTGACCGGAACAAAGTATAGGCTTCTAATTCCCATGGCAGAAGAGGTAAAATGACTACTTTTGTTGGCTTAAGAAAGATGATATTTGCATTTTCTCATAAAGATCTATTTTATTCGCTTCACTCTAATCATGATGAAACGGTCCGCAAAAGCTTGAAATCCTACCGATGAATTCTGTCAATGCTATTGAACAATATGTGGAATGTGGAAGTTGAAAGGGTTTTAGAGCGACAATACACACTTATCTCAAGCGGCTTTGCTGAAGCAAATCAGCGAAAAGGTACTACGTGTGCTTCTGCGACTTAATTTTTCCTTTCCCGATGCAAAGCATGGGCAATTTTCCTAGTCTCTATAAACAAGGAAAATATCAACTGAACAGATTCTATCTTTAATATGGCGGTGGGTCTCATTGCATTCTTTTAGAGAGACTATTAGCCACAAAGGTAAAGAGGTAGGGGAAGGGGATTCCACTATCTTAAATCTATATCTATACCTATATATATCACTATGACACATAGGCTCTTTGCCGTGTGGGAAAAAGACACGGCAAAGGCCCCTCGGAACACGGCAAAGTCTTTTCCGTGTGTATGCACACGACAAAAGCCACACGGCAACGATAGCCACGGCAAATGCTCTTTGCCGTGTGTCTTTGCGCCCGGAACACGGCAGATCCTTTGCCATGTGTTTACTGCATCGACACGGCAAAGTAAAGGCTAATTTTTTTTAAATAATACTTTTTTTTATTTATTTTCACAAATAATACGCAAAATAGAAAAATTTCAAATTTGTCATCGTCCGTCCGCTATGACGAAACATCCCCGTCGTCTGTTCAAGAGACGACCAACATGTCTTCTTTTCTTGCAAAGACGACCAGGTTGCCTTCTTTTGTTCAAAAGACGACCAGTCTGTCGGCTGTCAGGGATCGGCGCGGTCGTTGGTTGAACGGACGATGGCGCCGGGCCGACAGTCAGCCTCTCGGTCCCTTGAACAGACGACAGCTGCTTCGTCCCTTGAACGGACGACGAGCCCCGGCTATATTAGCTCGCCCGCCCGCCCGTGCCCATCGTCCCTCGCTCTAGCCTCATTTCCAGCTCGCCCGTCTGCTGGCTCTTCTTCCTCTCTCGCTTGCTCTCATTTTCTCAGCCGTTGCACCCGATTTCTAGCCTAGATTTCTATCTAAACTCGCTGCTCTAACACATTAGCAAGCTAGTAGAGTCCCGATCTACTAATGGGATAGCCTGGTGTGGTGATTTGAGGCGTTTTGGTGGAGGGATCTGGTGGTGTTCTTAGCTTCTTGTTGAGCAATGGCCATGGTGGAGGCTGGTGCTGGGACTTGAGAAAGGTGCATGGTGGAGGTGCTGATCCGTTGACCTGAGGCAGCTGCACGGCAGGACTTCGCACGCTTCAAGGGTAAACCCTAATTTCTTGCTTATTGCACTCATGTGTGTATGTTCATAGGTAGCGTTTGATGGGGTCTGTTAGATGCAAGATATTTGTAGAGTATTATGTGTCAATGTACCTGTTTTTGACTATTTTTGGTATTTTTTAGGTCGAAAATCATGTCAAATAATGTAGTGTTTAGGTTCTTGTATGGTCCTGGTTCCGTCAGAATGAACCAAAGACGGAGTTGATTTGAGCGAGTTTAGATTTATGGATGAAGTGCTTCAATCCTGAAAGCAGTGCCGTTACTCGCTTGAAGGATTGGTTATGTGTTCGCTTAGGGCTCCTCCTACCCATACCGGTGTGCATGCTTTATGGACTAAGTCAAGGCAAACCCCTAATTTTTATTTAAGGCCAATAGAAGCACATGTAAATGGGTCAAATTTGTGCAAGCTTGCGAAAAGAGGAGTTAACCCTAGTCTCTTAGTGTTACCTGTGGTGAAAGAGGCTGGGTATGATCATGACCATAGTAGTCGACCGGTCATTTGAAGGTAGTTATGATCATGGCGCAGTAGTCGACCGGTCATCCGGAGGAGTTATGATCATGGCCAGTAGTCGGACGGACATGCCGGAGGTAGTTATGATCATAGCCGAGTAGTCGAGGACAAGAGGGTGGCGCGGATATGAATCAGGTCACAAGAGCTATGCACACACCGGGGTGATGGTTATGTATCGAGGACGGTGGTGAAGGATTAGGGAAGACATATTCGATGGCGAAGGGTCGATGAGGACGAGATATATGATGGTTTGTTGCAACATCAAATGGAAGCCAAGACTCGAAGGCAACGGATGATACGGTGATGATTACGGCGAGTCTGATCAAGAAGAGATCGGCCAACCTATTCCGCATCATGGAATAATGACAACACAGCAGCAATGATCGTGAACGATGGGCATGATTCGCGTGGCATTATCACGCGAACAACATCTCTGGGTGCATTATATCCTAGCAAGAGACATCTGCAGAAGCAATTGTTGAGTGGTCAATGTCCATGCAACGGGTCATGAAAACGAAGGTGTCATCTCAACAATATTTGACATTGGTTTGCGAGGAAGCTGGATGTCCCGCAAGGGTGCATGCCCATGTCCCTAGGTATGACACAAACGGAAGGTCACCGATGTTGTGATGCACACATGCACACTTGAAAGTGTCCTTCAGACCATCGTAACCTCACGCCAACCCTCCCGGCTAGACTGTTGTACAGAGATAGTGGAGGGCAAAGCCATGGGGTGAATGCTATCATTCACAAAGTTTCGCATGATTCGCTACAATATTTCATATGGGAAGGCTTGGAGGACTAAGCAAAGGGCACCGGAGGCAAGGTTTGGTTCGTTTCGAGACGGGTATGATCGCGTTGTTAGGATGCTCCATACATCGCAGTTAGGAATCCAGCACCTACGTGGACATCCAACACTTTACATTGCCACACGAACCTAATTTGAGGGTACTTCATCGAGTGTTCTTCTCATTTGCTATATGCATAGAAGCTTTCACTCACTGTCGACCAGTCATCTGTGTGGATGGTACATTTCTCCGCAAGTATAGGGTCGATATTGACCATAGGCCAAGATGGAAACAATCAAGTGGTTCCACTTGCTTTTGCTTTCGTGGAGCGAGAACACGAGAGAGTTGGGTATGGTTTTCAGCATGAAGATAGCAATTGTGAGAGATACACCGAATGTATGCGTGCTTCATGATAGACATCCAGGTATACTAAGCGCGATAAAGAAGCTCACACAACCCACTCCTGATGAAGTAACTCCATGGCTGGACATGCAGAGTCGTTGGTGCATGGCATCTAGGGGCCAATTTTTCTCACAACAGAACAAGGCTCTTATGAACCTATTCAAGAAGCTTTGCAAGGTAACCAAGAGTGGAAGTATATCAAGTGTCGTGGCTATCTTGATGACTTCACTAAAAACATGTGACTCAATGGAGAGCAGCTAGAGCAGCATCGTCGCTCATGCTTGTGCGTTAATGCTGACAGTAACAACAGCGCAGAGACCACAGGAGGAAGAACCCATTGCCCTTTGTGACTTGCGGGCTTTGACCAACCCGGTACTAGGAGAAGGCTGGCGAAGGATTAAAATTTTCGTGAATGGATACAACACGAGCCTGTAGAGAGGTGGTCTCTGCTGCATGACACTCATGGTGCTAGGTTTGGCGTCATGACTACAAATCTGGCTGAAACTTACAACTTTGTCTTGAGAGGAAGTAGGGCTCTACCATTAACAGCAATTGTGGAGTGTATTTTCACGGGAACTCTGAAGTATTTCAGAGACAGACTCCAGATGGCTCAGATGCATATCATGAACAACCCAAACACGAGGTATTGTTCAAAGATCATGCATTACATGGATGCCAAACCTTCCAACCGGATTGGAACAGGAGATGAGGTAAAGACACAGGAGGTGAGGATAGGCAACGAAGCCTGGCCAACGTGTGAGTGCACGTGCAATAAACCCAAGCTGTTGCATCTGCCTTGCTCTCATGTACTAGCTGCATGCGGGCTGATGGGTATGGATGCGATCTCGTTTGTGTCTCCTTATTTCCTCAAGGACGCGATGGTCAATACGTGGACAGGAGAGATGATGGGATATAGGGCATGGGGAAATTTCAATAAAGTAAATCCAGGTGAAAGGGTTTACATCCCATCCTGTCTTGATGAGGACAGGCAGGAAGGCGACAATGTCCGCATCCGTAATGATATGGATGAATCAAGCGGAGGCCCTACTAGGCAATGTTTTACGTGTAATCAATTTGGTCATATAGACACCAGTTGCCACATCTTCGGATCGGTGGAGCTGCTCGTGGACGTGGCAGAGGAAGAAGAGGCAAGAGGAAGAAGAGGCAGAGAGGACATAATCAATTTGTAATATGTGTGGAACTATGTCTTAAATTTGTAATATGTGTGGAACTATGTCTTAAATTTGTAATATGTGGAACTATGTCTTAAATTTGTAATATGTGTGGAACTATGTCTTAAATTTGTAATATGTGTGGAACTATGTCTTAAATTTGTAATATGTGTGGAACTATGTCTTAAATTTGTAATATGTGTGGAACTATGTCTTAAATTTGTAATATGTGTGGAACTATGTCTTAAATTTGTAATATGTGTGGAACTATGTCTTAAATTTGTAATATGTGTGGAACTATGTCTTAAATTTGTAATATGTGTGGAACTATGTCTTAAATTTGTAATATGTGTGGAACTAATGTGCAGATGGCGGGATCTTTGTTGAATGCTGACATAGATAGAAAGCACCGATCAACTAACCCGGGGTCCTTGAAGCACCTAGTGACTCGCACTCCCATTTCGAACTGGTGTATACATCCTGATTGGCTTCAGAGGCATGTGACATTTATTTCTCTTGTTGTTGGGATATTTATGGGCCAATGTGACTAAACTGTTCTGCTTTCTTCTTATGTAGATTGAAGTGGGCTGGGCTCTTACCATTCGTTCGTTTGGTTGAGGCCACTAATATGGAGGTGATAGAAGGGCGACTACTTGGGTTCCAGACTAGTCGCTTACAGTACGACTCGTCTTTACTCACGTGCTTGGTGGATCGATGGAGGCCCGAGACTCACACTTTCCATTTTCGATGGGGAGAGATGGCTCCTACCCTTCAGGACGTCTCGTACTTGCTGGGACTTCCGTTGGCTGGCGTGCCCATAGGCCCAGTGGATCCACCGGCAAATTGGGCCCAAGAGATGGCCCAACGATTCTTTGGCATCCGCGATGGAGCTCTGGCCTTTGGCCATGACAATCATGGGCCAAAATTTGGATGGTTGGAGCAGTATCAGGTGTGTTTCATTTATTTGTTCTATTTTGTTGGAGAAGTATCATGTACTGAAAACTGTTCTATTTGCCAATGCAGATACAGAGGTTTGGGTTCCCGGCCACTCCGATGACTGCCCCACAGATTACACGCAGCCTGGAGGCATACCTTATGTGGCTGCTCGGGAAGGTGATGTTCACTGAGAACCACGTGTCGACCATTAGTGCGCGATACATCCATTTTGCTAGAGGGATCGCGGAGGCGACGCGTGTGAAGAATGCACACAGTGGAGTTGGGGTTCAGCTGTCTTAGCAGCTACGTACCGAGGTATGTGCAATGCTTGCCAGTTAACCAAGGACAGTTCTGCCTTGCTAGGATGCCCATTGTTGCTGCAACTGTGGTCGTGGGAGAGGTTCCCTATCGGCCGTCCAGATGTAAGTGTCAACCAAATAGTCGGCAACCAGGAACATGAAACAATTGTCTACCAATCTGACCTGCTATTCGACGAAGAGCAAATTGATTTGCCTACATTTGGCACTCATGGACCCGTCGCAAGGTCGTGTAATGTCTTAATAAATTGCACTTCTAGTACTACAATATGAAAGTTACTAACAACTATTTTGTCATGCAAAGGTCGTTTCGCGGAGAGCAAGTCGTTAGATGCTATCCATCGTTCATGAAAGCGATTCGACACACTGAAAGAGGATGTCGTGATTTGGGAGCCGTACACCCTGCAGACACGACACGCACGATATCCTGGAGGCATATCTATTATGTGCACTAGAGATCGAGAGTACTGGCTGACTACATCCAAGATCATCTTTGATTGCCAAGTTGAGGAGATGTCTCAACAGAGGGTCATGCGACAGTTTGGTCTTTGCCAGATGGTAGATCCCCCGCGTCCGGATGTTCCCCTTCCAGATGTCGTGCATGCGTAAGTAAATATATGTACATAAGGAACGCATCTTATACTTCATCTATGTTCTTTAATGATGGTCTAACAATTTCTAATGACAGGTACTCTCAGAGAAGTAGCAAGACTGCCACTCAATGGCTCCAACGGGTGGGGATTTACGTCAACGAGTGGCGTAATGCACCTACACAAGTGTGGCACGCCCGTTTGATATGGAGCTATTCCACGGATACCTACAGAGGTACATGTCGATGACAAGGCTACGCCCCATTCCACACGCACATGACGATGAGATATACCCAGCTACCAACACCGGAGTCCGCATACCGGTAAGTACTTTATTTAGAGCACAATAAACATGAGTGCCTATGTAGTGCATACCTAACTATGAGAAAATGCAGGCCGACATGACGTGGGAGCTACAACCGAGGTGGCTCGGTCAGACGATCGCTTTCGACCGTTCCTCTTGTGCCCCGTCAGCAGGCTCAGTCCTTTGCCCGGCGGGTCGAGGAGAAGCTGCGGCGTATCTACGCGGCCATCACGTGCACCAGCGTCTCAGACGTCGTTCAACACCGAGAAACACAACTCCCACCGCGTAACTCGGTGGAGGAGCGCGGCCCACGTCGATCCACAGCCACCGCGCGTCACTTTCGGTGGAGGAGCGCGCCACGTCGATCCATGGAGCAGCCACCTTCTCCGCACCATGCCGGAGGATCGGGACGACGAGAGCATATTTCTCCACCACTCCGCGGGCCTCGCCCACGACTCTCACAAAGAAGCGCCGAGAGCACCACCTGCATCAGCCGGAGGCTCGGGTGGCAGCAATCACGGTTACTTCGACCGGTTGCAGAACCAGATTACTTTGAACAATGGCAGATCGCCAGCCGATCCCTTACATGGACTTTGCTTATCGACCACAATCTCATCCCGAGGGTAAGCGTGTCCCTTCCTACTATTATTAGATGCAGATGTCATTGTTCAAGATTTAATTTCTTGTACACTAGCAGGAGACTCCGTTACATGGGACAAGATCTTGAAGACCGTTATCGCCAGACACAAAGACGAAAGCGGTGTAGACGGTTTAGTCAAGATCAACAAGGTACTCCACCACCTATCCCCACACGTAATACACAGGATCAAGGTGAAGGGTCAATCGCACCTCGCCGTGATGTGATTCCACCCCACGATATGGATGGAGTACACCGAGGCCTCCGCCACCTCGCCGTCGACACCGTGATATCTACTTATGTATCGTCATTTACCTATCTATGTATGAGACATCGTTCTATTATTTCATGATTTTATTCAGCAAACTACTCAACATAACTTGCAACATAACTTGTGGTACATAAATAAGAGTCCTATCTATCCCTAGCATGATGCCTTTCCCTTTCCCTTCGATGATGCCTCGCCTTTCCCTTGACGATCCTCGCACTTGCTCTTCTTGGCTCGATTTCTTCTTCTCCCGCCTCTTGTCCCACTCAGCTCTTGCCGTGCTTCCAACGGGTGGCGGCATGAAGATATCATCCTCATCTTCGCTCTCTTCTATCCAGGCCCCTCGTGCCACAACCTGCTCCGTCATGTCGCCTTGACTCTTCTTGGCTCGCTCTTTCTTCTTCTCCTGCCTCTTGTCCCACTCAGCTCTTGCCTTGCTTCCAACCGGTGGCGGCATGAAGATATCATCCTCATCTTCGCTTTCTTCTATCCAGACCAAGGTGTATTAGCCACCTCCATCATGCGAGCTTCACTCTTGAAGGTGAGCTTGTCCCACCTTGCCTTGATCCCAGAAGCTCGCTGCACCTGATTTGGGGTCTTCGCCCACCCTCTTAGATAAAGTGACTTACCAAGTGTAACGAGAGCATCATGGTTCGATACCAACATATCCCATCGGCTGGTTTATGGCCTATCTCAACAGTTCGGCTATGAAGAAAAGCCCAATGGACATATCTACAGCCGGGAGACGCTCGGTCATAGTGGAGAGGAGTGGAGGAAATGCGAGAGCAAAAGGAGAGAGGAAATGAGAGAGTAAGAGGAGGAAGAGATGAACTGGGTTAAAGGATACATCCTGCTGTCGGATTTATAGAGGCACCGAACCGAATAGGCGGGAAAAAGGAGGAAGTCATGGCGGAAAAAGAGGCGGAAGTCATGGCGGGTAAAAGAGGACGGAAGTCGGCGGGAACAAAGGGCGGGATTATGGCGTGAAAAATTTGCCGAGTAACGGCGGGAAAAAATGGCGGGGAGTACCGGCGGAAGAAATCGGCGCGAAGGATTGCCGAGCGGACGATTATTCAGCCAAGGGGGGGAGCACTGGTAGTCGTCTGTTCAAGGGACGACGCGCCCTGTCGTCTGTTCAAGGGACGACGCGCCCTGTCGTCCGTTCAAGCAACGACCCACTCCGTCGTCCGTTCAACGGACGACGGACAGACAGATTTGAAATTTTTCTATTTTGCGTATTATTTGTGAAAATAAATAAAAAAATGTATTATTTAAAAAAAATTAGCAAAGTAAAGTACTTGACGGTTCCGTCCGTCTGGCGGAGCCGACATATCTTTGTCGTGTTCCTCCTTTGTCGTGTGTGATGACTCTTTACCGTGTATTCGTTCTTTGCCGTGTGCCTTCTCTTTGCCGTGTCCTCTTTCTTTGCCGTGTGCCTCAACCTTTGCCGTGTTGATCATCGTTGCCGTGTGCATTCTCGTTGCCGTGTGTGTGCTCTTTGCCGTGTGCCCGTGTGGGGGGACACATGGAAACGTTCACTCCTTTGCCGTGTGTCTGCTGCGCACTGCACACGGCAAAGGCCCAGCGACATTGCCCAGCGGCGTCATTTTTCAAAAAAAAAATTGTTTCCAGTCATTTTCTGCAATTTAAAACATAATATATATATATGATCTACAGATCATCAACAACAATAATATACTCATGAACAACAATAATATACTCATCAACAACAACAATATAATCATCACCAACACCTAAATGCATCACCAACACTAGCAAACATCATCACCACGAAAGCAAGAGATTTCACAAATATTACAAGTGTCAAATGCTAGTGTTTATTCTTGCCACAAGTGTCAAATACTACCAAGTGCATAACCAACAAGTTATAAGACCTAAACTAGACAAATATTACAAGATCATCAACTCCGGGTGCTCCACAAGCTCATGCTCCATCGTGAGATCCTACAAGTTCAAGACAAGTACATAAATATGACAAGTAAAATCATCAATATGTACAAGTTTCTAGGCAAGTTGATGGAAATGGCAATAACATGGGATTTTGACGAGTCTCATGGCAAATTACATCAATATGACAAGTAAAATCACGAATATCTACAAGTCCCATGACAAGGCTAGAATTTCTATAAGTGTCATGGCAAGGCTAAAATTTCTACAAGTGTCATAGCATGGCTAAAATTTTGACAATGGCATATAATTATCTACAAGTGTCATGGAATTGCTAAATTTGCTATAAGTATCATGGCAAGGCTAAATTTCCTACAAGTGTCATGGAATTGCTAAATTTTCTATAAGTATCATGCCAAGGCTAAAATTTCTACAAGTGTCATAGCATGGCTAAAATTTCTACAAATGCGATGGCATGGCTAAATTTGACAAGTATAAGAAAACAAACCTGGAGGACCCTGATTCAGCCTCCGTACGACCGATGGATTGTTGACGGTGAAAGACAGCGGCGCCTGGTTGTTCGATCCACCCGCGGACCCACCAGGCGGCGGCATCGCATTGTCCATCTGCAGCATTGGAAATTGTGAGCATTAGACAATAAGGCATGATTGAAAATTGCGAGCATTGGACAATAAGACACTTGATCACTTACCCACGAGAAGGCAAAAGGAGGAGTGGGAAGAGTCCCTGGTTGAGAATTGAGGAGCATTTGCTGTGTCATCCACCGCATCATCTACCCCTGTTGCTCCAGCAACCCCTGCTGATGGGCCATCTGCTGCTCTAGCTGCTCGGCCGCCTCTCTGAGTGCCCTATCAGTGGCCATCTCCTCCTACGTCGTGTCGCCACGATTAGATGAACATTGCAACAAAAACATGTAGTAAAACATAGATGACCGAGGAAGAACATACCCGTAACTGCTCGAGAGCTACAACCGAAGGCCGTGGGCGGGTCTTTATAGCAGGCTGGTCGCTCGTCCTACCACGCCGGACCTGGAGCATAGATGGAATGGTCTTAGGGTCGACGAACCCGTGACCGGTCCATAGGCGACCATTCTTCTGGCATTCTCCCGCCAGCAGGGCGGTCTCAGGGTTAGAATCTTCTCCATGCACCTCCTTGTACTTCTCAGGGTACTTCTCACCCCGGAGCCTGGCTCCCTCGTTCATCCATAGGCTCCCGTTCCTAGGCTCTTCCAACGTGCGTGTCTTCTTCCAAACGGCAAACACGGATGGCTCTTGACCTATCTTTATTTTCTGCACAAAAGAGCATGAAGTTAAGTGAAGGGGGACTCCAAAGGGCGAAGTAAAGAATACCATTACAAGCAAGAACAAATAAAGCATTTTCTCACCTCTTTTTGCCTAATATCATTGTCACAAAGTACATATTTGGACAAAGTTCTAAAGAGGTTTGGAATGGAAGATAGCAAGAAAGGGTTCTTGCCCATGTTGCCCAATACGACCTTGAGTAAAACTCAAAGTCCAGCAACGGCAGAAGATAGAGAAAGGATGAGTAAGACTCCCTATGCCTCAGCCATAGGATCTCTAATGTATGCCATGCTATGTACTAGACCCGACATTGCATATGCTGTTAGTTTGACTAGCAGATATCAAAGTGATCCAGGAGTGGATCATTGGACAACGGTCAAAAACATCCTTAAGTACTTGAGAAGAACTAAGGATATGGTTCTTTCTTATGGAGGTGATGAACAACTCGTTGTTAATGGTTACACCGATGCTAGTTGGAACACCGATCCAGATGATTCTAAATCTCAATCTGGATACGTATTTACTTTGAATGGTGTCGTGGGAATGGTCACGGCAGATGCTGCAATTGGCAGCGAGTAGTAGAACGAGGGGCAAGGGCGGCCAGCCATCTGCGGTGCGAGATGAGGGCGGAGACGAGGTTTTACCTGTGTTCGCCCGGAGGGTAAAGACCTACTCCTGCTAGATTGTATTATGAAGGTGGTACAATGGGCGAGCTCGGCGGCTAGGCGGCGAAACGCTCGAGTGTATGATGGAACGTATCTCTACACGCCCGGCAGGGAGGTTTATATAGGCTCACCTTCCCTAGGGTTTACATATCTCAACCGAATCAGTTAAAGCTTGATTTTCGTTTAACCTAATCCATTGGGCCTATCTATCGCCTGGGCCTTGACTTCCGCCGCTTGGATCCTCGCTGGCTTCGATCTCGCCGTCTCGCGAGCCCACTCGCCGATTCTTGCGCGATCGGAAACGCCCTGCTGGGTATACCTGAGGCACATCCCCATCGAGAGTCCCCGAGGCCGCCGTCGATTAGGCGCGGTGGCTGCGGCGATGGAGTATACGGCTTTAGTAGACATCGGTCGAATCGTCGGCGGGCTCCTGTATAAAGGAGAAAACTAGTCATCCAGGTCGAAGCTTTGGCGAATCGAGTCGGCGAAACACTGCCATAGTGATCGGGTTGGCGAGCCGAGTGGCTGAAGTTGGACCGTTAAACGTGGTCAAACTAGCCGTTGGGGTAATCCAACGGTAATTTTTGGCGTAATCATCGCGCGGTAACGGTTCCCTGATTTGGCGGGCAACAACCGCTATATAAGGGGAATGGCAGGCGATCAGAAAACCACCTTCTCACCATTCCTTCCGATTGCGCGCACCTTCGCCTCCCTTCGCATCGCGATCCAGCCGACCGGAAATCCCCCGACCCCCCCACAAATCCTTCCGCCATGGCCCTCTCCACCGAACCTTGGGGTAGATCTAAGTGTACTAGGGCGCAACTGGCTTCCTTTGAGGAGGTCGGGATCCTGCGAGCCGGCTGCTGGTGCATCCCCGCGGCCGGAGAGGTGACCCCGAGCCCGCGCGAGAGGGAGTTCATCTGCTTCACCAGTCATCTAGAACGGGGGCTAGGATTCCCCACGTCCCTGTTCTTCCGGCGCTTCTGCGCCTACTATGGGATCCAACCATCGGATCTGGGTCCTCACAGCATCGAGCAGCTCGCCATCTTCGTGGCGTTCTGCGAGTGCTACTTGGGCTGCCGGCCCTACTTCCCTCTCTGGCAAGATCTGTTCCACGGACGGATCAGCCGCGAGGAAGCAGGCGGCCCAATGCTTGCCGCGGGCGGCCTAACTTTCCAGCTGAAGTCGAAGGCTTCGTTCTTCGACCTGATGCTGCCCGCCAAGGCGGCGAGCGACTGGAAAAAATCTTGGTTCTATGTTGCGAGGCGACCCCGGAGGGCGAGACGGCGATCCCATGGTACTCCGCCAACCGGTCCGAACCGCGCCATCTTCAAGCCGGCAAGCTCCCCAGCGACCAGCGGATGGTTGTGGACGAAATGCTCCAAACCATCCGCGGTCTAAAGAAGAGGGGCCTCCAGACGATCAACCTGTGCAACTGCTGGCTCGAGCGGCGGCTCGTCCCGAGTGCGCACTTAGGAATTTTTTGATTGCCAGTCCCCGAGTGCGCACTCGCTGAATTTCAGCGGGTGGGCGCTGAGGATGTTGCTTTGATTAACTGTTTGAACAATGTGCAGGGTCTGCAGCGTGAATCATCTGACCGATTGGCAGCGAAGCACCGCGCGGAGAAGGAACTGGCAGCCGTCCAGGAGACGAATAAGGGGCTGCAGGCGGTTGCTGCGAAGGCGGAGGAAGCTCGCCAGGGATTTGTCCCCGCGGGTGAATTGGCGGCGGCGCAATCGGCTTTGAGCTCGGCTGAAAAGCGGATCGCCGATCTCGAGCGCGAGCTGCGGGAAGCGAAGGAGGAAGCGAGCTCGGCTGATGGGCGAGCCAAGGCCGCCATTACAGCCGCCGAAGAGGACCATAAAGTGTCGGACGCCCTTGTTGCTGGGCTTCAGGACGACCATACTTCGCTTCAATGCTTCATCACGGATCTCGCCCGCCCGTTGATTGGTAAGTGCATCTGCCTCACAAGATGGCGTGTGCCTTTTGTGATGTCCGTCGTACTCATTGTTGTCTTCTACTCAGGTCGCATCATTGATAGCGCGAAGAGGCGAAGCTCGACGCGGCAGTGTGGCCACTCTCGTCGACTCGGCGATGTTGTCGGCGACGTGCATCCGAGCCTATCTCCAGGAGATATCACCCACGGAAGTAATTCCCAGCGACCTCGTCGAGGTGTGGAGGTACTTGGAGAAGGCGCCCGCGGTCGTTGAGTTCATGACGCGATCGGCGTTTCGGCGCGGAGCAGCGACGACGCTTAGCCTTGGACTTGCGCACTTCCCGGAGGACTTCGACCTTGACAAAGTAGCGAGTGGCTACCCGTCGTCGACTGGCGCAGTGGAGCTTTCCGAGGTGCTCAAGTTGACGAACCGCGCCGCGATGTACTCCGGGCGTGTCTGGGCGATGGGCGACCTCCTTCCGTATCAGGAGACGGTCGTCGCGCCCAACGACCCCGAGCCGCAGCATCAGGACTTCAAGGTCGAGCAGCCTTTCCGCGCAGGGATGGCGGGTGAGTTGACGACCTACCCGTCGAACCCGTACACGCCGTTCATTCGCAATCGCCGGGGTGCTGGCGAGTCGTCGTCGAAGCCTGCAGAATAGAGTAGTTTGCCCTGAGGCGTTAGTAGCAGCTCTGCCGTATGGGCATATTTTGTAATTTGAGACAATGCGACATGCTATTGAATGAGACATCGTGTCTGTTTTGGGATTTGTCATGTGTTTTGTGATTGAGGTTTGAACGAGTCCCTGAGCGCGTCCGCCCTTTTGCGGGGTTTACCTCGTCTGTGATATGTTTGTTGTTTTTTGAATGTTTTGTTATTGTGGTCTACTCGCCCGGACTCGAAGAGCCAGTCGCAAGGCGACTCCCTTGAACGCTCTGTACTTCACCGTTTTCCCTTGCGCGAACGGGGTCGGGTGGCCGAGTCCCCGAGCGTGGTACTTGGTTGTTCTAGGCGCGACTTGAGGGTGGGTGAGGACTTGGCGCGTTAATTTGGGCGCATCACTCCTGCCTGGCCCGTTGGGTCAGTCGCGTGGCGAGTCCTGGGCACGCTCTCCCACTTGGCGTTTTTCCCGAGCCGCTCGCGATGGACTGGTCGTCAGTCCCCGAGCGTGGTACTTGGCCGTTCGAGTCGCTATGTCGAGGATGCGGAGGACCATGGTCGCTGTAAGAAGCGAAGGCAGTTGTCTTGGCTCGTAGAGAGCCGGTCGAAGCGACTCCAATGGGGCTCCGGGTAGGCGTTTTTCATGGACGATGCAAGACCTGAGGTGACTCAGTGCTCTCGCACCGCACTACTTAGCCGTGCCGATCGCTGTACCAAAGGTTGACTTCTGCGGTTAGCTTGACGCTGTTATTACGAGTGCGAGTGGCACAAGACACGGAGAGTAGGCGCAATTTGCGGTAACCGATTCTTTTTATTTCATAGCGACTGGGGAGTACATATGTGGGGTTCTAGGGGTAGAACTTCCGTAGGAGGTTTACATTCCATGGTCGCTTGACGTCGAGTTCGCCGTCCCCGCGGACGTCGATGAGGTAGTAGGCGTCGTTGCCGAGTACTCGCCCGATGGCGAATGGTCCCTCCCACGGAGGGAAGAGCTTGTGCATGCCCTTCTTGTCCTGGATGAGGCGCAACACTAGGTCGCCTTCCTGGAAGGTGCGAGTTTTCACCCGCCGGCTGTGGTAGCGGCGGAGTCCCTGCTGGTAGATGGCGGTGCGTGACCGAGCGAGGTCACGTGCCTCGTCGAGTTGATTGACTCCGTCCCGGCGGGCGAGTTCGTTCGCAGCCTCCGTGTAGTGGCCGACCCTCGGCGAGTCGTGCTCAAGGTCGGTGGGCATGACTGCCTCGGCACCGTACACCATGAAGAAGGGGGTGAATCCTGTCGACCTGTTAACCGAGGTGCGGATGCCCCAGATAACGGAGGGTAGATCCTCGACCCAGCACCCGGCGGTGCGCTCGAGTGGTACTTGGATTCGCGGCTTCAGGCCGTGGAGGATGCTTTGGTTGGCCCGTTCCGCCTGGCCGTTAGATTCCGGGTGGGCGACCGACGCGAGGTCGAGCTGGATGTGGTGCTCTTCGCAGAATTCGGCCATGGATCCTTTGGCGAAGTTGGTGTCGTTGTCCGTAATGATGCTGTTTGGGAACCCGTAGCGATATATGAGCTCGCGTAGGAATTTTGTGGCGGTCTTCCCGTCGCACTTTCGGACTGGCTTGGCCTCCACCCACTTTGTGAATTTGTCAACCGCGACCAGGAGGTGGGTGTAACCTGAGGGAGCCTTCTTGAAGGGTCCTACCATGTCCATGCCCCATACGGCGAATGGCCAGGTGATGGGGATTGTTTTGAGCGCTGAGCTCGGCACGTGCGTCTGGCTGGCGTACTTCTGGCACTCGGCGCACCGCTGGACAATGTCGACGGCATCGGCGTGTGTGGTAGGCCAGTAGAAACCATGCCGCATAGCCTTGGCGACCAGAGAGCGGGCGCCGGTGTGGTGGCCACAGTCGCCGGAGTGGATGTCGTGGAGGATCTTGTGTCCTTCGGCGGGCTGGACGCAGCGTTGGAATACGCCGGTGACGCTGCGCTTGTGGAGCTCGCCGTCGATGATGGTGTAGGACTTGCATCGGCGTGCGATCATCCTAGCGTCCGTCTCGTCTGCCGGCAAGGTGCCGGTCTCCAGGTAGGCGACGTAGGGCTTGGTCCAGTCGTCTGGCTCGTTGACGAGTGCGACCAGGGCTGCCTCCGGTTGTAGCGGGACTCCGATGTCGATCTCCCTCGGGGGAGAGACTGATGGCTTGGTGATCGTGTCGAGGAAGACACCGGCGGGTGGTGCGAGTCGAGCCGACCCGATGCGAGAGAGTGCGTCGGCCTCCTCGTTCTTCCGCCTGTCGATCCACTCGACGGAGTAGCCTGTGAAGTGTCCGCCTAGCTTGTCCACTGCTTGGCGGTACGCCGCCATGGTGGGGGAGACGGCGTCGCAGGTGCCAGCGACTTGCCCAGCGACGAGGTCGGAGTCTCCGTAGCAGCGTAGGCGGTTGACATTCATCTCCCTGGCGGCTCGCATGCCGTGGAGTAAGGCCTCGTACTCGGCCATGTTGTTGGTGCAGGGTGTGAAGTCGATGCAGAGAACGTAGCGGAGCTTGTCGCCCTCTGGGGAAGTCAACACGATCCCTGCTCCTGCGCCGTCTGCATTCTTGGAGCCGTCGAAGTGCAGGCTCCAGTAGTGGAGGTATGGCAGCTTCTTTGGCTGCTGGGCCTCCTCCCAGTCGGCGATGAAGTCTGCTAGAGCTTGCGACTTGATCGCTTTTCATGGCTCGTATTTGATATTGTGGACGCCGATCTCGACGGCCCACTTAGCGACTCGCCCGGTCGCCTCACGGTTGCGGATGATGTCCTGCAACGGTGCTGAGGAGACGATCGTGATCGGGTGCTCCTAGAAGTAGTGCAGCAGGCGCCTCTGCGCTCTGAAGACCGCATATACCAGTTTCTGGTACTGCGGGTATCGCTGGCGCGACTCGGTGAGGACCTCGCTGATGTAGTACACCGGTCGCTGTACTGGGCGCTCCTTTCCTTCCTCCGGTCGCTCGACCACCATGACGGCGCTGACGATGCGCTCGGAGGCCGCGACGTAGACCAGCATGGGTTCTTTGTCGGCGCGGGCGGCGAGTAGCGATGCGGCGAGTAGCACCTTCTTGAGGTCGCGAAGCGCGTCATCCGCCTCCTTGTCCCACTGGAAGGCGGGGTTCTTGCGCATCAGGCGGTATAGGGGCATCGCCTTTTCGCCCAGGCGGGGGATGAAGCGACTGAGAGATGCTACTCGCCCGGCCAGTTTCTGGACGTCGCGCAGGCACTCGGGTTTGCCGAGCCGGGCGATCGTGTCGATCTTCATGGGGTTCGCCTCGATCCCTCGCTTGGAGACGACGTACCCCAGTAGTTGTCCTGCTGGTACACCGAAGGTGCATTTGCCTGGGTTAAGCTTTATCTTGTATTTTCGCAAGTTGGCGAACGTTTCCGCCAGGTCGGCGAGTAGGTCACCCTGGCGAGCGAACTTTACGACCACGTCATCGATGTAGACGTGGATGTTGCGGCCAATTTGGCTCGCGAGGCACTCTTGCATGCACCGCTAGTAGGTCGCCCCGGCGTTCTTGAGGCCGAAGGTCATGGCGGTGTAGCAGAAGGCTCCGAATGGCGTGATGAGCGTCGTCTTCTCGTCGTCCTCAACGGCCATTTTGATCTGGTTGTACCCAGAGTAGGCGTCGAGGAAACATAGCGACTCCGAGCCCGCGGTGGAATCGATTATCTGGTCGATCCGCGGGAGGACGAACTGCTCCTTTGGGCAGGCGCTGTTCAAGTTCGTGTAGTCGATACACATCCTCCAGGTCCCGTTTTTCTTCTCGACCAGAACTGGGTTTTCCAGCCACTTGGAGTATTTGATTGGCCGGATGAAGCCTGCAGCGAGCAGACGCTGCACCTCCTCGGCGATTGCTCGGCGACGCTCTTCATTGAAGGGCCACAGCGACTGTTTGACGGGTCGCACTCTGGGGTCGGCGTTTAGCTTGTGCTCATCGAGCTCCCTAGGTACACTGGGCATGTCAGAGGGCTTCCATGCGAAGATGTCCCTGTTCTCACGGAGGAACTCGATGAGCGCGCCTTCCTACGCTGGGCTCATGCCCGTCCCGATCGTCACCGTCTGGCTGGAGTCGCCTGGGACCAGCTCGACGGTGCCGGTGTGCGTCGTTGCCTCGAAGGTTGAGGTGTTTGCGCCCTCCGAGTTGGGCTTCTTGAGTATGGTGGGGTCATCGTTGTTGACCCCTCGCGTGCCAGCGAGCTCGTCGGCGTTGGTCTCTGCGCGATGACGTCGCCGAAGTTCGGCTCCTTTGGCCTTGCACTCCGTGGCCATGTCGGGGTCGCCGTTGATGGTGATGACGCCGCACGGCCCAGGGAGCTTCATCGCGTTGTACGCGTAGTGGGGCGCTACCATGAACTTGGCGAACGCCTAGCGCCCCAGAACGTAGTGGTAGGGGCTGTCGAAGGGCACCAGCTCGAAGACGATCCGCTCGGTGCAGAAGTTTGCTGGTGTGCCGAAGGTGACTGGCAGCGTGACCTTGCCGGTCGGGTACGCGTTCCGACCGGGGACGATGCCATGGAATGTGGTGTGGGTCATTTCGATCATCGACTGCGGGAGCCGCAGCCGCCTGAAGGTGTCCAGGTACAGGATGTTGATGGAGCTGCCGCCGTCCATCAATGTCTTGCGGAGCCAGTAGTCGCCGACCTTAGGCTTGACCACCAGGGCGACTCGGCCTGGGTACTCGATGCGTGGCGGGTGGTCTTGGCAGCTCCAGGTGATGGGCTGCTCCGACCAGTTGAGGCGGGGAGCCCACGAGCCACCGCGTTGGCGGCGGCGCGGCGATGACCTTCTTCTCGCGCTTCGTGTTGAAGCCTGTGAAGGTGTGGAGCGAGCCGGCCACTTTGCCGAATTTTCCGCCGTTTGACGGGTCGTTGTCGGGGTCCTCCCGTGCTCGCCGTGCCTTCTCGATTTCCCTGAGGGTGTGGCAGTCGGCGGTTGTGTGCGTTTCGGGCTTCCCTTCCCTGCTGTGAAACGCACAAGGTTGGCTAAGGAGGGCCGCGGGGTCGAACCTTGGCTTGGCCTTGTAGTTGCCGCCGTCGCGGCGTTGTCCTCCGTCGCGGCGGGAGCTCTTGGGCTCGCTTTGTGCGTGCCCGACGTTGGCGACGAAGTCGAATCGCCTGTCACTGCGGCGCTTGCCGGTGAGGCGAGTGTTGCTGTAGCATAGGTGGGACCGTCGTCCGCTGTCGTTGCCGCTCGTGCGGCGTTGACCTCCCGACTCGTCGTCGGTTTCCTGGTTTGGATCCTCCTCCGCGTACCGTTTGGCGATCTCGAGGAGGTCCGGTATGTTGTCGAGGGTGCGAGAGTGTCGCTTAAGCCTTGCGACCAGGGGCTCGTAGCGGCACGAGGTCTTGAAGCAATGGATCGCGGTGTCCGGGTGGATGCCGACCGCGTTGTACCAGAGTTCTTGCCACCTTTGGACCCAGTTGCGGGTCGATTCGCGGGGTCCCTGGACGCATCGCTCCAGGTCCTCGATGGTGGTGGCGCGGGTGTAGGATCACTCGAAGTGCCTGATGAAGGCGTCGCGCATATCCTCCCAGGAGTCGATACTATCCTGGGGGAGGGTGTTGATCCACTGCCTGCATGTCCCCTCCATAATCAGGGGGAGGTAACGGGTGGCTAGCAGGTCGGTGTGGCCTGCGATTCCCATCGCCATGAGGTATGTATCGAGCCAAACGGCAGGATCGTACGAGGGGTCGTACTTTTCTATCTCCTTCGGCGCCTTGAAGTTTGGCGGGTACTTCTCGCCTCGGATCATTGGTCCGAAGCACTTGGGGCCGAGTCGGTGGCGACCCCATGGGCTCGCCATCGCGGCGATTGGTTAGGTGTGTCGCGGTCGTCGGGGCGTCTTGCGCCAGCTTTGGTTGTTGATGATGTGGGTGTGGGCGTCAATGGGTTGACCGTTGGCGGCGACGAAATTGGTCGCTGGCCTGGGGTCGTTGGTGGAGAGTGCCGCGTTCGCGGGTCGGTGTTGGAGCTGCAATGGCTCCGGTGGCGGGCAGTTGAGGGTGTTTGCCGCCATTGGGCGGCCGCTTGAGGCGCTCGCTTCTCGAACGCAGTATACTTGACCCGAGTCGGCGCGCGTTTGCTGCTCGGCGGCCTTTGCGGCGGGGCCACACGTCTTGGATCTGTAGGGCGCCGTCGTCGATGGCCGTGATGTTGTCGGCTGCTGCTCGGCCTGCCACGAGGTTGTCCATCGGGGTGGAGAACAGTGGGAGGTCGTTTGCGTCTCGCTCCCGTGAGGAGACTACTATCCGCGGCTGGTCCCTGGGAGGTGTGCGGTTGGGTGGAGGTGGGGCGCCCATCGCCGTCGACCCTACCGGTGGCCGGGCGCTTCCTCCTGGTGGCGCGTTTTCACAGATCGCGCGCTCGGCCACGCGGGCTGGGTCGTTTTCGTCGTCGAAGTTCAGGGCGCGCCCCTGAACGGTGGGGTTCAGGCGCGACCTGATCCTCTGCTGCTGGTAGCGCGATAGCTCCTGCGCCGTCACCTGCTCGAGGCGAAATTTTTCGCGCTCGGCTTGCTCCTTGCGCACTGCCTCCGCCAATTTCAGGCGGAGTTCCTCGACCTCCGTTGTCGTGGCGTTAGGAGGGATTGGGGTGGATAAGGGGTCCTCCGGCGGCTCGGTGCCGGTCTCCATGTACGCGGCGTGGCGACCGGTACCATCGCGGAGGTCGGCGGAGTTTTCTGACCCGGAGTCAAAGTCGAAGATCTCGAGGATGGAGGGATCCTCAAAGTCTCCCACGTTGGAGACCTGGGTGATGGAGCCCGCGGGTGAAGCCGCGGTAATGGATCCGGCGAGTGACGCCGGGGTCGCCGAGTCGGCGTCGTCGTTGAGGGCCGCGTCTTCTGCGGCCGCTGAGTTTTCGGCCACGTCGCTGTGGGCCGAGTTGTACTCGGAGGCGAGGCGATGAATCGTGCGAATCTCGCTCTCGGAGAGCCGATCGCATGGCGGCGACTCGCGGATGCGAGCCGAGTCCTCCGAGACGATGACGTCGGTGAGGCCGACGAAGAGGCTGATCGTGCCGACCGGCAGGATCACGCTGTGCGTGACGGGTCGCGCCGCCGGGACATAGCTGCTCGGCAAGATTTGGAGCATCTCGCCGATCCCTATCATGCGGCCGGTGGCGACCGTCTCGTTAATGGGCAGATTGGATCTCGCTGCAGAACACCGGCCAGGCCCCACGGTGGGCGCCACTGTCGTGGGAATGGTCACGGCAGATGCTGCAATCGGCAGCGAGTAGTAGAACGAGGGGCAAGGGCGGCCAGCCATCTGCGGTGCGAGATGAGGGCGGAGACACAGGGTTTTACCCAGGTTCGCCCCCCGGAGGGTAAAGACCTACTCCTGCTAGATTGTATTATGAAGGTGGTACAATGGGAGAGCTCGGCGGCTAGGCGGCGAATCGCTTGGGTGTATGATGGAACGTATCTCTACACGCCCGGCAGGGAGGTTTATATAGGCTCACCTCCCCTAGGGTTTACATATCTCAACCGAATCAGTTAAAGCTTCGGTACTCGTTTAACCTAATCCAACTGGGCCTATCTACTCACCTAGGCCTTCGGCTTGCAGTCGCTTGGATCCTCGCTGGGCTTCGATCCAGTCGCCGTCTCGCAGGCCCACTCACCAGTTCTTGGGCCAGTCGGAAACGTCCTGCTGGGTATACCCCGGTAGGCACATCCCCATCAAATGGTGCAACAGTTAGCTGGAGGAGTGCAAAGCAAAGCGTTGTGGCGAGATCTTCAACTGAATTGGAATACATAGCTGCTTCGGAGGCTTCACAAGAAGCGATATGGATGAAGGAGTTCATTACAGAGCTCGGTGTGGTTCCAAGTGCGCTGGACTCAATGTCTATCTACTGCGATAACATGGGCGCCGTAGCCAATGCGCAAGAACCAAGGTCACACAAGAAGCTGAAGCACATCAAGCTATGTTTTCACGCTATTCGAGAACATGTCCAAGATGGTGACATAAAGATTTGCAAAGTACACATAGATCTGAATGTGGCGGATCCATTGACTAAACCTCTCCCGAGGGCAAAACATGACCAACACCAAACTGCCATGGGTGTTCGGTATATTACCATGTAATCTAGATTAGTTGACTCTAGTGCAAGTGGGAGACTGTTGGAGATATGCCATAGAGGAAATAATAAATGTAGTTATTATTATATCTTTGTGTTTATGATAAATGTTTACATTCATGCTATAACAATATTAACCGAAAACATTAATACTTGTGTGATTTGTAAACTAAATTAGAGTCCCTAGTAAAGCCTCTTTATAATACTAGCTTGTTGGTTAATTGATGATCATGGTTTCCTGATCATGAACATTGAGATGTTGTTTACAACAAGATCATATCATTAGGAGAATGGTATGATGGACATACTCCTATAGATAAGCGTAGCATAAAGATCAAGTCATTTTAATAGTTCAATTGCTATAAGCTTTCTTATACATAGTAACCTAATTCCTTCGACCATGAGATCATGTTGATCACCATCACCGGAAGGATGCTTTGATGACATCTAACACCACACCGTAACTGGGTGGCTATAAAGATGGCATTGAGTGTTCAGAAAGTATGGGTTGAGACACATGGATCAAGAGTGGGATTTGTCCATCCATATGACGGATAGATATACTCTGGGCCCTCTCGGTGGATTGTAATCCAATTGGCTTGCAAGCATGTGACTGGCTCACAAGGGATCACATACCACGGGAACGAGAAAAGAGTACTCATCGGTAACGAGGTTGAACTAGGTATGCAGAGATACCGACGATCAAAACCTCGGATAAGTAAACTATTGTGAGATAAAGGGAAATTGGTATCGTATGTAAGTGGTTAATTCGATCGCAAAGTAATCGTAGAAATATGTGGGAGCCATATGAATTTTCAGATTCCTCTATTGGTTATTGATCGGAGAAGTGTCTCGGTCATGTCCGCATAATTCACGAACCGTAGGGAGACACACTTAAGGATTCGATGTTGTTGAGTAGTTACGGAATGATGAGTAAGAGACCGAATGTTGTTCGGAGTCTCGGATGGGATTCGGGATCTCACGAGGATATCCGGAATGGTCCGGAGAAAAAGATTCATATAAGGAAAGTCATGTTTCGGAGTTCGGGAATGATTCCGGTGTTTTCACTAGGAATGTTCTAGAAGGGTCCGGAAGGTCCGACACTGCGGAGGGGAAGGGTACATGAATGTGTCATGACAATATGGAATGGTTGCGTCATGTACTAGGTCACTTGGCTGGGCAAAAATAAAGAGAGAAATCAAATCGAAGTTTGAAAGTCAAACGCCAGTTTGAAAAGTCAAATCTCAAGTTTGCTTGGTGGAGGGAGACTAGGAAACCTACTTGGGGAGGAAGTCCTGTTGGAGATATTCCCAAGAGGCAATAATAAAGTGGTTATTATCATATCTTCATGCTTATGATAAATGTTTACATACCATGCTATAATTGTATTAATCGGAAACATTAATACTTGTGTGATTTGTAAACATAAAAGAGTCCCTAGTAAAGCCTCTTGTTAAACTAGCTTGTTGGTTAATATATGATCATGGTTTCCTGATCGTAAACATAGAGATGTTATTAACAACAGGGTCATATCATTAGGAGAATGATGTGATGGACATACTCCTATAGTTAAGTATAGCATAAAGATCAAGTCATTTAATATAGTTCATTTGCTATAAGCTTTCTGATACATAGTAACCTCATTCCTTCGACCATGAGATCATGCTAATCACCATCACCGGAAGGATTCTTTGATGACATCAAACACCACATCGTAACTGGGTGGCTATAAAGGTGGCATTGAGTGTTTAGAAAGTATGGGTTGAGGCACATGGACTGAGAGTGGGATTTGTCCATCCATATGACGGATAGATATACTCTGGGCCCTCTCGGTGGAATGTCATCCAATTAGCTTGCAAGCATGTGACTGGCTCACAAGGGATCACATATCACGGGAACGAGAAAAGAGTACTTATCGGTAACGAGGTTGAACTAGGTATGCAGAGATACCGACGATCAAAACCTCGGATAAGTAAACTATCGTGAGACAAAGGGAAATTGGTATCGTATGTAAGTGGTTCATTCGATTGCAAAGTAATCGTAGAAATATGTGGGATCCATATGAATTTCCAGATTCCTCTATTTGTTATTGATCGGAGAAGTGTCTCGATCATGTCCGCATAATTCACGAACCGTAGGGAGACACACTTAAGGATTCGATGTTGTTGAGTAGTTATGGAATGATGAGTAAGAGACCGAATGTTGTTCGGAGTCTCGGATGGGATCCGGGATATCACGAGGAGATCCGGAATGGTCCGGAGAATAAGATTCATATAAGGAAAGTCCTGTTTCAGAGTTGAAGAATGATTCCGGTGTTTTCATCGGGAATGTTCTAGAAGGGTCCGGAAGGTCCCAAGACCGAGGAAGGGTACATGAATGTGTCATAACAAGTTGGAATGGTTGCATCATGTACTAGGTGTCATCACTGAGCAAAATAAAGGGATAAATCAAATCCTAGTTTGAAAAGTCAAACGCCAATTTGAAAAGTCAAACGACAAGTTTGCTTGGTGGAGGGAGAGTAGGAAACCTACTTAGGGAGGAAGTCCTACTCCCTCCACCCGACGCCCAAGGAGGAGGAGTTGGAGGAGGACTCCCTCCTCCCAACCGCGCCTCCCTCCCACCTATAAAAGGAGGGGCAGGGGTGCCCCTCTTCCCTACACCTCTCACACCCCAAACCCTAGCCCCAAGTCGCCGGCCACCTCCATTGCAGCCGCCGCCTAGGGCATCCTCTAAGTCGCTGAGTTAGGGTTTCCCCAAAATCTAGCCGCCGGCCAATCTCTCCCCTTGGTGCCTCTAAACCCTAGATCGCCAAGGCCCTCTCTCATACTCCACCATACTCGCCCGGCAAGGCGGCTCGCGAGATCTCCCCTCTACTTCCGGTACCACGCCGTCGTGCTGCCGGAATCGCGAGGAGAGTGCTACAACCTCCGATGCCTGCTGGAACAAGGGAGAGGAAGGTCTTCATCGAGTACCGAACGTGTGAACGACTGCGGAAGCGCTGCTGGAACGCAGAGCCGGAAGGATCGTCTACACGATCTTGAGATCAGAAGTGCACGACTACATAACCCACGAGAATCTACTCTCTCTAACCGCTTTGGATCTTCGAGGGTTAGTATTCTATCGACTCGTTGCTACAATCTAGTATATAGATCTTGGCTTGAACATAGATTAGATCTTGATTGTGTGTTCACGCGGTAGAAATTTTTTGTTTTCCATGCTACGAACCCCTACAGTGGTATCAGAGCCGTGTCTATATGTAGATCTGTTGCACGAGTAGAACACAATGGTCATTGTGGGCGTTGATGCTTTTGTTGTCGATTGCTTCTTGTGTACTTTGCATCTTGCGGGATGGTGGGATGAAGCGGCCCGGGCTAACCTTACATGACATCATTCATGAGACTTGCTCCACGCTTGACATGCAACTTGTATTACATAAGTGGCTTTGCGGGTGCCTGTTTTTCCCAACATAGTTAAGATTCAATTTACAACGAGTGATTGACAATACTAGTATCAATGTTGTGGTTCTTGTTCGTAAGTTAGAACGACACTTATTGAAAGCCCCAAACCACGTAAAACATGCAAAGAAAATTAGAGGCGTCTAACTTTGTTTTGCAAGGGTGTGCTGTGATGTGATACGGCCATGATTGTGATTATATATGATGTATGCAATGTTCCTTATTGTAAGTCGGCAACCGGCAGGAGCCATATGGTTGTCTTTTAAATCCGTTAAGTCCTGCATGACTATTATTCAAGATAGTTGTCATAGTTGATGCTGGTGGAAGACAACCATGAAGCAGCGCCATTGACCTTGACGCCACACCGGTGATGATGGAGATCATGTTCGTGCTTGAAGATGGAGATCGGAAGCACAAGAAGAAAGTCCATATCATATCACATATTATGAATTGCATGTGATGTTAATACTTTTATGCATCTTGTATTGCTTAGTTCATGACGGTAGCATTATAAGATGATCCCTCAAGCACACAATTTCAAGTTTTAAAGTGTTCATCCTTAGTAAGCACCGTTGCTAAAACTCGTTGTTTCGAAGCACCACGTGATGATCGGGTGTGTCATATTCTGCGAGTGTATACAACGTGAGCAAGCCAGATTTGCTCATGCGGAAGCTAAAGTTGATCTTGACGAGCCAAGCATGTACAGACATGGTCTCGGAACACAGATCACCGAAAGGTAAAGCATGAGTCATATAGTAGATATGATGAACATGTTGATTGTTCGCCATTGAAGCTACATCAACTCTCATGATGATCGGTTTTGATGTGGTGGATTTGGTTTGTGTGATCACTAAAACAATGTGAGGGATATTGTTTTGAGTGGGAGTTCAACGACAATATGATTAAAAGTTGGACACTATTTATCATAAATTAAATCAAAGTGAATTTGCATAATTGTTGTAGTCATTGGCATCCGTTTACCACCTTGAGCTTAGTTATAATTGAGATGATAGAACTATAGAATTCTAGTTAGTTACTTTACGAACTAGTATCGTATTGTTTTGAAGTGTTAATCTAAAGTTTAAAAGTCCTATTGCAAACTTTCAGTAAGTTCTGGTTACTCCATGAAGTTTAATAATTGGTATTAAATCAAGAGTGACAATTCCAAGTGTTAGTGTATGAGTATCATGTTTGTCTCCATGATTCTTGATATTCAAAGGATTGTCTTAATATCAAGGTTATCTAGGATCTGAAAGAGTTGTTTCAGAAACCATGATGTGTGGAAGATATTGTGATATCTGAAACAAAGTTTTTGTTGCAACATGATAGAGTATAATATGGAAAAGGTCATGTTATCATATTTGATGAGAATTTGCAAAAGGTTGGAGACACTAGTTGTCCTAATCCACCAAAAGGTTTTGAAGAGCAACATTATACTCGCGATTCATCGTTATAAGCTAAAAGTATCTTGATCATGGATAATTCCATGATAAGGGTGAATATTTGATGTAGGTAAAATGTTTACTACACCAAGGGATTACTAAAGAAAGGAATTTTAAAGAACACCAAACATTTGATGATGGTGATCTACTTCAAAGTGCAAGTCCAAAGTCATTGGTATTTAACTATACATGCTTTGGACTATGTGTCATGTATATGGCTCCACTATTGATGTTGATAGATTCTTTCACACAGAAAAGGAAATACTGAAAGAGAATCTCATAAATATATGGCAGAAAAGAAAAGACTAGAATTGTTCAGCTTAAGTATATAGATGATATACATGTTATGGCTGTATTCTTTGCTTATTAAACAATGTGGTTCTTAAGTATTTGATACTGAATTTGTTGGCGTGAATCGTCATACGAAACAACACAATTCATGAACTACAATGGCCTAAGTAACTAGCAAAAGAATATGTGATGATGTTCATCGAGAACAAATAAAGGGTTATTGTGCTTCTTGTTAAACATCAAAGCTTGCCTTCAAGATTTGTTTTATCAGGTATTATGAGAACAAAATTGTTGTTCAAATAATTGCCGTAATCCATAAAAGATGGATGATTCACAAATCTCGTTGGAGAAATCACATCCATAAAACTAGTGCTAAAAATGTCGAAAGACAAATTGATTGAAAAATCACTTAGGAAGTGACATCGCCGTTTAAATTATATTGGAAAGAAAAAGAAACTCCATGTGGGTGGAATTTTGGAGTCTTTTGATTTTGATCAAATGACGCTTGTGAAACTTTCCTAGAGATAATTAAAACTTCGTTCATAGGCCAAAAGGGAACGAATGACTAGCTTATTGGAACTTGTACATATTGTTGTACGAAGTCCATTATGTGTAGTCAAGAGCGATGGATTTCAACTTCATATGCTTTCTCCGAAAATTTGAGTGAATATATGAATATTTACTTAATAAGGATGAAGTATGAAACATTTGAAAAGTTCAAAGACTTTCAAGATGAAGTGCAAAATCATTGTAACAAGAATATAAATAGTTTATGATAAGATTATAAAGGAAGATATTTGAGTTACAAGTTTAGCATAATACCTAAGATTTAAGGAATCGTTCCGTGGATTTGCATTTTTCGAAACACCATAAGAGTATGGAGCATTCGAGATTTGTAATTAAACCTTGTTTGACATGGTAATATCAAAGGTGTAATTCATAAAAAACTGCCATTATATTTTAAAGATTAAAATCTTTAGAGACTACCGTTTTTCCACTGAAAAGAGCTCCATCATAATCCGTTGAAATGACACCATATAAAGTTATGGTTTGGGATAAAACCCAAGTTGTACTTTCTTAAACATTGGTATGCTATGCATAAGAAAGATGTTTGCAACCAAAGTCGGATGAACCTGTCTTTGTATGTTATTTCGAATAACTGTTAAGTATTCCTCCATAACATTGGAGACAAAAGTGTTTGTTACTTAGAACGTCAAGTTTCTTTGAGAAGGAATTTTTCGTGAAAAGTTAAGAGTAAGGACAATAAAACTTTGATAAGGTTAAAGGAACCTTAGCTATTTGTGCAAAGTTGCGCAGCGCCGAAAAGTTTTCCGGAGGCAGCAACAATGCTCATGGCTCACGTGCCTCAAAGGTTGTGGTTACGGAGGTCAAAGTTTCTATTGAACCAAGTAGGTAGAGTAAACATTCAAATACCAAGATTTGAGGGTTGAATCATTATTTGAGAATAATGAACGGACTACATGCAAAGAAGCGATGATGGGCCCTGACTCCGTAAAATGGCTTGAAGCCATAAAATCCGTGATAGTTCCATACACGAGAAATCAAGCTTTGAACTTGAAGGACCCTCGAGAAAGGTGTAAGACCTTACAGTTGTGTTTGGATCTATAAAGAAATAGACATGGATGTTTCACATCTATGAAATAGTCGACATGTTGGGAAAGAGTTCACAACAATGTTCAAAAGTTGACTATGACAAGATTTGATCTTTCATAGCGATATTTAGTCTAGACGGATTAATGTAGCAACCACTACATATAATTTTGTTATGTGGTAGTTGAATAAGCAAAACAAGTTCTTCTAATCGAATTGTTACCTAGGACATGTGCATAACACGGTCCATAGGGTTTTGTTAATTCAAAGGATGCTAAAAGCATATGCAAACTTTAGTTGTTGAAGTAAGCATCGCAGAGTTGGAATCTTCACCATGATGAAACTGTTAAAGGAGTTTAAATTCGTCGGAGACGATGAAGATGCTTGCATTTGCAAGAAATTAAGTGGGAGCGCTAAGACATGTTTCTAGCGCCTGGAGTGGCTGCACCCCCTCCCCCAGGCGCGACCAGTGGTAGGCCCGCGCCTTGCATGGATGTGGGCCCCCCATGCCCCCTCTCCATCTCGTCTTCTGGATCCGTGGATCTTCTGGTGAAATATAATTTTTGGCATATTTTTCGGGATTATTCCTGATAGTTCATTTTCTGCACAAAAACAAGACTCCAAGGTAATTCTTCTGAAAACAACGTCAGTCCGTGTTAGTTGTATCCAAATCACATAAGTTTAGAGAAGAAACAATAGCAAAGTGTTCGAGAAAGTAGATACGTTTTGGACGTATCAGCGACGGCGATGCGGACCCCCGGCGTTTGTAGGTGCTCGCTGGCGGTAGATGCATACTACCACCGGAGAATTACGAAGGCGCCGGAGATGAGGACTTACCATCGGCGAGGTGATTGCCGGCGAGCACAAAAGCACTGGCGATGAGCCTTTTCTGTTCTCCGGTGGTAGGGTTTTCTCTTCTAGTGTTATGCACTTTAGGGGCTAAGCTAGTGAAGCGAGTGGTCTGTACATTGATTGCGCATCCACTTGCTTCACTGACCCCATCTCCGAAAATGGAGCCAGTCCATTGCCACATGCAGTAAATTTCTGAAACCGCAAAAAAAGCACTATATGAGGCAATGTTTGTACTTTCATCCAACTGCCAATCATAATGACAGTGTCACATGCAGTAATTTTCTAGAGATGGGTATTAGCACATAGTATTTTGCCCAAATGGATAGAAAATTAGGCACGATATCTGGTACTAAGGGATCATGTTTGAGATCTATGTTCTTGTTATGTTCTTATGTCCCTTAAATGAGGCATTGTGATGTGTATGTTGCTAGATTCTTTGCTATCATTGATTTGTTTCGTATGCCCATGGTTGTAAAGACGTGGGTCCATGGCCACATGTAGTAACTCTTGTGAAATGCATCGTTTCCATATATGAGGCAATGTAGCTAGCATTTTTCCACTGCTAAGTGTTGTGCTAATTAGTACAAGTGCCGACGATTAAAATGGAAACATGTACTTTAGGGAGGGGTTGGTGAACCCAATGGTTAGTATATTGCTTGTGAATTCGATTTGGTTCGCTAAATCCATCTCTGAAAATTTTGTGTGTCTATTGCCACATGCAGTACCTTTTGGGTACTACAAAACATGCACTATATGAGAAAAAGTCTTTACTTTCATCAACTACCAATGATTACCACTATGCCACCTCTAGTAATTTACTTGATAACCATGCATTTATATCTCTTCACATGCTTTGAAGATTGATGGTCTAGGGGAGGATGCTCACAAAGGATCCAACAAGAGGGTGAAAAGAACAGGAATGCCGGGCAATGTAGGCCACTGGGATGAGGGAGTGACCCCAACCCAATTCTGCAAGGTGATGATGGCATTTTCTTTGGGATTGCTTGCTATTCCTGATGCATTCAAGTCTTACTTTGACAATGATCTAAACAAGATCGCCCTCAAGCAATGACTGACTGTACATGGGACATCACGATCAAGGATGTCAATAGGAAAGCTTGCTTCGATCAAGGGTGGTCGGAATTTTCTATAGCTCACAGCCTGAAGATTGGGTACTTGCTGACCTTCAAGAAGATCCACCCAAAGGTTTACAAGGCGCTCATCTATGACTATAGTCAAGCTGAGACGGTCAAGAGGTGCCTTGGCCACCCGGAAGTATTATGGAGGATCGTCGATGAGGAGTGAGTTTTATATGTTAGCATGTTGTTCTTAGGCAATGTCCTGAACTTTAGTTGTGCGTCCTGACATCAACTATGTAGTGTTGCCACCGTCAGCAATGTATAATCTATTGATATTGTTCTTGGTTTATCTGGTTGGTAACCTCACCTCTCTTCAAAAGAGGTTACCATAGCAGCAATGTTGCAGACAATCAAACACGCTCTAAGTTGCATTAGTAGCGATGGTACTTGTTACCAAACATCAGCAATCCTACCTTAGCTAGTCATATGCAGGCTACCAAACAAGCTGAAGAATATGGTCCAGAGGTTGTTTTCGGTTGGCTCTGCTGGAATTGGCACTGCAAGGATGGGCCTAAAAAGTGGTGAAGCCTACGAAGCACGTCCGTAGTGCGAGGGTGCAGCAAAATGGCTAAGCCCCACACAGGGTGATCATAAATTAACCATGGGCATATTCATTCTAATCCTGCAAACATCTCACCGCTAATATAATAATATGTAAGAAATGGATAACAACTCAAGGTTGGTATACTATTAAATAAACTAAATGTGAGCATATGCGCAAAAAAAGTGAGTTCTTATATTATTAAATAAACTAAATGTGATGATATGCAAAAAATCTTGCCGCGCAAATTCGCGGGTCACTAGCTTGTTGGAATTAAATAAGCTAGTATGGGTGCATGTATTTCACGATTAATTTGAAGTAACAAAAAATAAAATATATATTTGTTAATTATTACAGATAAAGATAACGCAAAATTTGTAGAGTATAAATGAACAACATGACTCATGTCGTCTCTTCTTTAGCATCCCTAGACTCCTACTACCATTTGTCCATGCTCATACAACTTGCGCCTTTTCCTTGCTATCTTCACGCACTACAAGAATCTGCAAATACCGCAAGGGCTACAGAAGGTTTCATTTGGGGTAAGTACGTTTCCTTGCTATCTATATGAAATTAAATGATTTCCATCACTGCTACTCCGCCACCAAATCCAATCGCAGCACTGCATAATTATATGGTTACAAAGTTAGAAACATCCATATTCATAATACTGATGTACTCCCTCCGTTTCAAAATATAAGATGTTTTAGGTTTGTGAAGAAAATAAATCTAGATTTGTTTTAGTACGTAGATTCACTCAAAGAAGTCTAGATTTGTTTTAGTACGTAGGTTCATAATACTTTAGGATGAATCTATACACTAAAAAAAGTCTAGATTTATTTTCTTCACAAATTTAAAATATCTTATATTTTGAAACGGAGGAAGTATACGTTTGGGAGGTGGTTGAGGAAGGAATTTCGTGTATTAGTATTTTAGGTAGTTGGCCGTTGTTGGGTACCGAGATTACAAGGTACTGTATTATCCATGCCAATACAATTATAATATACCTTAATTACTAAGAGATCTCTTCGTTACGTTTATTGAGAGAGGGAATTAATAAGAGTTTCCATAATCATGTGTTCCACCCACATATATACTACTAGATATTCTAGCTAAATAGTTTCTACGGAATAAAGATATATATGAAACACATATAAAATAATTGTTTTAAATTTGAAAAATATGCCAAACATGGAGGCACGTGGTTTCTATTTCTACAACATAAATACCAATTCTCTCTAGCTTCTTTCCCTCTTGGTACATTTTGCTGTCATTGGACCTTCCGTGGAAGTCATCTCATTGAAACATGAGAAGCATTTAAGCTACCCTCTATTGGGTCTCTATCAGTGAACAATGCATTTGATGCTCCTATCAGTAGTTGTATACCTTTAAATGTTCAGTTTGTACCTTATAAATATGAATAAACCTAATATATATTAATATCTTTTGGATTGTTTGCATGTATCTTTGTTCCCGTGGCAACACACAGACATTTTACTAGTAATATAATAATAATAGAGATAGAGATTATATTTGCGAAACATGTTGAGAAAATCTGTTCTTGCCTTTTTGTATCCTTAATGCGAGCGAAATTGTTGGATTCTCCATGTTTCAAGTCAATCCAATTTTCATAGCTGCAAAATAATATTATTTAGCATGTATACTCAAACATCGTGTGTTTCGTTGATCTGCGGAAGAAGAGACGTTACCTATCAGTATCGAAGTTGTACAAACAAGTAATGCCACCCTTTAAAACTGTAACTAACAACGGACACGTACGGTCTGGGAACCAATTTAGCGCAGTGCATCGGCTAGGATAAGGTTCCAGTCCATCCATTTTTCGAATACATGTCTTTGTCTTCACATCCCATATCTGGCAAAAAATGATGGACAAGCATGCGTTGGAGTGAACAAATATCCATATATACAATTACATGTTATCGGTGAGTAAAGATGTCATACTCGAACATTCCCATCCATAGATCCGGTGAGGATGTACTGCCGATCACCATCCGGTTGAAAATAATCAAGACTTATTAGAACCTCATGGCAGTCCAGTATAGCGACAGGGAGAGGTGAAGAAATCTTCCAGATCTGTAAATTTGCAAACATTAACCTTATTGATACAGTACTTGCTCTGGTCCAAACAAAAAGTAAAATTTTCTTATCACTTGATAAAATGCTTTGGATGAGCAGCAACAATTTTATTATCGGAACAGCCAGAGCATATACTTGGCAAGCAAGAATATTTTAAAGTATTATCGGAGTAGAAACATCAAACTTGGCAAGCAAGAAGTAATTCACATGCGTATCATGCATATTTTGCAAGGATATGAGCATGAATATAAACCTTATATTATATTTAAAAATGTCTCTCTCTCTCTATATATATAGGAAAACAGGAACATGAAAGCCAATTAAACCTTTAGTTTATGGTCATAGCCAATACTAGCAAAAGAATTGCTATCCCTTGGGTTAAGAACGAGTTTCTCCACACTGGCTGAGTGTGCCTTCAATTTCCGAATGCACTTCCAGTTAGCATCCCAGTTCCAAAGCTTGATGTGGTGATCCTGGGACGATGACAACAACAATGGCTCACTTGGGTGATCCGCCATCGAGATAACCACACGGTCGTGCGCCTTGAATGTCGTGACCTCGTTATTTGTCACGCATGCACGTATGTGGATCCGCCCATCTAAATCGCCGGCTGAAAACCAGTGCTTGGATGCAATGAACTTTGTGCAACGAAATGTATTACTATGATTTGGAAGTTTCAGTGCTGACACTTTTTCCTGTGCACCAACATTGACAAATCAGTAAATCTAAAGTAATGTAATATATCATAGTCAAATCAGTTCGATCCCTTAAACATTATTAGACTTTCTTGCATCGTATGTGTGCTCCAACTGGCCCTGTAAAAACTACGAGCTGAGGCATAACTTGCACCAACATACCTGGGTTATATAGTTCCAAATTTCTAGCCGACCACCACGACATCCCAAAATCCTGTGTCACAAATAGCATACTTTCAAAATATAATCAATCGGTTTCTATAGAGAGTACTTAAACATTTATTATTGATACAGAGGCAGGGTAGTCAATGTATTTGGCAACTGGATGAATGAGATTGAGGATAAATATGGGACTTTGTTTAGGGTGGGAGCGCTTGCCATTATTTGGTCGCTTTGGCTATGTAGAAATGACAAGATTTTTAATAATATTGTATCTTCTCCCTTGCAGGTTATCTATCGAGCTATGGCTGTTCTCCGATCATGGACTTCTTTACAACGAATGGAGTTCCGCGACTTGTTTGCGGAGGGCTGTAGGCGGCTGGAGGATACGGCGCGAGATATCTTCTCCCGGTATGGATGGCAGCAAGCGCTGCGGATAGATCTTCCTTAGCTAGTTTGAAGAACTGTGTTTTCATTTTCATTATTTTGTAATCCCGTTTTTATTGCCTTGCATTGGTCCGAGACTGTGTGCTTGATCGGCTTGTTGGAATTATGCCCTAGAGGCAATAATAAAGATGTTATTATTATAATTCTTGTTCATGATAATGTTTATATTCTATGCTAGAATTGTATTAAGCGGAAACTTTAATACTTGTGTGGTTTGTGAACAACATCATGTCCCTAGTACGCCTCTATGGACTAGATCATTGATTAATGATGGTTAAAGTTTCCTAACCATGGACATGAGTTGTCAATTAATAATGAGATCATATCATTGGGAGAATGATATGATGGACAGACCCAAATTAAGCGAAGCAATTAGATCGTATCATCGTGTTCATCTTTGCGAAGCTTTTCTTATGTCAAATATTGTATTCCTTAGACCATGAGATAATACAACTCCCTGGTATCGGAACAAAGCTTTGAGATCATCAAACGTCATCCTATGAGAGGGTGATCATAAAGGTGTCTCTCAGGTGATTGGAAAGTACCTGTTGGGTTGTATGTATCGAGATGGGATTTGTCCCTCCCAAGTCGGAGAGATATATTTCGGGCCCACTCGGTAATCGATATCAACACCGCTTGCAAGCATGTGGTTAAGGAGTTAATCACAAAGTGATATCGGATTGTAAAGTACTTTGTGAACGAGATTGAACTAGGTATGACGATCAAATCTCGGCAAGTAAAATATCGCGAGAGGAATATATATATATGGGATTGATTGAATCGCATCGTGGTTCATCCGATATGATCATTGATGAATGTGTGGAGTCAATATGGGTTTCTGATTATTGATAGAAGATCATGTCCGCATATTCTCGAACCCGAAGGGTCACACACTTAACGTGTCTCGACGCTAGGATAGATTGGATAATTGGTTTATGAGTTTTTGTTCGGAGTCTCGTATGGGATCCGAGACATCACGAGAGGTTCCGGAATGGTCCGGAGAATAAGATTCATATAAGGCAGTGTAGTTTTTGGAGTTCAGAATTGTTCCGGTTAATCGCTTCTAGAACCTTCCGAAGGGGACTAACGTGGCCCCACCTTCCGGAGGGGCATGGGCCTATGAGGGAGTGCCTGGCGGGCACAAGGCCCCATAGGGCCCGGCCAACCAAGGGATAAACCCTAATTGGAGCTTCTAGAAGGGGTTTCTTGCCCACTCCTCCCTCCTTGGCTGCCTTGGGATTGGGGGAGGGTTAGGCTGGCACCCACCTCTATATAGAGGGCAGCGCACCACCCCCACACCTTCCTCAAGCCTAGTCGCCTCCTCTCTCTCCTTCCCGCATGTAGAAGCCTGCTCTGAAACTCCACCAATTGCACCGCCGTCGCGTTGTAGATCCAACCCATCTCTCCACCATACTTGCTGGACCAAGGAAGGAGGATACGTCGAGGTGCTGCGTGTGCATCTCACGGAGGCATCGCCACTTGTGGTGCTAGATCGATCGGATCGCGAGGAGGAGAAGCGAGTACGACTACATCACCCACGTTATCTTCAAGGGTATGAAGATCTAATACAATCTCTCTCGTTGTTTGCATCTCCTAGATTAGATCGGCTTCCCTGCATCCATAGAAAATTTTGATTTATTATGCCGCGAAACCCTTCAAGGTATCGAGCTAGATCTATGCGTAGATGTGTTTCACGAGTAGAACGCAACATGGTTGTTGCGCGTTGATGTTTTCTAGCCTCTTGTTTGTGTTCTTCTTATGGCGTGGGATAGTGAGATTGAAGCGGTCCAGGCCAACTCACGTCGTTCGCGAGACCGTCTCGCACTTGGTGGCTTATTCCACATGCGGCTGGTGGATGCCTCTCACTATAGTTGTCATGGGATTAACACCGAGTTTGGCAACCATAATATCACCGTTGTGGCTTTCGTAGGTAAGAATCGTTCTTAGCATCTACTCCCATAAGCCACGTAAAACATGCAACAACAAAGTAGAGGCGTCTAACTTGTTTTTGCGAGTGTTTTCGTGATATGGTATGGCCCAAGATGTGATGTGTATAATGTATGCGATGATCATGTTTTGTAATGTTTCACGACTTGCATGTCGATGAGTACACAACCGCAGATCCATATGGTTGTCTTTATAATTGTGTATGACCTGTGTCAACTTCTTATACGCCATGTAATAGTTTCACTTTATCGCTATGTAGTTAGCAATAGTTGTAGTTGCTATTCGTGGTGGAGGCCATGGTGGAGTGATGGAGATCATGTCGCACAAGATGGATATCATTAGATTGGCTATACCATGTCACATAAAGTTATATGCATGTGATGTTTATCCTTTTATGTATCTTATTATGCTTAGATCGTAGCATTATAAGATGATTCCTCACTTAAAGATCAAGATAAAACTGTCCCAAGTATGCACCAAGTTCGTCGTGTCCAAGCATCACGTGATGATCGGGTGCTATAGACTCTACGTTCACATACAACGGTGCAAGGAAATACTTGGGTCTAACTTGACGAGCCTAGCATGTCATGGCCTCGAACACATGAACCGAAAGGTTAAGCATGAGTCATATGAATGATATGATCGACACTTCGTTGTCCACCATTGAAACCACATCTCTTCTCGTGAAGATCGGATTAGGTGTGGTGAATTTGGATCGTGTTCACTAAACAACTTGAGGGATGTTGAATTTAGTGGGAGTTCATCTAGTAATTTGATTAAAAGTTGAACTAGTTATCATGAACATAGTCTAATTTGTACTTGCAAATATTGTAGATCAAATGGCTAAGTCCAACTTCAACTTCAACGTTTTTGCTGAGAAGGAAAAGCTTAAAAACAATGGGTCTCTCTAGCGGTCAAAAGGACTATGTCCTTGAGAATGCGTTAGGTGACGCCCCTGCTGCTACTGCGCCGGCTGATGAGAAAGCTGTCTATCAGTCGCGCAAAGATGATTATGGTGTGATTAAGAGCACCATGTTGTTTGCTATGGAATCGGACCTTCAAAATCGTTTTGAAGACTATCCCGGGCCCTTTGAGATTCTCGAGGAGCTGAAAACCATGTTTCGACTCAGCCCGCTCGAGAGATATGAGATCTCGAGAAGTTCTTTAATCGCAAGATGGAGGAAGGGAGTTCCGTTAGTGAGCACGCCATTAAGATGTCGGGCTACACTCAACGCCTTGAGCAAAGATTCCGAGGAGCTCAAGATTTCTGAGGTTCGCAATCACTCCTCCCAGCTATAAAAGTTTTGTAGTGACTCACAATCACATTGGTTCCATCGATCACCGAGCTCTTCGCAGTCAAGGCAGGTGGACATCAAAAGGATAATCATGTGTTGATGGTCAACAAGCCCCCACCTTCAAGAAAGGTAAGGGTGCAAAGAAGCCCTTCAAGAAAGGCGGCGCGTTGCTCGCTGAGAAGAAGCTCGTCTGGTCCTAAGACGGACCTTTAGTGCTTCTATTGCAAGGACAAGGGTCAAGTACTTAGCGGACAAGAAGGCGGCACCATCAAAGGTATATTTGATATACATGTTATTGATGTTTTCCTTACTAGCCCTCGTAGTGCGGTATTTGATACTGGTTCGATTGCTAATATTTGTAACTCAAATAGAGCTACTAATAGAAGGCGGCTAGGGATGAGGTGACGCGCGTTGGCAACGAATCAAGAGTTGATGTGATGGACGCTCTCCTTAGTTTTACCTTCGGATTAGTTTTAAACCTCAATAAATGTTATTATGTGCTGCTGAGCATGAACATTATTTCGATCTTGTTTATTGCAAGACGGTTATTCATTTAAATCGTAGAATAATGGTTGTTCTATTTATATGAGTAACATCTTTTATGGTCGTGCACCTATTGTGAATGGTTTATTTCTTCTAAATCTCGAAAGGGATGAAACACGCATCCATAACATTGAGGCTAAGAGATGCAAAGTAGATAGTGATAATACTACTTATTTGTGGCAATCGTCTAGGTCATATTGGTGTAAAGCATGAAGAAACTCCATTCGATGGACTTTGGAGTCTCTTGATTTTGAATCATTCGACACATGCGAACCATGCCTTATGGGCAAGATGATCAAAACCCCGTTCTCAGATGATGGAGCGAGCAACGGACTTGTTGGAAATCATACATACCGATGTGTGCGACCGATGAGTGTTTCGACGCGGTGGATATCGCAATTTTCTCACTTTTACCGATGACTTAAGTAGATATGGGTATATCTATTTAACGAAACATAAATCTGAAACATTTGAAAAGTTCAAGGAATTACGTAATGAAGTGGAGAACCATCATAATGTAAAGATTAAGTTTCTACGATTCGATCGTGGAGGTGAATATTTGAGTTATGATTTTCTCACGCATCTTAAAGCAAGGAATCGTTTCAACTCACGCCACCCGAACACCACAACAATGGTGTGTCTAACCGAACCCTATTAGATATGGTCCGATCGATGATGTCTCTTACAGTTGCTATCATTTTGGGGTTATGCATTAGAAACCGCTGCATTCACTTTATATAGGGCACCATCTAAATCCGTTGAGACGACACCGTATGAACTGTGGTTTGGTGCTAAACCTAAGTTGTCGTTTCTTAAAGTTTGGGGATGCTTACGTCAAGAAGTTGATGCCGACAAGCTCGAACCCAAAGCAGAAATGCGTCTTCATAGGATACCCTAAGGAAACTATTGGGTATACCTTCTATCACGTAACCAAGGCAAAGTGTTTGTCGAAGAACAATTCCTTTCTTGAGAAGGAGTTTCTCTCGAAAGAAGTGAGTGGGAGGAAAGTAGAGCTAGACGAGGTTATTGAACCTTCTCTTGAATTGGAGAGTAGCGCAATTGTTCCAAAGGTGCACCAACAATAGAGGAAGCTAATAACAAGGATCATGAAGCTTGGACGATGCTACTCGAACGCCGCAGGTCGACAAGGTCGTGTGCCCCTCCTGAGTGGTATGGCAACCCTGTCTTGACTGTCTTGTTAGTAGAAGACAGTGAACCTACGAACTATGAGGAAGCGATGATGAGCCTAGACTCTGAGAAATGGCTAGAAGCCATGAAACCCAAATTGGGATCCATGAGCGAAAACCAAGTATGGACTTTGGTGGACCCTCCTAGAGACCGAAAGGACGTTGAGTGCAAATGGATCTTCAAGAAGAAAACGGACGCGGATGGTAATGTTACCGTCTATAAAGCACGGCTTGTCGCGAAAGGTTTTCGACAAGTTCAAGGTGTTGACTACGATGAGACTTTCTCTCCCGTAGCGATTGTTTAAGTCCATTCGGATTTTATTAGCAATTGCTGCGTTTCATGATTATGAAATATGGCAGATTGATGTCAAGACTGCGTTCCTCAATGGCAACATTGATGAAGAGTTGTATATGATGCAACCCGAAGGTTTTTTCGATCCTAAGGATGCTGATAAAGTATGCAAACTTCAGCTTTCCATTTATGGACTGAAGCAAGCATCTCAGAGTTGGAACCTTCGTTTTGATCAAGTGATCAAGAGCTTTGGATTTGTTCCAAATTGCTACGAAGCTTGCATCTACAAGAAAGTGAGTGGGGGCTCGGTGACATTTCTGGTACTATATGTGGATGACATATTGATTATTGGAAATGACATTAACATGCTTAACGATGTGAAGAGTTATTTGAACAAGTGTTTTTCAATGAAAGACCTAGGTGAAGTTGCTTATATATTGGGCATCAAAATCTATAGAGATAGACAAAGAGATAGCTTTAAGCGTACATACCTAGACAAAGTTCAAAAGGTTCGTAATGGATAAGGCAAAGAAAGGTTTAAGCCTATGTTGTCGGTAAGATATTGAGCAAGGCTTAGTGTCCAAATGATAGGAAGCTATGAGCAAAGTGCCTTATGCCTCGCCATAGGTTCTATCATGTATGCCATCGTGTACTAGACCGGATGTGTCCAATGCTCTTAGTTTGACGAGATATCAAAGTGATCCAGAGGAACATCGACAGCCGTGAAGAACATCCTAAAGTACCTAAATAGGACTAAAGAAATGTTCTTAGTCTATGGGGTGATGAAAAGGTTACGTCGATGCTAGTTTCGACATCGACAAGGATGATTCTAAATATCGGATGGGATACGTGTATATTTTGAATGGAGGAGCTGTTGGAGAAGTCGCAAGCAAAGCGTGATCGCGGATATACAAGAGAAGCGGAATACATGGGCGTCAAGTGAAGGAGTTTGGATCAGAACTTCATCATCGAGCTTGGCGTGGTTCCAAGTGCATTGGACCCATGGAGATATTGTGTGACAACAGCGCCATAGCACTCACTAAGGAACCAAGATATCATCCAAAGACCAAGCATATCAACTAAGTTTCATATAATCCGAGATTATATAGCGATGGAGATCGAAGATTAGCAAAGTACATATCTCGAATGTCGCAGATCCATTGACTAAACCTCTTCCACGTGTAAAACATGATCGACCTCGCCATGGGTGTGAGATTGTTGCCAAATGTAAACTAGATTATTGACTCTAGTGCAAGTGGGAGACTGTTGGAATTATGCCCTAGAGGCAATAATAAAGATGTTATTATTATAATTCTTGTTCATGATAATGTTTATATTTCATGCTAGAATTGTATTAAGCGGAAACTTTAATACTTGTGTGGTTTGTGAACAACACCGTGTCCCTACTACGCCTCTATGGACTAGCTCATTGATTAATGATGGTTAAGGTTTCCTAACCATGGACATGAGTTGTCAATTAATAATGAGATCATATCATTGGGAGAATGATATGATGGACAGACCCAAATTAAGCGAAGCAATTAGATCGTGTCATCGTGTTCATCTTTTTTTCTTATGTCAAATATTGTATTCCTTAGACCATGAGATAATACAACTCCCTGGTATCGAAGAAAGCTTTGAGGTCATCAACGTCATCCTATGAGAGGGTGATCATAAAGTGTCTCGGTGATCGGAAAGTACATGTTGGGTTGTATGTATCGAGATGGGATTTGTCCCTCCCAAGTCGGAGAGATATACTTGCCCACTCGTAATCGATATCAACACCGCTTGCAAGCATGTGGTTAAGGAGTTAATCACAAAGTGATATCGGATTACTAAAGTACGAGATTGAACTAGGTATGATGGTACCGACGATCAAATCTCAAGTAAAATATCGCGAGACGAAGGGAATATATATAGGATTGATTGAATCCGGCATCGTGGTTCATCCGATATGATCATCGATGAATGTGGAGTCAATATGGGTTTCAGACAAGTTGATTATTGATAGAAGATCATGTCCGCATATTCTCGAACCCAAGGGTCACACACTTAACGTGTCTCGACGCTAGGATAGATTGGATAATTGGTTTATGAGTTTTTGTTGAGTCTCGGATGGGATCCGAGACATCACGAGAGGTTCCGAATGGTCGAGAATAAGATTCATATAAGGCTTTTGGAGTTCGAATTGTTGTTAATCGGTATTGTACCGAAGCTTTAGAACCTTCCGGAAGGGGACCAACGTGGCCCCACCTTCCGGGAGGGGCATGGGCCTATGAGGGAGTGCCCTGGTCATTGGGCCAGGGCAAATGCCCCATAGGGCCCAGCCGCCAACCAAGGGATAAACCCTAATTGAGCTTCTAGAAGGGGTTTCTTGCCCCCACCTCCTTGGCCGCCGGCCTTGGGCTTGTGGGAGGGGTTAGGGCTGGCGCCCACCCCTCTATATATAGAGGGCTGGGGCGCACCACCCTCCCACACACCTTCCTCAAGCCTAGTCGCCGCCTCTCCTCTCTCCTCCCGATTGCGTGTGGCGAAGCCTGCAGAAACTCTCCACCAATTGCACCGCGCCGTCGTGTTGTAGATCCAACCCATCTCTCCACCATACTTGCTGGACCAAGAAAGGAGGAGACGTCGAGGTGCTGCACGTGTGCATCTCACGGAGGCATCGCCACTTGTGGTGCTAGATCGGATCGGATCGCGAGGAGGAGAAGCGACATCACCCACGTTCCGAAATCTTCAAGGGTATGAAGATCTAATCCAATCTCTCTCGTTGTTTGCATCTCCTAGATTAGATCTTGGCTTCCCTCTGTTCGCATCCGTAGAAAATTTTGATTTACTATGCCGCGAAACCCTTCACGTCTGTGTGCAGAGGCCGGGTGTAAACTTACTATTAAGTAATAAAGCGCTCATTTCCAAAAAAAAAGAGGCAGGGTAACCCCCATTTCGAAAAACATGTTGAATGTACGGTCTAGATCTTGTGTACCACCTGTCATACAAGTGCTTGGATTTTAAAGCACAAACTCATACTCCCACCGTACTAAAAAGGATGCAGCAAGTTTGTCTAAATTTATATATATCTTGACACTATTTAGTATATAGAGACATTAAAATTTAAACAAATTTGCGATATCTTTTTATGACGGAGGGAGTACTAGACTTGGCACAGATACAACAACTTTACTTCAAAAAGTTATTTTGCACCCACAATTTCTTCCCTACATCCAAACTTTATGGAAATAGTTGCAATCATGCTGAACGGCGATGGAAAATTGCTGTAACAAACGCAAGATATTGAGTCATAACAGTCCAAAACGCACAAAACAACATAGATGTATGTATATGTCCTATGTTATATACCATGTCTAAATATTTCTTCACCCTATGTGATGAATAGCGTTTCGATCTCTTTATGGCAGAGAGAAACCAAAGTTCATGTGTTTTGCCTCGGAACTATTTTTTGAGTGTGATTTTTCAACCTCTAATGAATGACACGAGTGATATACAGTTTGAGAACATTGGAAAGTCTACAATTTTGTGTAGAGAAAGTTTTCCAAAATTGGACTGTTTAAAAATAATTTCAAGTACAGTAAAATTTTAGACTTTTCCTTTTTCCTATTGCTTTTTCGGGACAATTGTCAAAACTGTTGTCAGTTTGATGCAAATAATGTCCCGTTAGAAATTTGTTGATTTTGGACAATTTGTATGTACTTTCTATCCATTTACACAATTTTCCTATCCATTATAGTATTTTTTTCTAAAGAAGAACTAAGGAAAGAAAAATGGCAGCACTCAAGTATGAATATTTTCATCCCTGATAGTCATTACATGCTTTGAAATCAGAAACATCAAAGTGTCATCCTATCAACTCTCGTAGAATGGTGTGGAAAAAATTCAACAAATTGGCATTCCGTTTTTTGATGTTGTCCAGTAAGAAAGACGGGAGGTGCCCTCTCTGTAATCTGTCATCGGGGTCACGGTTCTCCTGCCTTGAACCCAGGGAGGAGGATGGAGAGGAGGATTGTTCCATAAGGGCATCTTCACCGGCCAGGCCGATCCAAACGGGCGACCCAAAACGTTCATTTCTATCCGTTTGGATCGGATAGTGGTCTATTTTGGGTCATGGTACGGCTTGTCCGGCCAGCCGTGCCCAGTGGCGCGACCTATATGTCCGTATTAGCAGTGCTGGCCAGAATTTCATCTTTTTAGATTTAGCACAAAGTAAAACAAATGAATATTTTGGCAAGCAAATAAACTAGATTAGGTAATCAAATTAAAATAGTACTTATATATGAATAGTTCGCACTCATATGGTTCGATAAAAAAATAACCAAATGTCATTCAAATTACAAGAAACAAATAAGGGGTTAACTGATTTTGCTTCCCGCACAAGCCCATATATGCTCAACCAAATCTAGTTGAAGCCAGTCATGGGTGTGCTGGTGACGCAAATTTTTATGCAATTGCATGAAATCTTCCCAAGACGCTAGACCTAGCTCTGTCTCAACCAACTGACCCTGAAAATCCCAGCCTTAATCCAAGATATCGTCATCACGCTCGTCCTCGATGATCATATTGTGCATGATCACACAAGAAGTTATCACATCTCACATCCTTTCCGTGCTCCAGGTTCTAGCAGGGTATCGAACAATAGCCCATCTTAACAGAAGCACACCAAATGCTCGCTCCACATTCTTCCTAGCGGCCTCTTGCTCTTTCGAAAACCTCTTGCATTTCTCATCTCCAAGGTTATGCATTGTCTTCACAAACATGGACTAGGAGGGATAGATACCGTCAGCTAGATAGTAACACATTTCATATGGATTGCCATTGATCTCATATGAAACCTATGGGGCATTGCCTTCTGCCAGCCTAGCAAACACTAGAGACCGCTACAGCACATTGATGTCATTGCTTGATCCAGCCATGCCAAAAAAGAAGTGTCAAATCCAAAGATCCTGTAATGCAACAACCTCTAGTATGATGGAGCACCCCTCCGCATGGCCTTTGAACTTACCTTGCCAACCAAAAGGACATTTCTTCCACTACCAATGCATGCATTCGACGCTACCAAGCATCCCAGGAAACCCCCTACCCTCGTTGATGGACAAAAAGCGGGCGTGTCTTCGGTGTTTGCTCTCTCAGGTAAATTTTGCCAAACATCGGAATAACTGCGCTACAAAACCGGTACATGGCCTCATGGCATGTGGACTCGGTCTCACCATCCGAACTTTGGTCTCACCCTGATCTATACAGCAGCCATCCGAACTTCGGTCTCACTATCGGACTCCTCGGACGATGACTCGACGAAATTCTTGTAGAAGAACTCTATTTCCCTTTGACTGCTACCCATATGTTAAATTATATGGCAATTGATGGGCATGCCAACTCTCGCAGGGACTAGATAACCTAGAAATGACCGGCAAACATACCTTAACCGCGGTCAGGCAAACGACCGAGGAGGTTGTGTGTGACGCACTCCAAAGGCTCTGCAGATCAGGATTGTATCTCTCATGCATCTACCGCTGCGCTCTCCGGTCTCCACCAACACACTATGCTCTGCCGATGTCGATGTCCCATTCGACACGTTCGCCAAGCGCACTGGCAAGCTCTTTGACGTCACTTTTGCTTCGGTGTTCCCACCTTCGTCCTACAAACTTTGGCAAACAGAAACTCATGTATGGTCAGGATTCCACGATACCGTTTCGGTGCGAGTCCATGCAAACTCATCTGAAACTCATACGGTTCGCTTTTAGAAATGTACGTATGATATAACAAGTATACGTATGAGATTGCGCGCGCACTTGTGAGAGGCGAAAAATCAGGGTGTATATAACAACGCCGCATTGCCTGAATATGGGGAGACGGGGTATACCCAACTCTACGTCATATACCGATACGAGGGTATATAGGGCCTAGACACGGGTTTTGCCAGGCCAAAAAACTGCCCATGAAACTTACCCATTCAAGTTTCCCTTCACTCTCTTCGCTTGTCCCGCTTATTGCTTTTCTAAATTATGTTTTTTCTGTTATGTATTTTTTTTTAGAACAAGTACTATTCACGTGTGTTGTGTTTGTGTAAAAAGCAATAAAGCCTTTTCTCTGTTTGATTGAAAACCCCTAGTACAACCCTAATGAAATCAATTGATCGGCACACACAACTGGGCAAATGGTTACATCAATAGTCGTTTTTACACACATAGGTTGATTACTTAGACGTCAGAGCGATTTCCTAAGCGATCGAGTCACCTATGCTTGCATGCGGATCAGCAGCAACCCTCCATAACCATCTCCGAGTCGGTCACACTACAAAAATACCCCCATACCCGATACTATTTTGGGGAGGCATAAGTAAAAAGTACTCCAACTTACTATGTCGGTTATGCGGAGGATGAGCATTTGCGGCACCAACTTACTATGTCGTGGCTTTTATCGCCGATATAGTGTGATTTATGGCGCCTATATGCACCGCAATCTACATTTGTCGGGGTCCAGGATCGATTTACTTTTTTCCCTTCACTCTCTTCGCTTGTCCCGCTTAGATTTTGAATGGCCTCGCCTGAAATTAGACCGCCTCGCTCCCCCATAGGCAAATCATTCCCTTTCCCCTTTGCAAAATCCACATTCCCCTCTGCACACTAAACCCTCGACGCCGGAGAGGACCCACTGATTACGCCGTCAAGGCCGGTCGACAGTGGCCTAAAGTGTCTCCTTTCTGTCGCCCCCCGATGCGAGACCCCACCACCGGCCTCCGCCCGTCCGGCGTGCATCACCGACGTCGCCTAGGTCATTGTGGTAAGTCTACCACGCGTACTCTGCTTTATTTCCATTTCCACCTTTGTTTTTACTACCTCCACTTGTGTCTTGGACATGACTCTGTTCCTATCGTTTTCCCATCTATTAGATGGCACGGCGAGGGAAGAGAAGGGTTTCTAAGCAGCCACAAAAAGCCATGGTTGTAAAAAAAACATAGAAACGGACAATGCGAAAATCGGGGAAAATAATTTTGCACACATGTTTCTTATACGTCCATCCTCTCATGAAGAACCAACTATTCTTGGAGGGAAAATGTTAGAGATAAGTGGTTTATACTTGTCTGGTTGTAGTTTTACCATTACTGATTTACTCATAAATTCTACTTTTGCTATTACTGTAAATTGCACTTTCAGCCTGTCGCACCAGATGATCCCGAGGATGAATAGGAAGATCCTTTGTTTAAAGAAGGTCAGAGAGTTGAAGAGGATGAAGAGGTAGAGGAAGAACAAGAGGACATGACCGAGGATGACAACAGCGGGGATAAAAATGCCACTAATGGTGAAAAAGATAAAGATGAAGAGAAAGAGTCATGGGCAGACGCAGACGAAGAGAAAGCGAAGGTGCATTGTGCAATCTGAAATTTAGTTCATAGTTCAAATTAATTTTTAGTACATAGTGCTAATTGAATTGTAGTGCATAGTTCTAACTGAAGTTTTTTGCTCTTAGCACCCTTGAACCCCAATCCAAAGACGCCTCGGTCAGTTGGTTTGGTTCTACAGCCACAGTAGCAAAAGAACAGAGAGCAAATACCCACACGTACGTTCACCTCCTGTCCTGATATAGTGCCAGCAGTGAGCAGTCTGAGATGGTTTCAGCGGTTCAGAAAACAAGCCTTCGGCCGGATGCTGATAACTGTGTCCTGGCCCAATGTTCTGGGTCGGACAAGGCCAGTAACTAGGCCGGCGGGAGGTGTTGCTGCACCCAGCGCTGACGCTATGTATCGGTCAATGCCAGTCTTTATACCACTCCGCAGGGAGCATCTTTTTCCGTTTTTCTCGCTTATTCCTCCTCCCTTTGTTTTAAAATATAAGAATAAGATGTTTTAGGTTTGTAAAGTAAATGTATCTAGACTTCTTCTAGTATGTATTCACTCAAACCTTAGTGAACCTACATACTAAAAGAGGTCTAGATACATTTTATTCACAAATCTAAAACATCTTATATTTTAAAACGGAGGGAGTATTTCTTTTCTTTCAATTTCTTTCCGTTTTCACTTTCTCCCGTTTTCTTTTTATTGTTTTTTCTGTTTTTGATTTTTTTTCCTATTTTCTATTCTTTCCTTTTTTGTTTTATCATATGAGCAATTCATTAAAATCCATTGATAAATTTTAAATGCAACATTTTTTAAATCTGACCATTTTTACTCGGTGAACAAATTTTAGAACTCAATCTTTTTAAAATATTAACATTTTTACCTTTTAAACAAATTTTAAATTTGAACCTCGGCAATTGTAAAAAACATATTGAATGTTCATATAAGAATGTTCACGGGTAAAAATGTTCATATTTTAAAATTCATGATTTTTTCGTAAATCATGAACCAATTTTCAAAAATCGTGAACAAAAATTCAAAAATCATGAACCAACTTCAAAAATCCTTTAGCACATTCAAAAACCATGAACCAAATTTTGAAAACATGATCATTTAAAAATAATGAACATTTTTCAAAAAAAGGGAAAAATGTTTAGATTTTAAAATAAATCTAAAAGGAAAGCAACCAGTAGGAAGCAGGCTTCGCCCATGGAAGAAATTATAAGCTAGTAAAAATTATTAGCTACTTGGGAGTAGTGGTACCAAAGATTCGACAATTAGGTGAATGGGAGTCAGGAAAGCGACCATATCCCGCATGTGAATTAGGTGAATGAGAGGGCAGGGTATTAATGACTTTGAGGTTCAGAATACAAATCTGCTAGTTAAGTGGCTATATAAGCTCCTTACTGAAGATGGGGTATGACAGACACTCCTAAAAAGAAAATACACACTCTCAAATGCATTGTCCCAAGTATATTGGAAATTTAGGGATATGCATTTCTAGCCTGGTATAATGGCAAATAAGAAGTACTTCTTTGGATTTTGATCGTTCATAATTAAAGATGGCTTAGAAATTATAATTTAAGAGGATAAAGTGGTTGGAAAGCGCCCAACTTCGAAAACAATACCCAGCTCTACACAAGATTGTTCAGCATAAAGAGTGATACCCTCGCTACGACTTTGGAGTCCTCTCCACCAAATGTAACGTTTAGACAAGATTTAATTTGCCTTAGACTTGCATCTTTGAATGCTTTGGTAGAGCGATTGGTGATGGTCCAAACTATCGCAATGGGCTGGCGAATTTCGCTGGAATCTCCTTGGGAGTAGTAAATTTTCAGTAGACTCCATATATAGAGTACTCTTCTAGCCAGAGGTACCAGTTGATAATAATAAAAAACATTTGAAAAATAAAAATACACTAAAACTTCTAAAAAATCTTGGTATCTTCGTAGAGGTGTAATACTCACTAAAGACAATCTTATTAAGCAAAATTGACGTGATAGATCAGGGTGTGTATTTTATAATTATGATGGTATAATCAAACACTTTATTCTTCAGTTGCAATTTTGCCATTCTATATGCTCAGTCAACCTAATTTCTTCTAACTTGTATGCACCGCATAGTGTTGCTAACGGATTTGGAAACTAGCTATATGGTCGTCTATGTATATCTTAGTTATGCAGAGCCTGGATATAATACGTAAACCACCCCACAATAATAAAGCGTTCTTATAAGAAAATTCATTATAATAATAGCATACACTCCCCCGTCCTTTGGTTATAGGTCCTGCGCAGGACCTATAAACCCGGACAGAGGGAGTATTTCCTAACTCATGCATACCGATTGTCAAGCATGTTTATGGTAAAATTAATAAGAGAGGTCGTTTGGCACCCAGGTATTCATTTTATTTAGTAGAAATGAAATGAATACATGGATTTATTTTATTTATATTATGATTCCAAAAGCACCCACATGTTTGGCTATCACCGGGATTTGGAAATGACGGGTCTGAGATAGTAATCAGGTTTACACATGGGGATATTTTGATGCATTTGCCAAATAAAATGACGTCTCAATTCCGTGCCAACCAAATAGCATAGGGATGGAATTGTAAAATGAATTCCAGGATTTCATGCACAAATGATGCTAAATGATATGGCCAATGGCTGGCCCATGCAAATGTGCAGTTAGAAGTAGGAACTCACCATGGCTCCGTTGGATGTACATCTACGTTGTCCAAGCCTTGGCCCCCAGGATTCAACCGGCATATGACCTAAATGTAGAAATCATGAATGATTGTTGGTAAAGCCCAGCTAGCCCTTGGTTAAAATACTACTAGCACTAAGAAAGATGTAAGCGGCAGGGAGAAATGAAATTGATCACCTTGGTTACTCCCGATTGAATCGCCTGCTTGATACACCATGACACCAGAGCGACCCCCGCGAGATGAAAGCAAAGAGAAGAGAGGTACGTCACACAAGAAGATCGATGCTGCTGCTGTCTCAGCTCAAGTTCAAGTTCGTCAGAGAATGAAGCACCAGTGACGAGTCACTCACCTCGGCGGTGGTCGCCGTTAAAGCCACCTTATGCACCTTGTTGCCTCGAGTGTGCTCTACGACTTCCGGCAGGAAGTTGTCGTCGACGTCTACTATGTCCTCGTGCGCTATGCAGCTCTCCAGGGTCACAATAAACTCCTTGTTCATGGTCGACGGCGGCTCCTTTTCCATCAGTAGACACAAGGTTTGGCTGGACCTTGGTGGCAGAATGCCGTTGAGCTCCGACAGCCCGTCCATGCATTTCTCGGGGAGAATCCTGAAGGCGACCTGATTGTCTGTGCTGTTACTTAGGCGGAGAGGGCAAAAGGACTTTTTTCGCTCGAAGAAGGGAAAGCGAAGCTGGCGGGGATGGACCTCCAGGAGCCCACTCTCTTCCTGTTGAGGTGTACCATCCGAGAAGGTGAATAAATACTCCTAGCTTGCTAAAAAGGCTTATATTGTAAAACAGACACGTAGTACTAGACAAGGAGAAAACATTTGAATAAACATTTGCACCCCTTACTGATTGCATCTGCTCGTCCAACGACGACGACCCTGGATGAATTGTTAATGCTTGAGAAAATTGTGTCATAATCTCCGTCCTATCCAGCTCCGTGACAATATCTCCTATACTGGGCCTTTTGTGTCGATCATGGTCAACACAGTTCAAAGCAATTTTGATGCATGTCTTCACTTGTTCGGCATATGAATCTATCTCATTCGCCGATGTCCCTTGTAGCCTACTTCTCCACCTCCCTTGTACCTAGCAAATTGGGAATCAAAGAATTAATGGGCGAACATACATTAGAGAAAATATAATATTGTATTATTTGCGAAAGATCGAGGGACAATTAATCTTAATATATTAAGTCAATGGATTTATCTTACAATATCAATGAATTCATCAGAAGGAGTTTCACCACTTCGGGAGTAGCCCACATGTCCCGTCATTATCTTTATGATTATTACCCCTAAGCTATATATATCAAACTTATTTGAGATCAGATTAAGATGTATGTACTCCGGCGGCAAGTACCCGCTGCAACAAAGATCACGGATGTTATTAGAACACTCAGTACTATGCCTAGATATATTACATGAAGGATTACCGCCTTATTAAATTTCAGTTGAAGTATTTGGCTTACATTGTTCCTGTGATGCTTAGTGATACCCGTGTTCGTTCGCCTCCAAAGAATTTTGACAATCCAAAGTCCGCAATTTTGGCTGTCATATTCTCATCCAGCAATATATTAGCCGGCTTCAGATCCAAATGGTAAACCGGAGGATTTAGTTCCTCGTGAAGGTACCTCAAACCTTTGCATATGCCTTTGATTATTCTATAGCGCGTGTTCCAATCATGTCCACTAGATTCATCCGTAGCAACAAAAAAAAAAGAGTATTCTATAACGGTTGTATGTAAATACTTTGGTCATTAACATGCTATTTAGTATATTAGGGCACCCTCGTACCTTGAAGACAGTTGTCAAGGCTTCCATTGCACATATACTCAAAGCACAACGCCATGTGTTGGTTTTCAGCAAATATCCTCTTTCCATCAAACTCTAAGTATTCTCCACGAATTTCATGGGAATATCCAACTAACTTTACAATATTCGGATGTTGAAGACTTACAAGATTAGTATATTCCTTCTCAAACTGTTCCTGATTGAGTCCTGGCATGGAATGAAGCTTTTTTACCGCAATAATTTTGCCATTTGTATACTGTCCCTGTAAACATGCTGACAATAGATTCATTTTCTGCTTGTAGCAACATATCTAGAATCTATAAATCAGAAGATGGTCATGATAATAGATAGTATATGTAGTAGCCTCAGCCATCGACGGGGCCGGGGCAGGTTTATTTTCCACTGGTGGCGTCGGGACAGCCTACACAAAGGAGGTAGGTCTCTCGGAGCATTGAAGCCAGGCAGGCGAGACGGCGAGAAGCCGGCAGGCAGCAGGAGTGGAGGGAATGGGCTGGGGCCGTTGCCGAGGAGGTGGTGTGGGTGTTGCTGGATGCTTTTCTTATGCTTGCACAATCTCGTAGGGTATATATCTCGTGTAGAAGAACCAACTAATGTGTAGAACCAATGCATATAACTTAACTCAATTGATTTCTACTCTATATAAAAGAAGCGCGGAATCCGTACCTTGTAAACACTTCCATACGCACCAACCCCAAGTTTGTTCTCCTCAGAGAAACCATCTGTGATTTCTTCTAGTAAATGGAATCGTATGGGCTTGGGGGGCAGTTTTGCGCCGTCCATGTCCTTGCAGCTAGAAGAAACGACCGAGCTTTAATAGGTATTATATGTAATAAATATGTAATGTATCATTGGAGATGCTCAGTTTTTGATGAAGCATTATTTGACATAAAGCATGCATGTCGGTAAATATTCGGGTAAACTAGCTTATAAGTAGTCGACTGATGAGAGGAATAATACACAAATTAACAAAGCACTAACCTGCAAAAAATGAAGACCAGCGCGCAGTAAGAATAAGATCAAGGACGATAGATGGTCCTCTTCCTCGCTCGCTCGACGTAGAAGATATGAGCAGGTTGGATGATGATGTGGAGTTAGTGCAGATATGCGTTATGTAAGAGGGGAGACGCGCGCCCCTCTCTCGGTCGATCGGGGTCTGTGGTTTCAAATGGACAGAGGCCGATCGATCGAGTTGTGTTGAGATCCAGATCTCCCGGACGGATTACACTAATACGAGGCTGGGCCGTAAACAAAGTCTACTTTGTCAGGGTAACTATGTGAAACGCGCATCAACGCAGGCTTGCCATAAACAAAGTCTGGCTTATGTGAAACGCGCATCAACGCATGCATGGTTGAATAAACAAATTACGGCCGGTCGGCAGACAAACGCGAGCCCAGAGGCAGCGGTCACGATGGACATGGAAAAAGATTATACTCTCTCCGTCCCAAAATAAACGTGACTTATTTTAAAACAGAGGAAGTAAGAAAATCGAGGTCATTTGGTATTATATTCATCGTTTGGGTTTGGAATCCTGAAATTAATTGTACAATTTCATCTCTATGCTGTTTGGTTGGCATGGAATTGAGCCGTCATTTTATTTGACAAATTCATCAAAATATCTCCATGTATAACATGATTCCTATCTCAGACCCGTCATTTTCAAATTACGGTGACAGCCAAATATGTGGGTGTTTTTAGAATCATAATATAAATAAAATGAATCCATGTATTCACTCCATTTCTACTAAATGAAATGAATAACTAGGTGCCAAACAATCTCTAATAGTAAAAGCAGAGTCGCCAAAGGTCATGACCGTGAACCCGGGGGTTGTATGATTATCACCCTCAAATCCACAAAACCAGATTAATAAGACCTGGCGTTGTTTCTATCACATCGAAGGTCGTTTTGTCTGCTGATTAGGCACTAACTGGATTTTCTTTTTTTCTGCAAGCCTGAGTAGGCAATGTTACCGTCAATCCAATCCTATGTCTGAATCCGATCCACCGACGTGAACCCTAGCTCCACGGTAGCCCGCCGCCGCCACGCCGCTCCTCCACCGTCATCGCTCACTCCTTCGTCGTCGCTGTGCTCCGCCGCATGGGTCCTTTCATCCAACTGATCTGCTGCCCAAACTGCGGCAAACGGTGAAGCGCAGCGTGTCATCAATGCCGGAGCACACCGGATGGACCTACTTCAAGTGCCATCACCATGGGGTAGGTATCCTAAATTCTCTCTTGCTGACAATGCAAAATTTCTCTGCAATTTAGTTGATTGGTGAAAGATATACAATTTTAACCTTTTTGGTTTGAATTGGGCATCATGGTTATGTTTTCTGGCATTGGGAACTACAATGTGTTTGATATTTGCTTGAGAACTACATCCTGCGAGGAGATGCTACTTTGGATGCTCTTGGATTGGCTAAAGAAAGGAGGGAGGAGCTCGAGTTGAGGCAAGCTGAGAAGGAATCAACAGGAGATGCTTGCATATGTTGGTGTGTTGAAATAAATTGTATAACCTTTCCATCAGTTCGGATTGTTTGTCTAATTGACTAGTGTATGCGATTAAATATGGTATCCTGGCAAGAGGTTCTAGTATTAAATCATGGTCGACGCAAGAGTTGAAAAAAAATATTGTGGCTCCCCAAATATGCGTCACAATAGACTAAAGGGAGAAAAACGTAGGGTGAGTGTTGAAATAAATTGCCTACCTCTTTCCATCAGTTCAAACTTTTATTCAGATGATTAGTGCACCAATTTAATATGGTATCAAAGTAGGAGGTCCTAAGATCAAATCTTGGCTAATGCAATTATTAAAAATAAATACTGCAGCTCCCCAAACATACATCACAATAGGTCAAAGGGCAAAGACGTAGGGCGAATGTTAAAATAAATTGTCTAGCCCTTTTCATCAGTTCGGACTGTCGTTCTAGTTGGCTAGTACATGCAATTAAATACAGTGAAGTGAATGAAGTGGTGCTTCTGCTGAAGAGAATACTTGGGGTTCTCTGTCTTATATGTGTTCTCTGTGTTGTGTTGGTTCTGAAGATGTGGTAGTGTCAATGTGGTACTATCAATGTGGTAGTGTGGCAAGTTGAACAATGTCTCTTGTGTAATGTATAAGTCGCAAGTTGAACAATGTCTTTTGTGTTATCTATTCAAGACATGTAATGACAAAATAGATGTGCTTTTTTATCTCCTTCAGTTGTAGCAAACAAAAGAGAATATCAGTACAAAAGAGAATATAACCACAACACGGGTTTGTGTAACTTGCTCTGCTAACACAATATATAACACAATTCTAGATTATAAAATAGCACTTGTTCCCAGGTTGAACACAATAACAAAGACTGCACAGGAGTCCCTTCTCTGCTCGGCAAAAATCAAAGATTTGACCTAATTAACGAATGATCTCACGAATTGACCTACTTTTTCGAAGAAATCCTGTTATGACCTGTTTTCATGGCGCTTTATCAGAGGGCGCCATGGTCAGTAGCACGGCGCTCCCTACAAAAGCTCCATGCATCCATGGCGCCCTTGCCAAAAACGCCATGGTCCCGTCCGACGTGGCAGCCGTCGTGGCCCACGCGGGCCCGTTTTAATGTTTGGCGCTTTCCGTGGGGGCGCCATGCTACTAGGCACGGCGCTTTTGCGAAAAGCGCCATGGTCCTTAACCCTAGATATCGGCACGGGCGCCCTCCCAGCGCCATACCTCTTCGCCCCGAGCGCTCCTCTCTCTCTCTCTCTCTCTCTCTCTCTCTCGCCCCAAGATCTTCCCCTACTCGAATCCCTTCAAATAGGTTGCTTTTATCCATGGATTTGGACTTCCCCTTGCTTCAAGAGGTAATCTCCCCCAAACTCCTTGGTTTTGTCCAAATTGATTTGTGCAATTTGGTTCTAGTTTGGCAAAGAATCTAGAACCCTAACCCTAGCTATATCTTGGCTTTGGAGTGAAATCTAGGCTTGCTGTTGTTGCTTCTAGTTATTAGATTTGTAGGTTATGGCTAGGATTTGTATGTTAGAATTAGCAAAGTGGCATGGCTTGTTTTAGTTAGTAGCTACGGTTGGTGGTGGTAATATAGTTGTCTTTGATGCATAATGGTTGTTGTCATTGTTTTTAGATGGCAAGAATCGTTAATGTTCATCATGTGTACAAGGCCGCATTCTTGAAAGGCAATACCGAGTGTGACCCGGAGGAGGTAGTCATGGTGTTTGGCACAAGTCCTACATATGCCGAGGTTGTGGAAAGAGTGAGGAATGATTTGAAATGGATGGACCCTAGTGATGTGTATGAGTTGGTTGGAAGGTATAACGCCGGGTTTGGCCATCACAATAGATTGAAGATAATGCCTATAAACTCCAAGTTGAATTGGAGTGCATATAAGGATATGGTGGCAGAATCTGAAGATAAGTCACTCGAGATATTTGCCACAAGAAAGGTTGCAGTTCGGTTGCACATTGACTTGAACCGGCATGCTTCCATGAGCCCGGCTCGAGGTGATCCACATGTGTATGACACAACAATGAGCCAACCTCCATTGAGCCCGATCCACGTAGAGCCAACCTACGATGACACAACAACGAGGCAACCTTCCATGAGCCCTGTTCGCAATGACAACTATGAAGCACCTCAAATGGAGGATGATTACTTTGAGGGTGATGAGGTTGAGTATGGTCTTAATGACAATGAAGTAGGAGATGTGGAGGCCAATTGCGATGAGGAGGACATGGACCATGATCTCCCTTATTTGAGGTGTCATGCATCGGACTCCGAGGATGAAGGACCGGATGAAGATGTTGATGAGGATGGTCTAACAGTTAAATTCGCCAAAGTTCACAAAAAAGTAGTAGGTCGGGATCATCGACCTTCATTGTTCCGTGATGTTAGCCTTGCGGATGAGGTCCAAGTTGATGGTGGAATTAGTCGAGTGCTCGAGGCATGAGCATCTTCTAAAAAGGACTTGAAGCCGAAAACGTACGGGATAAATCCCGGGGTGAGGTTTGATAGCTTGTTGGAATTTCAGATGTGGATCAAGGACTACGCGGTGAAGTACCACCGACCGCACAAGGTGGCTCACTCGGACACTAAGGTGTGTTACACAGTCAAGTGTGAGAAGCAAGGATGTCCATGGGTTGTTCGCGTACGACCATTGAGGGGCGGGCCACAATGGACCATTGTAAGTTGTCAGTCCATTCATATGTGTGATGACAAGTTTATTAAGGATGGCAAAATTGTCAAGGATGACCATCGGCAGCTGACCTCCAATTTCATCGTGTATAGAGTTGCAAATAACATAAGGTCTCTCCCAACATATACTATTAAGGGTGTCATAGATTTGGTTAAAAAAGTATTCGGTTATAAAGTGAAGTATGGTAAGGCGTGGAAGGCCAAACAAGCCGCATTTAAGATATTGTATGGTGATTGGGAAGAAGCATACAACCGCCTCCCTAGGTTGTTGGTAGCAATGGCCGCAAGGAACCCAGGAATGTATTATGTGGTGGAGCCTCTTGGGTCAGTGACTAGGTTGTACAATGGTGCCACTGTCCGAGTATTTTATTTTGGACATTTGGACCATGCATCAGGGGATTCAAGCATTGTTGGCCTGTTATGTCCGTGGATGTCACATTTTTGACCGGCAAGTTCAAGGGAACACTATTAACTGTCATATGCCACGACGCAAACAACCGGGTTTTACTTTGACATTTGCCTTGGTTTTGGCGGAGAACAACGACAATTGGGAGTGGTTTTTCCATATATTAAGGACCAAGGTTATTGAACCTGGTAGAGAGGTTTGCATCATCTCGGATCACCATCAAGGAATACTCAACGCAGTCGAGAAGGACATTCCCGGGTGTGCTCGTATCCACCATCGATTGTGCATGGGGCATTTCGTGTCCAACTTCTATAGAGCATGTGGCAACATGCACTAGTGGAAACGCGGGCTTTTGTTGATCCCGAAAATGGGCTTTAACACCGGTTCTTCTACGAACCGGTGTTAAAGAAACCACCAGCGTGGCCTCTGCGGCATTAAGGCCCCCTTTAACACCGGTTCGTGCCGCACCGTGTTAAAGGTCCCTCCACCAGTGTACAGCGCACCCTTTAACACCGGTTAAGGCCGAACCGGTGTTAAAAGAAACTATATAAGACACCACCCAGCCCACACACACCCCACTCTTCCATTTTTTCACATTTTGGAGCCTAGCAAGAGGGTGTGAAGAGTGCTAGTTTGTGTTTTTTCATATGCACTAGAGGTGTTGGTGAAATGCCCGAGAGCTCAAAATAAGCTTTCTTGTTGCTCTTTCCGTCTCGGTCGGCAACTATAGTTTCATGTGTCATTGATGTACTATATATATAAATGGTCATCTCCTATTATTTTTGATATATACTACATATTAATGCAGATGAATCGCAATGGATGTCGGTGACCGCCGCACTTCGAGTACATTACGGGCCTCCAAAATTTCATCGTTGTGGCTAATGCAAACCGTGGTCACAATGGTTTTATGTGCTGTCCGTGTGTTTCCTTTGTGAACAAGAAAGACTACTCAAATTCAGAACCATTCACGCCCACCGCTTCGATCTGGTTTCATGCCCGGCTATAATTGTTGGACCAAGCACGGAGAAAAAGGGTTGTGATGGAAGACAACGAAGAAGAAGAGGATGATGAAAACTATCATAATATGTATCCTGAATATGATGATAATGCAACGGAGGTAGATAATGAAGATCAAGAGGCGGATGGGCCCGATGATGATCTTGGTCGGGCCATTCTTGATGCAAAGGAAGAATGTGAAACTGAAAAGGAGAAGGAGAAGCTGGAGCGGATGTTAAAGGATCACAAAACATTGTTGTATCCAACTTGCGAAGATGGCCACAAAAGCTAGGTGCCACCTGGATTTCTGCAATGGAAGGCGAGAATGGTGTGTTGACACAGCATTTTCAAAGTTGTTGGTAAAATGAAGAATCTTCTTCAAGAAATAATGAGTTGCCCGATGACGGTACATACCAAGCAAAGAAGGTTGTCTGCGCCTCTAGGATTAGGCGTGTAAGATACATGCATGCATTAATGATGCATCCTCTACCGCGGTGATAAGTGAAATTTGGATGCATGCCGGTATGCCTTTGCTGCTATAAGATCGACGAGACGATCCTGGCGATGTTGAGGCGAGGCCCCTAGGAAGAAGGTTCCGCCAAGGTTATGTGGTATGCTCCTATAATACCACGGTTAAAACGTCTCTTCGAAATAAAGAGCATGCCAAGTTGTTGCGATGGCACATGGAAGACCGTAAGAAAGGCGATGTTGAGACACCCGATGGGTCACGGTGGAGAAAAAGTCGGCGAGAGTACCGGACTTTACGTGGCGCAAGGAACTTAAGGTTTGGTCTAAGTACGAACGGCATGAATCCTTTTGGTGAGCTGCGATCCAGCACCTGGCACAGTGACCCTATGTATCTATAACCTTCCTCCTTGGTTGTGTATGAAGAGGAAGTTCATTATGATGCCGATGATCATCCAAGGCCGCAACCCGGCAGCGACATTGATGTGTACCTAAGGCCATTAGTTGAAGAACTTTTACAGTGGGCCAAACCAGTGCGTATGTGGGATGAGCACAAAGAGCCATTTGACCTCGAGCATTGCTTTTCGTAACCATCAATGATTGGCTGCTCTTAGTAACATTTCGTAGGGCACAAACAAGGGATACAATGCATGCACACCTTTGTTTAGATGATACCTTGAAAGTGTATATTTGGATAAATGTAAGAAGGTTGTGTACCTAGGGTATCGCCGATTTCTTAGAACACGCATCCAAGAAGAAAGAAAGGCAAGCATTTCAAACGTCTGGCGAAACCCGGAGGAAGCTTCCTCCGTGCGGTGAGGAGGTATTTGGTATGGTCAAGGACCTAGAAGTAATCTTTGGAAAAGGTCCTGGCGGTCTATCATTCGAATGACGATGCGGACACGCCCATGTGGAAGAAGCAATCTATATTTTGGGACCTACCCTATTGGAAAGTCTTAGAGGTCCGCTCTTCAATCGACGTGATGCACGTGGCGAAGAATGTTTGCGTGAACCTGCTAGGCTTTCTAGTGTATGGGAAGACAAAAGATACACCGGAAGCAACAGACCAGCAACGTCAAGGCCCTCAAGAGCCTATGCATCCCGAGCGAAGGGTAAACGATGCCACTTAACTCCTCCTGCCTACGCTACGCTTACCAAAGCAGTAGAAGGAAATCTTTTTGAATGTCCGGCGGTATCAAGGTCCGTCGGCTTCTAAATCGAATATAAAGGAATAATAAATATGGCGGAAAAAATTCCAAAACCTGAAGTCTCATGGCGCCACGTGATTATGACACAATTGCTTCCGATTGCATTGAGGGGATTCTACGAAAATGTTCGAGTACCCATTGTGAAGCTATGTGCATTCCTCAATGCAATATCTCGAAGGTAATCGATCCGTAGCCTACCAGTTTACAAGCAGATGTGGCCCAATGTCTTGTCGACTTTGAGTTGGTGTTCCACCATCCTTCTTCAATATTATGACGCATCTCCGGTTCACCTAGTAGAAGAGATTGCCATTTTCGGTCCTGTATTTCTACACAATATGTTCCCCTTTGAGAGGTACATGGGAGTCTTAAAGAAATATGTTCATAACCGTGCTAGGCCAGAAGGAAGCATCTCCAAGGGCTATGTAACAGAGGAGGTCATTGAGTTCGTGTTGATTTTATTCGACCTTAAGGCGATTGGTGTTCGTAATCACGACATGAGGGGAGATCATGTGGAAAAGGCACCCTAGGATGTAAAGCAATGATATGTAGGGACGGGCATTCTCTCAATCAAGCACACTACGGTTTTACAAAGATCTATCTTGGTTGCCCCGTATATCAATGAACACAAGAATTTAATACGCCTCAAACACCCCCGGGCCTCGATGAATGGATTATAAGTGAACACATGGCGAGTTTTTGGCGGTGGCTGCAAAGACTTCTCACGAATAACACCACTGCTTGTTGGGGATCATTTGTACTTGTTGGCGACACCGTCTTCGTTGTATGTACTTTCCAAAGTACGAGATAAATGGGAATACATTTTACACGATAGGCCAAGATAAAAGAGCACCAACCAAAGCAGTGGTGTCCGTCGATGCAGAGAAGACAATGGGCAAAAGACCACGTATTATGGGTTCATAGAGGAGATATGGGAACTTGACTATGGACCTAATTTTAAGGTCCCCTTGTTTCGATGCAAATGGGTCAAGCTAACAGGAGGAGGGGTTGAGGTAGACAAGAAGTGCGGAATGACAACGGTGGATCTCAACAATCTTATGAAGAACTTAGACGAACCATTCGTCTAGCCAATGATGTGGCTCGGGTTTTCTATGTGAAGGACATGTCCTCCGGACCAAAAAAGAAAAAAATATGCAAACGAATACATCATATGATGAGCCAAAGCGTCACATAGTTCTTCTGTAAAAGAAACATCGTGGGAATCGAGGACAAGATGAGACATGTCAAGATTATAATAAGTTTGATGAAATTCCGCCTTCACGGTGCTGAAAACGCCCAAGCATCCGTTAAGTAAAGAAGATGATCCATATGGTTACGAGCGATCATAAGGAAGGGCATATGCCAAGAAGTTCATGCTCATATTATGTAACTCTAGTTCATGTTTTTAATATTAATACATGTCTTGTGGATGGACCTGGGAGAAGAAGAAGTTGTCCCGATTCGTCAGACTTACCATTAAGATCTCGATCTCCAAACGCAGTCACATATTAGAGTGCCTCTATGACCAGTTTCTTGGAGATCTTGGGAGGACTAGGCTCCGTCGGCATCTCCCTGAAACTGGCCGTAGTGCTGTCCCTGCTCTCGAAAACCATCTTGCAGCTTTGTAACTTGTCTAACTAGATCAATACACTAACTAATTTCACATATTATAGGGAGTGCCTCTATGACCAGTTTCTCGGAGATGCCGGAGGACTGGGCTCCGTCGGCATCTCCCTGAAACTGGCCGTAGTGGTGTCCCTGCTCTCGAAAACCATCTTGCAGCTTTGTAACTTGTCTAACTAGATCAATACACCAGGGAGCTAACTAATTTCACATATTAGGGAGTGCCTCTATGACCAGTTTCTCGGAGATGCCGGAGGACTTGGCTCCGTCGGCATCTCCTCGAACCTCGTAGTGGTGTCCCTGCCTCAAACTGGCTGGAGGACTGGACTCACAAGGATGCCTATTTATAGTACAAGCAGCTCGACATAGTGTTTACACTTACAAAATAATGTCGACACTCACCCCTATTATTAGTCCCGGTTGGTGTCTCCAACCGGGAGTAAAGGTTCATCTTTAGTCCCGGTTGGTGACACCATCCGGGACAAGGTACACGCCGCACGACATAATGTCGACATGCACTCACCTCTATTATTAGTGTTGACTCGTGTTTTGTCCCGGTTGGTGTCTCCAACCGGGACTAAATGTTCATCTTTAGTCCTGGTTGGTGTCTCCAACCGGTGTTAAAGGTCCCTCCACCAGTGACTAATTTGATCTCCTTTTACGAGTAAGCACACAACCACACTAGATTTTCGTTGTTGCAGTTAAAAAAACTTTCCGGATCTAAAGTAGACAAGCGGCTCACCGCTCATCATCTCACACGGAGGAAAAAAAAGAAAAAAAAATCGACTACACTAGAGTAGTCCTTCTATCCTTCGGATCAGAGACCACCGCTCAGTTCTCCTTCCTCCCTCCTGCTATTTATAAACACCGTGCTGCAGCTTCTTCTTGATGAGAGCGCTGCCCCAAGATTCCTAGTCCTCAAGCGAGAAAGAGAGCACACCCACCAATGGCCGCCTTCTCGCGCCAACCCCGTAACCGCCTTTGCTCCAACAGCTCCTCCCCGCAGGATGCTACCTCTCTCCGCTCTCCCAACACCCACAAAATAATGTCGACACTCACTATTATTAGTCGGTTGGTGTCTCCAACCGGGACTAAGGTTCATCTTTAGTCCGGTTGGTGACACCATCCGGACAAGGTACACGCCATACGACATAATGTCGACATGCACTCACCTCTATTATTAGTGTTGACTCGTGTTTTGTCCCGGTTGGTGTCTCCAACCGGGACTAGAGTTCATCTTTAGTCCTTGGTGTCTCCAACCGCGACTAAAGGTTCATCCCGCCATTTTTCCCGCCATTTTTCTTCCCGCCATTTTTCTTCCCGCCAGTTCTTCCGCCATTTTTCTTCCCGCCAGATTCTTCCCTCAGTTCTTCCCGCTAGTTCACTATATATATATGTAGGGGTTGGCCTCCATTGTCATTGCACATCTCTAGACTCATATCGCAACCTCATCACTCTTTCCCATGGCTTCCACCGTAGCACTAACCCCTGGGGAGGCGAGGCGCTTTGCTCGAACTACCCCGCACGGCCATCTGTGTCCCCGTCGGCTTGGATCGGCGTCGGAGGTGTGCCGGTTCCTCCTGTCCCTCTAGGTGGCGCCCGGATGGCCATCACGAACCACTACTACTGAGCTCACGCCGAGCAGCGGAGGAATCCAGATGGCATCCCGACTATTTCTCTACTTGGGAAGCCTTCGTGGATCGGCATGAGAGGGCGCCGCAGCACGAGGAGGACGGCCCACCTCCTCCTAACTTCAACGAGGCCGGCCGTCGGCTATGGTGGCGCTCGGACTCTCCAGAGCGTCATGGCCTATGACACCGCCCGACTCTAACCCCGTCTGCGCTACCCTCAAGTCCAGCCCACGCTACCCTCAAGTCCAGCCCACGCGCATTTCCGGAGGTTCAATTACGGTGACCCCGACGACGATGACGGCGGTAATCTGACGACTACAAAGGCGAGTATTACAGGTGTAGGCGGAGCATGACTAAATCACTCCAACATTCCGAACAAGTTCGCCGATTGTTACTTAATCCGCCATGTATCTTAATTTTCAGTTTTTATGTATCTTAATTTTCAGTTCGTTCTACGATTGTTACTTAATCTGCCATGTATCTTAATTTTCAGTTTTTATATATCTTAAAAAGCACCTTTAATGCATGAAATAAGTGTTTATTTATTTTAAAAATTTCATGTAAAGTAAATATAAAAATCATTTACATGAATGGATAGATATTATTTTTCTGAAAATTATGATATATTATTCATATTTTCTGAGTTGAAATGAAAAGATATGAATTTTCTAAATTCATATCATATTTTTGAATTAAAAAAGCCCCTTTAATGCATGAAATAAGTGTTTATTTATTTTAAAAAATTTCATGTAAAGTAAATATAAAATGATTTACATGAATGGATAGATATTATTTTTCTGAAAATTATGATATATTATTCATATTTTTCTGAGTTGAAATGAAAAGATATGAATTTTCTAAATTCATATCATATTTTTGAATTAAAAGCCCTTTAATGCATGAAATAAATGCCCCTTTAACACCGGTTCCGCAGGAACCGTGTTAAATGGGGCATTTATTTCGTTCACAAGATTTTCTTTAACACCGGTTCGTATGGAACCGGTGTTAGAAATTCAAGATGATTATACCTTTAACACGGTTCGTGGCTAGAACCGGTGTTAAAGTAATAAATTCAACCTTTAACACCGGTTCCACGCAACCGGGGTTATTTATTTCACCTTCCTCCTTCCTTTCTTCCCCACGGCAGATCGATCGATGGCCGCCCCGACCGCCGTCTCGACGCCCGGCCTTGCCGCCGCTCGAGTTCGCCGCCCGACCCTCTCTTCCCCGCATCCTTCCTCCTTCGTCGGCCGCTCCGCCACGCCGGCCCCTACCCCGGCGGCGAGGTTGCCGCCCGCACTCGCCGGGCCGCCATCGTGAGGCGGAACGACGGTGTCGCAGAGAGGCGAGGCCACGGTGGCGGTGCATCGCCGAGCGCGAGGGTGGCTGCAGAGGTCGGGGAAGCGGCGACGGTGCTCTGCGGAAGGCGGGCGCTGGAGAAGGGCCCGGCTGCCGAGGCAACGGCAGTCGGGCAGGCCGATGCGGGAGGATGGTCGACATCCGACGGCGAGGGCGGGTCAAAGCCGGGAGGCCTGGACGCGGTCGGGCGGTGTGGCGAGACGGCGCTTGCCGGGAGGAGCTCACGGAGGAGGCGAGCTGGCCAGGAAGCGCCCAGAGGTGGTCGAGGAGGAAGGTGGGGATGGCCTTGGCGGCGGGAGCGGCGCAGGAGGGGATCCCGTGGCGAGGGCGAGGAGCGGCGAAGCGGGACGCGAGGGAGGAGGTCCTAGCGGCGGGATCGGTTCAGGCGGTGCTCGGTGGGAACGAGAGGAAGGGAGCAGGTGGGTTTGGGAGCGAGGAGGGGAGTGGGGCCAGGTGTCGGTTGGTCCAGTGGGGACGGTGCGGTTCTGAGGATCGGGTCGAGGCGAGTGGAGAGGTGGTGATGTGGTCGCGTCGTCCGTGGTGTTGTGTGGGCGTGTGGCTGGCGTGCGTGGCGTGAGGGCTGTCGAGCCTCGGTTGCTGCCGGGCGAGCGCGCGTGAGCGGCGAGCCTTCGATTCGGGCGAGGGGCGTGTGGCGGCCGGCGAGCTCGGGTTGCCGAGGCGCGCGAGCCCTCCCTCCTGCGTGTGAGCTTGCTCGATGGATGGTCGAGGTTAGGGATGACGGGTGGGGTCCAGTTGCGAGGAGAGAAAAGTGTAGAGATGACATCGACTCGACGATCTAGGCCTTAATCCTTGCACATGTGAATTAGAAGCATGTGGAGTAAAATAAAATAGCTTATAGCAAAGATATTATAATAGGCCACGCCTAAACCCTAATCGACCACCTCGCTCTCTTCCCGTGCAGAGGCGTCTGCCTCGCCGCTTGGAGCTCATAGGCCACGCCTAAACGCCGCTTAGCACCGCCCGACGAGACCGCCGATCCGTCCGACGAGCACCGCCCGACGAGACCAACGTCACCCACCGGAGCGCCACGTGTCCGCCGCCCTCGCCCACACCACCCTCGTTGTCGCCCTCGCCGTCGCCATCCCGCGGGATATAAGTAAGGGCATGTTTGATTCAAAGGATTTGTATAGGAAATTTGTAGGATTAAATCCTATAGGAAATTTTCCTATGGTGGTTGTTTGATTTGTAGGATTGATTCCTATAGGATTCCTATAGGAAATATTGTATTGTATGTGTATATGCATGTGTATATTTTGTGCCACGCCATACCACCGCCACCATTATGCCGTCGACCACGACCTCCTATGTCCTCGCCGAGCCTACACACCGTCGAGGGTGTGTCGCCCATTTTAGGTAGACCATCACGTCGCTTTGGTTCAACGCACACCCCACGCACCCGCCTCGCTCGCTAGCCGCCACCTCTCGTTGTCAATATAGCATTATAATAACCATGCTATGTTAATCAACTTTGATGACAAGTTAATTAGAAGAAGTAAATGTACCCTCTCATATGAATCCGGTTTCTCCGAATTAGGGTTTGAAATGACCAAGCATGTATTAGGGTTACATTTCAATACTTTTAACCTGTCATATCATCGCCCTTGCTTGAGCATTTCAATAGATGTACTGATATTTGTGTGATAATATTATTGTTTTAGAAACTATGGATCCACTTAGTAGAAACCTTGAAGAAGAAGAAATAATGGAGAACATTATTGATGAGGACACCTCACAATATCTGAACTTGGAGGGACATGACGACAACTCAAGTACTAGTCATGGAGAAGATGAAGACTCGGTGAACGCAATTTAATGGTTACAAAGTTCGGCGAGGTATATGCATTGATTAAGCCTCGGTGACTTCCACCAACAATCTTCTTCTACATGTATTAATTAACGCTTCTTTCTTCTTTTAGCCCTCGGATCGACCAGCCAAGAACCATCTTCTTCTACGAAAAGAGCAAGCGAGGCGCGAGCCAGGTTGAAAGATCGTGCAAAGTTCACGATCAAGCGATCCGTGTTGATGGCAGGCCGATGGAGCCCAAGAAGGCCGCAGACAAATTTATACGTCAGTCGAGTTCTTGTTAGGGACCAAATCCCAATCACAATTGAAAATTGGAATAAGCCAAAGAAGGGCGGTACCTTTGTCGATGATGATCCAAAGAAACGCTTTGGAATTAGTTGTTGGTAAATTTCACCCTTCCGCCAGAGGAGGATGAAAACAACCCGGTTATAAAGAACAAGGTCAAAGAGTGGACTCTAAAGAAGATGGCTGATGCTTTCCAATCGAAGACAAAATTGAACAAATTTGTCAAAAGTGACGAGACTCCAAATTTCAAGATGCATATTATGCGAAGATAAGACCTCACCGCCCGAATTTAAGACATATAAAAAAGTGCTATAGCTAAAAAGAGGTCGAAACCAATACGCTTAATGCCCCAAGAAGGAATATCACCGAGGACGGGTCGGTGGCTACATATCTCGAGGCCTAAGTGGGAGGAAGTTGAGAGGGCCTGGCGAGAGAGGATCACACCCAGACAGATGGGTGGGACCTACGCAAAGACTTGGTTCTACGGAATCGGGGCAAGGTTGGACCCGAAACAGGATTGTGTATCTTCCCAACCATCCTTGCCAAACCCGCCATGAACTCATCACGGCATACGAGGAAACATCCGCCAGATCTTCCATCCCGACAGAGAGAATGACCAGCTCACACGCCATCGGTAAAAAAGAACACCGGACATGCACGAGGTGGGGTATGACGTGGAAGGATGGGTTTGCCGATCGGGCGACTCTACGTATGGCGCAGAAAAGAAAAAGAGCGTCTGATCGGATGACACAGATAGAACATGCACTTGCGCGCCGCAGACGCAAGTGAATGCACAAGAGCCATCAAGCTACCGCCCATCTCAGCCGCATGAAGAGCTGCATTGAAGCTGCCCGCCCAGACTGCAGCGGAAAAGCAAGGGGCTTCCACGGAGAACGTAGCCAACGCTTGAAATGACGGTCCTCGATACCCGTTGATGAGATCACGGAGAGCGAACACGCTGAGCTGCATGTGAGATTAATGGGCTTATCCATTAAGGTGGTATCGGCCATGCCTTACCTCCTGTAGCTGGTGGAACTTACCACCGCCGACCGATTCCATATGGCTATGCTATTGTCGGGTGGATGAGGTTGTGAAGGAATATGAGGAAGCACTACTTGACCATGCTACAGGTGAAGGGGAAACTCAACTCAAATTTGCAGTGAAAACAACCATTCTTTGGAAGAAGGAACACATTGTGCTTCCAAATTGGAGGTCACTGACACCCCATTGCCTCCGCAGCTGAGCCTGCCGCTTCAGCCATCTCTGTGGCTGCAGCCATCTCCGCCCGTCACCATCTCTCATGGCAGCCATCTCCGCCGTCACCATCTCTGTGGCAGCCATCTCCGCCCGTCACCATCTCTCTCACAGCAGCCATCTCCGGCCCGTACCATCTCCGGTGCTTCAGCCATCTCCTCAACAGAAGCGAAGAGCACTGCCACGAGGAGCATCGAGTAATCGCCACAAAGAAATCCGCAGGAAACCGTCGCCAAAGAGTTCAAAAACTACGCCCGCAGCCTTCCGCCAAGCCATTGCCGGTTTTACCGTGGAATCGCAGCGACGAGGAGACCAATAGGATCTCGGGAGAACAGGTCAAGAAATTCTTTGCACCTAGACGGCCGAGCCAAAGGAGAAAATAGATCCGGTGGTGGAGAAGTTTTACAAAATCTTTTGAAACCTGAAACCCCACTTGTGCCGGACTACGAGCGCCAGATTTTGAAGGCGGATGCAAGGCGCCGTGGGAGACTGAAAGTAGCAATCGTGAGGCACCCACAAAACAGTTCCCATGCTCGAGAGCAGGAAACCAATCATGCGCCCGGCCCAAATGTTTGACAAACGGGACGCCTCCGTAGATGATTACGAGGCAGAGCTACAAAGAAAGGCCAATGAGATGGGGATGACTTACATTGCATACTTGAACGTCATGGAGATAACTTGCCCAAATGCGATGTCAACCCCATACAGCCATGGAAGTATGGGAAGAATCTAGTCAAGAAAGAGGAGCTCAAAATCTACCAACAAAGATGCGAAAATTGCACAAGTGGTACCTTCATTTCGCAAGACGAGAAAAGAAGAATGGATCACTAGCATATAAGAGATGAGATTTTCTTGTGCGAGACGACGCGATCGACTTCAACATTCAAGACTTGCATTTTCTATTCAATCGAAGGAACTCGACAAATATGCCATCAGCCTTTATTGTGTGTAAGTACTATTTCGTAATTTTTATCTCAACTCATTCACTTCATTAATTGCATGAATATATATATGCTCACCATATATGTATATACTATTATGCAGGAAAAAGGTTATGGAATGCGGGAAAGGAGGCCTTTTGACATTGGGTTCGTTGACCCAAATAGAGTTCATGAAGAAGTGGTAAGAGACAAACCCGCAAATGAAGATTACTTGCTAAAGTCTTTTTGAGACAACAAACCAAAAGGGAAATACTATTGCCTTACAACTTCTCGTGAGTACCCTCTCTCTTGTACACATTCTGTTTCGCTTACTCGATGTTAAGTGTAACCGATGATGAGTTATGCGTCGTAGGTTCCACTTTATTCGCTAGTAATTCAACCCGACTCAGAAAAGTCCTTGTCATGGACTCGTTACGAAAAGAAAAAGAGCTATGGGCAAACTTTAGAGAGATGCTCCAGAGGTAATTTCAATCATATTATCGCACTAGATCGGCAACTTTCGTGACAATAAGTAATTAATTACTCCTTTATCCATTTTCTTTGTCGGACGGGGTTTGAAAATGTTCACGGCAGGGCCGTGGGTGAATGGTCGAAGAACTAAAATTTGTAGACCAAAATGTAAGTAATACTAGCTAGCTTCCAATTCCATTATATCATGCTTTATTGATTATTATTTTGATTGTACACTCAATTCTCGAAAATTGCGCGCATCAAGGACACGACAATAACTTATGTGGGTACTATGTTTGCGAATTCATTCGCAACACGATATGTGCGACAGGCCAAGCCGCACTAGAACAACTTAGAGTAAGTAAACAAAGTCCACAACATTATTTTATTACCATCAATTGTGTTGAGTTTTATTCTTATATATATATTGGCCCATTCTTCATATATATTCAGATCGAGCGGATGCGGACCAACTCCTACCATTTGAACGCACGAGCCATTCAAGAGGAATTGGCGGGTTCATACTTGATGAGGTCGTCACGCTGGCGGAGAACTCTTTAGATATCCACCTCGTGATGTAGATGTATGTGCCGATGTATGCCGATGGCGATGTATGTGCCGATGGCGATGTTTGTGTATAATAATAGTTGCTTAATTATTCATGTACTCGTATGTACCGATGACGATTTATAAGTATACGGCTCCGATCGATTTCCCTCGCTCTCCGGCGTAAATACGCCTGAACGGGCAGAGGCAGATGCATGGCGAAGATTTAGGCGTTTTCCGCCATGCGGAAAACGGCCTAAATCTGCGCCAGAAGAACTTTTAACACCGGTTCGAGATACAACCGGTGTTAAAGAGGGCTGAGGCTGCACGTCGCCACCCTTTAACACCGGTTCGTATAGGAACCGGTGTTAAAGGGGCCCCCCCTCTAACACCGAACCCTCAACAGCGGTTGGGGAACCGCTGTTAGAGGGTCCTCCAAACCGGTGTTAGAGGGGTACGTGTGCACTAGTGATGGAACGTGCCGACGATCTACAATATTGTTGTCTTGCCTTCACCGCTCGGCATTTTCAAAAATTATATGATAGATTGTGTTGTCTCACAGATGATGGTGGCAAAGAGTTTCTCAGAAGGCACCTTAATGAACGGACAAAGTGGGCAAGGGCTTATGATTATGGCGGGAAGAGATACGGTGATTCCACCAGCAACATGGCAGAATGCTTCAACAAAGTACTTAAAGGTGTACGTCAATTGCCTGTGACTGCTATAGCGGAGTACACACTTTAGAAGTTGAATGAATACTTTCTAAAGTATAGTGATGAAACGGGCATACATCTGGATCACCTACTCATCAGCATCCTCGGGGCACTTGCTAAAATTTTCTTGTATCCATTTGTAAGTAGCGCCGGCAGACATCTTCTCTTGCGTTGGTGCCTTACAAATTAATCCAATCATCACTTCACGCCACTTACCCGAATCTGAGCTTATACACACGGGCTGTCCTTTGATCGGAAGCGCAAAAATCATGGAGACGTCCTGCAGAGTGACCGTCATCTCACCACAAGGGAGGTGAAAACTGTGTGTCTCCGGTCTCCATCTATCAACAAGCGCTGTGATCAAACAAGGGTTCATACGCAGCGTCGAACGCGAGACAAGCTGGATGAAAGGGAGAAGCCCAGTCCGCTCAACATATGGGGTGTAGCACTCATCATATGGCATCTTCTTGCTATGCACCTCCTTGGACTTTAGGTGCAACCACTTGAAGACATGCTTATTCTCCGCGAGTACCTCCCACGGTGCAGTTGATCATAATGCCCATTCAAAATAGATTGTCCTTCCATCCTACAAGTGGTTGCAAAAAAACAAGTGAATACACCATCCACCACAATATGCATATATGAATACATATATGAGTACATTCATGAATACACCATTCATTCCATATCAACAATAGCCCAACAATTGCCATATATGCCAATAATAGCCCAACAATATATGCCAACAATAGCCCAACAATATATTATCCTATAAGCCATATATGCCAACAATAGCCCAACAATAATCCATATATTAATACATTCATTCCATATCATCTACACAAATCACAATATGAACACACCATTCAACTAAACTACTAACCCTAACTAAGCATTTCATATCATCTACACACCATTCCATATCTTTGTATTCATATGCCCATATATACATGTCAAATATATACTACTAACCCTAACTAAGCAATTTCAATGATTTGTTGGAATTATGCCCTAGAGGCAATAATAAAGATGTTATTATTATAATTCTTGTTCATGATAAAGTTTATATTCCATGCTAGAATTGTATTAAGCGGAAACTTTAATACTTGTGTGGTTTGTGAACAACACCGTGTCCCTAGTATGCCTCTATGGACTAGCTCATTGATTGATGATGGTTAAGGTTTCCTAACCATATACATGAGTTGTCGATTAATAATGAGATCATATCATTGGGAGAATGATATGATGGACAGACCCAAACTAAGCGAAGCAATTAGATCGTGTCATCGTGTTCATCTTTGCGAAGCTTTTCCTATGTCAAATGTTGTATTCCTTAGACCATGAGATAATGCAACTCCCTGGTATCGGATGAAATCTTTGAGGTCATCAAACGTCATCCTATGAGAGGGTGATCATAAAGGTGTCTCTCATGTGATCGGAAAGTACCTGTTGGGTTGTATGTATCGAGATGGGATTTGTCCCTCCCAAGTTTGAGAGATATACTTCGGGCCCACTCGATAATCGATATCAACACCGCTTGCAAGCATGTGGTTAAGGAGTTAATCACAAAGTGATATAGGATTACGGAACGAGTAAAGTACTTGCTGTGAACGAGATTGAACTAGGTATGACGGTACCGACGATCAAATCTCGGGAAAGTAAAATATCGCGAGACGAAGGGAATATATATATATATGGGATTGATTGAATCCTGGAATTGTGGTTCATCTGATATGATCATCGATGAATGTGTGGGAGACAATATGGGTTTCCAGACCCCGTTGTTGATTATTGATATAAGATCATGTCTGCATATTCTCGAACCCGAAGGGTCACACACTTAACGTGTCTCAACGCTAGGATAGATTGGATAATTGGTTTATGAGTTTTTGTTCGGAGTCTCGGATGGGATCCGGGACATCACGAGAGGTTCCGGAATGTTCCAGAGAATAAGATTCATATAAGGCAATGCAGTTTTTGGAGTTCGGAATTGTTTCGGGTTAATCGGTATTGTACCGGAAGCTTCTAGAACCTTCCGGAGGGGGACCAACGTGGCCCCACCTGCCGGGAGGGGGCATGGGCCTATGAGGGAGTGCCCTGGCCGCATTGGGCCAGGGGCACAAGGCCCCATAGGGCCCAGCCGGCCAAACCCTAGGGAAACCCTAGGGGAGCTTCTAGAAGGGGGGGAACTTGCCCCCCACTCCTCCCTCCTTGGCCGCCGGCCCTAGGGCTTGGGGGAGGGGCAAGGGCTGGCCGCCCACCCCTCTATATAAAGAGGGCTGGGGGCGCACCCCTCCCACACCTCCTCCTCAAGCCCTAGCCTCCCTGCTGCCCTCCTCTCTCTCTCCCTCCTGACTGAACTCTCCACCACTTGCACCGCGTCGTCGCGTTATAGATCCAATCCATCTCTCCACCCCACTTGTTGGACCGAGGAATGAGGAGACGTCGAGGTGCCGCACGTGTGCATCTCTCGGAGGCATCGCCACTTGCGGTGTTAGATCGGATCGGATCGCGAGGAGGAGAAGCGAGTACGACTACATCACCCACGTTCCCTCGAATATTCCGCTGTGCGAATCTTCAAGGGTATGAAGATCTCATCTATTCACCCTCGTTGTTTGCATCTCCTAGATTAGATCTTGGCTTTCTCGTTCTCATCCGTAGAAATTTTTTGATTTACTATGCTACGAAACCCTTCAGTGGTATTAGGGCTAGATCTATGCGTAGATGTGTTTCACGAGTAGAACGCAACATGGTTGTTGCGGGCATTGATGTTTTCTATTGCAAGCCTCTTGTTTTTGTACTTCTTATGGCGCGGGATAGTGAGATCGAAGCGGTCCAGGCCAACCTTACGCGACATCGTTCGCGAGACCGGCTCCGCACTTGACGTGTGGCTTGTTCCACACATGCGGCTGGTGGATGCCAGTTTCTCTCACTATAGTTGTCATGGGATTTACATCGGAGTTTGGCAACCATAATATCACCGTTGTGGCTTTCCGTAGGTAAGAATTGTTCTTAGCTTTCTACTCCCATAAGCCACGTAAAACATGCAACAACAAAGTAGAGGCGTCTAACTTGTTTTTGCAGGGAGTGTTTTCTGTGATATGCTATGGCCCAAGATGTGATGTGTATGTTGTATGCAATGATCATGTTTTGTAATGTTTCACGACTTGCATGTCGATGAGTACACAGCCGGCAGGAGCCATATGGTTGTCTTTATAATTGTGTATGACCTGTGTGTCAGCTTCTTATACGCCATGTAATAGCTTTACTTTATCGCTAAGTAGTTAGCAATAGTTGTAGTTGCTATTCGTGGTGGAGGCAATCATGGTGGAGTGATGGAGATCATGCCGGCACGCACAAGATGGAGATCATTACGCGAAGATTAGCTATACCATGTCACATAAAGTTATATGCATGTGATGTTTATCCTTTTATGTATCTTATTATGCTTAGATCGCGACGGTAGCATTATAAGATGATTCCTCACTTAAAGATCAAGACAAAACTGTGTTCTCCCCATGTATGCACCGTTGCGAAAGTTTGTCGTATTCAAGCATCACGTGATGATCGGGTGCTATAAACTCTACGTTCACATACAACGGGTGCAAGCCAGTTTTGCACACGCGGAAATACTTGGGTTTGACTTGACGAGCCTAGCATGTATAGACATGGCCTCAGAACACATGAACCGAAAGGTTAAGCATGAGTCATATGAATGATATGATCGACACTTCGTTGTCCACCATTGAAACCACATCTCTTCTCGTGAAGATCGGATTAGGTGTGGTGAATTTGGATCATGTTCACTAAACAACTTGAGGGATGTTGAATTTAGTGGGAGTTCATCTAGTAATTTGATTAAGTTGAACTAGTTATCATGAACATAGTCTAATTTTTACTTGCAAATATTGTAGATCAAATGGCTAAGTCCAACTTCAACTTCAACGTTTTTGCTGAGAAAGAAAAGCTTAAGAACAATGGGTCTAACTTCACCAACTGGTTCCGCAATTTGAGAATCATTCTCTCTGGCGGACAAAAGTACTATGTCCTTGAGACTGCGCTAGGTGACGCCCCTGCTGTAGATGCGCCGGTTGATGAGAAAGCTGTTTATCAGTCGCGCAAACATGATTATGGTGTTATTAAGAGCACCATGTTTTTTGCTATGGAATCGGACCTTCAAAATCGTTTTGAAGATTATCCCGGGCCCTTTGAGATTCTTGAGGAGCTGAAAACTATGTTTCAGACTCAGGCTCGTTCTGAGAGATATGAGATCTCTAAGAAATTCTTTAACTGCAAGATGGAGGAAGGGAGTTCCGTTAGTGAGCACGCCATAAAGATGTCGGGATACACTCAACGCCTTGAGCAATCGGATCAAGATTCGAGGAGCTCAAGATTGACAGGTTCTGCAATCACTCCTCCCGGCTACAAAAGTTTTGTAGTGACTCATAATCAGATTGGTTCCATCGAACGATCACCGAGCTCTTCGCTGAAAGCTACGGAGGTGGACATCAAAAGGATAATCATGTGTTGATGGTCAACAAGCCCCCACTTTAAGAAAGGTAAGGGTGCAAAGAAGCCCTTCAAGAAAGGCAATGCAAGCGTGTTGCCCTGGAGAAGAAGCTCAAGTCCGACCTAAGCGGACAATCGAGTGCTTCTATTGCAAGGATAAGGGTCACTGGAAGCGCAACTGTCCGAAGTACTTAGCGGACAAGAAGGCTGGCACCATCAAAGGTATATTTGATATACATGTTATTGATGTTTTCCTTACTAGCCCTCGTTGTAGTGCCTGGGTATTTGATACTGGTTCGGTTGCTAATATTTGTAATTCGAAACAGGAGCTACGGAATAGACGGTGGCTTGCGAGGGATGAGGTGATGATGCGCGTTGGCAACGGATCAAGGGTTGATGTGATGGCCGTCGGCACGCTCTCCTTAGTTTTACCTTCGGGATTAGTTTTAAACCTTAATAAATGTTATTATGTGTCTGCGTTGAGCATGAACATCATATCTGGATCGTGTTTATTTCAAGACGGTTATTCATTTAAATCTGAGAATAATGGTTGTTCTATTTATATGAGTAACATCTTTTATGGTCATGCACCTGCTGTGAATGGTTTATTTCTTCTGATCTCGAAAGGGATGAAACACACATCCATAACATTGAGGCTAAGATATGCAAGGTAGATAGTGATAATACTACTTATTTGTGGCACTGTCGTCTAGGTCATATTGGTGTAAAGCGCATGAAGAAACTCCATTCTGATGGACTTTTGGAGTCTCTCGATTTTGAATCATTTGACAATGCGAACCATGCCTCATGGGAAAGATGATCAAAACCCCGTTCTCCGGAATGATGGAGCGAGCAACGGACTTGTTGAAAATCATACATACCGATGTATGCGGACCGATGAGTGTTTTGACGCGCGGTGGATATCGCTATTTTCTCACTTTTACCGATGACTTAAGTAGATATGGGTATATCTATTTGATGAAACATAAATCTGAAACATTTGAAAAGTTCAAGGAATTTCAGAATGAAGTGGAGAACCATCGTAACAGAAAAATTAAGTTTCTACGATCTGATCGTGGACGTGAATATTTGAGTTATGATTTTCTCACGCATCTTAAAGCAAGCGGAATCGTTTTGCAACTCACGCCACCCGGAACACCACAGCGCAATGGTGTGTCTGAACGCCGGAATCGAACTCTATTAGATATGGTCCGATCAATGATGTCTCTTACTGATTTGCCGTTATCATTTTGGGGTTATGCATTAGAAACCGTTGCATTCACTTTAAATAGGGTACCATCTATAACGTTGAGACGACACCGTATGAACTGTGGTTTGGTGCTAAACCTAAGTTGTCGTTTCTTAAAGTTTGGGGATGCGAAGCTTACGTCAAGAAGTTGATGTCGGACAAGCTCGAACCCAAAGCGGAGAAATGCGTCTTCATAGGATACCCTAAGGAAAATATTGGGTACACCTTCTATCACAGAACCTAAGGCAAAGTGTTTGTCGCAAAGAACAGATCCTTTCTTGAGAAGGAGTTTCTCTCGAAAGAAGTGAGTGGGAGGAAAGTAGAGCTAGACGAGGTTGTTGAACCTTCTCTTGAGTTGGAGAGTAGCGCAGCACCTGAAATTGTTCCAGTGCCGCCTGCACCAACAATAGAGGAAGCTAATGACAAGGATCATGAAGCTTGGACGATCTGCTCTTGAGCGTCGCGGTCGACAAGGTCGCGTGCCCCTCCGAGTGGTACGTCAGCCTGTCTTAACTGTCTTGTTATTAGGCGACCGAACTCGCGAACTATGAGGAAGCGATGATGAGCCCAGACTCTGAGAAATGGCTAGAGGCCATGAAATCCGAATTGGGATCCATGAGAGAAAACCAAGTATGGACTTTGGTGGACCCTCCTAGCGACCGAAAGGCCGTTGAGTGCAAATGGATCTTCAAGAAGAAAACGGATGCGGATGGTAATGTTACCGTCTATAAAGCACGACTTGTCACGAAAGGTTTTCGACAAGTTCAAGGTGTTGACTACGATGAGACTTTCTCTCCCGTAGCGATGTTTAAGTCCATTCGGATTTTATTAGCAATTGCTGCGTTTCATGATTATGAAATATGTCAGATGGATGTCAAGACTGTGTTCCTCAATGGCAACATTGATGAAAAAATGTATATGATGCAACCCGAAGGTTTTGTCGATCCTAAGGATGCTGATAAAGTGTGCAAACTTCAGCGTTCCATTTATGGACTGAAGCAAGCATCTCGGAGTTGGAACCTTCGTTTTGATCAAGTGATCAAGAGCTTTGGATTTGTTCCAAATTTCTACGAAGCTTGTATCTACAAGAAAGTGAGTGGGAGCTCAGTGACATTTCTGGTACTATATGTGGATGACATATTGATTATTGGAAATGACATTGACATGCTTAACGATGTGAAGAGTTATTTGAACAAATGTTTTTCAATGAAAGACATAGGTGAAGCTACTTATATATTGGGCATCAAAATCTATAGAGATAGACAAAGACACTTGATAGCTTTAAGCCAGAGTACATACTTAGACAAAGTTCTGAAAAGGTTCAGAATGGATAAGGCAAAGAAAGGTTCAGTGCCTATGTTGTCAGGTAAGATATTGAGCAAGGATCAGTGTCCAGCTACGGTAAATGATAGAGAAGCTATGAGCAAAGTGCCTTATGCCTCGGCCATAGGTTCTATCATGTATGCCATGTTGTGTACTAGACCGGATGTGTCCAATGCTCTTAGTTTGACGAGCAGGTACCAAAGTGATCCAGGAGTGGAACACTGGACAGCCGTGAAGAACATCCTAAAGTACCTAAATAGGACTAAAGAAATGTTCTTAGTCTATGGAGGTGATGAACAGCTCGTCGTAAAAGGTTACGTCGATGCTAGTTTCGACACCGACAAGGATGATTCTAAATCTCAGATAGGATACGTTTATATTTTGAATGGAGGAGCTGTGAGCTGGAGAAGCTGCAAGCAAAGCGTGATCGCGGGATCTACAGTAGAAGCGGAATACATGGCTGATGCAGAAGCGTCAAGTGAAGGAGTTTGGATCAGGAACTTGATCACTGAGCTTGGTGTGGTTCCAAGTGCCTTGGACCCACTGGAGATATTGTGTGACAACACTGGCGCCATAGCACTCGCTAAGGAACCAAGATATCATCCAAAGACCTAGCATATCAACCACAAGTTTCATATAATCCGAGATTATATAGCAGATGGAGATCTGAAGATTAGCAAAGTACATACAGATCTGAATATCGCAGATCCATTGACTAAACCTCTTCCACGTGCAAAACATGATCAGCACCTTAGTGCCATGGGTGTTAGATTGTTGCCAGATGTAAACTGGGAGACTGTTGGAATTATGCCTTAGAGGCAATAATAAAGATGTTATTATTATAATTCTTGTTCATGATAAAGTTTATATTCCATGCTAGAATTGTATTAAGCGGAAACTTTAATACTTGTGTGGTTTGTGAAAAACACCATGTCCCTAGTATGCCTAGATGGACTAGCTCATTGATTGATGATGGTTAAGGTTTCCTAACCATATACATGAGTTGACGATTAATTATGAGATCATATCATTGGGAGAATGATATGATGGACAGACCCAAACTAAGCGGAGCAATTAGATCGTGTCATCGTGTTCATCTTTGCGAAGCTTCTCCTATGTCAAATATTGTATTCCTTAGACCATGACATAATGCAACTCCCTGGTATCGGATGAAAGCTTTGAGGTCATCAAACGTCATCCTATGAGAGTGTGATCATAAAGGTGTCTCTCAGGTGATCGGAAAGTACCTGTTGGGTTGTATGTATCGAGATGGGATTTGTCCCTCCCAAGTCGGAGATATATACTTCGGGCCCACTCGGCAATCGATATCAACACCGCTTGCAAGCATGTGGTTAAGGAGTTAATCACAAAGTGATATCGGAATACGGAACGAGTAAAGTACTTGCTGTGAACGAGATTGAACTAGGTATGACGCATGCAACGATCAAATCTCGGGCAAGTAAAATATCGCGAGACGAAGGGAATATATATATGGGATTGATTGAATCCGGCATCGTGGTTCATCCGATATGATCATCGATGAATGTGGGAGTCAATATGGGTTTCGCACCCAGTTGATTATTGATATAAGATCATGTCGCATATTCTCGAACCGAAGGTCACACATAACGTGTCTCGGCGCTAGGATAGATTGGATAATTGGTTTATGAGTTTTGTTGAGTCTCGGATGGGATCCGAACATCACGAGAGGTTCGATGTTTACGTAGAATAAGATTCATATAAGGCAATGCAGTTTTTGAGTTGAATTGTTTCGGTTAATCGGTATTGTACCGAAGCTTCTAGAACCTTCCGGAGGCACCAACGTGGCCCCACCTGCCGAGAGGGGCATGGGCCTATGAGGGAGTGCCCGGCCGCATTGGGCCAGGGCACAAGGCCCCATAGGGCCCGGCCAAACCCTAGGGAAACCCTAGGGAACTTCTAGAAGGAAACTTGCCCCCTCCTCCCTCCTTGGCCGCCGCCCTAGGGCTGGGGGAGGCAGGGCTGGCCACCCGTATATATAAAGAGGTCTGGGGGCGCATCCCTCCCACACCTCCTCCTCAAGCCCTAGCCGCCCTGCTGCCCTCCTCTCTCTCCCTCCCGACTGCGTGCAGGCGAAACCCTGCTGCAGAAACTCTCAGCCACTTGCACCGCGCCGTCGCGTTGTAGATCCAATACATATCTCCACCCCACTTGCTGGACCGAGGAAGGTGGAGACGTCGAGGTGCCGCACGTGTGCATCTCTCGGAGGCATCGCCACTTGCGGTGTTAGATCGGATCGGATCGGATCGCGAGGAGGAGAAGCGAGTACGACTACATCACCCACGTTCCGTCGAACGTTCCATTGTGTGAATCTTCAAGGGTATGAAGATCTCATCTATTCCCCCTCGTTGTTTGCATCTCCTAGATTAGATCTTGGCTTTCCCGTTCGCATCCGTAGAAATTTTTTGATTTACTCTGCCGCGAAACCCTTCAGAACTGTTGGAATTATGCCCTAGAGGCAATAAAAAAGATGTTATTATTATAATTCTTGTTCATGATAAAGTTTATATTCCATGCTAGAATTGTATTAAGCGGAAACTTTAATACTTGTGTGGTTTGTGAACAACACCGTGTCCCTAGTATGCCTCTATGGACTAGCTCATCGATTGATGATGGTTAAGGTTTCCTAACCATAGACATGAGTTGTAAATTAATAATGAGATCATATCATTGGGAGAATGATATGATGGACAGACCCAAACTAAGCGGAGCAATTAGATCGTGTCATCGTGTTCATCTTTGCGAAGCTTTTCCTATGTCAAATATTGTATTCCTTAGACCATGAGATAATGCAACTCCCTGGTATCGAATGAAATCTTTGAGGTCATCAAACGTCATCCTATGAGAGGGTGATCATAAAGGTGTCTCTCACGTGATCGGAAAGTACCTGTTGGGTTGTATGTATCGAGATGGGATTTGTCCCTCCCAAGTCGGAAAGATATACTTCGGGCCCACTCGGTAATCGATATCAACACCGCTTGCAAGCATGTGGTTAAGGAGTTAATCACAAAGTGATATCGGATTACGGAACGAGTAAAGTACTTGCTGTGAACGAGATTGAACTAGGTATGGCATGCACGATCAAATCTTGGGCAAGTAAAATATCTCGAGGCGAAGGGAATATATATATGGGATTGATTGAATACTGGCATCGTGGTTCATCCGATATGATCATCGATGAATGTGTGGGAGTCAATATGGGTTTCCAGACCCCGCTGTTGATTATTGATATAAGATCATGTCTGCATATTCTCGAACCCGAAGGGTCACACACTTAACGTGTCTCGACGCTAGGATAGATTGGATAATTGGTTTATGAGTTTTTGTTCGGAGTCTCGGATGGGATCCGGGACATCACGAGAGGTTCCGGAATGGTCCGGAGAATAAGATTCATATAAGGCAATGAAGTTTTTGGAGTTCGGAAATGTTTCGGGTTAATCGGTATTGTCTAAGCTTCTAGAACCTTCCGGAGGGGGACCAACGTGGCCCCACCTGCGGGAGGGGCATGGGCCTATGGTGAGTGCCTCCGCATTGGGCCAGGGCACAAGGCCCCATAGGGCCCAGCCGGCCAAACCCTAGGGAAACCCTAGGGAGCTTCTAGAGGGGAACTTGCCCCACTCCTCCCTCCTTGGCGCTGCCCTAGGGCAGGGGAGGGGCAGGTCTGGCCGCCCACCTCTATATAAAGAGGGTTGGGCGCACCCTCCCACACCTCCTCCTCAAGCCCTATCCGCCCTCGCCTCCTCTCTCTCCTCCCATTGCGTGTGGCGAAGCCTGCAGAAACTCTCCACCACTTGCACCGCGTCGTCGCGTTGTAGATCCAATCCATCTCTCCACCCCACTTGCTGGACCGAGGAAGGAGGATACGTCGAGGTGCCGCACGTGTGCACCTCTCGGAGGCATCGCCACTTGCGGTGTTAGATCGGATCGGATCGCGAGGAGGAGAAGCGAGTACGACTACATCACCCACGTTCCCTCGAACGTTACGCTGTGCGAATCTTCAAGGGTATGAAGATATCATCTATTCCCCCTCGTTGTTTGCATCTCCTAGATTAGATCTTGGCTTTCCCGTTCGCATCCGTAGAAATTTTTTGATTTACTATGCTGCGAAACCCTTCAGAACTATTGGAATTATGCCCTAGAGGCAATAATAAAGATGTTATTATTATAATTCGTGTTCATGATAAAGTTTATATTCCATGCTAGAATTGTATTAAGCGGAAACTTTAATACTTGTGTGGTTTGTGAACAACATCGTGTCCCTAGTATGCCTCTATGGACTAGCTCATTGATTGATGATGGTTAAGGTTTCCTAACCATAGACATGAGTTGTCAATTAATAATGAGATCATATCATTGGGAGAATGATATGATGGACAGACCCAAACTAAGCGGAGCAATTAGATCGTGTCATCGTGTTCATCTTTGCGAAGCTTTTCCTATGTCAAATAGTGTATTCCTTAGACCATGAGATAATGCAACTCCCTGGTATCGGATGAAAGCTTTGAGGTCATCAAACGTCATCCTATGAGAGGGTGGTCATAAAGGTGTCTCTCAGGTGATCGGAAAGTACCTGTTGGGTTGTATATATCGAGATGGGATTTGTCCCTCCCAAGTCGGAGAGATATACTTTGGGCCCACTCGGTAATCGATATCAACACCGCTTGCAAGCATGTGGTTAAGGAGTTAATCACAAAGTGATATCGGATTACGGAGCGAGTAAAGTACTTGATGTGAACGAGATTGAACTAGGTATGACGGTACTGACGATCAAATCTCGGGAAGGTAAAATATCGCGAGACGAAGGGAATATATATATGGGATTGATTGAATCCTGGCATCGTGGTTCATCCGATATGATCATCGATGAATGTGTTGGATTTAATATGGGTTTCCAGACCCCGCTGTTGATTATTGATATAAGATCATGTCTGCATATTCTCGAACCCGAAGGGTCACACACTTAACGTGTCTCGACGCTAGGATAGATTGGATAATTGGTTTATGAGTTTTTGTTCGGAGTCTCTGATGGTATCCGGGACATCACGAGATGTTCCGAAATGGTCTGGAGAATAAGATTCATATAAGGCAATGCAGTTTTTGGAGTTCGGAATTGTTTTGGGTTAATCGGTATTGTACCGGAAGCTTCTAGAACCTTCCGGAGGGGGACCAACGTGGCCCCACCTGCCGGGAGGGGGCATGGGCCTATGAGGGAGTGCCCTGGCCGCATTGGGCCAGGGGAACAAGGCCCCATAGGGCCCAGCCGGCCAAACCCTAGGAAAACCCTAGGGGAGCTTCTAGAAGGGGGGACTTGCCCCCCACTCCTCCCTCCTTGGCCGCCGGCCCTAGGGCTTGGGGGAGGGGCAAGGGCTGTCCGCCCACCCCTCTATATAAAGAGGGCTGGGGGCGTACCCCTCCCACACCTCCTCCTCAAGCCCTAGCCGCCCTGCTGCCCTCCTCTCTCTCTCCCTTCCGACTGCGTGTAGGCGAAGCCCTGCTACAGAAACTCTCCACCACTTGCACCGCGCCGTCGCGTTGTAGATCCAATCCATCTCTCCACCCCACTTGCTGGACCGAGGAAGGAGGAGACGTCGAGGTGCCGCACGTGTTCATATCTCGGAGGCATCGCCACTTGCGGTGTTAGATCGGATCGGATCGCGAGGAGGAGAAGCGAGTACGACTACATCACCCACGTTCCGTCGAACGTTCCGCTGTGCGAATCTTCAAGGGTATGAAGATCTCATCTATTCCCCCTCGTTGTTTGCATCTCCTAGATTAGATCTTGGCTTTCCCGTTCACATCCGTAATTTTTTTTTGATTTACTATGTTGCGAACCCTTCATGATTTACTAACTAACTTTAACAAACTATCATTCTACCACACTTATGAATACAAAGAAATTAGATACATGCCTCATTGCCAAAGAACTAGGGTTAAGAGGAAGAGGACCATGTGATGATTTCAACCAATAGAACAAGGAGAATCGAAGGAGAATACCTCAAGTGGGGGGAGAGGAATAAATTCCACCAGAAAATCGTTTTAGATTCAACCGATTTAGCATGTGGATTTGAGGGTAGCTTGGAGGGGAGCCGTCGCCACCATGTCTCTGTTCTTGCGGGGTGTGGGGGGTATGGCGTTGGGAGGGCGCCCGCGCCGTTATCTAGGGTTAAGGACCATGGCGCTTTTCGCAAAAGCGTCGTGCCTAGTAGCATGGCGCCCCCGGGCAAGGCGCCAAACTTAAAACGTGCCCGTGTGGGCCACTACGGCTGCCACGTCGGACGGGACCATGACGTTTTTGGCAAGGGCGCCATGGATGCATGGCGCTTTTGCAGAGAGCGCCGTGCTACTGACCATGGTGCCCTCTGGTAAAGCGCCATGAAAACAGGTCAGAACGGGATTTCTTCGAAAAAGTAGATCAATTCGTGAGATCATTCGTTAATTAGGTCAAATCTGTGATTTTTGCCTATCTGCTCTTCTTAGCTTCCTTGTATGCTGCCATGTTGAACACACCGTGCTACGGTAACTGGGAAGTTTATTTTGGAGGATTGAATGGAGCTGGCTTCCTAGAGCTTTCTGAGGCAGTTGTCCTGGAGCTTTCTGATGCAGGTGTCCTGGCTTGCCACTTTTGTTGAGCCTCAGTTGGCTTTGCTGATGCAGTTTGTGAACCAGACTCTAATCTTGATGCTTGTAGGTTTCGTGGGAGCTGAGGTTAACTTTGCTGACTAGGCTCTGCAGCATGATTTCCTTTTCTTTGTCTTGCTTCATCATCCACCTTGCAACAGCAAGCATAAGAAGTTAAGTTAGTAACAAACCAAGCTTAAGAAGTTACAATGGTAACAAACTATTAGCACCTGTTTTGGGCCAATAAAAAATATTGTGGTTTCAGACTGGAGATGAGAGCCGTAGATACACTCATTTTGCCAATTTCTAGATTCTAGCCCAGTAACAGGTGACTAAAGGCTGAGGACAGTCAGTGCATGAAGAGTATCTGGAGGACTATCAAGAAGACGGCCCAGATAGTTGGAAATTCTAGCATCAGATGGCCTACTAAGCAGAATGTTCCAGAAATCGATGATAGGAACTGACTTATGACCAAGGGACCATGAATTGACCAGAAAGAAGCTCGGGTACATGAATTGTCCGGAAAGAAGCTCGGTGCCATGAATTGGCCATAAAGAAAATCGAAAATCTTGGAAAGTGTGCCAACATTGAAGGAAAAACGACTCTATGAATGGTTATTCAGACGCTTGGAGTTTGGGTCCACTATGAAGCCGGTGATAGTTGCTAGTTTTAGAGTTCTTTTCCTATTAAAGGAATATCATTGTCCTCAGTTGTTGGAAATCCACTTTGGTTTCTAGGTGTAGATGCACCACTGCCAAAGAGACATACTTCAACATGTTGAAAATTTTGAAAAAAAATATTCACATTATTATATATTCGTACACCAAGTTTCAAGAAAAAAGACATTATGTTGATTGTGTAAAAAATACAATTTTTGGTGTTGCAAAATAGTTTTTCACAAGATTTTTTTATCTTTTTTGTACACACCATAAAAATATCTTCTAACTGCAAAAATTTGTGTGAGGACATAGCATGTCCAGATGCACACCCGGGATTTTGTTCCAAAAAATTTCAATACTTTGAAATTCATATAAAATATGATTTTCATAATAGGTGCATTTAGACTTGGAAGCCAAATTGCCATGTCCTGTAGTTGTCTCCTAGTCTTGTACGAAAAGACCAGTCGCCCCATTAAATTGTGAGGGATGCCAACCGATTGAATTAAGCACACAATTGACTATAGTTTATTTTTCGCCTTCTTTTACCTCCTCAACCCTTGCCCCTGCTTATGTTTCTTTGGTAACTCCGCGTTTCAAAGGATCGACAACCGAGTTAGGGCGATTAGGTTAACTAGGTCGACTAGCTCATCCAATAGCCACCGGAATCTCATACAGGGTCCCTCCCGAGACACGAGGCTTCTATTCTAAAAAGCATCGGCTTACAATCTTGTGTATCGTGTTGTGTGATCGGCCTCCTAGAAACGCATTGAGGTGCATCACCCTTCCTCTTTCGGGTACCCGAGTAAAAACCTTATATTTTATTCGGTCAAACGTATTGACGACTTCACTATCCGACTAAGCATATCCGTCCTGTGAGTGTGTGGCTTTTTGGCGACTCCGCTGGAGACAACAACATAGATCGGGCAGCGATGACCTCTCTGGCAATCTCTCGACCGGGTGAGATCAGCCCGAGTAACATCATACGGCCCGCCTATGATGAACTCTTAGGAGATCTATACAAACTCTTCGAAGCGATGCAAGCTTAACGTAAAAAAAATAAAGGGTGGCACACACAACATTTTTCCCTCTTTGCCCCAATCTATTAATTAAGGGAGAGTGACACAACAAAAAGTAAAGAAGCCAAACTACAACAAAAGCCTACTCACCCAGAATAAATTCACTCATTTTCTAACACCGGCAATAACCCAAATTCTTGCCTCTTCCTTAACCTTAGCTAATAGAACCGAGGGCGGAGCATCTTTGTTGTGGGAGACTCTCACATGTTTGTTGTGCAAGACTCTCGTGTTGCGCTTATTCTAAATTTTCCATGTGACTAGGAGAGTGAAAGAGGCAAGGATATCCTTGCGCTTTGTAATGTGCGCCCACCAAGCAAAGATTGATTGCGCTGACCATGAGTTGAGCTCCATGAAGTGCAAGCCAAGCCAAGTGATAACCATACTCCAAAGTCTATTTGTATATCTACAATGCACAGAGAGGTGCTCAACCGGGGGGGCCTTCTTCAAACAGGGCAAACACCACAAAAGGCCATCCTCCTTTTGGCAAGACGGTCGGCCGTCCAAAGCCTATATTGGATAGCAAACAATGCAAAGAACTTAATTTTAAGGAGTGCCCAAACTTTCCAAACCATTGAGCTAATAGGAGAAATAGTTGCCCCAACGAATAGCTCATCTGCAACCTCATCCTCCTTGGATAAGAGCTCAATTGCAACCTCGTCCTCCTTCTATACCTAACTAGATAGTGTACTAATCCCTCCAGACGTATTTTTCTAAAACACATGTATTTAGGTGCTTTTTAGCGTGTAGATTCACTCATGGTGCTTCAAATCTACACACTAAAATGCGTCTAGATAGTTGCGTTTTAGAAAACAAGCTAAAACATCTTATAATTTGGAACGGAGGGAGTAGCTGCTTGTTGTACCATGCCATGGTAAGTCGGCTACATGCCAACTTAGCTAGGTAGGCGCATCTTGCTTGTCAAAATTAAGATTGTGACGGTGACATACTGACATATTATCAAATACTTTAGTCAAATGTACAGTAGTACGTAGTCAAATGTCACATCTTCAGCTGGTTTAGTACACAAGGCAAGATGACGAGAAACACAGGTGATCTTCCAAACTACAATGCATGTACGTTCCTGGTACCTGCAGGTTCAGCATTGGAGTCTCAGAAGCTGTCAACTCAACACCTAATTTTCCTGCTAATGATAATTCCAAGCCTGCCGGCCTTGGACGGCACGGCACGACAGGCATGTCCGTCCAGCAGAGACACCATATCCATCATCGTCACCTTCCTCTATTTATAGGTTCTCCTTAGAGTTGAGAGGCAACAATGGCATGGTACTTGGGCCCGGTGCTAGTCGTGGCGCTCTTCTTTGTGCTACTCACGCCGAGGCTGCTCTGCCAGATCACCGGCAACAATGGTAGCGGTGTGGAGTTCCGCACCATGTTAACCAGCGCCGCGGCCATGATCGTCCGCACCATCATCTTCTTCGGATTCTTCGTCATCTTCATGACCACAGTCGAGGTCCACTTCTACGCCGGCTTTCAGCCTCATCAGCGACATAGAGCTTCTTCTGTAGCCCCAGCACGCAGTGGCGGAGGACGGAAAAAATCTGAGGTAGGACGAACTAAAAAAATAATGTAAATATCAAAATAGCCTCGAGACAGTAGTACATATGATGCAAACATACTCACTTAATGCAATAGAAATAGTAACATATTTGATTATAAGTGAAAACAGAAAAATACTAATTGTTAAAATCTTCTGTATTTTACCGATGAAGACTTTTATCTCTTGCTCGATTTAGCATATCATCAAGTGATGGAGAAGCAATCATGAAAATATTTTTGTGCAACTCGGTCTTTCAACTTTTGCCATCGCCACTGGTAAAAGCAATGACATGTCAACAAGACGATAAACCGTATGAAACATGATGTGTCGTTCAAAAAGATAATCTCTAAAGTCTTTAATTCTCCGTATATGAATAATTGTAAGCTGAGAAATCTTATTCAGGTTGAACCTATATAATGAATTACTTGAGTCGAGCCAAGAAGTTCTGAAGCAACGGTAACGATAGTTCATTAAAAAAAATTGGTTGTAATAGAGTCTATAGTTAAATACAAGGTGTCCACAACCTGAAAATAATCAACAATGACCTCGTGTCTTCCCTCTTTTAATGATTTTCACTCATTCTATTACCATTTCATCGATACCTAGGATTGTGATATCATTTTCTACGCGAATTCACATATTTTAGGAGGGCTCCAAACCATCATTTCTCTAATTGAACAAGTAATACTCACATCCTTCACCAATAATATTAACTAAAGTAATACAATTAGAATTTTAGATCAATAATTTATACAAAGGCAAATTAGATCAGTAAGACATTGTTTAGAGTCAAATTTACTATGAATTAGCTATTGCAAAGAAAAATATGAATTCAAACTATACTACACCTAGTCTTTATTTCACTCCGGAAACAGTTTTGTGCAGTGTTCAGTAAAACAAACATAACTTTCTCATACGAAGTCCGTTTTTAGTGTACAACCAGTCAAATTGTTCAGAAAAAACATGCGCATCTAAAGGTGTTTGCCAAAAATCAAGGTAGGGCGGCTGCCCTACCTTGCCCTACTGGGAGCTCCGCCCCTGCCAGCACGTCGCCATCGGTACCCTGAGTTGTGACAGCCCCATGGCTGAAAAAGATCACCAAATTTTGTTTATCTGCCAGTTGAACTGAGGCAATATGGTATGCATATATCAACGATGGCTTGTGTGACGCCTCCGAAGAGATAGATCACGGCTGGTACTTCAAACCACGGTGTCATTTCAAAAAAAAAAATCGAAATGGGGATGTACCCCGGCCTCTGCATCCTAGGATGCACACAGCCCTTTTATTACTCAAAGTCTTAAAGTCTTAAAATGCCAAATACAGATCAAAGATCAAAGAGGGTTGATACAAACACCAACCATCTGAAGAGACAAAAAAGTATGAGAATGCAGAGCATACAAACACTAAACATGTCTCAGTCTACTAGAAGGACGCCACGTAGCCTGGTAGAAGATATCCTGAGCAACCATCACCAGACGGCTGCATCCAGAAACCATCAAATCTCGGTGCTACTCCGGGAGCAAAAAAGCCCAAAGCTGGATCCATTGGGATGCTGATATTATAACCTGCAAAAAATAAGGAACTCGCACCCTGTTAAAAATAATAGCATTACGACTCTTCCAAATAGACCAACATAAAGCCGATACCCCTATACGTATTCGAGCTTTGTTAGCCCTATCCATGTTTATTAGTTTTGCCTTGGGTCATTACACAAGGGTTTAATATACATGCCTATTTGAGAACATCAGAAATTAGAGGTTTCCATCTTTCCCGTGATTATCGTACGTGGTTTCCAAATCGAGAATTTCCAGCTTGTGTTTTAGTTGTTTCAATTGTAGATAAAATGGTTTACCACCGGTCCTAGATTAGACGTATTTGTTTTTAATATACATTGTTTCCAAATCGTACGTGGTTTCCTAATTCTAGTTGTGTTTTAGTTATTTCGGTTAGCTCATATGGATCTATAAAGCATGTGTACACAAGGAAAGATTGAGAAAAACACAAGTGATATTCAAACTGCCTTGGACCTCCTGTTATGCCGGTATTTGAAGTTTGTCCCTGTAGTTTACTGAACTTGTTGTTTTGTGTTTGTTTACAATACATGCCTGAGCTTGTCGTTCTCGCTATGCATGTCCCTATGTGAACTTGTCGTTGCTTCGTGACTTGTATCACGATATTTGAACTTGATAATGGATTTGATGATGGTATGTGTCTATGTAAGTGGATTTGATTATGTATGCATGCCCATGCATATGGGTTTGATGATGTATGTATGTCTATGCAAGTGGAACTGTCAAAATATAAATCGTTGTCGAATTTGAATTGCATGAATGCCTACCAAATAAATGCCAGAGAAAGACTAACCAAAGTTTACAAAGTTTGACTTAGGCTAAACGTAGGTGATATTAATTTTTCCACTACTGTAACTGGTAATTAACTGAGGAGATCTGACACACATACTAATAAGTGAGTGATAATTCAGCAAATATCATAATAAGTCACTACATCGAGCATGCAGAGGAAATCAAGCCACTCAGCAAGCACCATCCTTCCTATAGATAATAGAGAAAAGGGACCACGCAACTGTGATTTGCATCTGAATAGGGCCAACTCTAAACACACGGGCGCTTCTGCCAGCATATATAATGACTCAAAACTATATCATCTCTTCTAGCCACTTCATCCTCCTCCTTCACATTGTGCAACTATAGAAACTTTTAGTTCTCCACGACGACTTTGAAAGACAACCCGTCGTGAAAGATTGATTGTGCCATCATCAGCAACGGGCAACTTATCTTCTCCAAAAGCAAGCAACAAAACCTCCATGTTATCTTCCGCTACTTCCGCAGCCTAAGCTGTGTCTCTCCTTCTTTCTGAAGCGTTTCCTTGCTAGCAGCCACCACTCCAGAATGGCGGTCTCCAGACTTAGGATTGTAACCTGTACTCCCATCAAGTGAAGACCTGCGCCATACTTGCCGTGCATACACGCCGCTCATGAAGATATGCCGCGTCGTGTCCTCCTCCTGCAGGCAAGTGTGACACGCAGATCTGGCATCTTGAACTCCATATCTGAACCTTGGCTCATGAGTCCAGAGCCTATCCTGTAACATGAGCCATGCAAAAAATTCTGCTTTTCAATGGTGCCCAACTTCTCCAAAATGCAGCTAGCTCCATCCATTCTGATATTGCCCTGACAAAGTGCTTTGTATGTGGACCTCGCTGACGGCGACCGGGGATAGGAGAAGAGATCCGGCGTGGTTACATCTCTTTGTAAGCTGCAGATCACCGAGAGCAGCAGAAGACACTGAGCCAGCCCTTGCTGCGATATCATTCACGCATGCATGATTTTGTGAAGCCTCTCGTACGGTCCTCCTGTTGGCATGCCGCGTACTGGCCATCTGCGTAACCTGGGGTGCCAGATCCTCAACAGCTGCACCCTTTAGACATCGGTCTATCCAAAACAGGAAGCTGGCTCCATCCCCTGCTTCAATCGCCACTAAATTGTTGAAGACCTCAGTGGCCTCTGTGTCATGGAGCACTGGCAATCCATGCCATGGTCTGGTACTGCCGAACTGGTACCATCCGTACGCCTAAGCCACTCCCATCTTGCCCTCAACGCTATTCCCTGAAGAATGGAGATGCAGGTTTTTGATTCCCAGCCCGCCAAAAGGAATTGGCTTGCAACATCCTTTCCAGCACGCAGCCACTTATTTACTTCCTCCAAAAGCCAGGCCGGAGCCTCTGCAATGAGCAAGTGGTGAATAGGCCTAGCTGCCTTAATGAGTATTAGTCTACCTGATCTTGCCAGGAGATCTCTCTGCCACCGGAAACCAAGCAATGACTTGATCGAGTAGGGGTTGACACTCTACTTTGGTTAACTGTCTGGTAGTAGCAAGGCCTAGTTTGCAGGCCAAGATATCTACAAGGAAACTTGCCCAGTTTGCACTGCAAGATAATGTGCCTGAGTTTCTGGTCACAAGGTAGACGCAGAATTACCCCCATGATCTCCAAAGGACAGTCAGTATGGCAAGCATTCTCCAGATCTGCCGCTTGCCATCTCTTCTTTGCCTCTCAACATCTAAGAAAACGGTGGTCTCCATCCTCGAATAGTCTATTGCACACCACACACCGAGTATCTAAATCAATGCCCTTTCATCGTTTTACACTCATATGCATAGGATGTCTGTTCCAGGAAAACCTCCATAAAAAATGGTGCACCTTGGAAGGGCACCCAATGCTCCACAAACTACTTCATGGTAGTTTATGAGCACTTCTATGACTACAGAATTCAACCAACTTTGCCAGCTAAGTGGTACCATTATTCCTCATGTTTATTGTGCATACAAGAAATGGCAGCCAAATGATAAAGTTGCTCCTCATGTCTTCTTCCCAGATCAAGCTGGGAACTCAACTAACAGAAGCGCCAGAATAGTTCTGGAGTTAATGATGACAAGCAAGAGCGGTCACCTGAGTTATACTAGAAACCTGTTAGTTACATCCACTTGTTAGTAATATATAAATTATCATCTCGCCAAAGCAAAAAGGAAAGCTACACATAATGTGAATAGATCAAAAAGGACATATAGACCAGAAGACCTCACAGTGCTACTTTTTTTTCAGGAACACACAGCCGACTGTGTGCCGTCGTGAATCAGATGGTACTTACAATACTACTACTTTAGAAACATTGTTTTTATTAGTGTTTCATCATAGACTTCAAGAAGACAGGAAATGTTTTTCTTGTAATAATTTAAAACGTCAAGTTGCATAGCCAATTGCCTTTTTAGGGCATATGAGTTTGAAGGTGGGAGATCAGGTTATTTTGTATTAAGTATGAAAATGAGGTCTTCTAAAAGGAGTGTAGCATGAGCTAAGCGACGAAGAGTGGCATTCAAAGGACATTGCTAGTTCTAGACCAAAATTTGTTAACTAGCAAGTTTTTTCACCGTCATCTCTTAATTTAGAGTTGTTTATTCTACTATGTAAATGGTATTAATGAAACACGCCATCTCACACTATGCAAGTGTTGCAAAATATATTAAACATATACTCAGAACTGTTTCATTGACAAAAATGATAACGGCAATAACAAAATCAAACCATATCAGCATAGACATGAATAAGGAACCAAACAAAGGTATGTGCAAGAATCCATACCTATTTGTGGATCTTATTAAAACTTGGAACAATCCATACCTATTTGTGAATCCATACCTATTTGGGGAGACACTACATCATTGGCACTTTGATCCTCCAAATTAATTATTCCAACATCCCGACAGATCTCGTGCCCATCCATCAGCCAGTACTCATCGTCGTCGGTAAAATAGACATGGTTCGGCAGCAGCCTTGGGTAGTCCTTTGTAGAAAGGCAATAAGTACAGTTATGCCCGATGAACAATGCATCATCCCCCAATGTCCGGACAGGAACAATCTTCTGGCTGTCAAAGTCAGCCTTGAATATATCAACACGAGCTGTATGTATCTCCTCTTGCTCACTACTTGTGCTCTTCTTTATCCTCCATATTTGCAGCACATCGCCAGACGATGTCTTGGCTATGTACACATTATATGCAATGAATGGCGAGGTGTCCTTGAAAACCATTTCGAGAGTGATGAGAGAACCTTCAATGGCATAGCGATGGATCCCGCCTCGGAGATTCATCGCGTAGAGCGCACCATCGTCGCCAAATATGCAATCAGAGTACTCGGGTGGTTCACTGGTTGAGGAAGCGATCCAGTGCCACTTCTCACCGCCGATTGTCGCAAAGGAGAGATCCCTGTAGGGGTTGTGGATGAGCACGACCGTGCAATTCCCCAGCGAAGGGTCGCAGGACAGCACGACCTTGAGATACAGAACTCCCCGGAGCTCGTCCACCGCGTAGGTCTGCGGTTCATCGTCATAGAGAGACAGATCGTACCTTTCGAGGTTGCCGGCTGGGTCGAAGACCGGAGTCGCCTTCTCGATGGTGGCGACGAAGGAGCGCGACCTGCTCGCCGGTGGCGGGGTTGAGGAGGTGGAGCTCTGAGCGGGCGTCGGCGGTGACGAGCCACCCGTGCGAGGAGCCGACGATGTAGCGCTCCCCGATGGGAGGGTCCGGGAGGCGCGCCCTGTAGGGCTTCTTGTCGGCGAGACTGAGGAGCTCGGCGGCGCGGGTGCCGGCGGCGGCGGCGGTGTAGAGGAGGCACGGGGTTTGGGGGCGGCAGTAGATCCCAAGGCGGCGAAGGGCGCGGGCGGTGGCGCGCCAGGAGGTGCAGACGTCGGCAGCGCGGAAGAGGTCAGGGAACTCGAGCTCGCCGAGGACAGTGGTGAGGATGTCGGACGGCAGCTTGGACCAGTCGGGACTGGCCGCCGTCGATTCCTCCATTGGAGGCAGGGATCTAGCGGGAAAGAGAGCCAAATAGGGCGTCAGGAGAAAATGAAAAGGAACCAACTTAGGGCATGTTCGGTTATTCCACCTCCTAATTAGATTTGGGTGGATTGAAGTGGAACTAGGGGTATTTTGATTTAGAATGGATTTAATCCATGTTAAACCATGTCAATTTCCTTCAATCCATGCCAAACCGAACAGGCCTTAGGGGAAAAAGAACCACCACATTTGTGCGTTGTAAAAAACTACCAACTTACGCTTTTTTAACATATAAAAACCACTTTTTGTGTGGTATGGGTGTGTGTTGCCTGTCAAAACTCACCCGTGAAAATGACGAAAGCAACATGAAGAGCCGAGGCTCCTGGAACTGCACTGGTCCTCGGGCAACGGCCATGAAACTCCCAGACACGTCTGGCTTGGTTCGAGATGCCACCGACCTATACCGCCGAAGGTGAAGGATTGCTCGATTGATTTCTGCATGGTAAACAAGTATCGTAAAATTCGAGCCGTGAACGGCTCCTGTGTTTTTCCAGAATCGGCTCCTAGAGCCGATTGCCCCATGGTTCGCATTAAATTTACGATAACATGGGGTTTTGCTTGATCACTAAGTTAAATCGATCTACGGTTTAATGTTTTCACCACGAATCGAACGTCCTACACGTAATTGAGCCTGGTATGTACAAAAGATGAAGAATATTAACCCTAGAGGAGGCCTAATAACCAACGTAAAGTCAATTCCGAACAACTTCTCTAGAACGAATAAGCCACTTCCTACGTATCTTTGGATCGTTCAACCCGCTTGTAAGGCCGACTACGTAGATATCAAACTAAACCTTGGCGAGCAAGGCACAACCATAAGATCGAATCAACTAAATAAAGATTAAGCAAGATGCTACCCTTGCACTTGGAAAGAGGTGCAAAGGTAGCGAGGTAACTTAGAGGTAGCATAAACAATTATAACGGAAAAGCACTGATGCTAGCCTCAACAAATCTACGATAGTAGTGTTACTCGCCATCAAAAGGCTTCAAGACGAGTAACACCAAATAACGATAAGTAAAGATCCGCCTAGATCGCAAGATAGCAAAGATGACACTTACCCGAAAGAAACCCTAGAAACAAGGGGTGGCGTCGCCGAGATTGTGTTTGTTGTGAACGTGATTGTCCTCCTTTTCTTGATAACCTTAGGTACATATTTATAGTCCGAGACTCTCTACTTTTGGAATAACTCTACAACTCTATCTTTACCTAAACAAACGGAACCTAAACAAACGAAACCTACTATGATACAAGATACACGGGCAATTTAGCCCAAATCCACGCACTAGGCCGATCCAACAACACGTTGAATATATGCATCTTCCAAGCCCATCTTGATCACGGCCCATCTCCTTCGTTGGCCAAAATATGGCGATAACACATGCCCCCCTGGTTTTGGCAATGATAATTCCAAAACCAATCTGTGTTTTTTTTCTTCTCCTTTTTTTGTATCGGGCCGCTGATGCGCGCGTAATGTAATCGTCACGCTACCCCTTCATCATGATGCCCTGTCTTCTCAACTCCTCCGCAGTGCATGATTTGACGATTTTGGCAATAACTGGGAAACCGCTATGGCATTGAACCGCCTCTCCACTATTCCCTTATTTAAATTCGCCCGAGCGATTCGCATCCCCATCTTCCTCCAAAGAGCAAAAACCCTCTTCCTTCGCCGAAAAACCCTTCTCCTCCGCCATGGCTTCTTCCTCTTCCGCCTGCTCCTCCCGCCTTCCAACAAAGATCGGACGAGAGCCGACGCAGAGCACCCACCCACGGGCAGATAAAGATTTTCGCCACGATGGTGGAACGAAGGGATCGATTTCGCCGTCTGAGGACGGCGCGTCCTCGATCGACGGCGAGGAGAGCCTCTGCCTCGTTGACGGGAACTGGATGCGAAGAGCGACGACGCTTGGTCTTGGGATTGCGTCGAGTCCTCCGACGAGGAGGAGGAATCGAGGAGGACACCTCCTCGAGCAGTACCACGCGCGCGCTTCCGGGTCCAGCGAGGACACAAGATGACGACGAGGATGAGGAGGTCCCGCTAGCTTCTTCAAAGAAGAAGAAGAAGACGACGCAAGAAGGCCGAAGACGAAAGAAGACGGCGGCGACGGCATGCGACGATCTCGCCTTTAGATTAGGAATCGATGGCAATGAGTAGTAGGCTCCTTTGTAATCAATCATCCTTTGTAATCAATCATCCTTCGAATGAATGAAAATCCGTTTCCCAAAGATTGTTCTGTTTTGCCCCAATTTTGCCGATAGCCGAAATAGGTCGATGCTCCAGAAGTCGATGACACTGTATCGGCTTTCAACATATCACGACATCAAACAAGTCAAATCGCAAAGAGCCGATGACTACCCATCGGCTTCTCCCAAAAAACGTTGACAGGGTCAAAACTTGGTCGCATCTTTAGGCACATTAAAACGGCCACTTCTTGGTTTCAAACGGTGACCTGCGACCTTTCTCAAAACGGGCGACCTGCGCCCTTTTTCAAAACGGGCGACCCAAATCTCCAATTGCCCATCGAAAAACGTGCCCTGAGCAAGCAGCTAGTGATGGGTAAGGATGAAGATGACGAAGCCGAGATCGCCGAGGTGGATCGTGTCCGTGCTGACGCCCTCCACGCCTTCGAGGCATTTCTTCAGTAGCTCCTATGTGTAAACTGGCATCTGTTTGTAACGTGTGTGAACCTCTAGAGTCGATGACCGTGCATCGGCTATTTTTTTTTGTTCGGCCGATTTCATGTATCGGCCTCCACACTTTACTGTCCATCATCCCACATGCTTGGGAAATATTTCTTGAGATGTTGGCCGTTGACCACATCGAATTTTACGCCGTCACCGCTCGAGCATGTATGCGTTTCCTCTTAAAACTTGATCGACTGCACGCCGTGCCAATTTGGAGACCATTTACCATATGTTGCATCCTTAGTCCCCAATGGCAACACAGCTTCCCATACTAGATCACCAACGTGGAACTCCTTTGGCCTCACTTTCTTGTTATATGCACGAGCTACCTTGGCCTTGTTCTCTTTGATTTTCTCCAGTGACCATAGCTCGAGCTCGGTTAAATCCTCCACACCGTCACTCATCGTGGCGTATTCTTCGTTGTTAGATCGTCACGAAAAGTGACGTCTCGATTCAGCCGTAATTTCCTGGTAGTACGGCTTCTTGTCCATATACTAGATGGTATGGCGAGGTTTTTATTGCTCCATGGCATGACATGCGATAAGCCCATAACGCTCGACAAAACCTCGTAACGCCTAGGGTGCTCATCGACTTTTCTCTTGATCAGTTTGATGAGGCTCTGGTTGGATGCTTCAGCTTGCCCATTTGCTTGAGCATAGTATGGAGATGATCTAATCAGCTTGATCCCCGTGTCCTCACAGAACTTTCTAAACTCGTGAGAAATGAAGACCGAACCTCCATCGGTCGTGATAGTTTGGGGAATCCCGAATCTATGGATGACATGTTCTTTCACAAAGTTGATAACATCATTTGAGTTTACTGATTTCATCGGGACAGCCTCCACCCATTTAGTGAAATAATCAGTAATGGCCAAAATCCACATGTGGCCTTTGCTTGATGGGGGATTGATTTTGCCGATCATATCCATGCCCCAACCTCGGAATGGCCAAGGCTTGATGATGGGGTTCATTGCCGACGCGGGTACCATCTGAATTTTCCCAAACTTCTGACATGCTTGGCACCCTTTGTAGTACTTGAAACAGTCCTCAAGCATGGTGGGCCAATAAAACCCTCGATCGCCGATCAACCATTTCATCTTGTGAGCTGATTGGTGAGTTCCACAGCGCCTTCGTACCTCGCGTAGGGAGCCGATTAGCCTCGGCCGTCCCTGACATTTGAGCAATAATCCTTCCAGAGTCCTGTAAAACATGTCATCCCCAATAAGCACATACTTCATGGCTTTGTACCTTATCCGCTTAGGTGCCCCCCGAGCCGAATCCTTCAAGTAATTGAAGATATCGGCTCTCGATCGCCGCCTTCCAGAACTGCACGAACATCGGCTCTTCGCTACATCCTTGTAGCCCGCCATTTGTGCAAGATCATTTGCCTCAGATTCTGCGACCGTGGGATCCAGTGAAGTTTATGTACCGAATCGCCATCATCACTAAAGGCGAAACCATAATGGGAAGAGGGACTCGCTCTCACACTTGTACTCCTCCGTGAGTTGGGAAATCACCAACTTGGAGTCTCCAAAATTTCCACGCTCGCTCCGGCCGAGGAGTAACTCCATCTTGCGTATCGCCTCATACTGCTACATTGTTGGTGCGAGAGGTAGACAATCGATGGAGAAGGAAAATGTTGCCCCGGGCGACACGAGTAAAATGCCGATGCCGCAGCCATCGTCACAAACCGATCCAAAAAACATAGCCCACGCCGGATGCAGTCGCTATATTAGTGTTGATCCTTTCACGATAAGATCGCTAACGCTTGTCCCTTAATCGCTTTCGCGGGTTGATACCGGATGTCAAACTCCGATAATGCAAACATCCATTTGCCCGGTCGGCCCTTCAACATAGGAGCCGAAGATGTGCTTTATGACGTCGACTTGCATATGATGACAATCTACGATAGCAAAATATGGCGAAACTTTGTGCGGTGAAAAGCAGAGGCACAACTTATCGATATCGGTACCTTGTCTCAAAGATCCTTCTCGCTTATGTAAAAGACGACTCGCTCAGCCCATCATAAACTTGCACCACCACCGAGGCGATGGACGTGTACCATCGACAAGTAAATGTAGAACGGCCGGTCAGTCGGTGGAACTAACATCGGCGGCTTTGTCGATATTCTTTGATCTCGTCGAAGGCTCGTTGTTGTTCGCCCCAGCCGAATTCCTCGTCGATTTGATTTTACTAGTCCCATGAACGGCTCTATCCTTCCCGATGATTAGAGATGAATCTTCCGACGGTTGATCTTGCCGATGAGGGACTGCTTCTTTCTTCGTGGTGGGTGGCTTCATTGTTCGACCGCCTCGACTTTTCAGCCGATTTCAATTCGCTCATGGACCAAAAACCCAAGAACCGACCGTCACCCGAAGGCACACTTCTTTGATTCATCCGAGCCAATTTTCTTGTTCGGTCCAGACGCGTTGCAGATCGTCCAGTGTCCGTCTGCTGAAGCGCATTGACCACCACGTCGTCGATGTAAATCTCCACCGCTTGCCGATCGATCATGGAAAATATAATTCATGGCTCTTTGGTACGTGGCGCCGCATTCTTCGCCCAAACGTCATGACTACATACTCGAACAACCCCACCGAACTGGGACTCAATGCGTCTTGTGTATGTCTTCGAGCCATAAAAATTTGGTTGTAACCGCATTGCCATCCATGAAGCTCAAGATCTTATGACCAGCCGCTGCGTTGATTAACGCTTCGCCACCGCATCGGATACTCATCCTTTGGGGTAGCTCTGTTGAGATCCCGAAAATCTATGGCAACACGCCACCGGCCATCCTTTTTCTCTACAGGTACGATACTAGAAATCCACTCAGCGTACCTGCATGGCCTGATTAACTTGGCTGTCAACATTTTCTCGACCTCTTTCTTGACTTCTTCCAGAATTTCGGCCTTCATTTGTCGTGCTCGCTGCTGAAATGGCCGAAATCCTTTTTTGAGCGGGAGTCGATGCTCAATGATGCTCCTGTCTAACCCAGGCATCTCTGTGTAGTCCCAGGCGAAGCAGTCTGGATATTGTTTCAACAGGTCTATCATCGGGCCCCGCAGATTCGGATCTAACTTTCTGCTGATAAATGTTGGTCGTGGCTTATCCCCAGGACCAATGTCGATCTCTTCTAGCTCATCAGCGGATGTAAACCCATACCCTAGCTTTCCGTCACCACAAATCGACGCTAAACACGTGGGCAAACGGTAGGTGAGGGTAACACAAATGATTTGGGCCGATTGCTAATCGCCCCTTTTGATTGAATTAGTTAAGGATGGTTTACACCTTATTGTGTTACAATGGCGGGCATCTCGCCACGACTACGTGATCCGCTTGTCGCACGATTGGTGCTTCCTATTTTAGTGGCCGATCGCGAGGATCGGCCATTCACGACGTGGGACTGCTACTCGCCGTGCCAGTGGATAAGACCAGCCTCACCCCGCTTTTTGTAGCTTCAATGCGCCACAGCCTAGACCGATTCCAGAGATCGCCTCTTGGTCTTCGCTTCCTGCACGCTCATGCCAGCTATGGAGATCTCGATAGAATCATCTGCGTGGATGACCTCCACTTCATCTCCGTCCCACTGGATCAGGCACTCGTGCATTGTGGACGGAATGCAGCAATTAGCGTGAATCCAATCCCTTCCTAGCAAGACAAAGGCAGTGCTTTTCGTCCACGACGAAGAATGACGTGGGATGGTTTTTCGCCCACGGTCGATCTACGCTCAAGACGCCTTGCGCTTCAAGTCGACCGCTGAAGTCGCTTAACGTGACGTTGGTTCCGATCAAATCTGCGTGAGCGTCCCAAACGTCGTAGCATGGAGTACGGCATGATATTGATCCGCCCGGTGTCAACCAACATCTTGCCGACAGTTGCCCATTGATGTAACCTCGCAGGCTGTGGCTTTCGATGTTTGTAACCCTTCTCACGTGGCTTCTCAAAGATAACCGGCCGTGGACCGCATCAACCGTGCCACTGGTAGCTCATTGGTTCTTGGCGCGCAGATCGCGGAGTACGAACACCATGTTTTGTACCGATGTCCGTGCATCGGCTTTTGCTGGTTTGGGGCGCCATTCTTTCCTTGTCGGGCGGTCTTCCGCTTCCGTGGTCGCTAATTTTGACGGCCAGATCGGGTGCTTTTAAAGCGTGAGATACCGCTCAGCCTTCCTCCAATTCTGTTACGCAGCCGCCACTCACGCTTTTGGGTGTGTCTGAGTCCGTCGACACCACCTTGGACGGTGATATCTGCTTCGTCTTTGTCATTCTTTGGCTTCTCGAGGTCTTCGCCGAGCGACTCAGAACGGCTCGGGTGGAAGAGGCCCTAGGCGTTTGAACACCGACATCGCCTCGTGTCCTCCTTCTTCGACCGCATTCCGGCGCTTGTCGATCGTAGGCAATCGGCTCATTCCTCGCCCCAGCAATACTTGAAGAAAGGACAATCCCAATGCTTGTCCGCCTTCCTTTTCTTTAGACGGTCCCTTAGCGAGGTGCTCATATCCTTCATCGCTCCATCGTGCGGCGACGTTGGTCATCTCGACGCTCATACTTGTTAAGGAGATGGGCGGAATGTGGCCTCGATACCGCACTCTCCTCACTGTTCCTCATGGCAAGTACCGCTGTCATTGTGGGTGGGCGGTCGCCGACCAGCCTTTCTTTCTTTGCCCCGAGAGCGGACACCTCCTCCTTGTACGTGTCATGGTGGTACCAGACCGCCATATTAACACCGAACGAAAAATCCGATGACGCCATGAGCGATCGAAGTTCTACCATGTTGACGCCGGAAATGGGTTCGTGTCCACTTTCATGGCGAATCGCCCAAGGATCAGACGGCCTTTTTCTATCGCCATTTGGATTTGGCGGCGAAGCTCTTTGCACTCATTGGTGGTGTAGGTGAACGAGTGATGCCACTTGCAGTATGGTCTCCCGTTCATTTCCTGAGCCGTAGGGATTTTGTGGCCTTCGGGTAACCTCACCGCTTCTCCTTCAAAGAAGAATCGAATATCTGCTCGGCTTTGCTCACATCGAAGTCGAACCCTTTTGCAGGCCCTTGCTGTTTCACCCATTTGCAGGCTACAGGATCTGCCCCCCGAGCCCATTCAGCTACGACCACTTCGGTCTGTGTAGGATCATCTTCTTAGATCGACCAGTCCCATCGGACGCTTGAATTTGTCTTGGTACAACTCGTGGTGGCGCTGTTCATACATCGCCGATTTACTCGACCATGCGCCAATGAGTTGTACTCACTTGGAAAGCAGATCCTTGATGGGACCCAACACCGCCAGCTCGATCGCTTCTTCGCTTAAACGAGCAGTAACATCGGTTCTTGAAGGTCCTGAAGCCGGATGTACTCGCCACGGTTTCTCCTCGCCGTACTGCGCCAGTCTGCAATGCCACCTCGGTAGCCTCCGAGTGATATCGAGTGTGGAACTGGTCTTCCGATTGTTTCAGTGTCCAATTGAATCCGGTGGTAGCGAGGTGTACCATCCAAAAGCTGGTCTGTCGGCGATTGCGAAGAACCTTACGCGCAATGATCCGATGTCAAACCACGCCAATGTGCTGTATCGGCTCACGTGCTCGATCGAGCTCGATCCTTCCGCTCCGATGAACCTTGAGAACTCAGGGAGCCGATACTTGGGAGGCAGCGGGATCAGATCAAACTCATTGGGATACGGCTTTGAATAGCCGATTGTCCTTCTCTTTGGCACGGTAACCGGTCTCTCGTGATGGTACGGATTTGCTCCGGTGTGTGAGCTGGGGCTAGATTCTCATGACTTGTTCCAGTGGCATACTTGGCTAGCCACGCTTTGTCGGCGTCTATCCCGCATATCGCCGCTCGTAAACGCCGCTCTCAAGATCCCGCCAGAACCCCCGCCGCAAACTCCCGCGGTTGCAATCTGGTTGGTGCGTGTCAGGTTATTGCAGTCCGGCACGTAGGTGCATATATATCCGTGTGGGATTTCCTTAGGTGGCTCAAACAGGAATTGGCAATCGCCTGGGTCGCCTCCAGCCTTGTAAACGACGTAAGCCGCTGCTCCTGGCGGCTCTGGAGCCGCAAGTGTGAATGGCAGTTGTGGCCTGGTCTGGAGCGGTCTTTCTCCCTGGTGAGTCCCTAAAGTAGGCCCCGACGGAGAGTACTGATGTTTCATGATCTCCTGAACCACGCGAACCGCGACCCGCTCGAAAGCGTTCACCAGGCTCTCAGAATGGCGGTGCAGGGAATGAGCCACCATGTAGTTGACTTCCTGTCAGAGAGCTCGTGCGCTCCTCGAAGGAACAGAGATCTACCTCATCAAGAGCACCCTGGGAGAACCCTCCACTTGATGCCATGCTTACGGGTCCTCTCAAAAGAGCCGATGAGATCGGCTTCAAGAGATTTCGATCTCATACTTCGCCTTGTGCTCTTGAGCAGCTCGTCAGACGTGATCGTGGTCCTCTCCATCGCAGTCGGATGTTGATGTAGACGTTGTTGAATGTCCCACCGGCGTGCGAAATGTGTTGCTGTCAAAACTCACCGAGCAGCGACGAGCAACACGAAGAGCCGGAGGCTCCCAATCGCTGGTGGGCCTGGTCCCTCGGGCAACGGCCCGCAAAACTCCGACACGCCCCGGCTTGGTTCGAGGCGTGCCACTGACCTATACCGCCAGAAGGTGAAGGATTGCCGATTGATTTCTGCATGGTAAACAAGTATACGTAAAATTCTAGCCGTGAACGGCTCCTGTGTTTCTCAGAATCGGCTCCTAGAGCCGATTGCCCCATGGTTCTGCATTAAATTTACGATAACATGGGGTTTTGCTTGATCACTACAAGTTAAATCGATCTCGACAGCTTAATGTTTTCACCACGAATCGAACGCCCTACACGTAATTGAGCCTGGTATGTACAAAAGATGAAGAATATTAACCCTAGAGGAGGCCTAATAACCAACGTAAAGTCAATTACGGAACAACTTCTAGAACGAATAAGCCACTTCCCTACGTATTACCGGATCGCTCAACCCGCTTGTAAGGCCCGACTACGTAGATATCAAACTAAACCTTGGCGAGCAAGGCACAACCATAACAGATCGAATCAACTAAATAAAGATTATAAGATGCTACCCTTGCACTTGGGAAGAGGTGCAAAGGTAGCGAGGTAACTTAGAGGTAGCATAAACAATTATAACGGAAAAGCACTGATGCTAGCCTCAACAAATCTACGATAGTAGTGTTACTCGCCATCAAAAAGGCTTCAGTACGAGTAACACCAAATAACGCATAAGTAAAGATACTGCCTAGATCGCAAGATGCGATCTAGGCAGCATGACACTTACCCGAAAGAAACCCTAGAAACAAGGGGTGGCGATGTGCCGAGATTGTGTTTGTTGTGAACGTGATTGTCCTCCTTTTCTCGATAACCTTAGGTACATATTTATAGTCCGGAGACTCTCTACTTTTGGAATAACTCTACAACTCTATCTTCACCTAAACTGAAACGGAACCTAAACTGAAACGAAACCTACTATGATACAAGATACACGGGCAATTTAGCCCAATCCTACGCACTAGGCCGATCCAACAACACGTTGAATATATGCATCTTCCAAGCCCATCTTGATCACGGCCCATCTCCTTCGTTGGCCAAAATATGGCGATAACAGTGTGATAGAAAACTCTAACTAGACATGTTTAGTTGTTTAACAAACTTTCTGACATGTGGGGCTGCGTTGTTAGTGACTACGTGGCCGTAGGCGGACCTAGCCATCCGTACGTCCGGGCAGGCGTCCAGGCTTCCGGCCGGCCGACAAGACTAATTTCATAACAATTTGGTTAAAAAAATAGTGTAAGTAGCCTTAAAATACATTGTTTGACTAGGTTTTGAATAATTCCTGGGTCCGCCGCTGAACGTGGCAGGGACTTAACGGACGAAGCAAACGACCATAAGTGCGCGCGACAAGAGTGGTTAATAGAGTCATTCGGTCGTCAATTTCACTGCCACAGTCTTCATTCCCCTCCCTTCCCCAGCCCGTCGCGCCCCGTGATGACCCACAAATATAGGGGGTGTATCGTAGTACTTTCGATAAATATGAGTATCGATCCCAACGAGGAGAAGAAGGTGTTGACTAGTAGTATGGAGCAGGAAATCTCCGTAAATACTCAGCAAACGGAATTTTAGGGGTTTTCTGATAAAGCATCAAAACAAGGTGCAAGTAATAAAGACAACGAACAATTGCAGCAAGTGGCCCAATCCTTTCTTAGCAAAGAACAAGCCGGTGGAAATACTGATAAGGACCAAACATTTCGAGGACACATGGGAATTCTATCAAGTGCTTTCGCTTCAAATAGCTGAGTACTCTTCTTTGGTGTTGTAAGTGTTGTGTGGGTGAACCTGTGCTAATGTACCGACCTTACTTGGACTAATACATACTTGTGATTAAACCCCCTGCAAGCATCCACAATGTAACATCCCAGGATTAGAGCTTAAAAATAAGTTGAACACAGATGTGTGCATTGCATTCATGCATAGAAAATCCGAATAATTTTTGCGCTTTTGAATAAATCTTGTCAAAGTGATTGAAGCTTCTCTCAACTTGATGAAATTGAAGTAGATCATCAAGTTGACTGCGATAATTTTCAATATGATCTTTGCTAAAACCTTATTTTGGGTAAGGGAGATTTGATCTAAGGGTAGATCAAATGTAATAAAAGTTAACCCTGATATATTACTTAATGATTTATATTTGATCCTTAGGTAATCATGTCCTAGTATTCATTACACAACTCATGAATACCAAGTTATAAACCTAACTTAAGTAATAGGAATGGAATAACTAAATCTTGACCTATCGTAATCTTATATATCCTACCATGAGTATCATGGTAATATTTAACCCTAACTCTTCAGTTGTATTAAGTAGGAAGGAAAGCAATTCAAGACCATTCACCACATATCCTTCCTTCCATATCAATCCTTATGGAATCATATCTCAATATCTGTTGTTCATCAATGTTGAGTAATCAACTATTGATTCACCAATTCTTAATCTATCAACTCTTGACCATATCATAGCATTCACTAAAGTGCATATAAAGAAACAACTAAGAAAGGGGTAAATAGTAATGCTAGTATTAGATATCATCTATAGGATGGGAGTGATTGAAGGAAATCAAATCAATATGGTAACAAAGAAGATTACAAGGATGAATCATGAATATAGTTACTAGGAGTAATCCTATTGGATCAAGTAGGTATAGTCAATGAATTATATCTCTTAATCCAATAGAGATAAACAGAATATAATTATAATATAACTGTAATGTTGTATGGATGGAAGCCTTGATTAGCCAACTGGAAACCTAAACCATAAAGGATCAAAGGATTATAATGATCATGCTTTAGTCACCAAGATTGAATGCTTATATCATGTATAAGTGACATTGGTGGGTAAAACATGGTTGAACTCTAGTATAAAATATTGGAGTTAGGAAGAGATAAGATAGTATGATTAGGATGATGTTAGAGCAGCATTGAATTATAGATTTAGTATTTTCCTCTTGGGAAATATTAAACACTTGAGGTGAAGTAGGATTTGATATATATATATATATATTAGAGTAATGTTGGTGATGGATGATTAAGGAAGAGTGTGAATGTAGTTAGAAGTAACCACTTGTTGGATTGGAAGTTATCAGCAATAGAGTGGTTGATATAACCAAGTATAGATATAAAAAGATTATGAAAGCTTTAGTGTCAAACTCATTGCATTTACAAAAGGATTTAGGAGGATAAATTATTGATAAGAGTATTCTTGTGAAGTAAAGCTCATCATGTTAACACATGATGATAGATATGAAGGAGTAGTATATTTAGGAAAGGAATTCCTTAATTAGAAGTTCATGATTGTGAATTATGGAAGATAGCAATTCTTGGTAAACACTAAACCCTAAATCTTTAGCCAAACATAGTGTCCATTTCATCTAATTGATCTATCATCTTATTTATTCAAAGCTTTATAGGAATATTTTCCTATAGCAAATTCCTCAAGTATATCTTTGACACTTTCAAACCTTTAAGTCATGTGTATCACATAATTGGGAATCAATATAAACCATTATGCCCAATATTATATCCATATATGTAACATACCAGGATTAGCACCTAGAATTATAGAGGACACAGGTTTGTGCATTGCATTCATGCATAAGAAAATAAGGGAAATTTTCGCGCAAAACTAGAAGAGCTATAGAGGGATCGAGATCTCTCTTGTACTGATGGAAACTTCGGAGAAAGTGCGATAGATTTCGACATGACCTTTATAGAATTCCTTGTTTAGGGGGAAACTTGCTCAAACATGTATTTGAATTTCAAATATGAAATTCAAAAAATTTTATAAAATTCACAAATGGAAATTAGAAACATTTAATAACTTGAATTGAAATGATTACAAAAATGATATAAAAATATTTCTTTATTAATATATAGATATACATATAATATTACATTGATCTTTTACAATAAATGAATAAAAGTAAAGTATCAGGAATCAAATAAGAAGAAAAAGGAATTACATTACTGAGATAAATAAAAGAACTCTTTATTACAACAAAATAAATATGACATTGTCTTTACAAAAGAATTGTAAAATAAAAAGGAATTAATTAAACTTTATTGAATAAATTACAATAATATAATGTTTTTACAATATTCAAACAGAAAATAAACTACAATATTTAATACAAAGAAAATCCTAAACTATTGTTCCTAAGCCCACTTCTTCATCTGGTATCTTTTATCCTAATTGGTTCTTGCAAAAACAAACAAATAAAAGTAAAACACAAGGGTTAGTGTTAGTATTGGTGCTCTTAGAATTACAGTGTAATGCACTGTTTATCTCATCATTGAGCTTAAATTAGAAGGGGCAAATTTTACCAAATAAATAATATCTGTTCTTATCAAATGTGTAGCCTCAGACTAGTGCATCACATGCTGATACAGGGGCAAGTTTCACCAAAGCCAGATGAAATGGTAAAAAAGGTAAATTGATAGCAAATATCAAGTTTTCACTTGATCTGATCCACAGATGACACCAACAGGCACACAGCACAGTCACTGCATGCAAGCAAACCTTGCTGTCAGCACAGGAACTCACATGGCAAGGGGTTATCTTCCCAGCCGTAGCAGAGAGAGTTCTCTCTCTCTCTCTAAAGCTTCTAACATCGCTACCAAACCAACTGAGAATATCACAGGAATATGAGAGTTTCAGCAACCACAACCACAAACTAGGCCATCATCCATTCATATAAAAAACCACCAGCTCAACTACCAGAATGGTTATTTGAGGAGGGAGAAGTTCAGGTGTTAATCAAGGACAAACCAAGAGGTGTTCAAGGAGGTGACAAGGAGGAGGAGAGTCACCTGATCAAAGAGGATCTCAGCAAGGGCATCATCAAGACAAGAACACATCTACAACACCAACATCATCCAGTTGGTGAGTCACAAACAGATCATACCATCTATCTGTTCTTATTAAGTCTCTGAGCATGATTTGTTGGATAAGTTGAATCCTCAGAGATACACCCAGGTGGGGTGTATATGTTGGAGATATGCCCAAGAGGAAATAATAAAGTGGTTATTATCATATCTTCACACTTATGATAAATGTTTACATACCATGCTATAATTGTATTAACCGGAAACATTAATACTTGTGTGATTTGTAAACTAAAATAAGAGTCCCTAGTAAAGCCTCTTGTTAAACTAGCTTGTTGGTTAATATATGATCATGGTTTCCTGATCATGAACATAGAGATGTTATTAACAACAGGATCATATCATTAGGAGAATGATGTGATGGACATACTCCTATAGATAAGCGTAGCATAAAGATCAAGTCATTTCAATAGTTCAATTGCTATATGCTTTCTGATACATAGTAACCTAATTCCTTCGACCATGAGATCATGCATATCACCTTTACCGATGGATGCTTTGATGACATCAAACACCACACCGTGAATCGGGTGGCTATAAAGGTGGCATTGAGTGTTCGGAAAGTATTGGTTGAAACACATGGATCAAGAGTGGGATTTGTCCATCCATATGACGGATAGATATACTCTGGGCCCTCGGTGGAATGTCATCCAATTAGCTTGCAAGCATGTGACTGGCTCAAGGGATCACATATCACGGAACGAGAAAAGAGTACTTATCGACGAGGTTGAACTAGGTATGAAGAGATACCGACGATCATAACCTCGGATAAGTAAACTATCGTGAGACAAAGGGAAATTGGTATCGTATGTAAGTGGTTCATCCGATCGCAAAGTAATCGAGAAATATGTGGAGCCATATGAATTTCCGATTCCTCTATTGGTTATTGTTCGAGAAGTGTCTCGATCATGTCCGCATAATTCACGAACCGTAGGGAGACACACTTAAGGATTCGACGTTGTTTGAGTAGTTATGGTATTATGAGAAAGAGACCGAATGTTGTTCGAGTCTCGGATGGGATCCGGATATCACGAGGTGATCCGAATGGTCCGAGAATAAGATTCATATAAGGAAAGTCCCGCTTTGGAGTTCGGGAATGATTCCGTGTTTTCATCGAATGTTCTAGAAGGTTCCGGATTGTCCGACACTCCGGGAGGGTACATGAATGTGTCATTACATATTGAATGATTGCATCATGTACTAAGTGTTCTGCTGTTCCAAAACTGAAAAGTCAAACTGCCATTTGAAAGTCAAACGCTAAAACAGAAACCGTGGAAAACAGAAACTGTGGGAAACAGAAACTATGGGAAACAAGAGGTGGTTGAACCGACTTGGGGAGGAGTCCTCTCCCAAGCGCCAACCAAGGCCGACTTGGGAGGGACTCCTCCCTTGGCCGCCTCCCACCTATAAAAGGAGGCGGTGGCCTCCTCCTCTAGACACACAAGTTCCTATCCTCTAATCTCCTGTTTAGAGCCGCTTGGTTTAGAGCTTCTAATTGCTCTAGCCTTCGGTTTATAGCCTTCTAATTGGTGTGTCTAAACCTAGACCACTAATAGCTCTCTCATACTCCACCATACTCGCTCCCTAAGGCGAAATCATGGATCTCCCTCTACTTAGGTACCGCCAGCTGGAATCGCGAGGAGAGTGCTACAACCTCCGCTGTTGGAACAAGGGAGAGGAAGGTCTTCGAAAGTACCGAACGTGTGACCGATCATGAAGCGAACGCAGCCGGAAGGATCGCCTACGCGATCTTGAGATCGAAAGAGTACGACTACATCACCCACGAGAATCGCTCTCGTTAACCGCTTTGGAATCTTCGAGGGTAAGTTATTCCATCGACTCGTTACAATCTAGTAGATAGATCTTGGCTTGTTTGTTTGTATGCGATAGAAATTTTTTGTTTTCCATGCTACGAACCCCAAAGGGTATCAGAGCTGTCTATATGTAGATCTGTTGCGAGTAGAACACAATGGTCATTGTGGGCGTTGATGCTTTTATTGTCGATTGCTTCTTGTGTACTTTGCATCTTGCGGTATGTTGGGATGAAGCGGCCGGCTAACCTTACATGACATCGCTCATGAGACTTGCTCCACGCTGACATGCAACTTGTATTGCATAAGTGGCTTTATGGGTGCTTTCTCCTAGCATAGTTAAGATCCAATTTACAACGGTGTTTGACAATACTAGTATCAATGTTGTGGTTCTTGTTCGTAAGTTAGAACGACACTTATTGAAAGCCCCAAACCACGTAAAACATGCAAAGAAAATTAGAAGCGCCTAACTTTGTTTTGCGGGGTGTCTTGTGATGTGATATGGCCATGATTGTGATTATATATGATGTATGCAATGTTCCTTATTGTAAGTAGGCAACCGCAGAGCCATATGGTTGTCTTTAATTTATGTTAAGACCCGCGTGTCTATTCAAAGTAGTTGTAATAGTTGAGGCCGGATCTACAACCATGGAGCAGCGTCATTGACCTTGATGCAATGCCGTAATGATGGAGATCATGTTCGTATAGAAGATGGAGATCGGAAGCACAAAGAAGAAAGGCCATATCATATCACATATTATGAATTGCATGTCATGTTAATCCTTTATGCATCTTGTATTGCTTAGTAGACGACGGTAGCATTATAAGATGATCCCTCATGCACATGAATTTCAAGTCATAAAGTGTTCACCCTTAGTTAGCACCGCTAAAGCTTGTTGTTTCAAGCACCACGTGATGATCGGGTGTGTTAGATTCTACAAGTGTATACAACGTGAGCAAGCAGATTTGCTCATGCGAAACTAAGGTTTGATCTTGACGAGCCTAGCATGTACAGACATGGTCTCGGAACACGGATCACCGAAGGGTAAAGCATGAATCATATAGTAGATATGATGAACATGTTGATTGTTCACCATTGAAACTATATCAACTCTCGTGATGATCGGTTTTGATGTGGTGGATTTGGTTCGTGATCACTAAAACAATGTGAGGGATATTGTTTTGAGGAGTTCACCTAGATTAATTTAATTATTAATTAGAACTCAATTTATCATAAACTAAATCAAAGTGAATTTGCATAGTTGTAGTCATTGGCATCCGCTTACCACCTTGCGCTTAGTTATAATTGAGATGATAGAACTATAGAATTCTGGTTAGTTACTTTACGGTATCGTATTTTTTTGAAGTGTTAATCTAAAGTTTAAAAGTCCTATTGCAAACTTTCAGTAAGTTCCGGTTACTCCATGAAGTTTAATAATTAGTATTAAATCAAGAGTAACAATTCAAGTGTTAGTATATAAGTATCATGTTTGTCTCCATGATTCTTGATATTCAAAGGATTCTCTTAATATCAAGGTTATCTAGGATCTGAAAGAGTTGTTTCAGAAACCATGATGTGTGGAAGATATTGTGATATCTGAAACGAAGTTTTGGTTACAACATGATAGAGTATAATATGGCAAAGTTTATGTTCTCATATTTTGATGAGAATTTGCAAAAAGGTTGGAGACACTTGTTGTCCTAATCCTCCAAAAAGTTTTTGGATAGCAACATTATACTCATAATTCATCGTTATAAGCTAAAAGTAGCTTGATCATGGACGATTCCATGATAAGGGTGAATATTTGATGTAGGTAAAATGTTTACTACACCAAGAGATTACTAAAGAAATGAATTTTGAAAGAACACCAAACATTTGATGATGGTGATCTACTTCAAAGTGCAAGTCCAAAGACATTGGTATTTAACTATACACGCTTTGGACTATATGTCATATGTATGACTCCACTATTGATGTTGATAGATTCTTTCAAACAGAAAAGGAAATATTGAAAGAAAATCTCATAAGTCTATGGAAGAAAGGAAAAGACTAGAATTGTTCAGTTTAAGTATATAGATGATATACATGTTATGGCTATATTCTTTGCTTATTAAACAATGTGGTTCTTAAGTATTTAATACTGAAATTGTTGGTATGAATCGTCATACGAAACAATGTAATTCATGAACTACAATGGCCTAAGTAATTAGCAAAAGAATATGTGATGATGTTCATCGAGAACAAATAAAGGGTTATTGTGTTGCTCGTTAAACATCAAAGCTTGCCTTCAAGATTTGTTTTATCAGGTATTATGAGAACAAAAGGGTTGTTCAAATAATTGTCGTAATCCATAAATGATGGATGATTCACAAATCTCGTTGGAGAAATCACATCCATAAAACTAGTGCTAAAAATGTCGAAAGACAAATTGATTGAAAGATCACTTAGGAAGTGACATCGCTTAAATTATATTGAAAGAAAACATGAAGAAACTCCATGTGGATGGAATTTTGGAGTCTTTTGATTTTTGATCAAATGACGCTCATGAAACTTTCCTAGAGATAATTAAAACTTCGTTCATAGGCCAAAAAGGAACGAATGACTAGCTTACTGGAACTTATACATATTGTTGTATGAAGTCCATTATGTGTAGTCAAGAGCGATGGATTTCAACTTCATATGCTTTCTCCGAAAATTTTAGTGAATATATGAATATTTACTTAATAAGGATAAAGTATGAAACATTTGAAAAGTTCAAAGACTTTCAAGATGAAGTGCAAAATCATTGTAACAAGAATATGAATAGTTTATGATAAGATCGTAAAGGAAGATATTTGAGTTACAAGTTTAGCATAATATCTAAGATTTAAGGAATCGTTCCGTGGATTTGCATTTCCCGAAACACCATAAGAGTATGGAGCGTTCGAGATATGTAATTAAACCTTGTTTGACATGGTAAGATCAAAGGTATAATTCATAAAACTGCCATTATATTTTAAAGATTAAAAGCTTTAGAGATTACCGTTTTTCCACTGAAAAGAGCTCCATCATAATCCGTTGAAATGACACCATATAAAGTTATGGTTTGGGATAAAACCCAAGTTGTCCTTTCTTAAACAATGGTTTGCTATGCATAAGAAAGATGTTTGCAACCAAAGTCGGATGAACCTGTCTTTGTATAACTGTTGAGTATTCCTCCATAACACCAGACAAAAGTGTTTGTCGCTTAGAACGCCAAGTTTCTTTGGGAAGGAATTTTCGTGAAAAGAAAAGTGGGAGGACAATAGAACTTTGATAAGGTTAAAGGAACCTTAGCTATATGTGCAAAGTTGCTCTTAAAAGTGTTCCGGAGGCAGAATAATGCTCATGGCTCACGTGCCTCAAAGGTTGTGGTCACGGAGATCTAAGTTCCTATTGAAACAAGTAGATCGGTAAACAATCAAATACCAAGATTTGAGGGTTGAATCATTATTTGAGAATAATGAACCGACTACATGCAAAGAAGCGATGATGGCCCCGACTCAAATGGCTTGAAGCCATAAAATCCGTGATAGTTCCATACACGAGAAATCAAGTTTGAACTTGAAGGACCCTCGAGAAAGGTGTAAGACCTTACAGTTGTGTTTGGATCTATAAATAAATAGACATGGATGTTGCACATCTCTGAAATAGTCGACATGTTGGGAAAGAGTTCACAACAATGTTCAAAGGTTGACTATGACAAGATCTGATCTTTCATAGCGATATTTAGTCTAGACGGATTAGTGTAGCAACCACTACATATAATTTTATTATATGGTAGTTGAATAAACAAAACAAGTTCTTCTAATAGAAGGGTTACCTAGGACGTGTGCATGACACAGTCCAAAGGGTTTTTGTTAAAATTCAAGGGATGCTAAAAACATATGCAAACTTCAATGGTTGAAGTAAGCATAGCGGAGTTGGAATCTTCACTATGATGAAACTGTTAAAAGAGTTTAATTTCATCAGAGACAATGAAGATGCTTGCATTTGCAAGAAATTAAGTGGGAGCGCTAAGACATGTTTCTAATACATTATGTGGAGGACATATTGTTGATTGGAAATGGTGTATCTTTTATTAACACATATTAAGAATTTCATCCCGATGAAAGACTTAGGCAAAACCCAAATATTTGGCATCAATAGACGCTAATATGGTTGTGCCAGAAGTACATAGACGAGATATTGAATGAGTTCAATATATAAACTACAAGAAAAGGTTCTTGTCACACAGAAAGGATTGAAAGAGTTCAATGTTGATGATATATTCAAGTGTATTGACATTTGGTAAAATGAAACAAATAATCAAGTATAGATTGATACTTGATGTATGAAATCACAAAGAGTATTTATATCAATCATACTGTGATATGTACAAATCCAGATATGTCCTATGCTCTAAATGTTGTGAGCATATACCAGAATGATTCGTTAGATGATCATTGGACAATAGTAAGGATATTCTTATGATCTTTTGGAAGAACTAAGAGTATATTATTTGTAGAAAGTGACAAATAGATGGTTAGTTCATTGTAAAAGTACTACATTGATACTAGCTTTGTCACAAAGTACAAATTAAGTTTATCTCAATCTAAACTAAGGGTGGCACAATATAATGGAAAGTGAGTTCCATAATGGATTTGGATGAGTTCCAAAGTTAAAACATTGTGACAGATACTACAACAAAAGGCTAAGTATATGACTGCTATTATAGCAGCTAAAGAGGGCGTTTGTGTCAAGTAGTTTGTTATCAAACTAGGTGTAGTTCACAGCGGGATAATACTATGAAGATATATTGTACGACAATATTATCAACATGTTTTAACCCCAAAGAACTAAAGGTCACACCAAAGGACCAAATTAGTACGAAGCCATCTCATTAGAGAATGAGTGATGCGTAGAGACGCAAAGACATGCAATTACACACGGACCTGGAAGTGTCAGATCCGGAGATTAGTTGACCACTAGCAATCGTGTACATACAACACCGGAAAGCCATAGGTGTTGAATACACAAAGGTTTGAAACTAGATTATTGACTCTAGTGCAAGTGGGAGACTGTTGGAGATATGCCCAAGAGGCAATAATAAAGTGGTTATTATCATATCTTCACACTTATGATAAATGTTTACATACCATGCTATAATTGTATTAACCAGAAACATTAATACTTGTGTGATTTGTAAACTAAAATAAGAGTCCCTAGTAAAGCCTCTTGTTAAACTAGCTTGTTGGTTAATATATGATCATGGTTTCGATCATGAACATAGAGATGTTATTAACAGGATCATATCATTAGGAGAATGATGTGATGGACATACTCCTATAGATAAGCGTAGCATAAAGATCAAGTCATTTCAATAGTTCAATTGCTATATGCTTTCGATACATAGTAACCTAATTCCTTCGACCATGAGATCATGCATATCACCTTTACCGGATGGATGCTTTGATGACATCAAACACCACACCGTAATTGGGTGGCTATAAAGGTGGCATTGAGTGTTCGGAAAGTATTGGTTGAAACACATGGATCAAGAGTGGGATTTGTCCATCCATATGACGGATAGATATACTCTGGGCCCTCTCGGTGGAATGTCATCCAATTAGCTTGCAAGCATGTGACTGGCTCACAAGGGATCACATATCATGGGAACGAGAAAAGAGTACTTATCGGTAACGAGGTTGAACTAGGTATGAAGAGATACCGACGATCATAACCTCGGATAAGTAAACTATCGTGAGACAAAGGGAAATTGGTATCGTATGTAAGTGGTTCATTCGATCGCAAAGTAATCGTAGAAATATGTGGGAGCCATATGAATTTCCAGATTCCTCTATTGGTTATTGTTCGTAGAAGTGTCTCGAACATGTCCGCATAATTCACGAACCGTAGGGAGACACACTTAAGGATTCGACGTTGTTTGAGTAGTTATGGTATTATGAGAAAGAGACCGAATGTTGTTCGGAGTCTCGGATGGGATCCGGGATATCACGAGGTGATCCGGAATGGTCCGGAGAATAAGATTCATATAAGGAAAGTCCTGCTTTGAGTTCGGGAATGATTCCTGTTCTCATCGGGAATGTTCTAGAAGGTTCCGGATTGTCCCAAGACTCCGGGAGGAGGGTACATGAATGTGTCATTACATATTGAATGATTGCATCATGTACTAAGTGTTCTTGCTTCCAAAACTGAAAAGTCAACTGCGCTTGAAAGTCAAACGGCTAAAACAGAAACCGTGGAAAACAGAACTGTGGGAAACAGGAAACTGTGGGAACAAGCAAGAGGTGGTTGAACCGACTTGGGGAGGAGTCCTCTCCAAGCCGGGCCAACCAAGGCCGACTTGGGAGGGACTCCTCCCTTGGCCGCCTCCCACCTATAAAAGGAGGGGCCTCCTCCTCTAGACACACAAGTTCCTATCCTCTAATCTCCGGTTTAGAGCCGTTTTGGTTTAGAGCTTCTAATTGCTCTAGCCTTTGGTTTAGAGCCTTCTAATTGGTATGTCTAAACCCTAGACCACTAATAGCTCTCTCTCAAACTCCACCATACTCGCCCGGCTTACATAAGCCTCATGATCTCCCTCTACTTGGTACCACGCCATTGTCTTTGCCGAATCGCGAGGAGAGTGCTACAACCTCCATTTTCTTTGGAACAAGGGAGAGGAAGGTCTTCGTCGAGTACCGAACGTGTGACCGACTGTGGAAGCGCTGCCGGAACGCAGCGCCGGAAGGATCGTCTACGCGATCTTGAGATCGGAAAGAGTACGACTACATCACCCACGAGAATCTGCTCTCGTTAACCGCTTTGGAATCTTCGAGGGTAAGTTATTCCATCGACTCGTTGCTACAATCTAGTAGATAGATCTTGGCTTGTTTGTTTGTATGCGATAGAATTTTTTTGTTTTCCATGCTACGAACCCCTACAGTATACTCATCACTGGATATTGTAAAAGCCACAAGAAATATCTTTTCCCATCTACAGATTAGGTAATAGCCAGTGCATCTTTGACCAATCTGGTATTTACCAGTTTGCATCTAGAGGAAAGTAAATCCCTGGATGGGTGCTACTGGGCACATCCCAGTTATGGGTAGCACCTCAGTAGAAACTAGCATCGGAGTTGTTCCTCTATGATAAAACCACAAGTAAAATTTCCAACAAATTAGATAAGCAAATCATTTTCCCAAAAGAGTTAGGAATCAGCCATAATCTTACTGTCATAAGTGACAGAATGGATGGTCACTCAATCATATCCATACAAGCTATCAACTGGACACATTTTCTAAAATAAGCATCACCAAGATGGTGAGAAATTAGCAGACATGCTCTTAATAATTTCATCTATATTGTAGCAGTTGCCTATTTAAAGTAATTCTTAGTAATACAGCCAAGTGGGGTGTATATTCATCATTGAAGAGATACAAGAATCAAGTGCTATCTTGCCGAGATCTGCAGCAAAGTCTCAGACTATGCATCATAGACCAAGCTGGTGCTTTCTAGTTTAAAACTAGATAATAACAGATCTACTGATGAGCTAATACAGGGCACATTCCAAAGAATAGTAGCACCCCTGTAGCAGTTCTATCCTTTATCAGCTTACAAACACAATAAAGCAACTATCAACAGCATTTAAATCATTTTCCTAGCCACCTTTGGTTAGGAATCATTCTAAGAGAATATGTACAATAAGGGACCAAGATCATTACTGAACCATAGGTTCAGTTCATCATATAAACAAAAGTTCCACACCTAGAAACAAACATCTGGTTATTCAAAAAATAAAAAAGCACCACTGAAGTCAGGTTCAACTCAGCATACAATTTTCATGCCTGACCAATTCAATGTCCAGCAACCAGGGGAATCACAAAATAATTAAGCCTCGGGTAATCAGATTCCCTAATTACTATTAGTAATCAAGTATGCTATTTAACCACTGACAAGTTAATGACAGAAGCATTGCCAACAACACCCTGAACCAAAAAGTTTAGAGTTTAGTGATTTTAATCCATAAGCAAGATCTCTATCCTAAGTAAATTAAGAAACATTAAACATTCCCTAGCATTTCATTAGTTATAGGGACCTCGGGAAGTCACAACAATATACACAATTTTAAGACAGTAAGGAAATAAGAAGAAAAATCCAATATCATAACAATCTGAGCAGTAAAATGATCTAATCATTAAAATCACACGATTAGATGTAGTTTATATCTGTTCTTATCAATTTGAAACACTACAAACCTACTAACATAAAACCTTAAGCCCAACCAACATATACTTTACTTTATTTAATCTCAAGTTGAGCTCAGATGAATATATTCAACTAAAACAAAAAAGAAACAATCTTCTGGAACCAAAAACAGAAAACAACATCAGGGAGAGATCAATTTGAGCAAGGAAGAAACCAGGGAGTCGAATGTGTACCTGACGCCCATGGCGCAACCACCGCACGCGTGGCGGTGGCCGGCATCGCAGCGGGCGCGACAAGGGGATGACTTCACCGTTACCACACCACATCGGCACCAGGAACTGTGTCATGGGGAGGTCACCGGCGTCGAAACACAGTGGTGAACCAGAGTTCAAACCCTAACCCTAGTGAAGGAAGTAGAGCGGCCAAGGAAGGAAGCGGAAGATCAATCTAAGGAAGGTAGGGGAGGAAGCCACAGCGGCGAAGCCCCGGCGACCAACATCAACAACCACGGCGTCGTGCACAACCGGAATTGGGTGAGCGGCGGCGACATTGAGTAGAACCGAGAGGGGAACGAGAATGCAGGTGTGGGTGAGGCGTGGGTGGGATGAGGGGGTGGGCCGGGGCCAAGATGACCCCGAGCCAGGTCCAAATGGGCCAGGTCGACCCATGTGTCCAACCAAACGGCCCAGGCTAAGTAGAATAAGAAATAAAATAAAATAAAACAAATGAATTACCAAAACACCCTATAAATCTTTTTAGACCTATCAAAATACAGAAAAATCCTAAAAAATACATATTATATATCAAAATGTTCACAAAAATAATACCTACCTAAGAAAATATAAAACTACATGTTTGAGTTAAATAAAATACCACTAAATGTTAAAGTCACTAGAATTCTCAATAAATTCTAACAATATAAGAAAATATCCTAAAAAATTAATAAAAATCATTTTTGTATACAAAAATAACTCCACTATTTTGTAAAATACTAACTCAACTCTTCTATAAATAAAATTTGAAGTAAATATTTAAATACATTTAATCCTTTATGGAATTTTATAAACATAAAAATAATACTTAAAAAATAAATAAAAATCATTTTTAAGGTCTTGAATAATTATATTACACTAAAAAATATTAAATATATTATTAGAAAAGTCTTTAATATTTTAAATAATAAATCCTTATCTAATACTTATTTTGTGAATTGTTTAAAAACAATTCTTAAGTAAGAAATAATCACAATTCTTATAAAACCTTGAGCAATTAGTGTCTTAGTACTAATTCCAAACCCATAACTTGAATTAATAATCAAACTTAAGTATAACTTTTAACTTTAAAATATTCTTTTAAAAACCCTTTTAAATAAACATTGGGTATCACTCATATATATAATATGGTGAATAATCATTATATCTTAACCACTATTAACATAACTTCAAATTCTAACAAATTACTAAGATCATCTAATTATGCTTCCATTAAATAAATACATATTATTTTCATAATAGCAAAACAAATTTAATCTAATCATTCACTTAAATAGAAAGCGAATAACTCCACACCTTACTTATACCTATCATAAATCTAAAACTTGGAAATAACTAAAAACATATTACATCTTAAGTATACTTACCCTTTTAAAGTTAACTTTAGTCTCAAAGCTTATAAACATCATGTTTAATACACTACTTATGTTTTTATAGTTAACTTTGGTATATTTCAATTAAGACATAATGCATCTCAAGTCCAAACTAATCAATCAAATACCAGAAGGTATTGATCACATTCTATTAACAATAAAGATTGCTTAAACATTATAATGGAAATCTTTTCTTCAAATGTTATTCTTTTTGCCACTTCAAATAACAATCTTATAATAAGTTCTTCAACTCTTACCAACTCAATCCCAAGGACTTTTATCATAGTCACCAAATGACAATTAACCATAAATCACATTATTTTATACTTTACTTGTATATTTTGAATTGTTAACACTTAAGCTCCTTTATAAAGGTCATTACTTATAAAGTAAAATTTGAAAATAAACCAACTCTTAAAAGAATTACCTAAACTAACTTCACTCAAAGTATTGGGGATTCACTTTGGGAGTTTTACAAAATGCATAGCATTACTTATGCATAACTGCATATTGCTTCTTTAAACATTAGTCCTTACCGGACCAATGATGTTGATTTCAGATATTGGATCTTATATTGTCTCAAAGACCGTGACTGCATAATCTTGCAATCACAAAAGGAAACTTCACACTTGCTCATGTCCTTTGATTATTTCTGTAAAGTATTTTGCAAATCCAGTGTTGTCATCACCTGCATTTGAAAAAGGACAGAAAACACTATTTTTAGAAAAATGTGACTATAGGTTATTTACCATGAGGTAATAACCTACGATAAGAGTTCCGGTGGTAAAGGAACATATTATCTAGGACTTAACAACCAATGTCGCCAGTGATTCTTGCGCCGTATATCACGCGTTAACCATGAGATTTGGAATGGGACAGAGAAGTCAGTTGTATCTTATTCCTCTCTCATGTAGCCAGATGTGCAGGTCGTGGTTGTTATCCTCGTAGCGAGCATATTAATTGGTAATTCGTAGAGGATATGCAACATATGGGTGGGAGCCCTCAACGTCCCACGATAGTTCTGGCATCTAACGGTCTGTACAAACCATTGTTGTAATTCAATGTGTGGGCATGGTGTACACCAAGGAGGCATGTGGGGTCGCGAAGGGGGAAGTGATTGGCTTGGATCTTAGACTGGGCCCCATACCAAGGAAGTATGGACAAGGTCATGACTTGGTTGTGCAACAAGGCTAAGGTCTCTCATGGGTAAAGTAACGCACCTCTCCAGAGTGTAAGAACTGTAACTTGTTACTCCCTGTTCCGGGAAGGAGCCGCGAACGCGGCGGGAAAGGAACTCCATGAAGTTCTGGTAAACCCGTGAAGGCTGACGGACATAGCTTTTCAGAATAAAAGCAACCTTTGAAGAAATGTTTACGAAAACTTGCATTGCCTATGACCTATGGTCTGTGACTGTAGATATAGTGCATCAAACACTCCTTTTCTAGTGAACTTGCTGAGTATGCTCGTACTCAAAGTATCTTATTAACCCTTGCTAGGTTCTAAAGCCAGTACAGATGACGTCTACATCAAGTTATACTCCAGGAATCATCATCGAAAGCTAAAACCCTTCAAGGGAGTCAAGGAAGTCAACATATACATCAACTCAAGTGAATACGAAGTTACTGATTAGATAGTAATATAATCTCTCGCCATAGAACCTATTTCTATAGGGTATTGCAATAGCAGCAACGCCAGGCCATTAGTTAAAATACTAGTCTTACTAGTTTGATAGTGTTTGAGTTGTTTATCTCCGATTCTTCTTTGTAAGAAGTTTCTTTCTCTCTCTTTAACCTAGAGTGTTCTCTGGATCTTGTGTAAAGAGTTGAGTTATAACCTATACTCATGTCTTGGACCTACTGTGTTTCTGTTGTACTACTCTAAGGGATGTAATACTAGTGAATGATGTTTCATTAGTGTTATGTCAACGACTATAGTATACTACATCATGAAGTAGTATGCTGGGTCACCGCAATATATTAATCACACTTAAGCAAGTAATGATTAGCTAGTTCCAGAAAACAACTATGCGTATTTTAAATAAGAAGAGTGGTTAGAATTTATCTATTAGTAGGTTTTGAATAATAGAATTCACCATTTTGAGAACCCTAATAATTAAATTATCTTATATAATGATTATTATATAATAATAAAGATGGATGCATGCTTTGAATATATTTAACTATCTTAAACCCTTATCATTACATTCATTGGGAGGAAATAAAAAAATCATTCTATAAGGGTATAATGTAATTAACAAACCTCTAAAACCCTAATTCTTATTTATTCCATTCAATAGATAATTTTTGATATAATTGTGAGCATTGGAAAATATCAACATGATTATAGTAATCAATCAGTATAGTTATCTTTGGAATATTTAAAATATTATACAAAAATTATGGTATTTAAAACCTTGAAGAAATTTGAATTGAAAACAAATTATTAAAAACAGAAAACAGAAAAGATAAGGAAAAGGAGTAGAAGTCAGCAATGGCACACGACCCATTTCCTCTTCTCCTATTCGTCGCTCGCGAGCTGCAGCCAACCCTCTCCACTCACTTCGCCACGGCCCAGGTGAAGCCCAACAGCATCCCATACCGTTTCGGTGGTTTTTCTCCTTTCTTCTTCCTCTCGCCAGAAGGATTCGTCGGCGAAGCAGCTGCCTGGCTCGAGCTTCGCCATTCGTCGGGGTCGCGACGATTCATGCCAAAGCTGACGTCATCCGAAGGGGATAAGAAGGACACGACGCCGCCTCGCTCGTCCTTATCTCCATTCCCTTCCTCTTCCTCTCTGTCTGTCTTAGAGGCTGAACCCTAGATCGCCGAAGACTCTTGTCGCCGTCGCTCCGTAGCTCCTCTTGCTTGCTTGAGACCACCACAAGAACCGCCATGTCGCCCTCGTTATTCCTGCTGAAGCACGCAGGCCGGTGAGGTCCCAGACGCTCGGATTGAGACCTCATTCCCGAAGTCTGGCCACTGTCGATACCACCAAATTCGACCACGATTCATGGCATCAACCTTTTCTCTGCAAACCTGGTGAGTTACTAATGCTCACTCATGCCTTAATCGTCCTCCTTTCGTGTTTAATCGATCGCTCATCGGGCAACCGTAGCCGTCACCGCTCGACCTTGCCGTTGACCAAACTCCGATGACCTTAAATGAGCGGCGTCGCCACCAATATGTTCGTCTTGGATCCCTCTTTCGAACACGACCATCTTCGCTAGCCTGCGCGCCTCAAATCGCTGGCCCCGAGCATCACCTGTGAGGATTGCCATTGCTGAGGTCACGCTGACGTCAGGGTGAGGTCACCTTTGACCTCGTTAGCCATTTGATTGGTCCTTGCTAATGTGGCATGTAACGTGGTCACTGACCCACTGGTTTAGTTTAGGTGTAAAAAGTTCTATGTATGTTTAGTAAATATTGATAAAACAATATTAATTCAAATATAAACATTCCAGAAATTTAAATAAAGTATTTAAATCTTGTAACATTAATATCTTTAGTTTTGTAATTCAGAAAAATACATGTAATATATGAATTTTTTAGAAAAATAAAATCTATAACTTAAAACCATTATCAAACATTATTATGTTAACAATTTAAGTAATTATTATTTAATAAAGATTTTAAAAGTAATAAAACTTTGATAATTCCTATTTTAATAATGGTAAATGTTAAAAAAATATAAATAAAATACCAAAAATCTTGGAAAAATAAAAACAATACTTTAAAACTATAATCATACATTATTATTTCACTTAAATAAGTATTTATTATTTATTAAGTATTTATAAGTAATAAACCTTATAAAAATCATATCTTATTATTTATAAATCACAAAAATAAATGTAATATACTAACATGATCACAAAAATAATACCTACATGTTCAAAATATGATATTCCACTTTTGAGGAAAATAAAAAACACTTTAGCAACCTAAATTTAAACATATTTCTTTAGTTATTAATTCATATAAAGTTAAATAAAATTTGTTAATATTTCTAGAATTAGTCAATTGAGTCTAATAAATAGTATTAGTCTTAACTATTGAAAATATTAAGTCAAAATGGTTCAACACATTTTAAATATAATTCTATTTTATTTATCATTCAACATTAAGTGTATATTATTATTCAAATGGAGTTATCAAATATTAAATTCTCAAGATTATTATTTTGACTTGATAAAATCTATTACCATTGTTTTAATCACAAATTTATAAACATACCAAAACCCTATAGGAAATTCATAAGTAGTTAAGTAATATTGTTTCCTTAATTACAAATAATAACCACACCTTTATAAAGAGATAAAAGTTTCTATTCCATTATAAAATTAAAGAACCACTACTCAAATAGAAGTAATGCCATTCTTAAGCAACTTTAAGGAAACATTGTGAAGTGAACAAAGTACAAATATAATAAGCATTACACCTTAAAGTCCATCTATGTTTAAAGTTAACTTTAGTCAATAAGACTTTAAATATAAGACTATAGACTTTGTTATATGTTTTATAGTTAACTTTGGTTTGTTATAGTTCAGTCATAAAGCATCTCAAGTCCAAACTATTCAAGCAAGAATAAACAACATCAACCACATTCTATCAAATATATTCAAGAGGCTATCAGGATTGTTAAACCTTAGTAAAGAAATCTTTTCTTCAAATGTTATTCTTTTTGCCACTTCAGAAAACATATGACAATTAATAGTAATCACAATACATTATACTTTACATGTAAACTTAGGATTGATAACACTTAATTTCTTTATAAGTGACATTACTTATAAAGTAAAATTTGAAGATAAACAATTATTGTATAAGCAATCTTGAGTAGCATTTCACATTTGTGTGTATCTCATTGTTTTATGGTATTATAAATACATGTTGTTTCACACACACTCACAAGTATTAATAAGAAGCACATGTGTGAAACTTAATCTAAAAGGGTAACACATTCTAAAGAATCAATTTCTAGTTTCCAAACCCTAGATCAACATTGTCCCCGGGATTCGAGTTTATCAACTTGAATTACATTACTTATGCATAAAAGCATCTTGCTTCTTTAAACATTAGTCCTTACCGGACCAATGATGCTGATTTCAGATATTGGATCTTTTATATTGTCTCGAAGACCATGAGTGCATAATATTGCAATCACACAAGGCAAGTTCACACTTGCTCATGTCCTTTGTTTATTTTCTGTAAAGAATTTTGCAAATCCAGTGTTGTCATCACCTGTATTTGAAAAAGGTCAGAAAATACTATTTTTGATAATAATAATGTGAACTATTGGTTACTGGTCCAGGGTGATCAGCTAATCTATTAAATCTGGCAGTTGGAATACCACTATTCAGGACTATATCACCTAGGATTTAATAACCAATGTCGCCAGTGATTCTTGTGCCGTATATTACGTGTTGACCATGAGATTTGGAATGGGACAGAGAAGTCGGCTGTATCTTCTTCCTCTTCGCATGTAGCCGGATGTGCAGGTCGTGGCTGTTATCACTCGTAGCGTGCATATTAATCGGTAATTCGTAGAGGATATGCAACATATGGGTGGGAGCCCTCAACGTCTCACGATAGTTCTGGCATCTAACGGTATGTACAAAAGATTACCGTAATTCAATATGTTGGCATGGTGTACACCAAGGAGGCATGCGAGGTCGCGAAGGGGGCAGTGATTGGCTTGGATCTTAGGTTGGGCCTCAAACCACAGAAGTTTGAACGGGAACATACTCTCGGCCGTGCAACAAACCCGGTAATTCGTAGAGGATATGCAACATATGGGTGGGAGCCCTCAACGTCTCACGATAGTTCTGGCATCTAACGGTATGTGCAAAACCATTACCATAATTCAATATGTGGGCATGGTGTACACCAAGGAGGCATGCGAGGTCGCGAAGGGGGCAGTGATTGGCTTGGATCTTAGGTTGGGCCTCAAACCACGGAAGTTTGAACGGGAACATACTCTCGGCCCTGAAACAAACCCCAAGGTCTCTCATGGGTAAAGTGACGCACCTCTCCAGAGTGTAAGAACTGTAACTTGTTACTCCCTGTTCCGGAAAGGAGCTGCGAACGCGGCGGGAAAGGAACTCCATGAAAGTTCTGGTAAACCCGTGAAGGCTGACGGATATAGCTTTTTAGAATAAAAGCAACCTTTGAAGAAATGTTTACGAAAACTTGCATTGCCTACGACCTATGTGAAGGGAATATGCCCGAGAGGCAATAATAAAGTGGTTATTATCGTATTCCTTATTTATGATAAATGTTTATTTTACATGCTATGATTGTATTAATACGGAAACGTTAATACATGTGTGTTTAATAAACAAACAGAAAGTTCCTAGTTGTGCCTCTCTTATAAACTAGCTCGTTGATTAACAAGATGATCAAATGTTTCCTGATCATGGACATTGGATGTTGTTAATAATGAGGTCACAACATTAGTGTAATGGTGTGATGAACATTCATCCGAAGTATAGCATTACGATCAAAGTCATTGAGTTTATATTGCTATAACAACTTACGAAGTGATCGAAATCCTTAGACCATGAGATCATGTTAATCACTAACACCAGAAGAGTTTCTTGATAACATCAAACGTCACACCGTAACAGGGTGATTATAAAGATGGGTTCAGAACTACTAAAGTGTTATGTTGAGGCCCATGGATCGAGAGTGGAATTTGTTCATCCCGATGACGGATAGATATGCTCTGGGCCCTTTCGGTGATATCACATTGATTAGATTGCAAACAAGTGATTTGATCACTAGAATGTTATATCACGGGAACGAGAAAAGAGTGCATGTCAGTAACAAGATCAAACTAGGTATGGAGATACCGATGATCGAATCTCGGACATGTAATATATCACGAAACAAAGGTATTAAGATACTAGCGTAAAAGGTTCCGACGATCACAAGAAAGTCATCGTTGAATGTGTGGGAGTCAGTATGGGTCTCCAGATCCCGCTTCTGATTATTGATCTGAGAAGGGTCTCGATCATTTCCGCATTATTCGCGAACCGTAGGGTGACACACTTAAGAGACACCGACATCCATTTGGAGCAACAGTTTCATGCCGAAAAGAATAACAAGCGCAGGAATTTATTTCACTAGATACCGAAACGGGTTTTCGGGTGAAATTGCAAAAAGTCTTTCTGCATGTGAAATGAAATACTAGCAAGGGGTTATATGTGAATGTTTGTCATTAAAGTAATTGACAAAATTCTGAATAAATAAAAGGAGTTTTATTTAATGAGAGTTTGCATTAAATTTGGTGGAAATTTAATGGGAATTTGAGTGGGTTTTTGAGTGGAGGGAATTGAAAGGCATTTGAGTGAGTGGAGTGTCCACCCACATGAATGTGGAAGAGGTGGGGGAATCCCCATGGTTGGGCGCATGGCCCCTTGGGTGCCCCCCTCTCCCTATAAAAGGAGCCCCCTCCCTCTCTCTCACTCACACCTCCTCGTGAAGGATCTCTCTCCCCCTCTAGAATTTATTCCCATGGTCTCGGACTAGCGAGATACATGTTCCCGGTGGCTATTCGGCAAGAAAGAGTTGTGCTTCCGCTGCATCGCTGGAGCGAGGAGGCGGAGGTTTCTCGGTGCCTCGAACGTGTGTGCGAGCACGGATGCGCTGCGGTTTTGCGGCGCTAGGACTTCCTCTCGATCTTGAGATCGGCAAGAGATCGTATACATCAACCACGAGTTTGGACTCGTTAAGCTTTGTCGGTCTTCAAGGGTATGTTCTCTACGGATGTACATCCGCCCGTTGTTTGTATCTAGTAGATAGATCTTGGTACATAGTTGTTCCCATCGTAGGAAAATTTTTGTTTTCTATGCTGCGAACCCTACAGTGGTATCAGAGCCAGATCTATGCGTAGCTGCTTTGCACGGGTAGTACACATATGAGTATGTGGGCGATGATGGTCATTTTATTGCTTCTTAGTTGTACTTTGGATATTGGTGGCATAGTGGAATGAAGCGACCCGGACAAACTTTACATCTCCTCGCACATGAGACATGTTCCACACTTGACATGCAACTAGTTTTGCATAAGTGGCTAGCGGGTGTCTATCTCTCCTACTATAGTCAATATCTAATTTGCAATGAGTTGTCAACAATTTGGTTATCCTCGTTGTGGTTCATGTTCGTAGGTAACAACGGTTCTATCTTCGAAAGCCCTAAGCCACGTAAAACTTGCAATGGATAAATTAGAGGCGTCTAGTTTAGATTGTTGCTGGGCTAGTGTTAGGATATGGTGATGTTGTAAGTAGAAGTGTGATATGATACTCTTGCAGCACACATAACGTGTAGGTTCCATATACCTTGGCCTTACACATAGAGGTATGATAGAGATCATACCACAGTGCACATGATGGAGATCATATGTGGGAACCATATCATTTCACTTATTAACATGTGATGTTTGATTGCATCTTATATTGCTTGTTGGCGTTTTATTAGCATAATAAGATGATCCCTCATTTAAATATCAAGATAAGAATGTGTTCTTCCTTAAGTATACACCGACAATGTTTCGTCGCTTCAAGACATCACGTGATGATCGGGTGTACTTGAATCCACGAGCATATCTCGGGTGTAAGATGCGATTACACGCGAATACTAAGGTTCTAACTTGGCGAGCCTAGCATGTACAGACATGGCCTCGGAACACGGACCGAAAGGTTAAGCATGAGTCATATATTTTGATATGATGACCATTTGATGCTCGCCTTTGAAGCTACACCGACTCACGTGATGATCGGACTTGGTGTAGTGGATTTGGTTCATGTAATCACCAAAAAGGCACGAGGGATGTCGTTTTTGAGTGGGAGTTTATTTCTAATTTGGATTAGTAGAACTCAATTTATCATAAATTAAATCAAAGTGAATTTGCATAATTTTTTGTAGTCATTGGCATTCGTTCACCACCTTATGCATAGTTGTAATTGAGATAATAGAACTATAGAATTCTGGATATATATACTTTACGAACTGGTATCGTATTGTGTTGAGTGTCAATCTAAAGTTTAAAGTCCCATTGCAAACTTTCAGCAAACTCTATTTACTCCGTGAAATTTAATAGTTAGTATTAAATCGAGAGTAACAATTCCAGTGTCAGTATCTTAAGTATCATGTTTGCCTCCATGATTCTTGATTGTTTTAATATCAAGTTTATCTAGGAGCTGAAAGAATTGTTTCGGAAACCACTATGTGTGGCAGATATAACGATATCTGAAACAATGTTTTTGTTGCAGTATGATTGAGTATAATATATGTTATCATACTGGATGAGAATTTACGAAGGTTGGAGATGCTAGACATCCTAATCATCCAAAAGGATTTTGGAAAGTAATGTTATACTCACGATTCGCCTTTATAAGCTAAAGTAGCTTGATCATGAAAGTCGTCATGATAAGGGTAAATATAAGATGTATGTAAATTGTTTACTACACTAAAAGAGTACTATAGAATGGATTTTGAAAGAATGCCGATCATTTTGATGATGGTGATCTACTTCAAAGTACAAGTCCAAAGGTATTATTATTTGAATATACACGCTTTGGACTATGTGTCATGTATATGGCGCCACTTTTGATGTTGATAAATTCTTTTAAAAAGTAAAAAGAAATACTGAAAGAGAATCTATAAAATATATTTGGCAGAAAAGAAAACATTGGAAATATCCAATTTAGGTATATGGATGATATACATGTTATGGTTGTATTCTTTACTTGTTAAACAATGTGGTTCTTGGGTATTGGATACCGAATTGGTTGGTATGAAGTTCCATACAGAACGACGCAATTCATAAACCACAATGGCCTAAGTAACTAGCAAGAGAATATGTGATGATGTTTATCAAAAACAAACAAACCGTTGTTTGTATTTCTCGTTGAAATCAAAGCTTGACTTCAAGATTTGTTTTTATAATTGTTATTTAAATCAGGTATTATGAGAACAAAGGCTGTTCAAATAATTACCGTATTCCATATAAGATGGATGATTTACAAATCTAGTTGGAGAAATCACATCCATAAAACTTAATGCTAAAATGTCGCAAGACAAATGATTGAAAAATCACTTACGAAGTGACATCGTCATTTAAATTATATTGGAAATAAAACATGAAGAATTTCCATATTCATGGATTTTTGGAGTCTTTGATTTGATCAAGTAACGCTTGTGAGACTTTCCTCGGGATAATTAAAAACTTTGTTCAAAGGCCAAAGAAGAACGAACGACTAAAATATTGGAATTTATACATATCGATGTATGTAGTCCATTATGTTTAGTCGTAAGCGATGGGTTTCAACTTCATATAATTTCTCTGGAAATTTGAGTGAATATTCACTTAATGAGAAAGAAGTATGAAATATTTGAAAAACGTTTCAAAGACTTTCAAGATGAAGTGAAAATCATTGTAACAAGAAAATAAATGGTTTATGATTTTATCATAAGGGATTTATTTGAGTTACAAGTGTAACAAGAAAATAAATGAATTATGATTTTATCATACAGGGATTTATTTGAGTTGCAAGTTTAGCAAAACACCTAGATTTACATCTCCTGAAACACCATAGGAGTATGGAGTGTTTGAGATTAGTAATAAAACCTTGTTTGACATGGTTGGATCAAAAGTGTTATTTATAAAACTGTCATTATGTTTTAAAAGATTAAAGCTTTAGAGACTACCGCTTTTACACTGAAAAGAGCTCCGTCTTGATCTGTTGAAATGACACCATATGAGTTATGGTTTGGGGTAAAACCCAAGTTGTCCTTTCTTAAATTTTGGTATGCTAAACATAAGTAAGATGTTTACAACCAAAGTCGGATGAGCATGTCTTTGTAGGTTATTTCGAATAACAATTGGTCATTCCTCCATAACACCAAGGACAAAAGGGTATGTCGCTTAAAATGTGAAGTTTCTTGAAAAAAGAATTTTTCGTAAAAGTTTAGTGGGAGGACAATAGAACTTTGATAAGGTTAACGAACCTTAGCCATATGTGCTGAGTTGCGCAGTGCCAGAAAATGTTCCAGAGGCAGCCATAATGCTCATGGCTCACGTGCCTCAAAGGTTGTGGTCACGGAGGTCTAAGTTCTTATTGAACCAAGTCGGTCGGATAAACAATCAAATACTGAGATTTGAGAGTAAATCATTATTGTTTGACAATGGTGAACCTGTAAGGGTTCGTAGCATGGAAAACAAAAATTTTCTATCGCATACAAACAAACAAGCCAAGATCTATCTACTAGATTGTAGCAACGAGTCGATGGAATAACTTACCCTCGAAGATTCCAAAGCGATTAACGAGAGCAGATTCTCGTGGGTGATGTAGTCGTACTCTTTCCGATCTCAAGATCGTGACGATCCTTCCCAGCGCCAAGCGTTAAAGCGCTTCCGTAGTCGGTCACACGTTCGATTTTCGAAGACCTTCCTCCCTTGTTCCAAAGAAAATGAGGTTGTAGCACTCTCTCGCGATTCCGCAAAGACAACGGCGTGGTACCTAAGTAGAGGGAGATCCGCAGGCTTCGCTAAGCCGAGCGAGTATGGTGGAGTATGAGAGAGAGCTATTAGTGGTCTAGAGATTAGACACACCAATTAGAAGGCTCTAAACCAAGGCTAGGGCAATTAGAAGCTCTACACCAAAACGGCTCTAAACCGGAGATTAGAGGATAGGAACTTGTGTGTCTAGAGGAGGAGGCCCCTGCCTCCTTTTATAGGTGGGAGGGGCGGCCAAGGGAGGAGTCCTCCACAAGTCGGCCTTAGTTGGCTGGCTTGGAGGACTCCTCCCCAAGTCGGTTCCAACCACCTCTTGCTTGTTTCCCACGGTTTCATGTTTCCCACAGCTTTCTGTTTTCACAGTTTCTGTTTTAGCCGTTTGACTTTCAAACCGGCGGTTTGACTTTTCAGTTTTGGAACAGCAAGAACACTTAGTACATGATGCAATCATTAAATATATAATGACATTCATGTACCCTCCCGAGTGTCGGACAATCCGAACCTTCTAGAACATTCCGATGAAAACACCTAATCATTCCCGAACTCAAACGGACTTTCCTTATATGAATCTTATTCTCGGACCATTCGGATCACTTGATATCCCGGATCCCATCCGAGACTCGAACAACATTCGGTCTCTTTCATAATACCATAACTACTCAAACAACGTCGAATCCTTAAGTGTGTCTCCCTCATTGCGTGAATTATGCGGACATGATCGAGAAACTTCTCCGAACAATAACCAATAGAGGAATGGAAATTCATATGGCTCCACATATTTCTACGATTACTTTGCGATCGAATGAACCACTTACATACGATACCAATTTCCCTTTGTCTCACGATAGTTTACTTATCCGAGGTTATGATCGTCGGATCTCTGCATACCTAGTTCAACCTCGTTTACGATAAGTACTCTTTTCTCGTTCGTGATATGTGATCCCTTGTGAGCAGTCACATGCTTGCAAGCTAATTGGATGACATTCCGAGAGGGCCTGCACTATATCTATCCGTCATATGGATGGACAGATCCCACTCTTGATCCATGTGTCTCAACCAATACTTTCCGAACACTCAATGCCACCTTTATAGCCACCCAGTTACGGTGTGGTGTTTGATGTCATCAAAGCATCCATCCGGTAAAGGTGATATACATGATCTCATGGTCGAAGGAATTAGGTTACTATGTATCAGAAAGCATATAGCAATTGAACTATTGAAATGACTTGATCTTTATGCTACGCTTATCTATAGGAGTATGTCCACCACATCATTCTCCTAATGATATGATCATGTTGTTAATAACATCTCAATGTTCATGATCAGGAAACCATGATCATATATTAACCAACAAGCTAGTTTAACAAGAGGCTTTACTAGGGACTCTTATTTTAGTTTACAAATCACACAAGTATTAATGTTTCCGGTTAATACAATTATAGCATGGTATGTAAACATTTATCATAAGTGTGAAGATATGATAATAACCACTTTATTATTGCCTTTTGGGCATATCTCCAACAGTCTCCCATTTGCACTAGAGTCAATAATCTAGTTTCAAACCTTTGTGTATTCAACACCTATGGCTTTCCGGTGTTGTATGTACACGATTGCTAGTGGTCAACTGATCTCCGGATCTGACACTTCCAGGTCCGTGTGTAATTACATGTCTTTGCGTCTCTACGCATCACTCATTCTCTAATGAGATGGCTTTGTATAAATTTGGTCTTTCGGTGTGACCTTTAGCTCTTTGGGGTTAAAACATGTTGATAATATTGTCGCACAATATATCTTCATAGTATTATCCCACTGTGAACTACACCTAGTTTGATAACAAACTTCTTGACACAAATGCCCTCTTTTGATGCTAAAATAGCAGTCATATACTTAGCCTTTTGTTGTAGTATCTGTCACAATGTCTTAACTTTGGAACTCATCCAAATCCATTATGGAACTCACTTTCCATTATATTGTGCCACCCTTAGTTTAGATTGAGATAAACTTAATTTGTACTTTGTGACAAAGCTAGTATCAATGTAGTACTTTTACAATGAACTAACCATCTATTTGTCACTTCTACAAATAATATACTCTTAGTTCTTCCAAAAGATCATAAGAATATCCTTACTATTGTGCAATGATCATCTTATGAATAATTCTGGTATATGCTCACAACATTTAGAGCATAGGACATATCTGGATTTGTACATATCACAGCATGATTGATATAAATACTCTTTGTGATTTCATACATCAAGTATCAATCTATACTTGAATCTTTGTTTCACTTACCAAATGTCAATACACTTGAATATATCATCAATATTGAACTTATTCAATCCTTTCTGTGCGACAAGAACCTTTCTTGTAGTTTCTATATTGAACTCATTCAATATCTCGTCTATGTACTTCTGGCACAACCATATTAGCGTCTATTGATGCCAAATATTTGGGTTTGGCCTAAGTCTTTCATCGGGATGAAATTCTTAATATGTGCTAATAAAAGATACATCATTTCCAATCAACAATATGTCTTCCACATAATGTATTAGAAACATGTCTTAGCGCTCCCACTTAATTTCTTGCAAATGCAAGCATCTCCATCGTCTCTGATGAACTTTTAAACTCCTTTAACAGTTTCATCACAGTGAAGATTCCAACTCCGCGATGCTCACTTAACCATTGAAGTTTGCATATGCTTTTAGCATCCTTTTGAATTAACAAAACCCTATGGACCGTGTTATGCACATGTCCTAGGTAACGATTCTATTAGAAGAACTTGTTTTGTTTATTCAACTACCATATAACAAATTATATGTAGTGGTTGCTACATTAATCCGTCTAGACTAAATATCACTATGAAAGATCAAATCTTGTCATAGTCAACCTTTGAACATTTTGTGAACTCTTTCCCAACATGTCGACTATTTCATAGATGTAAAACATCCATGTCTATTTCTTTATAGATCCGGAACTCGTAAGGTCTTACACCTTTCTCGAGGGTCCTTCAAGTTCAAAACTTGATTTCTTGTGTATGGAACTATCACGGATTTTATGGCTTCAAGCCATTTGATGGAGTCAGGGCTCATCATCGCTTCTTTGCACGTAGTCGGATCATTATTGTCAAATAATGATTTAACTCTCAAATCTTGGTATTTGATTGTTCATCCGACCTACTTGTTTCAATAGGAACTTAGATCTCTGTGACCACAACCTTTGAGGCACGTGAGCCATGAGCATTGTTGCTGCCTCCGGAACACTTTTCGGTGCTGCGCAACTCTGCACATATATCTAAGGTTCTTTTAACCTTATCAAAGTTCTATTGTCCTCCCACTTTTCTTTTCACGAAAAATTCTTTCTCAAAGAAACTTGACGTTTTAAGTGACAAACACTTTTGTCTCCGGTGTTTATGGAGGAATACTTAACAGTTATACAAAGACAGGTTCATCCGACTTTGGTTGCACACATCTTTCTTATGCATAGCATACCAATGTTTTAAGAAAGGACTACTTGGGTTTAATCCCAAACCATAACTTTATATGGTGTCATTTCAGCGGATTATGATGGAGCTCTTTTCAGTGGAAAAACGGTAATCTCTAAAGATTTTAATCTTTAAAATACAATGGCAGTTTTATGAATTATACCTTTGATCTTACCATGTCAAACAAGGTTTAATTACATATCTCGAACGCTCCATACTCTTATGGTGTTTCGGAAATGCAAATCCACGGAACGATTCCTTAAATCTTAGGTATTATGCTAAACTTGTAACTCAAATATCTTCCTTTATGATCTTATCATAAACTATTTATATTCTTGTTACAATGATTTTGCACTTCATCTTGAAAGTCTTTGAACTTTTAAAATATTTCACACTTCATCCTTATTAAGTAAATATTCATATATTCACTCAAATTTTCAGATAAAGCATATGAAGTTGAAATCCATCGCTTTTGACTACACATAATGGATTTCGTACAACAATATGTACAAGTTCCAATAAGCTAGTCATTCGTTCCCTTTTGGCCTATGAACGAAGTTTTAATTATCTCTAGGAAAGTTTCACAAGCGTCATTTGATCAAAAATCAGAAGACTCCAAAATTCCATCCACATGGAGTTTCTTCATGTTTTCTTTCCAATATAATTTAAACGGCGATGTCACTTCCTAAGTGATATTTCAATCAATTTGTCTTTCGACATTTTTAGCACTAGTTTTATGGATGTGATTTCTCCAACGAGATTTGTGAATCATCCATCTTTTATGGATTACGACAATTATTTGAACAACCCTTTTGTTCTCATAATACCTGATAAAACAAATCTTGAAGGCAAGCTTTGACGTTTAACGAATAACGCTTTATTTGTTCTCGATGAACATCATCACATATTCTTTTGCTAGTTACTTAGGCCATTGTAGTTCATGAATTGTGTTGTTTCGTATGACGATTCATACCAACAAATTCAGTATCAAATACTTGAGAACCACATTGTTTAATAAGCAAAGAATATAGCCATAACACGTATATCATCTATATACTTAAGCTGAACAATTCTAGTCTTTTCTTTTCTGCCATATATTTATGAGATTCTCTTTCAGTATTTCCTTTTCTGTTTGAAAGAATCTATCAACATCAATAGTGGAGTCATACATATGACACATAGTCCAAAGCGTGTATAGTTAAATACCAATGTCTTTGGACTTGTATTTTGAAGTAGATCACCATCATCAAATGTTTGGTGTTCTTTCAAAATTCCTTTCTTTAGTAATCTCTTGGTGTAGTAAACATTTTACCTACATCAAATATTCACCCTCATCATGGAATCGTCCATGATCAAGCTACTTTTAGCTTGTAACTATGAATTATGAGTATAATGTTGCTATCCAAAACCTTTTGGAGGATTAGGACAACTAGTGTCTCCAACCTTTTGCAAATTCTCATCAAATATGAGAACATGAACTTTGCCATATTATACTCTATCATGTTGCAACCAAAACTTCATTTCAGATATCACAATATCTTCCACACATCATGGTTTCTGAAACAACTCTTTCAGATCCTAGATAACCTTGATATTAAGAGAATCCTTTGAATATCAAGAATCATGGAGACAAACATGATACTTATATACTAACACTTGGAATTGTCACTCTTGATTTAATACTAATTATTAAACTTCATGGAGTAACCGGAACTTACTGAAAGTTTGCAATAGGACTTTTAGAACTTTAGATTAACACTTCAAAACAATACGATACCAGTTCGTAAAGTAACTAACCAGAATTCTATAGTTCTATCATCTCAATTATAACTAAGCGCAAAGTGGTAAACGGATGCCAATGACTACAACAACTATGCAAATTTACTTTGATTTGATTTATGATAAATTGAGTTCTAATTAATAATTAAATTAATCTAGGTGAACTCCCACTCAAAACAATATCCCTCACATTGTTTTAGTGATCACACGAACCAAATCCACCACATCAAAACCGATCATCACGAGAGTTGATATAGCTTCAATGGCGAACAATCAACATGTTCATCATATCTACTATATGACTCATGCTCTACCTTTTGGTAATCCGTGTTCCTGAGGCCATGTCTGTACATGCTAGGCTCGTCAAGATCAAACCTTAGTTTCCGCATGAGCAAATCTGGCTTGCTCACGTTGTATACACTTGTAGAATCTAACACACCCGATCATCACGTGGTGCTTCGAAACAACAAGCTTTAGCAACGGTGCTAACTAAGGGTGAACACTTAAGAACTTGAAATTGTGTGCTTGAGGGATCATCTTATAATGTTACCGTCGTATACTAAGCAATACAAGATGCATAAAGGATTAACATCACATGCAATTCATAATATGTGATATGATATGGCCTTTCTTCTTTGTGCTTCCGATCTCCATCTTCAAGCACGAACATGATCTCCATCATCACGGGCATTGCATCAAGGTCAATGACGCTTCTCCATGGTTGTCGTCCACTGGCTTCAACTATTACAACTACTTTGAATAGACACGCGGGTCTTAACATAAATTAAAGACAACCATATGGCTCCAGCCGGTTGCCAACTTACAATAAGGAACATTGCATACATCAAATATAATCACAATCATGGCCATATCACATCACTGCACACCCCTGCAAAACAAAGTTAGACGCCTCTACTTTCTTTGCATATTTTACGTGATTTGGGGCTTTCAATAAGTGTCGTTCTAACTTACGAACAAGAACCACAACATTGATACTAGCATTGTTGATCACCCGTTGTAAATTGGATCTTAACTATGCTAGGATAAACAGGCACCATAAAGCCACTTATGCAATACAAGTTGCATGTCAAGTGTGGAGCAAGTCTCATGAACCATGTCATGTAAGGTTAGCCCGGGCCGCTTCATCCCAACATACCGCAAGATGCAAAGTACACAAGAAGCAATCGAGAATAAAAGCATCAACGCCCACAATGACCATTGTGTTCTCCTCGTCTGCAATGATCTACATATAGACACGGCTCGATACCCTTTGTAGGGGTTCGTAGCATGGAAAACAAAAATTTCTATCGCATACAGACAAACAATCCAAGATCTATCTACTAGATTGTAGCAACGAGTCGATGGAATAACTTACCTCAAGATTCCAAAGCGATTAACGAGAGCAGATTCTCGTGGGTGATGTAGTCGTACTCTTTCCGATCTCAAGATCGCGTAGACGATCCTTCCGGCGCTGCGTTCCGGCAGAGCTTCCGTAGTCGGTCACATTTTCGGTATTTCGACGAAGACCTTCCTCTCCTTGTTCCAAAGAGGCGGAGGTTGTAGCACTCTCCTCGCGATTCGGCTGACAACGGCGTGGTACCGAAGTAGAGGAGATCCCATGTGTCGCCTTTTAAGCCGGAGCGAGTATGGTGGAGTATGAGAGAGAGAGCTATTAGTGGTCTAGATATTAGACACACCAATTAGAAGGCTCTAAACCGAAGTCTAGGGAAATTAGAAGCTCTAAACCAAAACGGCTCTAAACCGGAGATTAGAGGATAGGAACTTGTGTGTCTAGAGGAGGAGGCTCTGCCCCTCCTTTTATAGGTGGGGCGGCCAAGGGCGGGAGTCCCTCCCAAGTCGGCCTTGGTTGGCCGGCTTGGAGGACTCCTCCCCAAGTCGGTTCCAACCACCTCTTGCTTGTTTCCCACAGTTTCTGTTTCCCACAGTTTCTGTTTTCCACAGTTTCTGTTTTGCGTTTGACTTTCAAACTGGCAGTTTGACTTTTCAGTTTTGGAACAGCAAGAACACTTAGTACATGATGCAATCATTCAATATGTAATGACACATTCATGTACCCTCCCCCCGGAGTGCCGGACAATCCGGAACCTTCTAGAACATTCCCGATGAAAACACCGGAATCATTCCCGAACTCCGAAACGGGACTTTCCTTATATGAATCTTATTCTCCGGACCATTCCGGATCACCTCGTGATATCCTGGATCCCATCCGAGACTCCGAACAACAATCGGTCTCTTTCTCATAATACCATAACTACTCAAACAACGTCGAATCCTTAAGTGTGTCTCCCTACGGTTCGTGAATTATGCGGACATGATCGAGACACTTCTCCGAACAATAACCAATAGAGGAATCTGGAAATTCATATGGCTCCCACATATTTCTACGATTACTTTGCGATCGGATGAACCACTTACATACGATACCAATTTCCCTTTGTCTCACGATAGTTTACTTATCCGAGGTTATGATCGTCGGTATCTCTTCATACCTAGTTCAACCTCGTTACCGATAAGTACTCTTTTCTCGTTCGTGATATGTGATCCCTTGAGCCAGTCACATGCTTGCAAGCTAATTGGATGACATTCCACCGAGAGGGCCCAGACTATATCTATCCGTCATATGGATGGACAAATCCCACTCTTGATCCATGTGTCTCAACCAATACTTTCCGAACACTCAATGCCACCTTTATAGCCACCCAGTTACGGTGTGGTGTTTGATGTCATCAAAGCATCCATCTGGTAAAGGTGATATGCATGATCTCATGGTCGAAGGAATTAGGTTACTATGTATCAGAAAGCATATAGCAATTGAACTATTGAAATGACTTGATCTTTATGCTACGCTTATCTATAGGAGTATGTCCACCACATCATTCTCCTAATGATATGATCCTGTTGTTAATAACTTCTCAATGTTCATGATCAGGAAACCATGATCATATATTAACCAACAAGCTAGTTTAACAAGAGGCTTTACTAGGGACTCTTATTTTAGTTTACAAATCACACAAGTATTAATGTTTCTGGTTAATACAATTATAGCATGGTATGTAAACATTTATCATAAGTGTGAGATATGATAATAACCACTTTATTATTGCCTCTTGGGCATATCTCCAACAGAACCGACTACATGCAAAGAAGCGATGATGGGCCCTGACTCCGTCAAATGGCTTGAAGCCATAAAATCCGTGATAGTTCCATACACGAGAAATCAAGTTTTGAACTTGGAAGACCCTCCGGAAAGGTGTAAAAACCTATCGGTCGTATTTGGATCTATAAAGAAACAGACATGGATGTTTCACATCTATGAAATAGTTGACATGTCAAAAATTATTTTATGACAATGTTCAAAGGAGTTGACTATGACAAGATTGGATCTTTCATAGCGATATTTAGTCTGGATGGATTAAAGTAGCAACCACTACATATAATTTGGTATATGGTAGATGAATAAACAAAACAAAATTCTTCTAATAGAATGGTTACCTAGGACGTGTACAAGACACGATCCAAAGGGTTTTGTTAAATTCAAAGGATGCTAAAAGGGCATGCAAACTTCAATGGTTGAAGTAAGCATCGCGGAGTTGGAATCTTCACCGTGATGAAAAAGGAGTTTTCATCTGGAGACGATGAATATGCTTGCATTTGCAAGAAATTAAGTGGGAGCGCTGAGACATATTTCTAATACATTATGTGGAGGACATCTTGTTGATTAGAAATGATGTATCTTTTATTGACAAAGGTTAAGGATTTCATTTTGATGAAAGACTTAGGCAAAATCCGAATATTTAGCATGAATGTCTATAGTGGATAGACGGTGACGCTAATATGGTTGGGCCAAACGTACATATATGAGATATTGAAGGAGTTCAATATAGAAACGACAAGAAACGGTTCTTGTCGCATGGAAAGGAATTGAATCAAGATTCAAGTGTATCGACACTTGATCAGTGAAACAAGATTCAAGTGCTTTGACACTTGATGAGTGAAATCACGAGAATGTTTTGATCAATCGTACCATGATATGTACACTTCCAGATATGTCCTATGCTCTAAGTGTTATGAGCATATACCAGAATGAATCATAAAATGATCATTGGACGATAGTGAGAATATTCTTATGATCTTTTGGAAGAACTAAGAATATATTTGTGTAGAGGTGACAAACAATTACAAATAGTTCATTGTAAAGCGTTACATTGATACTAGTTTTGTCATAAGATACAAATTAAGTTTATCTCAATTTAGACTATGGGTGGCACAATGAAATGGAAAGAAAGTTTCCATGATGGATTTGGAAGAGTTCCAAAGTTAAGACATTATACGAATACTACAACAAAAAGGCTAAGTATATGACTGCTATAGTAGCAGCAAACGAGGGAATTTGTGTCAAGTAGTTTGTTATCAAACTAAGGTGTGGTTCGCAACGGGCTAACACTAAAGATATATTGTATGACAATAGTATCGACGTGATTTAACCCCAAGGAACTAAAGGTCTCACCAAAAGACCAAATGTATACAATGCCATCTCATTAGAGAATGAGTAATGCATGGAGACGCAAAGACATGCAAATACACAAGGACCTGAAGCGTCAGATCCATAGATTATGTTACCCACTTGCAATTGCGTATATGAAACACCAGAAAGCCATATGTGTTCAATACGCAAAGTTTTCAAACTAGATTATTGTCTCTAGTGCAAGTGGGAGACTGAAGGGAATATGCCCGAGAGGCAATAATAAAGTGGTTATTATCGTATTCCTTATTTGTGATAAATGTTTATTTTACATGCTATGATTGTATTAATACGGAAACGTTAATACATGTGTGTTTAATAAACAAAAAGGAAGTTCCTAGTTATGCCTCTCTTATAAACTAGCTCGTTGATTAACAAGATGATCAAAGGTTTCCTGATCATGGACATTGGATGTTGTTAATAACGAGGTCACAACATTAGTGTAATGGTGTGATGAACATTCATCCGAAGTATAGCATTACGATCAAAGTCATTGAGTTTATATTGCTATAACAACTTACGAAGTGATCGAAATCCTTATACCATGAGATCATGTCAATCACTAACACCGGAAGAGTTTCTTGATAACATCAAATGTCACACCGTAACAGGGTGATTATAAAGATGGGTTCAGAACTACTAAAGTGTTATGTTGAGGCCCATGGATCGAGAGTGTAATTTGTTCATCCCGATGACGGATAGATATGCTTTGGGCCCTCTCGGTGATATCACATTGATTAGATTGCAAACAAGTGATTTGATCACTAGAATGTTATATCATGGGAACAAGAAAAGAGTGCATGTCAGTAACGAGATCAAACTAGGTATGGAGATACCGATGATCGAATCTCGGACATGTAATATATCGCGAAACAAAGGGATTAAGATACTAGCGTAAAAGGTTCCGACGATCACAAGAAAGTCATCTTTGAATGTGTGGGAGTCAGTATGGGTCTCAAGATCCCGCTTCTGATTATTGATCTGAGAGGGGTCTCGATCATGTCCGCATTATTCGCGAACCATAGGGTGACACACTTAAGAGACACCGACATCCATTTGGAGCAAAAGTTTCATGCCGAAAAGAATAACAAGCGCATGAATTTATTTCACTAGATACCGAAACGGGTTTTCGGGTGAAATTGCAAAAAGTGTTTTTGCATGTGAAATGAAATACTAGAAAGGGGTTATATGTGAATGTTTGTCACTAATGTAATTGACAAAATTCTGAATAAATAAAAGGAGTTTTATTTAATGAGAGTTTGCATTAAATTTGGTGGAAATTTAATGGGAATTTGAGTGGAGGGAATTGAAAGGCATTTGAGTGAGTGGAGTGTCCACCCACATGAATGTCGAAGAGGTGGGGGCAGCCCCATGGCTGGGCTCATGGCCCCTTGGGTGCCCCCCTCTCCCTGTAAAAGGAGCCCCTCCCTCTCTCTCACTCACACCTCCTCGTGAAGGATCTCTCTCCCCCTCTAGAATTTATTCCCATGGTCTCGGACTAGCGAGATACATGTTCTCGGTGGCTATTCGGAAAGAAAGAGTTGTGCTTCCGCTGCATCGCTGGAGCGAGGAGGCGGAGGTTGCTCGGTGCCTCAAACGTGTGTGCGAGCACGGATGCACTGCTGTTTTGCGGCGCTAGGACTTCCTCTCGATCTTGAGATCGGCAAGAGATCGTCTACATCAACCACGAGTTTGGACTCGTTAAGCTTTGTCGGTCTTCAATGGTATGTTCTCTACGGATGTACATCCACCCGTTGTTTGTATCTAGTAGATAGATCTTGGTACATAGTTGTTCCCATCGTAGGAATTTTTTTGTTTTCTATGCTGCGAACCCTACACTATGGTCTGTGGCCGTAGATATAGTGCATCAAACACTCCTTTTCTAGTGAACTTGCTGAGTACGCTCGTACTCAAAGTATCTTCTTAACCCTTGCTAGGTTCTAAAGCAAGTACAGACGACATCTACGTCAAGTCATGCTCCAGGAATCACCATCGAAGGCTAAAGCTCTTCAATGAAGTCAAGAAAGTCAACATATACATCAACTCAAGTGAATATGAGGTTACTAAGTAGATAGGAATATAATCTCTACCCATAGAACCTATTTCTATAGTGTATTGCAATAGCAGCAATGCCAGATCATTAGTTAAGATACTAGACTTAATAGTAGGATAGTTTTGGAGTTATTTATTTCTGATTCTTTTTTGTAAGAAGTTTCTTTCTCTCTCTTTAACCTAGAGTTTTCTTTGGATCTTGTGTAAAGAGTTGAGTTGTAACCTATAGTCATGTCTTGGACCTGTTGTGTTCCTGTTGTACCACTCTGAGGGATGTAATACTAGTGAACGGTGTTTCATTGGTGTTATGTCAATGACTATAGTGTACTACATCATGCAGTGGTATGATGGGTCATCGCACGCAACTACAGGGAAGTAATTAAGATATAAACCTAACCACAGTCTTAAACTCTGAGATCCTACGCTCCCTTGTGCAAAGGTGTCCTAACAGGGGTTCAGGTTTCTGTCACTCCGGCAACCCCACAATTAGTAGCCAAATACACAATGCATCCCCCTAGGCCCATAAATGGTGAAGTATCATGTAGTCGACGTTCACATGACACCACTAGAAGAATAGCACCACAACTTAAATACTAAACCATTGAATAATAACTCAACACAAATCCACTACTAACAACATGACTTCTCCCATGTCCTCAAGAACTAAACGAACTACTCACAAGACATCATATGGATCAAGATCAAAGATAATATGGTGATGGATAATAATCTGAACATAAACAATAATCCAATGGTTCCACTCACAAGCATCAACTACAATAGTAATCAATACCGGGAAAGTTTCCCCTAAAAACTATGCAAGTATTCAACACGATTGTTACAACGGGATGGAGTGGTGATGATGGTGGTTGTGGAGATGATGGTGTGGATGATGATGATCCCGATGAAGCCTAGCTTGATGATGGTGTTGATGGCGACGATATCCCCTTTCCGGGAAGGAATTTCCTCGGCAGAAATCTGTCTGCCGGAGAGCTCTTTCTCTCTCGGTGTTTTCGCCCCGCAAAGGCGGCGGAAATCTTTCCGTGGTCGCCCCCTTGGTATTAGGGTTCCAAGAGAAAGATATATGCGAGAGGGCGGAGTCGGGGACCGGCCAGGTGGGCCACACCTGCCCTAGGCGCGGCCTAGGGGGGACCCGCGCCTAGGGGTTGTTGTTGAAGGGAATATGCCCTGAGAGGCAATAATAAAGTGGTTATTATGTATATTCCAAGTATATGATAGATATTTATTTTACATGCTATAATTGTATTAATACAGAAACATTAATACATGTGTGTTTAATAAACAAACAGAAAGTTCATAGTTATGCCTCTCTCATAAACTAGCTCGTTGATTAACAAGATGATCAAGGTTTCCTGATCATAGACATTGGATGTTGTTAATAACGAGGTCACAACATTAGTGTAATGGTGTGATGAACATTCATCCGAAGTATAGCATTACGATCAAAGTCATTGATTTTATATTGCTATAACAATTTACGAAGTGATCCTAATCCTTAGACCATGAGATCATGTCATTCACTAACACCGGAAGAGTTTCTTGATAACATCAAACGTCACACCGTAACAGGGTGATTATAAAGATGGCTTCAGTACTACTAAAGTGTTATGTTGAGGCCCATGGATCAAGAGTGGAATTTGTTCATCTCGATGACAGATAGATATACTCTGGGCCCTCTCGGTGACATCACATTGATTAGCTTGCAAGCAAGTGATTTGATCACTAGAATGTTATATCACGGGAATGAGAAAAGAGTGCATGTCAGTAACGAGATCAAACTAGGTATGGAGATACTGATGATCGAATCTCGGACATGTAATATATCACGAAACAAAGGGATTAAGATACTAGCGTAAAACGTTCCGACGATCACAAGAAAGTCATCGTTGAATGTGTGGGAGTTAGTACGAATCTCCAAGTCCCGCTTCTGATTATTGATCGGAGAGGGGTGTCGATCATGTCTGCATTATTCACGAACCGTAGGGTGACACACTTATACTACTAAAATTGACCAAATTGGACACAAATTGTAACTGTTAAATTTCCCATATTCGGAAAAGAGAGAAGAAGCTTACCCGTCATCGGAGATATAGTGGCTGAGCGGTTCCTCACTTAATTGGATCGCTGTAGCCAATTGCGATGAAGAAGCTTCCTTCAGCGCGGCGTCCTACTCCAGCGAGAGATCCATGGACTCGCGGTCTTCGTCAGAGTCCAATTCGATGCCCCCATATTGAATCCGGGGCCAAAGAGCACCTGGGTCACAAAACGACCTCCGTCGCCTCCACCTTGAACTCCTTCGTCGCCGTCCCACGTCCTGCCGCCTCCACTCGTCATTGCTATCGCAGGAGCGGCAAAGTAACTAAAAGATGCTAGTGTCACTGAGCGTCAAGGGGACAAAGGCTGCCCAATGACCGTGTTCGTACCGCCGTCGCTCCGTCCATCAAGTCCATGGCATGTAAGCACCGATAGCATGGCCCCACCTGCTAGGAAGTCTGTTAAACGACTAAGAACACTGGTTAGAGTTTTCTATCACACCCCTACCACAAAAGTAGATTTTATGTGTCACAAAACTTTAAGGTGGTAGCTTTTTTATAAGAGTGATCTAAATATGGTAGTTTCTTGTCATTTTCCCATACGTCAGCATATACACTATGTAGGAGAGCACATCGTCGTCGGTGGTGCAGTGCCCTGCTTCCCCATTGGAGCAGGAAGTAGGAACATACTCCCTATTATTTTTCGAGGAGAGTTAGAACTGAAAATACTAGCAGAAAGCGTTTTTTACTCCAGAATTCCAATTCTTCTTCTTTTATTTAAAAAAATGAAGAAAAAATTATTTGTAAGTTTTAAAAATATGAAAATAATTCTGAACAAAATGCGATATCCCGCGAGCATATAATCCTGAACAAAATATGAAAATCGTAACAAAATGCGGACTGGTCACAAGGTAGACGCAGAATTACCCCCATGATCCCTCCAAAGGATGAACACAGGCAGTCAGCAAGGCGAACATCCTCCAGAATCCAGATCTGCCGCTTGCCATCTCTTCTTTACCTCTCAACATCTAACAAAAACGTGGCATCCATCCTTGAACAGTCTATTGCACACCACACACCGGGTATCCAAATCGATGCCCTTTCGTTTTACATTCATATGCATAGGATGTCTATTCCAGCAAAACCTCCATTAAAAAAGGTGCACCTTGGAAGGGCGCCCAATGCTCCACAAACTACTTCATGCTAGTTTAGGAGCACTTCTCTGCCTACAGAATTCAACCGACTTCACACAAAAATACCTTGAGATGTACTAGCACACTAGACCATTAGTTTCATTATTTAAAATAGCTTGAAAAAAATATCAAGAAACATAAACAGCAACACTCTGGGGGCATATTTGGGTGTACTTGTGCACTTGCCACAATGAAAAGAATACCACAGGTAAATCACACGCTGCCACACACATAAATCGTTACGCCATATAACTAAGAAAGATAAAACATGTCTTTACTTTATCCAGCATCAAACCATCTCTCACACACCTATTATTCAGGCAACAATTTGCCAGCTAAGTGCTACCACTATTCCTCATGTTTATTGTGCATACGAGAAATGCCAGCCAAATGAGTTGTTCCTCATGTCTTCTTCCCAGATCAAGCTGGGAACTCAACTAACAGAAACGCCAGAATAGTTATGGAGTTATTGATGACAAGCAAGAGCAGTCCCCTTCCAGTTATACTGGCAACCTGTTGGTTAAATTCACTGGTTAGTAATATATTATCATCTTGCCAAAGCAAAAGGAAAGCTACACATAATGTGAATAGATCAAAAACGACATATAGACCAGAAGACCTCACAGTGCTACTTTGTTTTTCCTGGAACACACAGACGACTGTGTGCCGTCATGTGCTAGATGGTACTTACAGTACTACTACTTTAGAAACATTGTTTTTATTAGTGTTTCATCATAGACTTCAAGAAGACAGAAAATGCTTTGCATGTAACAATTTAGATTAGCAAGTTGCATAGCCAATTGCCTTTTTAGGGCATATGAGTTTCAGGGTGGTTAATCAGATTATTTTCTAGCACATATGAAAATGAGGTCTTCTAAAAGGAGAGTAGCATGAGCTAAACGATGAAGAGTAGCAGCATATCAAAGGAGATTGCTAGTTCTAGACTAAATGGGATAACGAGCAAGTTTTATCACCATCACCTCTTAATTTAGAGGTGTTTACTCTACTGTGTAAATGGTACCAATGAAACACACCATCCCACACTATGCAAGTGTTGCAAAATATATCAAACACATACCCGGAACTGTTTAATTGACTAAAAATTGTGACAGCAATAAAAAAATCAAACCGTATCAGCATAGATATCAATAAGGAACCAAAGAAAGGTATGTGTAAGAATCCATACCTATTTGTGGATCTTATTAAAACTTGGAACAATCCATACGGGAGTTGGCCAATTCAGCCAACGTTGGGGAGACACTACATCATTGGCACTTTGATCCTCCAAATTAATTATTCCAACATCCCGACAGATCTCGTGCCCATCCATCAGCCAGTACTCATCGTCGTCGGTAAAATAGACATGGTTCGGCAGCAGCCTTGGGTAGTCCTTTGTAGAAAGGCAATAAGTACAGTTATGCCCGATGAACAATGCATCATCCCCCAATGTCCGGACAGGAACAATCTTCTGGCTGTCAAAGTCAGCCTTGAATATATCAACACGAGCTGTATGTATCTCCTCTTGCTCACCACTTGTGCTGTCCTTTATCCTCCATATTTGCAGCACATCGCCATACGATGTCTTGGCTATGTACACATTATATGCAATGAACGGCGAGGTGTCCTTGAAGATCATATTTCGCGTGGTTCGCGAACCTTCAATGGCATAGCGATGGATCCCACCGAGGAGATTCATCGCGTACAGCGCACCGTCATCCCCAAATATGCAATCGGAGTACCGCGGTGGTTCACGTGGTGAGGAAGCAATCCAGCTCCACTTCTCATCGCCGATTCTCGCAAAGGATATATCCCTGGAGGGATTGTGAATCACAACGACCGTGCAATCCCCCAGAGAAGGATCGCAGGACAGCACGACCTTGAGATACAGGACTCCCCGGAGCTCGTCCACCGCGTAGGGTTGCGGTTCCTCGCCATAGAGAGAAAGATCATACCTTTCGAGGTTGCCGGCGGGGTCGAAAACAGGGCTTACCTTCTCGATGGTGGCGACGGAGGGGAGAGCGACCTGCTCGCCGGTGGCGGGGTTGAGGAGGTGGAGCTCGGACCGGGCGTCGGCCGTGACGAGCCACCCGTGCGAGGAGCCGACGATGTTGCGCTCCCCGATGGGAGGGTCCGGGAGGCGCGCCCTGTAGGGCTTCTTGTCGGTGAGGCTGAGGAACTCGGCGCCGCGGGTGCCGCCGGCGGCAGTTGTGTAGAAGAGGCAAGGGGTTTGGGGGTGGCTGTAGATCCCGAGGCGGCGGAGAGCACGAGAGGTTGCGCGCCAGGATGTGCAGACGTCGGCGGCGCGGAAGAGGTCTGGGAACTCGAGGTCGCCGAGGACGGTGGTGAGGATGTCGGATGGCAGCTTGGACCAGTCGGGGCCGGCCGCCGTCGATTCCTCCATTGGGCAGGGATCTGATAGGACAGGGGGTCAAATCAGCGTCTAGACTATATACGGCGGCGATGCAGGGGAGCACATCGCCGCCGGTGCCCAGCTTCCCCTGTCAGACTAGGAGTAGGAGTAGATTTCTGTCACCGAGTTTGACTAGAGTTAGGGGAAGTTCAAGAAATACTTTTTTTAAAACAAAAAGTTCAAGGAATACTTCACTTCTATTCTATACAAGTTTCAATTTCCACGTGGCAAATTTCATACGTGTATAAAATTTCAGGTGGTACGGAGCGGAGAATTTCAGATCCGACGCTAGATATATCAGAATTTAGACAAATTTAAGTCTATTAATATAGGTTGAAAAGATATTTGAAAATTTAAAATTGGAAAAATATCTAAACATGGATGATGATGTACCGATATACCAATATAAAAAGACCTGGAGGCTGGTGATGCAACACATCCTAGCCATCAACGAGTAAATCTAACGATTCACATAGCACCTATGTTTAGGCCAACTCCAACAGCCTCGTATTTCGAACATCGGTTTTATCCAAATCGGTCCGTTTATGGGTGGAGGGCAGGCCGTATGGGTTCAACTTGGTTGTGGTGGCCTGTGCTCCCAATGAACACTTCCCAAAACAAAAGTGCAGGAAAAAAACGAGGCCGAAAATAATTAAACATATTACATAAATAGGTCTTTATCCTAGGTCCCCCGATCACAAAATATACAAAAAAAAGGCCTAATATTATGGGGTGCCTTGGCGTGGAAGGGAGGCGAGGAGGCGGGCGTTGCTACTGGTTGGTCGGCGCCCTGGTCCTGCGTCTGCGCGCCGCCTACTCCTCCTCGTCGGCGGAGAGGTCGATGAAGACTTGCGGTGGGGCCACGCGCCGCCCTAGGCCAGAGCGGGAGGCGGTGCCGGGGGCGCGGGCGGCACTAGGAGCGCGGCCACCTAGGACTCGTGCAGCGCCTAGGCGGTGTCGTCCCACGCTTCTCCTCCTCTAGCCGGGACACGAGGATGGCGGCCTAGTGCTCCTCCTCCGTCATCGCCTGGGGCTGCCGTTCAGGCCCCTCCTCCTGCTTAACCGCCACCAGCCGGGGCTGCGGCTCCGGGGTCCTCCTCCGGCTGCGGCCAAGGCCACACCTCGGACGCGACGATGTTGGCGCCCCGGTAGCGCGACCAGTCCGGGATGCCGGTCTGCGGTGGTGGGAAGTGGAGGCCACCGTCGTTGTCGTCCTCCACGCTGGTCGAGTCCTCGTTGGACCCCTCCCAGTAGTCCTCGTCGGCGTCATCGAGGTTCTCGAGGTGGGCCTTGACGGCCTCACGCCGCGCCACGTGCTCCGCCTCAAACCACCGGTCCCAGACCGGGGAGTCGATGGCGTAGGACGGATCCTACCGCACATCTGGTGGGAGGAAGGCCCTGTTGGAGATATGCCCTAGAGGCAATAATAAATATAGTTGTTATTATATCTTTGTGTTTATGATAAATGTTTATATTCATGCTATAATAGTATTAACAAGGAAACATTAATACTTGTGTGAATTGTAAACTTAAATTGAAGTCCCTAGTATAGCCTCTATACTTCACTAGCTTGTTGGTTGATTAAATGATTGAGGTTTCCATATCATGAACATTGAGATGTTATCAACAACAAGATCATATCGTTAGGAGAATGATATGGTGGACATACTCCTATTGATAAGCGTAGCATAAAGATCAAGTCATTTCAATAGTTCAATTGCTATATGCTTTCTAATACATAGTAACCTAATTCCTTCGACCATGAGATCATGCATATCACCTTTACCGGATGGATGCTTTGATGACATCAAACACCACACCGTAACTGGGTGGCTATAAAGGTGGCATTAAGTGTTCGGAAAGTATTGGTTGAAACACATGGATCAAGAGTGGAATTTTTCCATCCACATGACGGATAGATATACTGGGCCCTCTCGGTGGAATGTCATCCAATTGGCTTGCAAGCATGTGACTTGGTCACAAGGGATCACATATCACGGGAACGAGAAAAGAGTACTTATCGGTAACGAGGTTGAACTAGGTATGCAGAGATACCGACGATCATAACCTCGGATAAGTAAACTATCGTGAGACAAAGGGAAATTGGTATCGTATGTAAGTGGTTCATTCGATCGCACAGTAATCGTAGAAATATGTGGGAGCCATATGAATTTCCAGATTCCTCTATTGGTTATTGTTCGGAGAAGTGTCTCGATCATGTCCGCATAATTCACGAACCGTAGGGAGACACACTTAAGGATTCGACGTTGTTTTGAGTAGTTATGGTATTATGAGAAAGAGACCGAATGTTGTTGAGTCTCGGATGGGATCCGAGATATCACGAGGTGATCCGAATGGTCCGGAGAATAAGATTCATATAAGGAAAGTCCCGTTTGAGTTCGGGAATGATTCCTGTTTTCATCGGGAATGTTCTAGAAGGTTCGGATTGTCCCAAGACTGGGAGGGAGGTACATGAGTGTGTCATTAAATGATTGCATCATGTACTAAGTGTTCTTGCTGTTCCAAAACATGAAAGTCAAATTGCCGGTTTGAAAGTCAAACGGCTAAAACAGAAACTGTGGGAAACAGAAACTGTGGGAAACAAGAGGAGTTGGAACCAACCTGGAGGAGGAGTTGGACTCCTCCAGGCCGGCGCCCAGCCCTAGGCCGAGTTGGGGAGGGACTCCCTCCCTCCCCTGGCGCGCCAAGGCCCCTCCACCTATATAAGGAGGGGCAGGGCTCCTCCTAGAGACACACAAGTTTCCACCTCTAATCTCAGGTTTAGAGCCGTTTGGTTTAGAGCTTCTAATTGCTTTAGCTTGCGGTTTAGAGCCTTCTAATTGGTGTGTCTAAATCTCTAGACCACTAATAGCCCTCTCTCATAATCCACCATAATCGCTCCGCTTAAGGCGGCCCTCGGATCTCCCTCTACTTAGGTACCACGTTGTCTTTGCCGAATCGCGAGGAGAGTGCTACAACCTCCGCTGCCTGCTGGAACAAGGGAGAGGAAGGTCTTCGTCGAGTACCGAACGTGTGACCGACTGCGGAAGCGCTGCCGGAACGCAGCTCCGGAAGGATCGTCCACACGATCTTGAGATCGGAAAGAGTACGACTACATCACCCACGAGAATCCGCTCTCGTTAAACACTTTGGAATCTTCGAGGGTAAGTTATTCCATCGACTCGTTGCTACAATCTAGTAGATAGATCTTGGCTTGTTTGTTTGTATGCGATAGAAAATTTTTGTTTTCCATGCTACGAACCCCTACAGTGGTATCAGAGCCGTGTCTATATGTAGATCTGTTGCACGAGTAGAACACAATGGTCATTGTGGGCGTTGATGCTTTTATTGTAGATTGATTTTTGTGTACTTTGCATCTTGCGGTATGTTGGGATGAAGCGGCCCGGGCTAACCTTACATGACATCGTTCATGAGACTTGTTCCACACTTGACATGCAACTTGTATTGCATAAGTGGCTTTATGGTGACTGTTTCTCCTAGCATAGTTAAGATCCAATTTACAACGGGTAATCAACAATGCTAGTATCAATGTTGTGGTTCTTGTTCGTAAGTTAGAACGACACTTATTGAAAGCCCCAAACCACGTAAAATATGCAAAGAAAGTAGAGGCGTCTAACTTTGTTTTGCAGGGGTGTGCAGTGATGTGATATGGCCATCATTGTGATTATATTTGATGTATGCAATGTTCCTTATTGTAAGTTGGCAACCGGCAGGAGCCATATGGTTGTCTTTAATTTATGTTAAGACCCGCGTGTCTATTCAAAGTAGTTGTAATAGTTGAAGCCGGTGGACGACAACCATGGTGAAGCGTCATTGACCTTGATGCAATGCCGGTGATGATGGAGATCATGTTCGTGCTTGAAGATGGAGATCGGAAGCACAAAGAAGAAAGGCCATATCATATCACACATTATGAATTGCATGTGATGTTAATCCTTTATGCATCTTGTATTGCTTAGTAGACAGCGGTAGCATTATAAGATGATCCTCATGCACATGAATTTCAAATCATAAAGTGTTCGCCCTTAGTTAGCACCGTTGCTAAAGCTTGTTGTTTCAAGCACCACGTGATGATCGGTGTGTTAGATTACGCAAGTGTATACAACGTGAGCAAGCCAGATTTGCTCATGCGAAACTAAGGTTTGATCTTGACGAGCCTAGCATGCTGACATGGTCTCGGAACACGGATTACCGAAAGGTAAAGCATGAATCATATAGTAGATATGATGAACATGACGATTGTTCGCCATTGAAACTATATCAACTCTCGTGATGATCGGTGTTGATGTAGTGGATTTGGTTCGTGTGATCACTAAAACAATGTGAGGGATGTTGTTTTGAGTGGGAGTTCACCTAGTTTAATTTCATTAATTAATTTGAACTCAATTTGTCATAAACTTAGTCTAAACTATTTCAAATATGTTGTAGATCAATGGCAGCCCTACCATCAATTTTAATGCGTTCCTAGAGAAAGAAAAGTTGAAAAACAATGGAAGCAACTTCATGGATTGGTTCCGCAATTTGAGGATTGTCCTCACGGTGGTAATTTGACCTATGTGCTGGATGCACATGGTGACCCACTGCACCAATGCTTCCGATGAAGTAAAGAATGTTTACCTCGCTCGGAAGAATCAAGACTCCATAGTTCAGTGTGCTATCTTGTATGGTTTAGAATCGAGCTTGTAAAAGGTTTGAAGAGTCGACCCATATGATATTGTCGAGGATCTCAAATTGATTTTGAGACTCATGCGGCAATTGAAAGCTATGAGGCTTCAAAAGTTCTTTAAGCGCAAGATGGAAGAGGGCAACCGTCGGTGAGCATGTGCTTAAGATGTCCAGGCACGCAAACAAACTTCAAAGCTTGGGTATAGTGATTCCTAATGCTTTGGGGATTTACCGTCCTCCACCGCCACCAAGTTACAGGAACTTTGTGATGAACTACAACATGCAGAACATGAACAAAGAGTTGCCAGAACTGTTTGCTATGTTAAAGTCTGCAGAAGTGGAGATCAAGAAAGAGCACCAAGTGTTGATGGTCAATAAGACCACAAAACTCAAGAAAGGCAAGTCTAAGCAAAAGGGACACTTCAAGAAGGGAGGTAAGAAAGTTACCGCGCAGAAGAAGAAAACCAAGGCTGGGCCAAAGCCTGAAACTTAGGGCTTTTACTGCAAGGGAGAAGGTCACTGGAAGCGGAATTGCCCAAAGTACTTGGCGGATCAAGAACGGCAACATCAAGAAGAAAGGTATATCCGATATACATGTTATTGATGTGTATCTCACTAGTACTATAGTAGTGCTGGGTATTTGATCTTTGGTTCGGTTGCTCATATTGGTAACTCAACAAAATGCAGTAATAAACGGAAGCTAGCGAAGAACGAGGTGACGATGCGCTGGGAAACGGATCAAAGGTTGATGTGATCGCTATCGGCACGCTACCTCTTCATCTACCATAGGGATTAGTTTTATACTTAAATAATTGTTATTTAGTGCGTTGAGCATGAACATTATATCGGGATCTTGTTTATTGCGAGACGGTTACTTGTTTAAGTCGGAGAATAATGGTTGTTCGATTTATATGAGTAATATGTTTTACGACATGCACCTTTGATAGATGGTCTATTCTTATTGAATCTCGATAGTGGAAATACACATATCAACAATATTGAGGCTAAACGTTTGAAATCAGCGATAATTACATATATATGTGGCAATCGCTGCCTTGGTCACATTGGAGTGAAGCGTATGAAGAAACTTCATTCCGATGGACTTCTTGAATCACTTGATTTTGAATCACTTGAAAGATGCGAAGCATGTCTGATGGGAAAAATGACTAAGACTCCATTTTCATGTATGATGGAGCGAGCTACGGACTTATTGGAAATCATACATACCGATGTGTGTGGTCCAATGAGTGTAGCATCGCGCGGTGGTTATCGTTATGTTCTTACCTTCACAGATGACTTGAGTAGATATGGGTATATCTATTTCATGAAACATAAGTCCGAAACTTTCGAGAAGTTTAAGGAGTTTCAAAGTGAGGTAGAGAATCAACGTAACAAGAAGATTAAATTTCTACGTTCTGATCGTGGAGGTGAATATCTAAGTTACGAGTTTGGCGAGCATTTAAAGAAGTGCGGAATACTTTCACAATTGACACCGCCGAACACCACAAATAATGGTGTGTCCGAACGTCGTAATCGAACTCTCTTAGATATGGTTCGTTCTATGATGTCACTTACAGATTTACCACTATCATTTTGGGGTTATGCATTAGAAACACCGCATTCACTTTAAATAGGGCACCGCCTAAATCCGTTGAAACGACACCATATGAATTATGGTTTGGGACGAAACCTAAATTGTTGTTCCTTAAAGTTTGGGGATGCGAAGCCTATGTAAAGAAGTTACAGGACAAGCTTGAACCCAAAGCGAAAATGCGTCTTCATAGGATACCCGAAGGAAACTATTGGGTATACCTTCTATCATAGATCCGAAGGCAAAATCTTCTTTGCCAAGAATGGATCTTTTCTAGAGAAGGAATTTCTCTCGAAAGAAGTGACTGGAAGGAAAGTAGAACTCGACGAGGTTGTCGAACCTTCTCTCGAATTGCGAGTAGCGCAAGACCGGAAGAAGTTCTGTGGTGCTCGCACCAATTAGAGAGGAAGCTAATGATGATCATGAAACTTCGGTTGAAGTTACAGAGCCTCGGAGGTCAACGAGAACTCGTACCACTCCAGTTGGTATGATTCCGTTATGAGTGTCATGTTGGTGGACAACACCGATGACCCCGAGACATATGAGGAAGCGATGATGAGCCCATTCCAATAAATGGCAAGAAGCCATGAAATCCGAGATTGGATCCATGTACGAAAACCAAGTATGGACTTTGGTGGACTTACGGATGGCCTAAGGTCTGTCGAGAACAAATGGATTTTCAAGAAGAAAACAGATGTCGATGGTAATGTTATCATTATAAAGCTCGACTTGTCGCAAAAGGGTTTCGACAAATTCAAGGAGTTGACTACGATGAGACTTTCTCACCAAGATAAGCTAAAGTCTGTGAGGATTATGTTAGCAATCGCTGCATATTATGATTATGAGATATGGCGATGGATGTCAAAACAGATTCCTCAATGGAGATATTGATGAAGAGTTGTATATGATGCAACCCAAAGGTTTTGTCGATCCTAAAGATGCTAACAAGGTATGCAAACTTCAACGGTCCATCTATGGATTGAAGCAAGCATCCCGAAGTTGGAATCAAACTTATGGAGAAGCTTGTATTTACAAGAAAGTGAGTGGGAGCTCTGTAGCATTCTTAATACTATATGTGGATGACATATTGTTGATTGGGAATGATGTAGACCTTCTTAATAGTGTCAAGGAATATTTGAATAATAGTTTTTCAATGAAGGATCTTGGCAAGCAGCTTACATATTAGGCATAAAGATTTATAGAGATAGATCAAACGCCAAATATCATTGTCACAGAGTGCATATTTGGACAAAGTTCTAAAGAAGTTTGGAATGGAAGAAAGCAAGAAAGGGTTCTTGCCCATGTTGCTCAATACGACCTTGAGTAAAACTCAAAGTCCAACATCGGCGTAAGATAGAGAAAGGATGAGTAAGACTCTATGCCTCGACCATAGGATCTCTAATGTATGCCATGCTATGTACTAGACCCGACATTGCATATCTTTGTTAGTTTAACTAGCAGATATCAAAGTGATCCAGAGTGGATCATTGGACAATGATCAAAACATCCTTAAGTACTTGAGAAGAACTAAGGATATGGTTCTTTCTTATGGAGGTGATGAACAACTCGTTGTTAATGGTTACACCGATGCTAGTTGGAACACCGATCCCGATGATTCTAAATCACAATCTGGGTACGTATTTATTTTGAATGGTGCAAAGATTAGTTGGAGGAGTGCAAAGCAAAGCGTTGTGGCGAGATCTTCAACTGAATCGGAATACATGGTCGCCGGAGGCTTCACAAGAAGCGATATGGATGAAAGAGTTCATTACAGAGCGGTGTGGTTCCAAGTGCTGGACCCAATGTCTATCTATCGTGATAACATGGGCGCCATAGCCAATGCGCAAGAACCAAGGTCACACAAGAAGTCAAGCATATCAAGCTGCTTTCACGCTATTCGAGAACATATCCGGATGGGGATATAAAGATTTGCAAAGTACACAGATCGAATGTGGCGGATCCGTTGACTAAACCTCTCCCGAGGGCAAAACATGACCAACACCAAACTGCCATGGGTGTTCGGTATATTACCATGTAATCTAGATTAGATGACTCTAGTGCAAGTGGGAGACATTGGAGATATGCCCTAGAGGCAATAATAAATATAGTTATTATTATATCTTTGTGTTTATGATAAATGTTTATATTCATGCTATAATAGTATTAACAAGGAAACATTAATACTTGTGTGAATTGTAAACTTAAATTGAAGTCCCTAGTATAGCCTCTATACTTCACTAGCTTGTTGGTTGATTAAATGATTGAGGTTTCCATATCATGAACATTGAGATGTTATCAACAACAAGATCATATCGTTAGGAGAATGATATGGTGGACATACTCCTATTGATAAGCGTAGCATAAAGATCAAGTCATTTCAATAGTTCAATTGCTATATGCTTTCTGATACATAGTAACCTAATTCCTTCGACCATGAGATCATGCATATCACCTTTACCGGATGGATGCTTTGATGACATCAAACACCACACCGTGAATCGGGTGGCTATAAAGGTGGCATTAAGTGTTCGGAAAGTATTGGTTGAAACACATGGATCAAGAGGGATTTGTCCATCCACATGACGGATAGATATACTCTGGGCCCTCTCGGTGGAATGTCATCCAATTAGCTTGCAAGCATGTGACTTGGTCACAAGGGATCACATATCACGAGAACGAAAAAAAAGAGTACTTATCGGTAACGAGGTTGAACTAGGTATGCAGAGATACCGACGATCATAACCTCGGATAAGTAAACTATCGTGAGACAAAGGGAAATTGGTATCGTATGTAAGTGGTTCATTCGATCGCAAAGTAATCGTAGAAATATGTGGGAGCCATATGAATTTCCAGATTCCTCTATTGGTTATTGTTCGGAGAAGTGTCTCGATCATGTACGCATAATTCACGAACCGTAGGGAGACACACTTAAGGATTCGACGTTGTTTTGAGTAGTTATGGTATTATGAGAAAGAGACCGAATGTTGTTAGGAGTCTCGGATGGGATCCGAGATATCACGAGGTGATCCGGAATGGTCCGGAGAATAAGATTCATATAAGGAAAGTCCCGTTTCGGAGTTCGGGAATGATTCCTGTTTTTCATCGGAATGTTCTAGAAGGTTCGGATTGTCCAAGACTCGGGGAGGGTACATGAGTGTGTCATTGAATGATTGCATCATGTACTAAGTGTTCTTGCTGTTCCAAAACATGAAAGTCAAATTGCCGTTTGAAAGTCAAACGGCTAAAACAGAAACCTGGGAAACAGAAACTGTGGGAAACAAGCAAGAGGAGTTGGAACCAACCGGAGGAGGAGTTGGACTCCTCCGGGCGCCCAGCCCTAGGCCGAGTTGGGAGGGACTCCTCCTCCCTCGGGCGCGCCAAGCCCCTCCACCTATATAAGGAGGCGGGCTCCTCCTAGAGACACACAAGTTTCCACCTCTAATCTCGTGTTTAGAGCCGCTTGGTTTAGAGCTTCTAATTGCTTTAGCCTGCGGTTTAGAGCCTTCTAATTGGTGTGTCTAAATCTCTAGACCACTAATAGCCCTCTCATAATCCACCATACTCGCCTGCTTAAGGCGGCCTCGGATCTCCCTCTACTTCCTGTACCACGCCAGTTGTCGCCGGAATCACGAGGAGAGTGCTACAACCTCCGTCACTTTGGAACAAGGGAGAGGAAGGTCTTCGTCGAAAATCGAACGTGTGACCGATCATGAAGCTGCCGAACGCAGCGCCGGAAGGATCGTCCACACGATCTTGAGATCGGAAAGAGTACGACTACATCACCCACGAGAATCCGCTCTCGTTAAACACTTTGGAATCTTCGAGGGTAAGTTATTCCATCGACTCGTTGCTACAATCTAGTAGATAGATCTTGGCTTGTTTGTTTGTATGCGATAGAAAATTTTTGTTTTCCATGCTACGAACCCCTACAGGCCCAGCGCCGGCAGATCTCATGGCGGCGCGTAGGGCCCAAGCCTAGGATGGTCGGCACCGGCACGCGGGCGTCGTTGAGGTGCCACCCCGCCGGTAGGTGGACGTCCGGCCACGGGCAGGGCATGCCTGCCTCGGCGAGCATGCCCGTGGACTCGAGGCTCACGTACACGCGTCGCTAGGAGCGCGGGCGTGGCAGCGGGCCGTGGAAGAAGGAGGAGGATCTGCACCGGGCGGCGACCTAGAGACGGAATGGCGGCCATGGCCGCCGGAGGCGGAGAAGCCGTACTCGTGGTCGTTCCGTCCTTGCCAGAACCAGCCCTTCCAGCTACCCTTCATCATCGCGACCCGCGAGGTAGGAGCTTGTCGGTGGGGAGGGAGCGGCTTGCGTTTTGGGGTTTGTCCCAAGTATGGACTTGGAGTGGGGAAGTGGAGTGTGGATGTGGATGGGGATGACGGGGTCTCATTAAAAAGGACGTGGTCCCTCTCTTTGGGACACCGCCAGGTAGGACCCGAGAAAGACTCGGCTGGACACGGGTGGACAAGGCCGGCGGACGAGCCCCCGCAAACTAGCCCTAGGTTTCGGCCTGGTTTGCGCCAAAACGGACCGTGCCACGCTGTTCGGTCCGTTTGTGAGTGCGCATTGGGCCGTGGCCTCGGTCCGAAAGGACGCGGTCAGATGCGCGGAGTCCATTTGCTGGGGGCCATTGGAGTTGGGCTTATCTCTAAAACAGTGCAAAGACTGACACTTTGATGCCTAATTCAATCCCCTACGTATATCCTATCCCCATTCTGTTTTTCCAAACAGTCGAGCTTCATGTGAGGACGTCACCTCCAAGCCCTTCCCACGCGGGGACGCCGCCCTGGTTCCAACGCGAGGTTACCCGTACCTGATGTCTACGCACTTCTATTCTTGGAGACAGTTGTTGGGCCTCCAAGTGCAGAGGTTTGTAGAACATCAGCAAGTTTCCCTTAAGTGGATTGCCCAAGGTTTATCGAACTCGGGGAGGAAGTGGTCAAAGTTATTTCTTCTCAAGAAACCCTGCAATCAAGATACAAGAAGTCTCTTGTGTCCCCAACACACCCAATACACTTGCCAGGTGTATAGGTGCACTAGTTCGGCAAAGAGATAGTGAAATACAAGTGGTAATGGTGCCAAAAAATAGCTTCTGACTTGTTGTTGACGTGGGGTAACGTGTGTGAGTGAGGTAAAGACTAAAGCAAGCAAACATCCAACAAATATAGTTGTAAACGGTGTTTCAATGTTTAGAAACAAGGCATAGGGATCATACTTTCACTAGTGAACACTCTCTCATATAAATATCTTCTCTTCATGATACTACTCTTAACTACTCTCCGGTTGGACACTCTAATCTATGGTAGGGCCTTCCCCAATCTAGATAACCCCACACTGTCACCTTGAGCGCTAGATGGTTCCAACAAACACCACAGTTTTATAAAGACATCCAACTCCAAATATAACTCATAACAAATATATATGTAGTCTAGCTTAAGTGCCACACACGGCGTGCACGCTGTCACTTTCACACACATGGGGAAAAGTATAGATCTATTAAAGCACGATGAGTATTTATGTAGACTCTAGCCTAAGTGCTGATACGTTGGAAACGTATCTATAATTTTTGATGCTCCATGCTTGTTTAGTATCTACTTTGTTTTGGTTGTCTACACTTTGAGGTGCTTTTTACATGTTTTCTAGTACTAACCTACTAACAAGTTGCAACAGTGCTAGATGCCTGTTTTTGGTTTCAGAAAAGTTAGTAAAGAAATATTCTCGGAATTGGACGGGACAAACGTCAAAGTCAATTACTTTCCGTGGGGAACAATAAGTCCAGAGGGGAGCCGGAGGGTCCTCCAGGGTGGGCAGACCCACCCCAGGCGTAGGTGGGCCCCACCCCGTGCCTAGCTAGGGTTTGACCCCCTGGCCGCCTCCTCAGCCTCCCCCTTCGCCTATAAGAAGCCCCCGATACAAAACCCTAAGCAACCCGATCAAATATCCACGAAACCGTCTGTAGCCGCCGTCACCATCGTCCCTTGATCAGGGGTATCTGAAGTTCTTGCCGGCACCCTGCCGGAGGGGAGATCATCCCGGAGGCCTTCTCTCCGGTATGATGCGTGAGTAGTTCCACCTTGGACTATGGGTCCATGTAGTAGCTAGATGGTTGTATCTCCTCCTTTGTGCTTTCATGTATAGATCTTGTGAGATCCATTCATGATCAAGATCTAATCTATTTGTAATCATGCATGTTGTGTTTGCGGGGATCCGATGGATATTGAGATTATTATGTTGGTTTGATTAATGATTTTGTCTTAATGATTCTATCATGTCTGTGTTGTTTGTGATCTTGCATGCTCTCCATTGTTAGTAGCTATCTTGGCCAAGTAGTTGCTAGTGACTCCAAGAGGGGGTATTTATGCTCGATAGTGGGTTCATGCCTCTAGTTTCCAAAGGGAAGTGAAAATAATCTCTTCGGTTGTAGATGTGCTATTGCTACTAGGGAGAAAACAACGATCTCTTGTTCATGGAACATGTGGACTGTTTACCTTACACACTTTGCTTAAAGCAGTTGCCTGTTGCTTGCAACTTAATACTTGAGGGGGTTCGGATGATAACCTGAAGGTGGACTTCTAGTCATAGATGCAGTTGGATGGCGGTCTATGTATCTTGTTGTATTGCCCAATCGAATCTCATAGGATCTTTCTGACTAGTAATTGCATTGTTATGTCTTGCTCAGTTCCTGTCAATTTCCCTGTTGTAATTTGTTTACCCTTCATGCCATGTTGTTTATCTAAGGAGAGCAACTCTAGTGAACTATGGACCCCGGTCCAATCTTTACCATTGATACATCTTCCACTGTTACTTGTTTACTTGCTGCAAACCACCATTACCTTCCACACCGTACGTTTAATCCTTTGTTACAGCAAACCGGTGAGCTTGACAACCTCACTGATTAGTTGGGGCAAAGTCTTGAGTTTGTGTTGTGCAGGTCTCCGCGTTGCTTGCAACACCTGTGTGACGTTTCCTTCCTCCTACTGGTTCGATAACCTCGGTTTCTTACTGAGGGAAAACTTTCTGTTGTGCCGCTTCACACCTTGCTCTTGGGGTTCCCAACGAAGCGCTCCTACATCCACTCAGCGCTGCATCAAGCTTTTTCTGGCGCCGTTGCCGGGAGGCTAAGGACGTATTCACAAGGGGAGTACTTCACTTCCTTTCTCTTTACTTTGTTTTTAGTTTGCTTTGTTTCTTTTTGCTTGTTTTTTTGCCTCTTTACCAAACCCCCCCCCCCAAAAAAAATTAGTCTAGTTTGGTTTGCTTGCTTTATTCAAAAACACAAAAAAATTAGTTCCTACCCTAGTTGCCACCTTGCTCTAGCTCACCATGTTGCTCCCCAAGTTCGCCTTGAAAGATCTTGCAATAGGTAGTGGCTCCATAATTGGGAAAGATAATATTGAAGAATTCTTTAACTATATTAGCAAGCATGAGGATATTGAGGATAAATCTATACACTAGAAGAAAACAGGCCTTTCGTCTAGGCCATTAGTCCTGGCTGTGGCTGGGTCCAGGACTAATGTGTTGGAATTATGCCCTAGAGGCAATAATAAAGATGTTATTATTATAATTCTTGTTCATGATAAAGTTTATATTCCATGCTAGAATTGTATTAAGCGGAAACTTTAATACTTGTGTGGTTTGTAAACAACACCGTGTCCCTAGTACGCCTCTATGGACTAGCTCATTGATCAATGATGGTTAAGGTTTCCTAACCATAGACATGAGTTGTCAATTGATAATGAGATCATATCATTGGGAGAATGATATGAAGGATGACCAAACTAAGCGAAGCAATTAGATCGTTTCATCGTGTTCATCTTTGCGAAGCTTATCCTATGTCAAATATTGTATTCCTTAGACCATGAGATAATGCAACTCCCTGGTACCGGAAGAAAGCTTTGAGGTCATCAAACGTCATCCTATGAGAGGGTGATCATAAAGGTGTCTCTCAGGTGATCGGAAAGTATCTGTTGGGTTGTATGTATCGAGATGGAATTTGTCCCTCCCAAGTCGGAGAGATATACTTCGGGCCCACTCGGTAATCGATATCAACACCGCTTGCAAGCATGTGGTTAAGGAGTTAATCACAAAGTGATATCGGATTACGGAACGAGTAAAGTACTTGCTGTGAACGAGATTGAACTAGGTATGCCGGTACCGACGATCGAATCTCGTGCAAGTAAAATATCGCGCGACGAATGGAATATATATGGGATTGATTGAATCCTGGCATCGTGGTTCATCCGATATAATCATCGATGAATGTGTGGGAGTCAATATGGTTGCCTGCACCCCGTTGATTATTGATAGAAGATCATGTCTCGCATATTCTCGAACCCGCAGGTCACACACTTAACGTATCTCGACGCTAGGATAGATTGGATAATTGGTTTATGAATTTTGTTCGAGTCTCGGATGGGATCCGGATATCATGAGAGGTTCCAATGGTCCGAGAATAAGATTCATATAAGGCGAGGCAGTTTTTGGAGTTCTAATTGTTCCAAGTTAATCGGTATTGTACCGAAGCTTCTAGAACCTTCCGGAAGGGGACCAACGTGGCCCCACCTTCCGGGAGGGGAATGGGCCTATGAGGGAGTGTCCTGCGCGTTAGGGGCACAAGGCCCCATAGGGCCCAGCCGATTCTAGAGAGATTTGACTCGTTTAAATCTCGGATAGAATTTCTAGATAAGGAGAGTTTAAATCGTTTAAACTAGAGATAGGATTTCTAGATAAGGGAGAGTTTAAATTGTTTAAACTAGAGATAGGCTTGGAGGAGGGAAGGGATGGCCGCCCCTCTATATATAGAGGTGGTGCGCCTCCCCGACACACACCTTCCTCCAAGCCCTAGCGGCCTTGCTAGCTTCCTCTCCCTCCCGATCGCTTGTAGGCGAAGCCCTGCAGAAATTCTCCACCATATACACCACGCCGTGTTGTAGATCCAATCTATCTCTCCACCATACTCGCTGGTCCGAGGAAGGAGGAGACGCCGAGGTGCCGCACGTGCATCTCACGGAGGCACCGCCACTTGTGGTGCTAGATCGGATCGGATCGCGAGGAGGAGAAGCGATGCGACTACATCACCCACGCCCGACGAACATTCCGCGGTAATCTTCAAGGGTATGAAGATCTAATCCAATCTCTCGTTGATTGCATCTCCTAGATTAGATCTTGGCTTTCCTCTCGCATCCGTAGAAAATTTTGATTTACTATGTCGTGAAACCCTTCAAAGGTATCGAGCTAGATCTATGCGTAGATGTGTTTCACGAGTAGAACGCAACATGGTTGTTGTGGGCGTTGATGTTTTCTGTTGCAAGCCTCTTGTTTGTGTTCTTCTTATGACGCGATAGTGAGATTGAAGCGTCCAGCCAACCTTACGCGACGCGTCATGAGACCGCTCCGCACTTGACGTGTGGCTTGTACCACACATGCGGCCGGTGGATGTCGTTCTCTCACTATAGTTGTCATGGGATTAACACCGGAGTTTGGCAACCATAATATCACCGTTGTGGCTTTCCGTAGTAAGAATCGTTCTTAGCATCTACTCCCATAAGCCACGTAAAACATGCAACAACAAAGTAGAGGCGCCTAACTTGTTTTTGCAGGGAGTGTTTTCTGTGATATGGTATGGCCCAAGATGTGATGTGTATATTGTATGCGATGATCATGTTTTGTAATGTTTCACGACTTGCATGTCGATGAGTACACAACCGGCAGGAGCCATATGGTTGTCTTTATAATTGTGTATGACCGTAGTCAACTTCTTATACGCCATGTAATAGCTTTACTTTATCGCTAAGTAGTTAGCAATAGTTGTAGTTGCTATTCGTGGTGGAGGCAATCATGGTGGAGTGATGGAGATCATGTTTAACGCACAAGATGGAGATCATTGCGAAGATTGGCTATACCATGTCACATAAAGTTATATGCATGTGATGTTTATCCTTTTATGTATCTTATTATGCTTAGATCGCGACGGTAGCATTATAAGATCAAGATAAAACTGTTCTCCCAAGTATGCACCGTATGCGAAAGTTCGTCGTGTCCAAGCATCACGTGATGATCGGGTGCTATAGACTCTACGCTCACATACAACGGGTGCAAGCCAATTTTGCACACGCGAAATACTTGGTCTAGCTTGACGAGCCTAGCATGTATGCACATGGCCTCGGAACACAAGAACCGAAAGGTTAAGCATGAGTCATATGAATGATTTGATCGACACTTTGTTGTCCACCATTGAAACCACATCTCTTCTCGTGATGATCGGATTAGGTGTGGTGAATTTGGATCGTGTTCACTAAACAACTTGAGGGATGTTGAATTTAGTGGGAGTTCATATAGTAATTTGATTAAGTTGAACTATTTATCATGAACATAGTCTAAATTGTACTTGCAAATACTGTAGATCACATGGCCAAGTCCAACTTCAACTTCAACGTTTTTGCTGAGATAGAAAAGCTTAGAAACAATGGGTCTAACTTCACCAAATGGTTCCGCATTCTAAGAATCATTCTCGCTGGCGGACAAAAGGACTATGTCCTTGAGAAAGCGCTAGGTGACGCCCCTGCTATAGATGCGCCGGCTGATGAAAAAGCTGTTTATCAGTCGCGCAAGGATGATTATGATTTGATTAAGATCACCATGTTGTATGCTATGGAATCGGACCTTCAGAATCGTTTTGATGAGGTCGCCGGGCCCTTTGAGATTCTTGAGGAGCTGAAAACTATGTTTCAGACTCAGGCCCGTTCTGAGAGATATGAGATCTCTAAGAAATTCTTTAACTACAAGATGGAGGAAGGGAGGTCCGTTAGTGAGCACGCCATTAAGATGTCGGGCTACACTCAAACGCCTTGAGCAACTGGACTGCAATATTCCAGAGGAGCTCAAGATTGACACTCCTAGCTACAAAAGTTTTGTAGTTGATCACAATCATATTGGTTCCACTGATATGATCACTAAGCTCTTTGCTAAGATGAAAGTAGCGGAGGTGAACATCAAAAAGAATAATCATGTGTTGATGGTCAACAATCCCCCACCTTTAAGAAAGGTAAGGAGCAAGGAAGCCCTTCAAGAAAGGCGGCGGTAAGCGTTGCCCTCGAGAAGAAGCTCGGTCTGGTCCTAAGCCGACATCGAAAGTGCTTCTATTGCAAGGACAGGGGTCACTGGAAGCGCAATTGTCCGAAGTACTTAGCGGACAAGAAGGCTGGCACCATCAAAGGTATATTTGATATACATGTTATTGATGTTTTCCTTACTAGCCCTCGTTGTAGTGCCTGGGTATTTGATACCGGTTCAGTTGCTAATATTTGTAACTCGAAACAGGAGCTACGGAATAGACGGCAACTTGCGAGGGATGAGGTGACGATGCGCGTTGGCAACGGATCAAGAGTTGATGTGATGGCCGTCGGCACGCTCTCCTTAGTTTTACCTTCAGGATTAGTTTTAAACCTTAATAAATGTTATTATGTGTCTGCGTTGAGCATGAACATTATCTCCGGATCATGTTTATTGCAAGAAGGTTATTCATTTAAATCGGAGAATAATGGTTGTTCTATTTATATGAGTAACATCTTTTATGGTCATGCACCTCTTGTGAATGGTTTATTTCTTCTAAATCTCGAAAGGGATGAAACACATCCATAACATTGAGGCTAAGAGATGCAAAGTAGATAGTGATAATACTACTTATTTGTGGCAATCGCTGCCTAGGTCATATTGGTGTAAAGCGCATGAAGAAACTCCATTCTGATGGAATTTTGGAGTCTCTTGATTTTGAATCATTTGACACATGCGAACCATGCCTCATGGGCAAGATGATCAAAACCCCGTTCTCCGCTATGATGGAGCGAGCAACGAACTTGTTGGAAATCATACATACCGATGTATGCGCACGATGAGTGTTTCGACGCGCGGTGGATATCGCTATTTTCTCACTTTTACCGATGACTTAAGTAGATATGGGTATATCTATTTAATGAAACATAAATCTGAAACATTTGAAAAGTTCAAGGAATTTCAGAATGAAGTGGAGAACCATCGTAATAGAAAGATTAAGTTTCTACGATCCGATCGTGGGGGCGAATATTTGAGTTATGATTTTCTCACGCATCTTAAAGCAAGTGGAATCGTTTCACAACTCACGCCACCCGGAACACCATAGCGCAATGGTGTGTCTGAACGCCGGAATCGAACCCTATTAGATATGGTCCGATCAATGATGTCTCTTACTGATTTTCCGTTATCATTTTGGGGTTATGCATTAGAAACCGCTGCATTCACTTTAAATAGAGCTCCATCTAAATCCGTTGACACGACACCGTATGAACTGTGGTTTGGTGCTAAACCTAAGTTGTTGTTTCTTAAAGTTTGGGGATGCGAAGCTTACGTCAAGAAGTTGATGCCGGACAAGCTCGAACCCAAAGCGGAGAAATGCTTCTTCATAGGATACCCTAAGGAAACTATTGGGTATACCTTCTATCACAGAGCCGAAGGCAAAGTGTTTGTCGCAAAGAACGGTTCCTTTCTTGAGAAGGAGTTTCTCTCAAAAGAAGTGAGTGGGAGGAAAGTAGAGCTAGACGAGGTTATTGAACCTTCTCTTGAATTGGAGAGTAGCGCAAGACTGAAATTGTTCCAGCTTTGCACCAACAATAGAGGAAGCTAATGACAAGGATCATGAAGCTTGGACGATCTTTGCTCTTGAATGTCGCAGTCAACAAGGTCGCGTGCCCTCCCGAGTGGTACGGCAGCAACCTGTCTTGTCTTGTTAGTAGAAGACGGTGAACCTCGAACTATGAGGAAGCGATGATGAGCCCAGACTCGAGAAATGGCTAGAAGCCATGAAATCCGAATTGGGATCCATGAGCGAAAACCAAGTATGGACTTTGGTGGACCCTCCTAGCGACGAAAGGCCGTTGAGTGCAAATGGATCTTCAAGAAGAAAGCGGACGCGGATGGTAATGTTACCATCTATAAAGCACGCTTGTCGCAAAGGTTTTCGACAAGTTCAAGGTGTTGACTACGATGAGACTTTCTCTCCCGTAGCGATGTTTAAGTCCATTCAGATTTTATTAGCAATTGCTGCGTTTCATGATTATGAAATATGGCAGATGGATGTCAAGACTGCTTTCCTCAATGGCAACATTGATGAAGAGTTGTATATGATGCAACCCGAAGGTTTTGTCGATCCTAAGGATGCTAGTAAAGTATGCAAACTTCAGCGTTCCATTTATGGACTAAAGCAAGCATCTCGGAGTTGGAACCTTCGTTTTGATCAAGTGATCAAGAGTTTTGGATTTGTTCCAAATTGCTACGAAGCTTGTATCTACAAGAAAGTGAGTGGGAGCTCGGTGACGTTTCTGGTACTATGTGTGGATGACATATTGATTATTGGAAATGACATCAACATGCTTAACGATGTGAAGAGTTATTTGAACAAGTGTTTTTCAATGAAAGACCTAGGTGAAGCTGCTTATATATTGGGCATCAAGATCTATAGAGATAGACAAAGACGCTGATAGCTTTAAGCCGGTACATACCTAGACAAAGTTCGAAAATGTTCGTAATGGATAAGGCAAAGAAAGGTTCGGTGCCTATGTTGTCGTCGTAAGATATTGAGCAAGGCTCGGTGTCCACTACGGTAAATGATAGGAAGCTATGAGAAAAGTGCCTTATGCCTCGGCCATAGGTTCCATCATGTATGCCATGATGTGTACTAGACGGATGTGTCCAATGCTCTTAGTTTGACGAGCAGATATCAAAGTGATCGAGTGGAACCTTTGGACAGCCGTGAAGAACATCCTAAAGTACCTAAATAGAACTAAAGAAATGTTCTTAGTCTATGGGGGTGATGAACAGCTTGTCGTAAAAGGTTACGTAGATGCTAGTTTCAACACCGACAAGGATGATTCCAAATCTCAGACAGGATACGTTTATATTTTGAATGGAGGAGCTGTGAGCTGGAGAAGCTGCAAGCAAAGCGTGATCGCGGGATCTATAGTAGAAGCGGAATACATGGTTGCTGCTGAAGCGTCAAGTGAAGGAGTTTGGATCAGAAACTTCATCACTGAGCTTGGCGTGGTTCCAAGTGCATTGGACCCACTGGAGATATTGTGTGACAACACTGGCGCCATAGCACTCGCTAAGGAACCAAGATATCATCCAAAGACCAAGCATATCAACCGCAAGTTTCATATAATCCGAGATTATATAGCAGATGGAGATCTGAAGATTAGCAAAGTACATACGGATCTGAATGTCGCAGATCCACTGACTAAACCTCTTCCACGTGTAAAACATGATCAACACCTCAGTGCCATGGGTGTGAGATTGTTGCCAGATGTAAACTAGATTATTGACTCTAGTGCAAGTGGGAGACTGTTGGAATTATGCCTTAGAGGCAATAATAAAGATGTTATTATTATAATTCTTGTTCATGATAAAGTTTATATTCCATGCTAGAATTGTATTAAGCGGAAACTTTAATACTTGTGTGGTTTGTAAACAACACCGTGTCCCTAGTACGCCTCTATGGACTAGCTCATTGATCAATGATGGTTAAGGTTTCCTAACCATAGACATGAGTTGTCAATTGATAATGAGATCATATCATTGGGAGAATGATATGAAGGACAGACCCAAACTAAGCGAAGCAATTAGATCGTTTCATCGTGTTCATCTTTGCGAAGCTTTTCCTATGTCAAATATTGTATTCCTTAGACCATGAGATAATGCAACTCCCTGGTACCGGAAGAAATCTTTGAGGTCATCAAACGTCATCCTATGAGAGGGTGATCATAAAGGTGTCTCTCAGGTGATCGGAAAGTATCTGTTGGGTTGTATGTATCGAGATGGAATTTGTCCCTCCCAAGTCGGAGAGATATACTTCGGGCCCACTCGGTAATCGATATCAACACCGCTTGCAAGCATGTGGTTAAGGAGTTAATCACAAAGTGATATTGGATTACGGAACGAGTAAATTACTTGCTGTGAACGAGATTGAACTAGGTATGACGTGCAGCGATCGAATCTCGGGCAAGTAAAATATCGCGAGACGAAGGGAATATATATATGGGATTGATTGAATCCTGGCATCGTGGTTCATCCGATATGATCATCGATGAATGTGTGAGTCAATATGGGTGCCTGCACCTGTTGATTATTGATAGAAGATCATGTTTGCATATTCTCGAACCCGCAGGTCACACATAACGTATCTCGACGCTAGGATAGATTGGATAATTGGTTTATGAATTTTTGTTCGAGTCTCGGATGGGATCCGGGATATCACGAGAGGTTCGGAATGGTCCGGAGAATAAGATTCATATAAGGCGGTGCAGTTTTGGAGTTCTAATTGTTCGGGTTAATCGGTATTGTCTGAAGCTTCTAGAACCTTCCGGAAGGGACCAACGTGGCCCCACCTTCGGGAGGGGCATGGGCCTATGAGGGAGTGTCCTGGCGTTGGGCCAGGGGCACAAGGCCCATAGGGCCCAGCCGATTCTAGAGAGATTTGACTCGTTTAAATCTGGGATAGAATTTCTAGATAAGGAGAGTTTAAATCGTTTAAACTAGAGATAGGATTTCTAGATAAGGGAGAGTTTAAATTGTTTAAACTAGAGATAGGCTTGGAGGAGGGCAAGGGCTGGCCCCCTCTATATATAGAGGGTGGTGCGCCTCCTCGACACACACCTTCCTCCAAGCCCTAGCAGCCTTGCTATCTTCCTCTCTCCCTCCCATTTTGTAGGCGAAGCCCTGCAGAAATTCTCCACCATATACACCACGCCGTCGTGTTGTAGATCCAATCTATATCTCCACCATACTCGCTGGTCAGGAAGGAGGAGACGTCAGTGCTGCGTGTGCATCTCACGGAGGCACCGCCACTTGTGGTGCTAGATCGGATCGGATCGCGAGGAGGAGAAGCGAGTACAACTACATCACCCACGTTCCGACGAACATTCCGCTGTGCGAATCTTCAAGGGTATGAAGATCTAATCCAATCTCTCTCGTTGATTGCATCTCCTAGATTAGATCTTGGCTTTCCCTCTGTTCGCATCCGTAGAAAATTTCGATTTACTATGTCGCGAAACCCTTCATAATGGCCCTGGCCGGACGGCCCGAGCCACCTAGAACCATATGTCCCGGCCCATTAGACCCCATTAGTCCCGGTCTGAGGCTCAAACTGGGATTAAAGGGCCCTGGCCCTACCGCTCGCTGGGGGCACCCCCTTTAGTCCCGGTTTGTATCTCCAACCGGGACCAGTGTTCTGGCCCTATATATATGCACAGCTCCTCCCCCCTCTCAACTGTTTTTTTTCCTAGTGGGAGAGAGTGTTGTTGTGCTAGTTTATTTTTGTTCATACACATGCACTAGAGGTGTTCGGTGAAATGTCCATTAGAGCGATGCAAGTTTAGGTCAGACAAGACATACATGATATGAGGTGCCCGAGCCACACTTAAGTTTTCTCATCTTTGTTTCCAAGTGTAATAAAAGGTTAGAAACTATTTTCTCGTTAAGACCGTCGTGCGGTACTAATTTTAGCATAGTGATTGTGTTTGACATATATTTGTATGATACAGATGAGCCATCCATGGATGTACGGTGACCGACGCTTTGCCGCTTTCAGAGAAGGCGTGCGTTCTTTTCGAGTTATGGCCGAGGAGAACAAGTGACGGGATGGTTTTATGTGTTGTCCATGTGTTGACTGTAGGAATGATAAGGCTCACACTTCTGCAAGAGTCATTTAGAGCCACCAGCTTCGGTCTGGTTTTATGTCCGGATATAATGTTTGGACCAAACATGGAGAAAGAGGGGTTGTGATGGAAGACGGCGATGAAGAAGAGAACGATGATGACAACTACCGATCTATGTTCCCTGAATATGCTGATACCGCAGTGGAAGACAATGAAGAAGAAGGAGGTGAAGAACGAGAACCAGACCGGCCCACTGATGATCTTGGTCGGGTCATTTCTGATGCAAAGCGAGACTGTGACACAGAAAAGGAGGGGTTGCAGTTTGATCAGATGTTACAGGACCACAAAAAATTGTTGTACCCAACTTGTGAAGATGGCCAGAAGAAGCTAGGTAGCACACTGGAATTGCTGAAGTGGAAGGCAGAGACCGGTGTGACTGACTCGGGATTTGAAAAGTTGCTGGTACTCATGAAGAGGTTGCTTCCAAGAAATAACGAATTGCCCGAAAGTACATACGAAGCAAAGAAGCTCGTCTGCCCTCTAGGATTAGATGTGCAGAAGATACATGCGTGCCCTAATGACTGCATCCTCTACCGCGGTGAGAAGTACAAGAATTTGGATAAATGCCCGGTATGTAGTGCATTGCGGTATAAGATCAGAAAAGATGACCCTAGTGATGTTGATGGCGAGCCACCCAGGAAGAGGGTTCCTGCCAAGGTGATGTGGTATGCTCCTATAATATCACGATTGAAACGCTTGTTCAGAAACAAAGAGCATGCCAAGTTGTTGCGATGGAACATGGAAGAACGTGAGAAAGACGGGATGTTGAGGCACCCCGCTGATGGTCGACAATGGAGAAAAATCGAGAGAAACTTTCCGGACTTTGCTGGTGAAGCAAGAAACTTATGGTTTGGTCTAAGTACAGATGACATGAATCCTTTTGGGGAGCAGAGCTGCAGTCACAGCACTTGGCCCGTCACTCTATGTATCTACAATCTTCCTCCTTGGTTGTGCATGAAGCGGAAGTTCATTATGATGCCAGTGCTCATCCAAGGCCCGAAGCAACCCGGCAACGACATTGATGTGTACCTAAGGCCATTAGTTGATGAACTTTTACAGTTGTGGGCCGAACTAGGTTTACGTGTGTGGGATGACCACAAATAGGAGCCATTCGACCTACGAGCGTTGCTGTTCGTAACCATCAATGATTGGCCTGCTCTTAGTAACATATCAGGAAAGACGAACAAGGGATATAATGCATGCACACACTGTTTAGATGAGACTAAAAGTATATATCTGGATAAATCTAGGAAGAATGTGTACCCGTACAATCGTCATTTTCTTCCGTCCAGACACCCCTTAAGGAAAAAAAGGCAAACATTTCGATGGCGAGGAAGATCACCGGAAGAAGCCTGCCCCCCCGTACTGGTGCTGATGTATTTGGTATGGTCAAGGATTTAAATGTAATATTTGGAAAGGGTCCCGGCGGACAACCTGTTCCGAAAGACGCCGACAGACGCGCACCCATGTGGAAGAAGAAATCTATATTTTGGGAGCTACCCTATTGGGAAGTCCATGAGGTCCGCTCTGCAATCGACGTGATGCACCTGACGAAGAATCTTTGCGTGAATATTCTAGGCTTCTTGGGCTTGTATGGGAAGTCAAAAGATACACCGAAAGCACGGGAGGACCAACAACGTCATAACAGACGAGACGACAAGCATCCAGGGCAGTTTCAATGGCCTGCCATCTACGCTCTTACCAAGGAAGAGAAGGAAATATTTTTTGAAGTCTTTTTCAGTATCAAGGTCCCGTCTGGCTTCTAGTCTAACATAAAGGGAATAGTAAATATGAAAGAGAAAAAATTGCAAAACCTAAAGTCGCATGACTGCCACGTGCTTATGACGTAATTGCTTCCGGTTGCATTGAGAGGGATTCTACCGGAAAATGTTCGGCTGGCCATTGTGAAGGTATGTGCATTCCTCAATGCAATTTCTCAGAAGGTTATCGATCCAGAAAGTCTATCAGGGTTACAGATTGATGTGGTCCAATGTCTGGTCAGCTTCGAGTTGTTGTACCCTCCATCTTTCTTCAATATTATGACACACCTCCTAGTTCACCTAGTCGAAGAGATTAGAATTCTCGGTCCTGTGTTTCTACACAATATGTTCCCCTTCGAAAGGTTCATGGGAGTCTTAAAGAAATATGTTCATAACCGTGCTAGGCCAGAAGGAAGCATCTCCAAGGGCTATGGAACAGAGGAGGTCATTGAGTTTTGTGTTGACTTTCTTCCTGACCTTAAGCCAATTGGTGTTACTGAATATCGGTATGAGGGGAGGCTGACTGGAAAAGGCACACTAGGAAGGAAAACAATGGTATGTATGGATAGAGATTCTTTCAATAAAGAACACTACACATTTCTACACAATTCCACCTTGCTGGCTCCGTATATCGAGAAACACAAGATTATTGTATGCTCGGAAAACCCGGGGATGCCTGACTCCTCGATTAAAGTGGAACACGGGGACACTTTTGGTAGTTGGTTGCAGAAGCATCTCATGAATAACAACACTGTTGAAGATCAGCTGTACTTGTTGGCACGGTTACCATCTTCGACTATATGTACATTCCAAGGGTACGAGATAAATGGTAATACATTTTACACGATCGCCCAAGATAAAAAGAGCACAAACCAAAACAGTGGTGTCCGCTTTGATGCAACAGATGATATTGGGAAGAAGGACACATATTATGGGTACATAGAGGATATATGGGAACTTGAGTATGGACCTACTTTTAAGGTCCCTTTGTTTCGGTGCAAATGGGTCAAGATGACAGGAGGAGGTGTACATGTAGACGAAAAGTATGGCATGACAACAGTGGATCTCAACAATCTTGCGTACATGGACGAACCATTCATCCTAGCCAATGATGTGGCTCAGGTTTTCTATGTGAAGGACATGTCTACGAAACCGAGAAAAAGAAATCAGCAGAAGAATACAACGTCCGATGAGCCAAAGCGCCACATAGTTCTTTCAGGGAAAAGAAACATCGTGGGAGTGGATGACAAGACAAATATGTCAGAAGATTATAATAAGTTTCATGAAATTCCGCCCTTCAAAGTGAAAACCGACCCAAGCCTCCTGTTAAATGATGAAGATTCTCCATGGCTACGGCGCAGAAGAAAATAACAACACTAGATAGGGATGTTGGTGTAATATATTAAACCTTTTATGTAATCCTATTGTTAAATGATAAAGATTCTCCATGGCCATGATGGCCACACTATAAATAGAGGTAAATGGAAGGGCAGGATGGGCCAGGCAGCACTAATAATAGGGGTTAAACCTTTAGTCCCGGTTGGAGAAACCAACCGCGACTGAAGGGATTGCGGCAGGCTGGGCCAGGTAGCACTAATAATAGGGGTTGAACCTTTAGTCCCGGTTGGATGAACCTTTAGTCCCGGTTGGAGACAGCAACCGGGACAAAACACGAGTGAGCGCTAATAATAGGGGTGAGTGTCGACATTATGTTGTGAGTCTCGACACTATGCCGAGCTGCTTGTACTGTAAATAGGCCAGTCCTCCAGCCAGTTTGAGGCATCTCCAAGATCGATGGTTTTCGAGAGCAGGGACACCACTACGGCCAGTTTCAGGGAGATGCCGCCGGAGCCTAGTCCTACGGCATCTCCAAGAAACTGGTCATAGAGGCACTCCCTAATATGTGAAATTAGGTTATCTCCTAGGCATATTGATCTAGTTAGAGAAGTTACAAGCTGCAAGATGGTGTTCGAGAGCAGGGACACCACTACGGCCAGTTTCAGGGAGATGCCGCCGGAGCCCAATCCTTCGGCATCTCCAAGAAACTGGTCATAGAGGCACTCCCTAATATGTGACCGCACGTGTCTGGAGATCAGATCTTCATGGTAAGTACGAATCGGAACTAAAAGTCCCCCTTTAGTCCTGGTCCAACCATAAAATGAGACTAACACTCAAGACATTTATTAATATTTAAAAACCGAGACTATGGAATCGGGACTAAAGGCCCCCTTTAGTCCCGGTCCAGCCACAAACCGGGACTAACACTCAATACATTTATTAAAAACCGGGACAAACCGGGACTAGCTAACACTCAGGACTAAAGCCGCCCCTTTAGTCATAATCATGCCTAGTCCTATAGTACACAGCTTCAGGGTCTTCTTCGTCATCGTCATCGTCATCATCATTGTCATCATCACCTGCCACTCCGGGGATCCTGTGCCCAGCCATGGCATATACTGGGGGAACCTGCCACTCCGGCCTCGGATTCACTGCGGGCGGGTGGACTTGTGGGCACCGCAGGCGAGTATGGTATCCCCCGACGATGTAGCGCATCACGCCTATGATAGTACGGTTCGCCCACCATAGACGGCGACCGGCTTCATTGTGGTTCACCGGAGGCGGGCCATCACCATCGTACCTGGCGAGCTCCCTTTCCCGCCGGTTAGCTAAGAAGGCATTCCAGGTGTCGTAGTTGTCGGGATCCCACTAGGGATCCATCCGCTGCTCCGGCGTGAGCTCGTGGTAGAAGTGGTTCGTGATGGCCACCTGTCGGGCGGAGCCTTGAGGCACGGGAGGGACAGGAACACCTCCAACACTCAGCATCCAGCCAGCGGGCAGTCGGTAGCCTGGTGGACAAGGGTAGCTTGAGGCGCACAACGCCTCCGTCTCCTCGAGGGTCAAAATGGCCCAGTATGCATTGTCCATTTCTATGAGAGAGGAAGGTGTGGATGTGTGCATAACCATGGCGCGGTCGGCCTATATATAGATGGAAAGGGCGGGAAAACATGGCGGGATGCGGTGGGAAATGGCGGGAAATATCTTTAGTCCCTGTCAGTGGCTACAACCGTGACTAAAAGCTCGCTTCAGAGGAAAGGGCAGAAAAACTTGGCGGGAAGCGGTGAGAAATGGCGGGAAAAATCTTTAGTCCCTGTTAGTGGATACAACCGGGACTAAAGCTTCAAGGTCTTCTTCGTCATCGTCATCGTCATTGTCATCGTCACCTGCCACTCCGGGGATCCTGAGCCCAACCATGGCATATACCGGGGGCACCTGCCACTCCGGCCCAAAGCTTATTCAGAAAATGGATTTGGATTAATTATTCAAATTCAAGAACTTTTCATGTTGAAAGTTTAGTGAGATTCGAAAATATGCAAAAAATAATAGTTAATGCATTTTTAAATTGATAATGGCAAAATGGTTAATAATTTGACTATTTAAAATAATTATTTGATAAAACAGAAAATGGATTTGGATTAATTATTCAAATTCAATAACTTTTCATGTTGAAAGTTTTGTCAAATTCACAAGTATGCAAAAAATAATAGTTAATGCATTTTTAAATTGATAATGGCAAAATGGTTAATAATTTGACTATTTAAAATAATTATTTGATAAAACAGAAAATGGATTTGGATTAATTATTCAAATTCAAGAACTTTTCATGTTGAAAGTTTTGTCAAATTCACAAGTATGCAAAAAATAATAATTTAAATGTTTTAAATGATATTTTTGAATTTTTTTTGAGAAAAAAGCACACGCGCTGGGTTTTTTGGCCCAGCGCGCGCAAATTTGGGCCTTTAGTCCCAGACCAGTTTACTAGCCGGGACTAAAGGTCTGGCCCCAGAAATGAACGCTCCCCTCTAGTCGGTCGTGGCACCAGACGGGACTAGAGACCCTCTTTAGTCCCGGCTGGTGCCACGCACCGGGACTAGAGGGGAGGGGGTATAAATGTGGGCTTCTCCCCCGGTGCGTCCCACGCATCGGGAGAAGTTGGTGGCCAGACGAACAGTGCTCGTCGCCAGGCTGCCGGATTTTCACGCCGCCACCGCGCATCCGCCCGCTCCGTGCCTCCACCCTCCACGCCGGCCGTGCCACCGCCGCCGCCAACCCCACCACCGGCCACCGCCCCCGCCACCGTCGTCGGTTGCGCCACCGCATGTCGTCGGCCCCCTCTCGGCCTCCTCATCCTATATAGGTGATTAGTACTTAGGATCTTTTAGTACTTAGGATTAGGATTTTTTGTACTTAGGATTTGTACTTAGGATTAGTATTAATTAGTACTTAGGATTTTTTGTTTAGTATTATATTTTAGGATTTTTAGTTTAATGTATAGTTTAGGATTATATTTTAGGATTTGTTTAGGTTAATTTTGTTTATAGGATTTGTTAGTGCTTAATTAGGATTTGTTTAGGTTAATTTTGTTTATAGGATTATTATTTTGTTTAGGATTTGTTAGTGCTTAATTAGGATTTGTTTAGGTTAATTTTGTGTTAGTGTTTAATAATACGATGATTATTATTAGGATTTGTATGTACAATTTTTTTGGATTTTTAGGATCTTCGATCTTTAGTGTATATAGGATTTTTAGTCAAGTGTAAGTTTATCGGTGAAGGGCATGGGCATGGCTAGGTGTCGAGGCCTAGGGTTAGGGTAATTATTGTAAGACCCTCTTTGTAACGGTTAGGGTGTTGGTTCTCGGTGGTGATCGGAGTTAGGGTTAGGGTGGTGGTTCTCGCGGGAAGCCGCTTAGTCGCTCGCCTCTCCCGCGACGACCATCACCGGCCACCGCCACCGCACCTCCAGGTTTAGGGTTTAGGGTTTAGGGTGGTGACCGGAGTTAGGGTTAGGGTGGTGGTTCTTGCGGGAAGCCGCTTAGTCGCCCGCCTCTCCCGTGGCCACCATCACTGGCCAACGCCCACCGCACCTTCGGGTTTAGGGGTTTAGGTTTTATTTTGTTAAATTCAAATAAATATTGTGCGCATTTTGCAGGAACTATGGATCCACCTAGTCCCCCAGTCCGCAGAGACCTAGATTCGGAACACTTGCTCGAGGATATGATTCACGATGCCGATGAGGGATCTCCCTCGAGGTATCTGAACTCATCCGGTGAGGGAGAGGAGACCAACAGACAGGAGGAAGAAGCCCATGGACGCATGCTTGGACCACGAGGTATATATATATATGATGTCCGATGATCGTCACTAGATGTACCTAGTTGTATATATATAATGTTGACGGATGTTTCTTCTCTTAGGCCTCTACATCGAGCAAGAAAACCAAGCGCGGCCCAGCCAAAAAGTTGCCCCTAGGTACTGTATATGAAATTACAGAGGTTTCAGGAGATGGCGAACTATTGGAACCAAAGAAAACAAAACAACTATTTGTACAACAATGCGGAGTTGTTGCTAGAGATCGCACCCCGATCATTGTTCGGGAGTGGAATAAGCCCAAAGAGGCGGAATGGAGTGATGTGTATATCGACGATAGGTTCAAAGATGAACTTTTTAATGACCTAATGGGACATTTCAAGCTGCCAGAATGTGACACCGAGGACGGGACTGCTGAAATGAGAAAGAAAGTCAAGCAGTTCGCACTAAAGAAGATGGCCGAACTATTCAAGAACTGGAAGAAGTCATTATGGCAACAATATTAGAAGGACAAGAAAACCCCATTATTCGAAGCATTTGTGCTATATAGGAGGTCAGGAGTTGTAGAGGAAAAGTCAGAAAAAAACAAGATAAATGCCGCGAAGAAGAAATATCACCATAACTTGGGGCCAGGGGGCTACGCGGCTTCCATGCCTAAGTGGGATTCAAAAGAGAAAGAGCTTCATAATAAAGGGATCATTCCAGAACAAATTCGTGAAGAATGGGATTTGAGGACAAGAAATTGGTTCCTTGGGCATGGGAGTACATATGACGAACTTATAGGGGACCTTGTTTGCAGTGATGGGATAAAGGTACCCAGAACTGCATGGCTAAAAGTGGTCAAAGATATTAAAGATGGAATAAAACAGTTTCATCCCGATAGAGAGAATGACTTGCTGACCTTGGTCCTCGAGAATCGTGAACATACAGGACGAGTCCGAGGCCTTGATGGGAGTTTCACGTGGGAGACTGGGTTTCCTAAGGACCAAGGTACCTATAAAAGCCGAGCAAGAGCAAAGAAACGACGGGAGGAGGAGGAGGCAGACAAGTTCAAGTAGCTGCTAGGAAGACTTGACAAGCAGCAGCAACAGATCGACGAACTTAGAGGAATAGCGCGCTTGCAGCAAGATCCTCCACTCGATATTACCACCAACCCATCTCAGCGGAGAAGCAGCGTCGCTGAATCGGAGGTCCCGTCTAACGATGCATCCTATACTACAGATGGCGGTCCCGGCTACCCCGTGGATGGAATTAAGGAGCAAATACCTTGTGAGCTCCATAAAAAATTGAAGAACGTATCTGTGAAGGTGGCGGTCGGATCGGCTTTGCCTTGTCCGCCTGAGGCACGTTGGCATGGCCGTGAGATTCCAACTGGCTATGCTAAAGTCGGGGTGGATCAAATTGTAAAGGAGTGGGAGTCAATGGAGCTTGACATCCCTAGACCTGAAGGTGAGATCCCACTAGGAGAAGTACTTGGTGGGATCATTCTGTGGGAAAAGAACAACATACGGTTTCCAGGCTCGGCTCCAAGGATAACACTACCGCCTCCGAGTCGTCGCAGGTCTCCTTCACCTCCACCTCCACCTCCATCACCTCCAAGAAGCCCACCCCATGATGACTACGACCACCACATCCCGAGTCCATCTCGATCTCCGCCATAGGCTCAGCAGTATTCGCCGCCCGCTAAGGACAATAAGCGGAAGCGTGCTCCGTCAGTGAGTACTAAAGGACGCGGCAGCCCAAAACGGAAAATGTCGCCCCTCCCAACAGTGCCTCATCAGAATCTTCCCATGAGACCTTACGATCGTACTGATGCGGAATCTGCAGCGATATCAAAGGCCGAAGTGGTGGCGCATTTTGAGAAGAAGAAACCCGAGCCTGCTCCGGTATACACCGAGAAGAAAAAGGCATATGCACTTGATTTTCTGAACACACCATCGCAATATGAGTAGCACCATAAGCCAGATGACTATCTATGCACACTTCAGAAAGAAGTGGCGAAGAGCAAATCAAGTAAATCAAGTGCAAGCGGTAAAAAATCAGCAAGCACAGGTGCAAGCGGGACAAAAAAAGCAATCAGTAAAATACCAGACGTTCCCCTTCTCAGACAATAGGCAAAACAAACGATCGCACCCCTCAAGGTGGTTTCACAAAACGTTCCACTCCTCTCACAACAACCACTTGATATGTCAATAGCTGCGGAGTTGGCGACCAGCATGGAAATTACACTTGATGAACTGTTAGGCCCCCAACTCGACCATCTACTCAAGATGCCACTAGCCCCTAAATGTGTCGTGCGGTGAGGATTTGGTCAGCAAAGAGATGCTGAGAGAACTGCCAACACAAATGCGGAATCTCCATCAATGGTACTCGGCGGTCATGAAGTAGGGGAGAATAATGATCGTAGCCAAAGTCCCACGTGAGTACTACTTCAGACCTGAAGAGGTACATATTGAGTTTCCAGAACTGTTCAAGTTATACCATCTCGACGCCCTAGACAAATCCACCCTCAGCTGCTATTGTCTGTAAGTTGTTGAATTCATTGTCTACATGTTCAGTTTTCAGTTGTTTAGTTCGGAACATGTGATTATCCTTATTATGCAGAATGAAGATCCTGGAATGTAAAAGAAAAAGAATCTACAATATTGGGTTCATCGACCCAGATAAAGTGCATATAGCCACGCTAACGAATAACCCCGAGGAGACGGAGGAAAACCTTCTAAGGTTTCTAATGGAGCAAAATTTCTCTGACCACATGCTGTTTCTTTACAATTTCAGGTGAGGGTCTTACTCTGTTGTACACATTCAATTTTGATTAGTCGATCCTAATAAGTTTAACTAATGTATATATAAATGTTTGCATCTTCCACTGGGTTCTGCTAGACATTCAACTTGATAAGGGAAGAGTTGATGTCATGGACCCATCAAAGAGAAACCTGGAAGATTTCCGCAGCATGCAGGACATGCTCCAGAAGTAAGTTTCGCGCTATATCGATATCTTTCATTGATTTACTGAGATATCAGGTAATGAATAACTCATTCATTCATTCATTTTCGTCGTCGGGCAGGCTTTGGATCCGGTTCAATCGCGATGTTACGGGTGTATTTAGTGAGAAGCTGACGTTTAAGGTGGTCTCGGTAAGTAGCACGTGATATGTCCGCACATCCCTTTACTTCTAGTTTCAATACAATAATGATGCTCTAGATTATTATTTTGATTGAATTCTATTCTCGTAAAGTGCGCGAGGCAGCAACAGGGGTCGAATCTATGTGGATTCTACGTTTGCGAGTTCATTCGCACGTTTACCACCGAACACAACAATTATAGATTCGACGTAAGCAATGCATTCACACCATCATTTTATTGCCGTCACCTTTTGTTATCATGATTGATACATATTGATCTCCCTTTTCTTATATATAGTTTGAGAGAATGCGGGATCAACTACTACCAGAGCAACGCGTACTAGCAATTGCGGAGGAGCTGGCGGGATTTATTTTCAAAGAGATCGTAGATGATGGCGGAGAATTTAGTGTGAATAGGCGCTTCTGATCTCCATGTAATCGAACTATTTTGTGATCTAGTCCCGATATTCTATGATCTCCATGTAACTATGTAAATTGTATATATTTGTATGCTCGATTTCGTAATACAAGTTATCTTATATATATATGCAAGAACGTGTACGATATGTGGTGGAGTACAAATATTAAAAACTATTTTTAAATGAAAAATAAATAAATAAAACAATACAAAATGAATTCTCTGCCGTGGCAGAGAAAGGGCACAAAATACTGCCGCGGCACAGAAATCACTAGTCCAAGGTAATGCTCTGCCGCGGCAGAGAAAAGACGCAAAATGCCGCCGCGGCAGTGACCCACTAGTCCCGGCCTGTGGCACCAACCGGGACTAGTGGGGTACACCATGGACGCGCAGGGGCAGCCACGTGGGCACCCACTAGTCCCGGCTGGTAACTGGGCCGGGACTAGTGTTGGGCCTCTAGTCCCGCTTGATTAGTCCCGGTTCAAAAACCGGGACTAGAGGCCCTTACGGCCCGGGACTAGAGGCCCTCTCTCCACTAGTGATAGCAGAGCTTGCTCCTAATTATGAGATTGCTGCAGCTTCTTTAGTTCATATGTTGGAGGCTAGGTTTGTTAGCCTTAACCCCTTCATACAATTCTTGTTCCTAAAACTAAAAGAAGAAAAGAATGCTGAAAAGAGAGAATTCATCCTTGAAACTTTATCAAAAGAATTTCATGATGTTGCTAGGGTGGCCAAAAAGGTCTTTGAGCATTTCAATATGTTAGGCTCAAGTGTAGATGTTGTGATTATTTCTGATAAAACTAAGAAGAATTCAAGATACCCATACCCTTTAAGCTTGTTGGAATGCATGAAGCCTTTGAAACGAATTTTGATTGGATTGCTCCTGAGAATCTTTTTGATGAAAGTAGTATACCAAAGAGAGATGAGAAGGGATCCTCCAAAACCCATTTGGATGATATACCTTTCATAGTTGAAGACTTTGCAAGTATGGATGTTAATGCTTCTTCATTTGAAAATACTTGATTCTTCTTGCTTCTTGTGCCTAACTTAAAGGCGTTAAAGAAAAGTACTTGTTGGGAGATAAACCAATAGTTTCCTTGAGTCTTGGAAGTTATTACTTCTGTAATAACCTCTCCTTATCCTTTTTGTTTATTTTTTGTGCCAAGAATGACCTCTAATGAGAGGGAAGTAAGATTTGAGGAGTTGCTGTCCCAAAACAGATTTCTGTCCTCCACAAAAAAAATCGCGAGGAGTCCCTGTAACTCGGATTGAGCTGAAAATTTACGAATAAATCCCCCAGTATGTTAGATAACTTTCGTTAGTTCAACACTTTTTAATTTGAGCAACAGAAGATGTTCTAAAAAATCGGTTTCTACATGCTGGTCTGTTTTGACAGATTTTTGCCATTATTTGCATTTGCTTCTTATTGATTCCTTTTTGAGTTCTCTTTAGATGAATTGAGCTTTTTGAAGGAGTTACTACAGTAGCTTGTGTTTTTAGTGAAAAACCTTGCTGTTTCAAAGCTTTGCCAGAGGTCTAATATCTTTTGAATACACTAATGTTGCTAATGAAGATTGTGTAAAGTTTTGTATGAAGGAAAAATTTCAGGTGTAGAGAAAGAATGATGCAGTGAGATGAAGAATGGACAAAAGCTCAAGCTTGGGGATGCCAACATGGTGTTACGCCAAGAAATATTCAAGAGGTACAAGCGTCAAAGCTTGGGGATGCCCAAGGCATCCCCTTCTTCATCAATAAAAAGCTCAGGTCTGTCTAGACACTTTGTTTTTATTATTTCATGCACAGTTGTGTTGTTCTTGGAGCGTCTTAGTTTTTGTTTGCTTTCCTTAGTTTGTTTTGTTTTATAAAGTAGTTTGGACCCACATTCTCGCTATGTTGTTTTGCAAATAAGTTTTCTTGGTGTTTGGAAAGGAGTAGTAAGTTCTTGCTTGAAGTGCAAGAGGAGCTTGCATTGACTATGACATAAACTTTAGCATGACATGCTAGGTGTTGTTTTGACCTTATGCTTAGTGATTATTGCTATATCATGTCTTGTTCCAAACAATTGGCATTGCTTAGTGTGCCTTGAAGAAATTATGCGTTGTTTTAGCATGCAAAAGCATAGTATTGTGGTATTATCCTTTGATGTTTTGCTTGAATTGACTTTCACATGCTCACACCATGTTATGACTATGACAAGTCACCATTAGCCTCTATGATAATTTAGTACTTGACTTGTAGTACCACTCTTTGCTTTGATTAGTATGCTTTGTTACACTTCATGATTATGGCCATTATGCTCTGTTAGTTGGTTGCTCCCAGTCTTTTGCTATCCTCCACTTGTATGAGTAAGTTCTATTCATGCTTCCAACTCCCAAGAAACCATGTTATTTCAAAGTGTCCACTATAAACTCCTATGCATGCTGTCTTACACCATTCCAAGTTTATTCTTGTTTTAAACTATCTTCCAATTAAAAACTATTTTGTTATGTGAAAACTTAGTGATTAAAGCCCTCATGAACTTGATGACACACTTTATATTCTTTGCCCCTAATAAACTTGAACCATTGTGACAACTTTGTTGTATATGCTTGCACTTATAAGTTGGAATTAGCAGAACCGTGCTGTCACGGGGAACGTTTTCAACATTGCACTTGTACTTTGTACTCAGTTGATGTCATGCTCTTTTGTCTATGGATGTCACCGATATGAAATAAAGAGGGAACTTGTAAGTCCATGGAGTTTGTATCCTGTGTTAGAGAAACACTTGGGCCGCTAGACTAAGCCATGCCTAATCATGTGTTGGAGATATGCCCTAGAGGCAATAATAAAAGTGGTTATTATTAAATCTTTGTGTTTATGATAAATGTTTACATTCATGTTATAATAGTATTAATCGTAAACATTAATACTTGTGTGATTTGTAAACTAAATTAGAGTCCTTGGTAAAGTCTCTTTATAATACTAGCTTGTTAGTTAATAGATGATCGTGGTTTCTCGATCATGAATATTGAGATGTTATTAACAACAAGATCATATCATTAGGAGAATGGTATGATGGACATACTCCTATAGATAAGCATAGCATTAAGATCAAGTCATTTCAATAGTTCATTTGCTATAAGCTTTCTGATACATAGTAACCTAATTCCTTCGACCATGAGATCATGCTAATCACCATTACCAGAAGGATGCTTTGATGACATCAAACACCACACCGTAACTGGGTGGCTATAAAGGTGGCATTGAGTGTTCGGAAAGTATGTGTTGAGGCACATGGATCAAGAGTGGGATTTGTCCATCCATATGACAGATAGATATACTCTGGGCCCTCTCGGTGGGATGTCATCCAATTGGCTTGCAAGCATGTGACTAGCTCACAAGGGATCACATATCACGGGAACGAGAAAAGAGTACTTATCGGTAACGAGGTTGAACTAGGTATGTAGAGATACCGACGATCAAACCTCGGATAAGTAAACTATCGCGTGACAAAGGGAAATTGGTATCGTATGTAAGTGGTTCATTTGATCGCAAAGTAATCATAGAAATATGTGGGAACCATATGAATTTCCAAATTCCTCTATTGTTTATTGATTGGAGAAGTGTCTCGGTCATGTCCGCATAATTCACGAACGTAGGGAGACACACTTAAGGATTCGATGTTGTTTAGTAGATATGGGATGTAAGTAGGGATACCGAATGTTGTTCGGAGTCTCGGATGGGATCCGAGATATCATGAGGAGATCTAGAATGGTCCGGAGAATAAGATTTATATAAGGAAAGTCCGATTCCGGAGTTCGGGAAAGATTCCGATGTTTTCATCGGAGAGGTTCTAGAAGGTTCACCGGACCGGAAGGGAAATGGTCCATGAATGTGTCATGGGTAAGTGGAATCATTGGATCATATCCTAGGTCACTTGGTTTGGGCATTTGCGAGAGAGAATTAAAGCTCTAAATTGAAAGTCAAATGGGAGGTTTGAAAAGTCAAACTGGAACAATGGTTTCCTAGTGGAAGAAGGAAAGAGTCCTTCCTTCAATCCAACTTGGGTTTGGGTTTGGATTCAAACTCTCCCCTTCCAAGGCTGCCCCCTCTCATAAATAGAGGGGGAGGGCTGCCCCAAACACCACAAGAGCCATCCCTCCCACCCGCTGCGCCGCCGCCGGCCCGTCGTCGTTGCCCTAGCCGCCGCCGACACCACCTCCTCCTCTCCGGCCTTCTAAACCTAGATCGCCGGAAACCCTAGACCCACCATAACTCGCACCGGCTTAGGAGAAGCTGTGCGGGATCTGTCCTCTACTTCCGACACCACGCCGTCGTGCTGCCGGAATCGCAAGGGGAGAACTACAACCTCCGCTGCCTGCTGGAACAAGGGAGAGGAAGGTCTTCATCGAGTACCGAACGTGTGACCGACTACGGAAGTGATGCCGGAACGCAACGCCGAAAGGATCGTCTACGCGATCTTGAGATCGGCAAGTGTACGACTACATCACCCACGAGAATCTGCTCTCGTTAACCGCTTTGGAATCTTCAAGGGTGAGTACTCTAATCGACTCGTTGCTACAATCTAGTAGATAGATCTTGACTTGTTTGTGTGCATGCGGTAGAATTTTTTTCTTTCCATGCTACGAACCCCTTCAGTGGTATCAGAGCCGTGTCTATATGTAGATCTGTTGCACAAGCAGAACACAATGGTCATTATGGGCGGTGGTGCTTTTATTAACAATTTCTTTTTGTGTACTTTGCATCTTGCGGTATGATGGGATGAAGCGTCCCGGGATAACCTTACATGACATCGTTCATGAGACTTGCTCCACACTTAACATGCAACTTGTATTGCATAAGTGGCTTTGCGGGTGTCTGTCTCTCCCATCATAGTATAGAATCAATTTACAACGGGCACTTGATAGTTCAAGCATCAACGTTGTGGTTCTTGTTCGTAAGTTAGAATGACACTTATTGAAAGCTCCAAATGTAACATCCCAGCATTTAGGAACTAACGAAGGGTAGATTTAGGAATATGGAATGTTGCATGCATCCATTTGTGAAAATGTGGGTAAAATTTTCGCCAAATAAAAACCTTAAGTGATCAATGTTTCTTTCATACTTTGAGATTAGGTTTAGTCTTAAAGGATGATTATTATAAACTTGATATGATCTTTAAGGAATTATGTGTTTTAAAATGAATTTGAATTTTAAACTTGAGTATTTGAATTATAATTTTAGTGAGTTAGGAATAAGTTTTGAATCTTAATTTAATTAAGAGATAAATATTACAACTTAAATTCTATCCAAAGAAAAACAATAATGAATATGAAACTTATTTCTTATCATCAATATATATAATCAAGTTATAAAATGATAACTTATTGAAATCATCCACACAATTCACAAAAGCAAATATATAAAGAATAAGAATATTCTTTATTAATAATAATATAATCTTTATTACAGAAGAATAAAATAAAGATTACAAAAATAATAAAAGAGAATTACAAAAGTATGAAGGAGATTACATTGGACTATTTACTAACTATTTTATAACTAAACCTAAACTAAATCTTCATCTTTATATCTGTACCTGTAAAACAAACATAAATATATAGAGAAATAAAAGGTTAGAGTTAGTATTATTTTCTCTCAGACATGTCAGTGAAATGCACTTGACAAATTCATCATTGAGAAATTTACAAAAAGGGAAAGTTTCACCAATATGAAAGAATCCATCTTTCATAAATTTAAAGTCAGAAGTCAAATGACAGCCAAGAAAGGAAAATTCACCAGCCAGGTGAAAGTAACCAGGTAATAGTAAGTTTCAAAATTCTGAACATATCCACAAGTGCACAGCAAGCACACAGGCAGGACACACACCAACATGCATGTGGTGTGTTGTCGACCTCACAGCACAACCCCAATCCCACAAAACCACAAGCACAGCCGTGGATAGGCACTAGTGCATCACTCCACTGTTTGCACACAAGAACAACCAGCCTAGACAGCAGCTTACCAAGCACATCAGCCAAACCAAACCACCAAGGATCAACCAAACATCACCAGGATGGTGACATAAGGAGGAGGAAGGATCAGGTGAACAGCAAGGACAAGTCCAGGAGCTAGGAGGAGCAGGCTAGCTCAAGGACAAATCCAGGAGCTAGGAGGAGCAGTCTAGCTCAAGATCAAGCACATGAGTCTAGCAAAACCAGATCAAGATCATCACCAACTTACTACACAGTCATCAGATTTTGTGGTGAGTTTCATAAAACCTTCACATGATCTAATCATCTTATTTAGAGAGAAGCATGTGTTGTTTTATAAAACAAACCCTTAGAAAGCACCTAAGTGGGGTGAATCCATCATATGGATTTTTAAAACTCTAAAGGCAAACAACAAAGTACCTGGATCCAGCCAGAGCTTAGAGCAACATCATTGCTCTGGTCATTGGGCTATATCTTACAATTCAAGCATAAATATATCTATGATATATTTCTAGGCACATCCCTAAAGAAAGGGTAGCACCTTAGAAACTAATCCTTTGGATCCAGATCATGATCAAGCTTACTATCATTTTTTCCAAGCTTTGATTCAAGAAAGAATAGCTGGTACCACTACCAGGACTATTTATATGAATCAACTAGATAAGATCTGAATTCCTAAGCCTCAGACCAACATCATTGGTCTTAGGGAATTCAGAAAAGAACATTTCCATTTATCTTTTAAAGCCAAGTTGGTCATTAAGCATCAAACAACCCAATCCATGGATTAGAGTCATACTTGTGTGCCATACCATGATGGTGTCACAAGAACAATCCATTATAAATCAGGATAGACATTTGATCATCACAAATTCAAACAATCAACTTAACTAATCATTTTCCTGCTAACACAGGAATCATAACTAGGATATTCCTATGTGACACTTCACTGTTTGAGATCATGATGATATCAAACCACACACTAGTTCTAAGCCAACAGCACTAGGACAGTGATTGCATCCTATTATAATCATGACCATGAATCAAACAACAGTGGAAATCTATCAAGTCATTGGCTTTACCAAGCATGTTTCCCAAACAACGAAATCATCTGAATCAGATGCAATCCAAGCATAAAATCATCTAATAAGCCACCAGGAACATTACAGATCATCTTAAGCAACAAGCCTCAAGACAATAACCACTTAGCATGTTTACAATTCATCCAAACATGATCCAACTCATCCAGGATATGATCAAACCCAAGATAAGAACCCTAAATGGATATGTCATCCTAATTAGAATCAGACAGAAGCCAGAGAGGACACTGCCAGCATCTAGAATCGGATCAATAAGCACAGATAGCACCAGTGGAGATGAATCGAACTCACCTTAGGTCCTCGTTGAAGATTAGAAGAGGAAGCAGAGGGGCCGACGACCATGGCGGCACGGGGAGCACCCCAAAGGGGGCGCTGCAACCCGCACGACGCCACGACGGCGAACCTGATCAGGCCTGGAGGTGTAGAGCATCACCTCGACACACGATGGCCATGGCAGCACTTGAATCCATGCCAACCCCCAAACCCTAGGGTTCGGGACGGCATCGATCCATTGCAGTAGAGCCCCAGGCTCAAATCCAATTGGATAGAACGAACGGGCGTCGTCGACAACCCCCTATTACACCACGGCGGCGACCAGAACGACCTACGGCGGCGGGAATCACCGGTGGCGGCATCGCCGGCCACAGGGTCGGGGTCAGAGGAGGAGAGGATAAGCTCGAGGGAGAGAGAGAGGCAGTGAGGAGTGGGCCGAGCTAGGACAAACCCTTCGGGGTGGTTCTTTTGTCTAGGACTAATGGGCCACTAGGGCCCAATAAGTACAACTAGCCCAGAAATCTTTCCAGGCCTGTTTGAACAAAAAGGAAAAGACCAAAATACCCCTAGACTTAATTAAATTCTAGAAAATAAAATAAAAGTCCAAAAATTATAGATAAAATATTTTTGCATTCACAATAATCCACTCTATCCAAATAAAATAAGATATAAAATTTTAGACATTTAAATTTTTATAAGAATTTTGTAGTTTATATATTCCTTATGGAATTTTACAAAATTATTGAAAGATGATAAAAATAAATAAAAATCACTTTCATTATATATTAATATTATAGTATTTTTTGAAAAATACTAAATAAATATGTCGTGGTATTGCACGGCAGATGCTACTGGGGGTAGCTTACGTAGAGAGAGCAATGCGACGTAGGAGAATCCGGGAGCGAGATTGGCACACGATGTACCCAGGTTCATGTCCCCTTGGTGGAGGATCACTACGTCCTGCTATCAATCCAGTATATGATCATAGATTTGTTTACAAGGGAGCCGCCGTAGGCGGAGAGAGAAACTATGTCTAATGAGATGTGGGAGAAGATGCCCCGTGGGATTGCCCTTGGTGGATTTATATATACAGCCAATTAGGGTTTACAAGTATTTGGTGGGCTTTGTATTGAAGTCTCCGTCTTGAGCCTCCAGTCGGTGCCACTCGTCTGGGTCCAGCATGCGCCAGTCGCCGTATTGGGCGAGTCGACCCGCTCTGGACTTGGCTTCAGTCGGCTCGATCCAGCTAGCGAATCCTCTTCGTGGGTATACCCCAATTGGTATTCCCCCATCAGTAGTCCCCGAGCGCGTTGTCAATTCGATGCCGGCTTGAGGCAGGGCGCGGAGAGTCTTGACGATGGGTCGTAGCGAATCGGCGACGAGCTCCTGAACAGAGAAAAGAACCGTGAAGCGGGAGGTGGTCGGCGTGAGCCCGTCGGTGATGGTCAGTTGGCGAAAGACGCGGGGTGTCGATGAAGCCGCCAGTTGCGGCGAGTCCCCAAACGTGGAGCATGCTGAGTCCCCGAGCACGTTGAGTACGCGAGGGAGAGCCTGCTGTGGCGAGTCCCCGAGCGTGTTGAGTACGCGAGGGCGAGTCCGCGGTGGCGAGTCCCCGAGCGTGGAGTCTACGCGAGTGGAGAGTCCGTGGTGGCGAGTCGACGAGGATGGGCCGCGATCGTGGAACCACGCATACACGCAGCATGCCTAGGAGTAGTCCCCGAGGCTCGAGTTGGCTTGTAGAGGCGACTTGAGGCTCTTTAGAGATGCATATTATCAAAATAGTAATCGTTGCTGCCGAGCATGGCGAGTGGCGAGGTCAAGTGACCGACGAGCGCCGAGTCCCCGAGCATGGCGAGTGGCGAGGTCGAGCGACCGGCGAGCGCCGATCCCCCGAGCGCGGCGAGTGACGAGGTCGAGCGACCGGCGAGCGCCGAGTCCCCGAGCGCGGCGAGCGGCGAGGTCGGGCGACCGGTGAGAGGAGAGTTCGCTGTGACCGAGTCCTCGATGATTGTGAGTCCGGATAGTAGCGAATCCGCGATGATTGCGATTCCGCGAGAGGAGCGAATCCGCGATGATTGCGATTCCGCGAGGGGAGCGAGTCCGCGATGATTGCGAGTCCGCGCTGGTAAGGATTGATTGCGCTGTTTTTGTTAGCGAGTCTCTCGTCTTTGCCCGGGGGGCCAGTCGCATGGCGACTCCAAAGATGGCTCTTGGCTGGGCGTTTTTCCTGGACGATCCGAGGCTCGGTTTGCGAGTCCTCGTCCGCAGTACTTGGCCGTGCGAGTCGCTTTGTCTAAGGTTGAGGAGGACATGGTGTTGTTTATGTAGAAATGCCATTTGTCTTGGCCCGGAAGGCCAATCGAGTAAGGCGACTACAATGATGGCTGTCGGTTAGCGTTTTTCATGGACGATCCGAGGCTCGGTTTACGAGTCCTCATCCACACTACTTGGCCATTGCGAGTCGCTCTTTCAAAGGTTGACAAAGGTGAATTGATTTTTCCCGGAGGGAAGAGAAGCCCAGTGCTGAGTCCATGCAGCGTGGCATGTGACCCTCTTTGGCGACTCGGATGATGAAGGTCCCTTAGCAGGCATGACACACACATTTGACGTAGCAGACGGGGTCGCACGGTGTTTAGCCGGAAAAGTCGACGCGGCGGACGGGGGTCGCGCTATGACGAAGTCGACGCGGCGGACGGAGGTCGCGCTATGGCGATGTCGACGCGGAGGACACAGGGTCGACACGGCGGACGGAGGCTGCGCTATGGCGAAGTCGTGATGGCGAGTCCCCGAGCCTAGCGAGTCCGCGTTTAAGCGTGTCCGCAACAGCCAAGTCAGCTCGCGATCGCTTTAGAATGGGTGCCGCTGTGTAGCTACGTCATAAAAAATACCACTAGGATTAGAAACCGGCTGGTGAGAGGGTAGGCCTCCAGATTTTGCTGTAACTCCATATGTAACTCTCTTTATCAATACCTATTTACTTGCTGGCGCGCGAGCGCTGGTTCATCGAGTTTAGCGCGCTACGGAAGTGCGCTACAGAAACGGAGGGGCGTCAGGTGTCGCACGCGCGGTTGTAATGGACGCCCTATAGCGTGGAAACATGGGATAATGGGTCCAGGTCCTTTTCTGCCCGTATCAACCCCCACTTCCCCTCATCTTTACATTAACTCCCTTCACGTATCGCTCGCTCTCGCTCTGCTCTCTCTCGCTTCCTCACTCGCAACCGCGAGTGTGGGGCGGATCCGTTCCGGTGTTCCGGCGATTGGAGGCGGTGGTGAACTGGCGCGGCCGACGGAGGTCTACATCAGGTCTCGACGCGCAACCGGGGCGTTGATTTTCTTGGGGATTTATCCCTAGAATCTGATGATTGGGCATAGTTTCGTACTGATCCTTGTAGGATTAGGCGAGCACATTTTCGTCACATTTTCGAGCACCGCGACGGATTAGGCGGTACGTTTTACCTCCTGATTCCATCAAATTCGTTGCCCCTTTGTGTGTTTTTTCATGCGATTTTGTGTGGTTCTCTCGGGGTGGATTGGCGCTAGGGGGTTCGCCTGTGATTTTGCGTGGTTCTCTATGGTTTTGATTCATGGCGGATTGCTCTGTAGGGGCTATATGAAACGCATTCATGTTGGTAGTCATTAAGGAAGGGGGATCTGGGGGGATTTTGATGTGCACTATTACCAAAGGAAAATAAGTAGTTGATTAGTTGATTAGTTGCTTTTGTTCTCAAATAAGTTGTCAGTACAAACATTGTTTGTTTCATACATGACAGTACTAGTTGCTAGTAGAAGTTGTTGTTTCGTAGTCTGTGACAAGGATCATGATTTAGTCTGTGATAATAGAAGTTGCTTGTCTCACACTTTTTAGTTGCTCAACCTGGCAAGTTTGTTGGCTACATGATAATAAAAGTTGCTTGTCTCACACTATTAGCTGCTTGTCTCACACTATTTGTTGCTCAATCTGAAAAATTGTGTCTGACATTTTATTAGTTGCTGAACCTGGCATTATTTGTTGCCTGCATGGCAATAGAAGTTGGCTGCCTGGCATTTAGTAGGTGCTACGACACAAGTAGTTGGTTGGCCCAACATGTTTGTTGCCTATATTGGACTAGTAGCTGACACAACTAGAAAATTTGCTCCCACTATCTCAGTAGTTGCTTCCTATATGTTAGTACTTGCTTCTGACTATACCACAACTTGCCTAGCTATAGCTTTTTCCTACAAAAGAATAAATACTATCTATGTCGGTCTATTTTTCTAGTTGCTTCATCAAGCTCACTAGTTGCCTGCACAATGTAAATAGTTGCTTCCCTGCAGTTAACTAATTGCCTAACTACACAGGTTATATTCCTAATTATCCAAGCCCTCAACCCAAAAGCAAAGGATGTTGTCAACCATTATTGGTTGTTCAACTTAAACATCAGAGACAAGCAATTTCAGATCCTTGACTCGTGGAGGACAATTGAGGATAAGGTTCTGAAGAAATGTTACCAAGCCATCATCGCATCTATCCGCATTCACTGGGATAATAACTACGATGTATCCAAAGTTAAACTTGACAATTTTCGTGTTCAAGCAATCCAAGTTCCAAAGCAGAAAAACAAGTAAGCAATCTCAACGAGCAACTTTCCCACATGCATACTATTTTTCTTGTTCAATGTTAGTTGCTCAACCTATTAGTTGCTTGCCTCACACTGTTTGTTGCTCAAACCAACCTGTTAGTTGCTTGTCTGACAATGTTAGTTGCTCAAACCAACCTGTTAGTTGCTTGTCTGACAATGTTAGTTGCTCAAACCAACCTGTTAGTTACCTCTCACACCAGGAGTTTTTTGACACTAGGATTTTGTTTACCGTGTCATGTTGTTTTTTGACTGAAAGTTGCTTTTGACTAGCATTTATTAATTCTGGGACCTGACATTTTGTTGCCTACATAACACTAGAAGTTACATGCATAAGTAGTTGGTTTGCCTAACATGTTTGTTGCCTATGTTTGTTCGAATACAGCCATACTAAAAAAATTCTTGTGTTTTACAGCGATGACTACGGGGTTTTCACCCTAATTAACATCAATTGGGATGCTAGAGCATCTCAGAACTACTCAGCAAAGGATATCCCAGACATCAGGAAGATAATGGCAAACAGTTGGGTCACATCGGAGGACAACAAAGCCGACTAGAAGAAAGTCCTCAAGCTTTAAGCAATGAAGGCATGCCCCGCACAAACTCTGATCTCCATTTGTCTTTTTTTTGTTCATATCAAATGTCTATAGTTGCTCAAGATTACATACAAATTTCTTTCTTTCTTGATCTTTTTGCTTTATTGTTTTTGCTTATGAGGATTTAACAGTACCTAGTTGCCACTTCAAATGGAGAAAGTTGCTTTTCACAGTCACAAAGTTGCCAGAGGCAAAAAAAAGTTGCCTATCTAATAAAACTTGCCAGGAATAATGGTACTAGTTGCTAGAACTATAATAAAAAAATATTAAACATTGATAAGACAAAGTTGCCATAGAACTAATAAAAGTTGCCTAGTTGTAGTGAAATTAACCCTCCAGTTTCTTACATATTTGCCTAGCCTACAAATTTGTTCCTACTAAAAGTGCAATGGATGTCACCTAGAGGGGGGGTGAATAGGCTTTTAAAATTACTACCGTTTAGGCTCAAGTAAATGCGGAATAAAACTAATGTTTAATTTATTGAGCACAAAACCAATCCACTAAGTTCACCTAAGTGCACCAACAACCTATGCTAAGCAATACAAGCAACAAGGTGATAGCAGGATATAAATACTTCAAGCACGATGGCTATCACAATGTAAAGTGCATAAGTAAAGGGCTCGGTTAAGAGATAATCGATGGACGCGGAGACGAAGATTTGTTTCCCAAAGTTCACTTCCAAAGAAGCTATGTCTCTGTGCGATGGCGCAATGCTCACCGAACGCCACAAATGGCTCACCTTGAGGTGTGGTGGCTCGATGCTCACCAAACGCCACACAAGGCCTCACCCCGGATGCGGAAGCACGCAACTCACTGACGCCACAAAAGGCTCACCCTATTCTCCCGAGTGCGTACCACAAAAGGCGGGCACTCGCTCCACTATGGGAGGCTTGAGGGTGGTCACTGAACCCGTACAAGATTGGGGTTACTCCACAACTCAATTGGAGGCTCCTAACAACAAATCCACAAAATGCTACAATACCATAAAAGGCCAACAAAGCCACAAGAGGCTACAAGACCACAAAAGGTCAACAAGACCACAAAAGGTCAACAATCCAACCACGCAACCGTCTAGGGTTCCAAGAACCCAAGAGTAACAAGCCCACAAGCTTGTACTCGCCGAATCTCCGAGGAGAACTCAAACCTATGCAAAAAATACAAGGGCAAATCCTTCACTCCCAAATTCCAACAAGGCTACAAAAGCTATTGTGGGAATAAGGGAGGAAGAACAAAAGAGGAGAACACAAAAACTCTACAAGATCTAGATCCGAATGATTCCTTCACAAAGAAGGGATTTGGCTTGGGGGATTGTAGATCTAGATCTCCTCTCTCAAATCCCTAAAAAATATGCAAGAATCATAGGAAGGGAAAGGGGAGAGGGAAAGCTTCTTCAAGGTCAGAAATGGAGGAGAGAGAGAAAGCCAAGAACCAAGAAGAAAAGCCCATTATGGGCATTCGCGACCCTGGCCGGAACTTCCGGTGGGAGGACGAAAGTTCCGGTGGCACACAGCCAACGGTCAAAAACTGCGATGCGAGAATCTGAAAACGCGAGTCCTGGTCGGAACTTCCGCCGGTCCACTGGAACTTCCGGTGGAAGTTCCGACTGAAATTCCGTCAAATAGACACATCCAAAACAGAAGGTTACTGAACGTGAGCAGAACAAGAGCCAGATTTTCAATCGGTACTTCCGGCGGCAACTAGGCCCGAGCGGAACTTATGGTCCCTGGCCGGAACTTCTGGTGGGGGCGGTATTACCGCTGTAACTTCCGGCCCAAATTCCGTCAAATACAACAAACCAAATAGAGAGGATACAATACGTGAGCGGAAGAAGAACCGGAACTTCTGGCGGCAAAATGCCCTAGCGAAACTTCCTATGAGAAGACGGAACTTCCGGTCAGGGAAATCCTAGAAACCAGAAATGCAATAACTTTTGCATCTGAACTCCAAGAGAGATGAAACCAATTTTGCTGGAAAGATAACGACGAATAGAATCCCCCAAGGTGTGGAGCCGGAAAACTTGCAAGATCAAATACCGCAATAAGGTATGCAAGGGAAATCCTTAGACGATGAACTCACTACTAGGAAAATGGCCATTCGTGGCGCACCTAGAAAGGGCATCTGTGGCGCACTAGCCGTGTGCCACTAGCCTCGCGCTGCGGCTATATCCTACCCGTAGCGCACTGCCTGGTGCGCTACAGTTATCTCCACATAGTAGTAGCTCACCTGCCAGTGCGCCACGGCTAGGAAGGCAGGTGCGCTACGGCACTATCTTCTGTGGCGCACATGGCAGTGCGCCACTGATCTGCACAGGTGCGCTTTAGTGGTAGTGCGCCACTAAAGCCATGCCATGTGTGCCACGGGCGTGTTTTTTTGTTTTTTTTTAATTTCAGAGCCAGATGATATACAATACATATTATATACATTATTAAAGGCAGATATACACACACAGATATAAGATATACAGTTATATATATAAATACACAATACATAGTATAAACAAGATTGAAATAAATACATATAGATAAGTCCCATACATGAATACATAGTATAAGTTACATTGTTTCGATCAAGTTACAAAGTAGTTGGTGACATGCGAATACATGTGTCTCGAACAAGTTAGAGCTCGGAATGAAGCTCGCCTAGACATCTAAACTATCTAGAAACAAGCGCGGGATAAACAACCAAAGACGATAAGCATCACCGCGACGAAGGTTGTAAGATCCCTCCCTTTATAAAGGTAAGGATCCCTGTGATTGCAATGCTAGTCCCTGGATCAATGCCAGCATCCACAATTTAGGATGAAGTACACAGAAACAAAGGTCATTATTACATATCATTCTAGAGACAAACATAGTATTTTACAAACTCCATGGCCACAGGCCTAATACAAGAGTTCAAATATATAATAAGATAAATAAGTCTTCATCTTCATGTGCCACAGGCAAGCATGTTGAGTGTAGACTCATAACCCCTAATCATCATCAGAATAACCTGCAACATCACAAGTTACAGCCACAGTGGGTCAATACATTGGAATAGTATTGGCAAGTGATACCTTAGTAGAATATTAGTAGTCTAGATTCTATATGCATTTTGGCTAAGTGTAGCTTAGGCTTGCTTTGCTCAAAATAGGTTTTGCCTATTAGTTGAAAACACTAAGTTTTTCTTTGACAAAACTTTCCCAAGGAACCACCAATAGAAATTGGTGAACCTTCACCCTTGTTCAACCACAAATTTTAACTTAGAAATTGGGATGAGGAGATTCTTGATAGCTTCCATGTCTTGATGCTCAAGTTGTCCAATACTAGGGACATGGCTAAGTACTTAGATTCTTCCATCTGCAGAGGTTGTGCACTTTCCCCACAAGACTTGATTTTCACCAAGACAGGACCTTTCAGAAGCCTTCCCTTAGACCAAATGGACACGTTCCAACCTATCATCCCACTACCACCAACTGTCCAAATGGCTAAGTTATTGCAACCTATGTGATCCAGGCAGAGCCCATATTGCCATGTGGCTGCACTATAAGCTTCTTAACATTTGGCCTCTCAAATCCCTTTGTTCCTGGGTGGCTTTCCACAAGTGAGATACACAAGGTAAGCCATAGAAATGGGCCTTGTGCAACCACTCAACATAAACCATTCTTTCCATTCCACCCAGGTGTTTCATTCACTTAGTTGTTTTATTAAGCAAAAACATAAGTCCAAAGACTTAGAAATATTTTCTCATAGCATGAATATATAACCACCCTTGGTTGCTACTAGCTAGGCTAAGCATGGCATTGATAAGCATCTTAACTTAGAAATTTCTAGCAATTCTACAACTACTAGGATTTCCCAAGCATAGCATATAGATCAAAATATTCATGCAAGTCTAGCAAAATATTTCTAGTGCATAGTTGAAAAACATAGGAATAAAATCATGAAGCACCACTTGCCTTGGTAGTTTGGGGAGTAGCAACAATCTTCACAATCACAATCACTATTTGCACCAAAATCTACACATAAAATAATGGCACCAAAATCACATACAAAATATATACAAACAAAAATATATGAATGCATGCAAATGCCATGTGATGATTTTCTACACAAAACAAGACAAGTACACAGTACTGGATCATAAAAAAGTCCAAAATAAGCCAAACAAACTTTATTTGAATAACATAATATTTTTCAAATAATTATTATATACAAATTATGACTACAAATGTTTCTGTAAAAACAACCATTTTTACAGAGGCAAAACATTAAACACATTACATAAACAGAAAGGATTTTCTCTCCTGATTCCAATGGTATAAAATTTGTCAAATTTGGACGTGGGAATCAAAAGTTATGAATTTTACAAGTTTAAACATCTAATAGATCTAAATTCTGTTTTTAAAACAAAGGACTGGCCACGCGGTGCTCTCTGATTGGTTGATACCGATTCGCGCGGATCGGCTAATGTGGACCGCCAGATCTAATTTAAATCACACGGTCAAATCTGCTCCGTACCGCTTTGCTACAGATCTATTTCTAATCGCTGGATCTAGATCCTACTGCCACGGATCAAACGACCACAGACGGGCGGCACTAGCGGCGGCGATGCGGCAGCGCGCTCTGTCAGGGATGTTGCCGGCGATTCAGATCGCGCGGGGAGGGGTGGAGGTGGTTACTGTGTTCGCGGGGCTGCATTGAAGCTCAAGGCGATCGAGGGAGGTACAGGGGCACTCGGATCTGGCTGCTATTGCTCGCTGGAGTGGGGCCTGTCATCGGGCAAGTGTAGCATCCCAGTTGTCTAACCTCTGTAGTGCTACATGTCATAATAATAAAAAGAGCCACTTCCAACATATAATTGTTGCATCATTATCATATCATGCTCATGTCATCATGTCACCTTGCATTTGAGCATCATACAAAACCCTTTCTTGTTTGGTTCTTATCTCATGTGCATGAGTAATTGTATTTGCCTCTTGATATTGTATTTGGGTCTTAATAAATTGTTAAATGCCCAAGTTGAGTTGGGGGCATCTCTCTTTTGACTCCACCACCTTATCTTTCACCACCTTTTATATTCCACCATCCAACTATTACGAGCTTGGCATTTTGTTGTTTTATCTGGCTCATGATTAGTTGGTTGGAACCCATATATCTATGCTTGGCCTTACCCACTTTTTGGGAATGCATATGAGTAATGCCATGATAATCTTATTGATTTCACAAGGATATGGTTGGCATTAATTATGTTGCATGGGCCATGCAAGTGCCACCTTCTCTAGTTTTGGTTTTTGCTTGAAATTCAAAGTGGATCTTTTCCCTTGCTTAAATCTTGTTTTGGGCTTGTAGTTGCTACATCAAATCATCTATCTCTACCCCCCCTTTAGCTTCACCCCTCCCCCATGCCCCTTGCACACACATGTGCTATGTGGCATGCACATCTCAAACCACTCCCTTTCTTCTTGGATCTTGCTTGGTCATTGTTGGATCATGCATGGGCCAAAGGAGAACCCCATCATCACATGGCCATCTCTCTCTCCCTATCTTCCCTCTTTCCTCTTTTCTTGATCTTGTGTGCTTTGTGAAGCTTGCATGACCAAGTTTAGTACCACCTCCTTTCTTACCCCTCTTAGCAACTCTAAACCACCCCATGCTATCTCCCCTTTCTACCCTAAGCCAAAACCCTAATCTACATCTAACCTAAACTAAACCCTAAACTACCTTTTCCTCTAAACCAAACCATATCTACCCTCCCATCTAGCTTCCTTGCTTGATCACCAAGCCACCTTGACCGCCACTCCCTCTCTCCCTAACTCTTGGACCCACCTAGCTAACCCCAACCAGCCAAGGAAAACCCCAGCGAGCCCTAGCTATCTAGCTCGAGTACCTCCTCCCTCTCTCTCTCTCTGCCTCCTGCCTTGGCGCCCCTAGGTCCACTGCCCCTCGGCCCGGGCCACCGCCACCTCACCCCTCCTCCTAGTGCCTGCCTTGCCTCAGCCATGCCGAGCACGTGAGGGAGGGCAAAAAGGTGGCACCCTGCCAGCTTCCCCTCCCCCACGCAACCACCTGCCCCCTCCCTCTTCTTATCCTCCCCTGGCCCCTCTCTGGCCTCCCCAGATCCGCCCCAGAGGCTTGCCTCGCTCCCCTCTGCCCCTTCTCCACGCGGTGCCAGCCAGGCGATCGTCGGCCTCTCACTCACCTTTCGATCCAGGAGGCAAGCGTTGAGCCGTGGTTGTCTAGGCGGCTCAGAGGTTCCCAGTCGCCACACGGTACAGAGCAAGGAGGAGACGGACCGAGCCACCCAGATCTGCGCGCCACGCCGAAACCCTAGCCCTCGGTCCATGAGCCTCGCCGTTGATCGCCTACGCCCCGTGCCTCGCCACCGTCACCGACAGCCCCACGGTGAGCCTACGAACCCCCCTGACAACCCCCTCTCGCCGATCTCGTCCTAGCCTCGCCGGACCTTGCGTCGGCGCTACTGCGTCATGTCGCGGCGTACCCTGCTGCCGCTTGCACATGCGCTTTAGCTCTATCTAGCACGCGGCGATCCTCTAACATCGGCCAGCCACGCGATGGTAGCGTCCGCGCATGCGTCCCAGACCCGCGTTCGATCCCTGGCGGCGCCGCGCGCTGCGCCGATCCGTCAGATAGATCAGAGAGGAAGAGGAACAGTACGGCGTGGATGTTTTGCTCATACCCCCTTCCTGTTTTGCCCTCTGCATCCGCCTCTGCCCCCACCGGCGGCGTTGTCCGATTTTCTAAAAGGCACTCGTGGTTACCTGGACGCAACCCGCAGTCCTCCCCTGGCCCGCGTGTTCTTTTCGCAGATAACCCCCTGGCCCTTTTTGGTTCCCAACCCGCGATCCCCCATTGTCGTACGTCTGTTGTCTTTTGTAAAAGGCTCTGGCGTTCAGATTCAACCAGCGGTCCCGTTTGTTCCCAGGCACTGGCGTGTGGGTCAGATAACCCCCTGGCCCCACCTGTCTGTGAACCAGGCTAGTTTAGGTTGTGTATTAAACGTCCAGAATCTGTTTAAATTCAAACTTAGTTCAAATAATTTCAAATTCAAATTTTCCAATCAGTTTTGAAATAACTTTTTCAAAATAAACCCAAATTTGACATATGATATATGTTTGAATATCAGAAAAATGCCAGGAATTCAAATATGCCATCCTTATTGCCTTTTGCACAATTAAAATTCCAAGTTTATTTAAATTACCACAAATGCCATTGGAATTTAATAATTTAATAACTTTTGTTTTATAATTCCAAATTAAGCAAATGATATGTCTAAAATGATCAGCTCGACGAGACCTTTCTGTTTATGATATCCATGACTTCAATTGCAGCATGCATCATATAAAAATATAATGAACAGCAACTATTATGGCAACAAAATGTGACTAAAACCCAATTCAAATGTTATTTTCTTGTCCTCCACACCTCACCCATGCAATGCTACTTATTGCCATGCAACTTGTGCATCGTTCATCATGGCATGATTGTTTGCTTGACGCATTTAATTCAAATGCTTGTGCTCTATATTCATGTTGGCCTTGTTTGTTTGGTTTTTCTCGGATAGACACTGAGCAGGGGTTATATCAAGAGAACCAGGAGCACTACCCAGATCCGTCCCTTGCTACAACAGAGATACCAGGCAAGCACTCCCACATGCTTGCATACATACAGTACCTATTGCCTCTATCTTATTCTTGCATCATTGAGTCGCAATTGCATTAAATTGAATCCCAAGTATGCATAGCCTTTACTTTTCAACCCCACTAAGCTGTTCCTCCATCCCATGAGCCACTACTATAGGAGTTGTTTGAGCCATGTGAGTCGTAGAACAGCATGTGTAGGGTTTGTGAGAGTCTGATGAACAATGAGGTACCTAAACAACTTAACCTGAGTAGTTCTGGGATAACTAAAGAAAGTGGCACCGGTGAGCAACATCTGCTATTTGGTTTTCCTGCTCACTTGTGTCCCGTAAGACCCGGTACTTGATTCCTGTTCCTTGATTTATCGCTATCCACATCCCGGAGGTATATGGAACCCCCACAGGCCGAAGCTGATTATTCTTATTTCTTGGGGCCACAAACTAGTTTGAGGTTTTATTTACGATCCTGTACTTATGCCATGCTACTTTTCTATATTTAAATTGTGCAGTCTGCTTCTTCTTTTTAGGATCGGGACACGATTCCGGTGTGTCGATAAGCCAGCCACACTTCGGGTTCCCGATCGTTCTGACAGTATAAACCAGGCCCGTCTGGTCGGTGGCTTCGTTCGGGATCTACTTAAGTGGCCGAAATATTTCAATTCTGTGATTGTTCGGTCGTGAAAGCCTCGTTGGGTTTTGATTTGGTTTTCCGAGGTTGATCGGCGTGTGTTGCTAATGGTGCACCGGCGGGTAAAAACTTTCCGAAGCCGTGTCGCGGATATGGGACGACTTGAGCCAGCGGTTTCTTGATCATAGACAAGCATAACTAAAGTACCGCTTTTAATCGACTAAAGTAACTTGACTAGTAAATAGTGCAATACTCATGGAATGGTTAATAAAATTTGCCAATGGGGGGGTCGTCCGCTTCCTTGTGGGTAAGCAGGGAGGAGGATGGATCGGATGAGATTACCATTATAACTGTTGTTCTTATATTCACGGACATCCGTCTATCATTGGTTAGGCGGATGGTTAGCGTTATCTGTAGAATTGCTAGGGTTTATCTTTCGCTGCAATTGCGTCACCCCAGGTTGTGTCCTTTAGAGGCATTAAGACTTCTTTGAGTACCCTTAGGGTCTCACGATAAATTCTTGATTCGGATGAGCAGGTACCTTCTCGAGACGGATCTTGGGTGGAAGAAGCCGAAGATGTGCAACGATCGTTCGGTGTAGAGATTCGAGGGATCCGTGAGACACATAGTTGGGATGTGCTTATTTCTATGGCATCTTATGCCGATTTGCTTCTTATCCGTCGGATTACATTTGCTTCCGCATGATACTCGGCGTGTGTTGTATGAGGAGTTATCCTAAAATATAGATTTATCTAGGTCATTTGAATCTTCTTAGTATGGCGTTGGTATATTCCTTTCTTTCTAGATGGTGTGGCTCGATGTACTCTTGTATGGTGGCTTGCGTACATACCCACTTGTGTACGTAGTTGATCCTTCGCTGTAAACTCTTCTTGAACCACGCCTGTACGAGTCCCGTTGGTTGGAGGTGGTTGGGGACGTCTGAAAGGACTACCGTTGAGGGGTAGTGGTTGGGACGTCGAAAGGACTACCCCGGTGAGGGGCTTCTGCGTACTATTTCAACCACTATCACTCATCAGGGCTTGTATCTAGGAGGCGTAGTTCACAAGGTAGTACAATTGGTATCGAGCCATCCAGACCTTGAGGTTTTGACCAAGCGGTCGTTGTCGATCTAGCAAATATTTTGGTAGTTATGTATATTAGGGAAAACAAAAGCGAGTAGGACTGCTTCACTTTTCTTCTTACCCTCCACCCACCCTTTTACGGTAAGGAAGTGTAGCGTTTTCAATTCTCTTCCCAAAGTTCAAACTAGGATTCACGTGTTACGGGTTTCCGTAGTACCATAGGTTGTGTGTGTGTGTGTAATCCCTTGTCTATCTCGTTGCATCCAAGTTGTTAACTTATACGCCTTTGGTTATCAACTGTTGGTACATTCCATACCAAGCGAGCTTTTGCAAACCGGCCAATCTATCTTCCTCTTGTATCCGGCTATCTTGTTTGGGGTGTTCGTTTCCGTAGTTACCAATCTTTAGGTTTCACGTGAGAAGAAGGGGGTTAGGATATGTTCCACTTGTTCATGTGCGATGGAATAATGATTTGAGTGTTCAGTCATATCACTACTTTTTATCTTTCGCTTATATATTTAATGAATTAGATCGGTAGAGTCACTAATCTTGATTTTTAAGTATTTTATGGTATTGTATTTTTTATGCCGAAATTTGTGGAAAAATTTTTATTGATATATTTGTGTACCATTCGTAATTGTCGATATATGCGATATCTTTTTAGGTGCTATGAACTTTGTTGATGTTTTAATATCATCTCGTGAAATTCAGATCTCAATCTTGGTTAATTCCATCTCCATACTATTTTGGATTTTGATCATTTCCATTATAGTAATCGACGATGACTTTATTATTATGACAGGATGGCTCCCACGGACCAAGAGGAAGAGGACATCCCTCGCTCACCGCTACATAGCGCTGTCTTTGGCGTAATGGCTGAGGAACCAAAGAAGTCACAACGAGGAGAGCTGAAGGAATGAGGAATGAGTCCTCCCACTTCTCCTGCAGGATATCAAGAGCTTCTCAAGTTCTCGTTCGTCAACATGTGGCCTCGACCACCTCCGACCGCTGGATGATTGGCCGCTGGATCTCAAGGCTTCCAGATCGAGACTGTTCCGTAATGAGTGGGTCAAGTGTGTGGAGGGTCAAGGATGGAAGGAAGAAGATATGGGAACTACTTGTTCATGTCTTGTTCATGAATGTGAGTAAGTCTTTTGGTCCATGACCATACCACTACTTTACTTTTAAACTTATATATTGAATCGGTGAAGTCACTCGGTGATCTTAGATGATTAATCAATTTAGCATTTATTGGTGACCAGTATTTTTATGGAAAAATTTTGAGAAAAATATTTGTGTACATATATTTTGAGTCGATGCGATATGCTTAATATGTACGATATGCTTAATATCTTTTAGGTGCTATGAACTTTTCTCATTAAATTATATCCTTTAATCTTAGTTAATCTTTTGCGGGTACTATTTTTGGATTATGGATTATCTCCATCTCCATTATACTTGAGTTTATATCAATATTGGGGATAGCTCCCCCCACTTTGGACAGAAGAGGACATCATCCCTGAGAGTAGGCTGGTGTCGAGCATAGCTAATGCTTTGGCGGCATGCAAGAAAGAAGCGGCCGGCTGGCACGAGGCGATAGGAAGGGCCGGTTAATCTCTTCCTCCACCTCCCAAAGCGTGGTGATATCAAGAGCTTCCTCCCAAAGCCCCCTGTCGTCGTTCGATGTATAAATAGGCACTCTTAAGTGTGGATGATTGGTACATGGCGAGATCTGAGGTTGCTTTCGAGGCGCTGATGTTCGAGCAGGGGCGGTGGTGTACACCCACCTTCTCAAAAAGATGCGCTCTTTGGTGGGAAAACTACTTGAAGGCAAAGGCTGCCAGGGTTCCGACCAACTTGGGAGGAGGTTCACTGCGACTTTCAAAGAACAGTTTCTCTCGAGATTGTGATGGAAAGGATGAAGGAGGCTTTCCTCAACTGAGCGAGGGAAATGATAACGTCAACACCTACATCGGGAACTTCATGAACCTGTCTCGCTATGGTGGTGATGAGGTGTCGATGACAAGAAGAAGCGAAAGATTGAGGCAAGGGCTCAATGCGTCGATCAAGTATGCAATCACGCATGCAAGACCGGCAACCTTCTGGAACTGGAACTACTTTGCACAAGGAGGAAGCGAGGCAAATGTTCGAGGTCCAAGAAACATAACGAGGATGCATCAAGCTCTGCGATTATGGCAGCTCCTTCTAGCGGCGTGTCCGGTTCCTAACACCCCACCGCCGGCTCCACCAAGACCTGCGGTTTCACGTCAAGGCCACCAAACTTCACCATCGGCTCCGAGGCTACAACAACCACCTGGGCGCTGGCGGAGTCTGGCTACTACGCTCACGTCCTCACGGTGCTTGTTACCGTGTGGAGATCTGAACATCCCCAGAACTGTCAATGAAGAACAAAGCTCTCCCTCAACCCCCGCCAAGATCTGCAACAAGCTCTCCTTCGGTTCGTGCACCACCGCCTCGGGCTCTCAACATCAACACTAAGCCCGGGTCTGCGGTTGTTCGTGCCAACTGCGTCAACGCCTCTCAAGCTGAGCTCGCACCTGGAGTTGTCATGGGTATGCTTTCAGTTAACTCAGTTCCTGCATGAGTTCTCTTTGATTCTGGTGCATCGCATTCTTTTGTGTCTCACAAGTTTGCAAATGAGAATGAGTTATTCATGGTCCCTCTCCAAAAGCGGTTAATGGTTCTTTCGCCTGGAGCAAATATGGTAACATCTAAGATCAGTCATGGCAATCAAGTCGAGATTGGTGGTTCTTCATTCTTGGCTTCTTTAATTCTTCTGGGCAACTCTGACATTGATGTCATCTTGGGCATGGATTGGTTGACAGCAAATGCAGCTGTGATTGATTGTGCTGAACGCTCAGTGTCTCTGAAGATCCCTGAAGGCCACATAGTCTTTTCTCCAAGTCTGACTCCTCTTTGTCCGCTCTATTCCTTGGCTGCCTGAATGATGATGCTATGGAAGCTATTCGGAGGGTACCAGGTGATGCTGAGTTCCGGATGTCTTTCACGAAGAGTTGCGGTATGCCTCCGGATCGCGAGGTTGAATTCGTGATTGAGCTTGAACACAGGCGGCTCCTATCTCCAAGAGGCCATATAAAATGGGTCCTTACGAGTTGGTGAACTCAAACGACAACTTGATGAACAAGAGAAATTGGGTTTCATTCAACACAACACTTCTTCTTGGGGTAGCCCAACAATCTTTGTGAAGAAGCGTGGCCGAACCGATAGGCTATGTGTTGACTACCGGCTCTAAATGCTAAAACCATCAGAATAAATATCCTCTTCCTCGGATAAATGATCTATTTGATCGGTGGCAGAGGCTGTGGTGTTCTCTAATTTGGACTTGAGAAGTGGGTATCACCAAATCAAAATTCGCAAAGAAGATGTGCCCAAGACAGCTTTCACCACTCGCTATGGCTGTATGAGTACGGTCATGTCTTTCGCCTCACCAACCTTTGCTACCTTCTCGAGGTGATGAACTCCGTTTTCATGGAGTACAGACAAGTTTGTTGTGGTATATGGATGACATTCGGTTTATTCCAAGTCTAAGGAGGCATGAAGAACACTGCGGTGTGTGTCTGAACAAGCTTCGTGAGAACCGCTTGTATGCAAAGTTCTCTAAGTGTGAGTTTTGGCTGCAAGTAACATACTTGGGTCATGTTATCTACGCCAAGGGCATTGCGATCACGAAACCGTGAAGACAATAGTTGAATGGCTTCCTCACGCTAATGTCAAGGAAGTGCGGAGTTTTCTCGGCTAGCTATTGCCGTCGCTTTGTGCGAACTTCTCGAAGATAGCAAAGCCTCTTACCGATCTCCTCAAGAAAGGCAAGAAGTACCTGGACTCCTGCTTGTCAAGAAAGTTTTGAGACACTCAAAGAGAAGCTCACTTCCACGATCTTGGTTCCTCCGGATACATCTAAGCCTTTCCAGTTTTCTGCGATGCCTCTTTGCAAGGATTGGGTGCGGTCCTTATGCAAGAGAGAGGTGGTTGATTATGCCTCTAAATCGATTGAAGACGCATGAGATCAACTATCCCACATGACCTCGAGCCAGCGATTGTCTTTGCCTTGAAGCTATGGAGGCACTACTTTCTTGGTAACCGTTGTGAGATCTTCTCGGACCACAAGAGTTTGAAGTATATCTTCACTCAACCGGATCTCAACCTTCGGCAGAGGAGATGGATCGAATCAATCAATGACTTTGATGTGACCATCAACTACACTCCAGGCAAAGCAAATGTCATGGCAGATGCGCTTAGCCGTAAAGCTTATGTCAACAACCTCATGGTAGAAGAGCAGCAACCTCTCTTGTGCGAGGAATTCCGTCAGCTGAACCTGGAAATTGTGGAACAAGGGCATCTCCTGAACCTTCTGGCTACTCCTCTCTTGGAAGAACAGATTCGCTCTCGTCGACGGTGATCCAACCAAAAAGCTCATCGCTAAGCTTGACCTTCGAAGTATGAGTCCTTCCATGTTGATGATCAAGGCTCTTCTTTGAAGATCGGATGTTTGTTCCAAACTATCGGTCTGAGAGACCAAGTTCTCAAGGAGGCACATGAGTCGGTTCTTTCTATCCATCCCGGCACAAAGATGTACATGGACTTGAAAACATCTTGGTGGCACGGGTTGAAAAGGTATTGTGCCAAACGTCTCGAATGTGATGTCTTGCGAGTCAAGGCTGTTCGAAACCATTTGGTCTTCTACAGCCATTGCAACCTCCAGTGGAAATGGGAGAAAGTTGAGATGGACTTCATCACTTTGGCTTCCCAAGGTCGCAGAAGAACAATGCAATTTTTGTTGTCATCGACAGAGCTTTCTAAAGTGGCTCATTTCTTCCTCAAAGAAACAATTTAAAATTGATTGGTGAGCTCTATATCAACAGGATTGTCTCTTTGTATGGGGTTCCACTTGAAATCAGTTCGACTGTGGGAGCATCTTCACCTCAAAGTTGGGAGAGTTTCCAAAAAGCTTTGGGAACAAAGTTGAACTTGACTGCTTACCACCCTCGATCAAGGACAAGTGGAGGATCAATCAGATTACGGAGGATATGCTTAGAGCTTGCGTCATCTCTTTTGGCATGAAGTGGGAGGAGTGCCTTCCATATGCTGAATTCTCCTACAACAACAGCTTCGGAAGAGTGCAAGATGGCACCATTCGAGGCTCTCTATGGACGCAAGTGCAGAACTCCCATTGGTTGGTCAGTGGGAGAAAGAATCTGGTTTGGCCGACATTGTAACAAGCAGAGGAGAAGGTGCATATCATTCTGGAGAACACGAAGATTGCCTAGAGTCGTCGGGAAGAGCAACTATGACAGAAGCACCACAGATATGGTATATGCCCTGGTGATCTCGTCTACCTTCGTGTCACTCCCATGAGAGGAACACACCGCCGGTATCAAAGGAAAGTTGGCTCCTAGATACATCGGTCCTTTCAAGATACATGGTAGAAGAGGAGAAGTTGCTTATGCCTTTGGAGCTTCCGAAAAACTCAAAGTCCATGATGTTTTCCACATCTCTCGGCTCAAGAAGTGCTTCAAAGACCCGGCAAGACCGTGGATCATGAGCTAATCGACCTTCAAGAAGATCTGTCTTATCAAGAACACCCACCAAAATCCTTGAGACCGCAGCGAAGGGGACGCAACAAGTCCATCAAGTTTTGCAAGGTGCGGTGGTCACACCATTCATTGATGAAGCAACATGGGGCGTGAAGATGAACTCCGTGCCACCCTTCTCTCTTTGTATCTTCTTCTTCCTAGAATCTCGGGGCGAGATTCCTGTGTAGTGGGGGAGAGTTGTAGCATCCCAGTTGTCTAACCTCTGTAATGCTACATGTCATAATAATAAAAAGAGCCACTTCCAACATATAATTGTTGCATCATTATCATATCATGCTCATGTCATCATGTCACCTTGCATTTGAGCATCATACAAAACCCTTTCTTGTTTGGTTCTTATCTCATGTGCATGAGTAATTGTATTTGCCTCTTGATATTGTATTTGGGTCTTAATAAATTGTTAAATGCCCAAGTTGAGTTGGGGGCATCTCTCTTTTTGACTCCACCACCTTATCTTTCACCACCTTTTATATTCCACCATCCAACTATTCTGAGCTTGGCATTTTGTTGTTTTATCTCTGGCTCATGATTAGTTGGTTGGAACCACCCATATATCTATGCTTGGCCTTACCCACTTTTTGGGAATGCATATGAGTAATGCCATGATAATCTTATTGTTTTCACAAGGATATGGTTGGCATTAATTATGTTGCATGGGCCATGCAAGTGCCACCTTCTCTAGTTTTGGTTTTTGCTTGAAATTCAAAGTGGATCTTTTCCCTTGCTTAAATCTTGTTTTGGGCTTGTAGTTGCTACATCAAATCATCTATCTCTACCCCCCCTTTAGCTTCACCCCTCCCCCATGCCCCTTGCACACACATGTGCTATGTGGCATGCACATCTCAAACCACTCCCTTTCTTCTTGGATCTTGCTTGGTCATTGTTGGATCATGCATGGGCCAAAGGAGAACCCCATCATCACATGGCCATCTCTCTCTCCCTATCTTCCCTCTTTCCTCTTTTCTTGATCTTGTGTGCTTTGTGAAGCTTGCATGACCAAGTTTAGTACCACCTCCTTTCTTACCCCTCTTAGCAACTCTAAACCACCCCATGCTATCTCCCCTTTCTACCCTAAGCCAAAACCCTAATCTACATCTAACCTAAACTAAACCCTAAACTACCTTTTCCTCTAAACCAAACCCTATCTACCCTCCCATCTAGCTTCCTTGCTTGATCACCAAGCCCTGCCCCAGCTCGCCACTCCCTCTCTCCCTAACCTGCTGGACCCACCTAGCTAACCCCAACCAGCCCAAGGAAAACCCCAGCCCGAGCCGGCCCTAGCTATCTAGCTCGAGTACCTCCTCCCCTCTCTGTTCTCTCTCTGCCTCACCTGCCCAGCGCCCCCAGGTCCACCTGCCCTCGGCCCAGGGCCACTGCCAGCCTCACCCCCTCCTCCTAGTGCCCTGCCTTGCCTGGCCTGGCCATGCCGAGCACGTGAGGGAGGGCAAAAAGGTGGCACCCTGCCAGCTTCCCCTCCCCCACGCAACCACCTGCCCCCTCCCTCTTCTTATCCTCCCCTGGCCCCTCTCTGGCCTCCCCAGATCCGCCCCAGAGGCTTGCCTCGCTCCCCTCTGCCCCTTCTCCACCGCAGTGCCCCGACGCCGGCGATCGTCGGCCTCTCACTCGCGCGCTCGATCCAGGAGGCAAGCGTTGAGCCGTGGTTGTCTAGGCGGCTCAGGAGGTTCCCGGAGTCGCCACGGTACACGGAGCAAGGAGGAGACGGACCGGAGCCACCAGGATCTGCCGCGCCACGCCGGAAACCCTAGCCCTCAGTCCGCGAGCCTCGCCGTTGATCGCCTACGCCCCGTGCCTCGCCACCGTCACCGACAGCCCGTGAGCCCTCGAACCCCCCGACAACCCCTCTCTCGCCGATCTCGTCCCTAGCCTCACGGACCTTGCGCCGGCGCTCAGTCGCGGCGCGTGCACCCTCTGCGCCTGCCGCTAGCACCACGCGCCGTTTAGCTCTATCTAGCACGCGAGCGATCCTCTAACATCGGCCGCGGCCACCGCATGGTAGCAGCGTCATGCATGCGTCCCCAGCGCTGCTCGATCCTGGCGGCGCAGCCGCGCCGATCCGTCGATAGATCGAGAGGAAGAGGAACGACGCGTGGATGTTTTGCTCATACCCCCTTCCTGTTTTGCCCTCTGCATCCCGCGCCCTCTGGCCCCACCAGTCAGCGACGTTGTCCGTTTTCTAAAAAGGCACTCGTGGTTACCTGGACGCAACCCGCAGTCCTCCCCTGGCCCGCGTGTTCTTTTCGCAAATAACCCCCTGGCCCTTTTTGGTTCCCAACCCGCAGTCCCCTTGGCCTCATCTGGCCATGTTGTCTTTTGTAAAAAGGCTCTGGCGTTCCGAGATTCAACCGGTCCGTTTGTTCCGAACCAAGGCGTGTGGGTCGATAACCCCTGGCCCACCTGTGAACCAGGCTAGTTTAGGCTGTATTAAACGTCCGAATCTGTTTAAATTCAAACTTAGTTCAAATAATTTCAAATTCAAATTTTCCAATCAGTTTTGAAATAACTTTTTCAAAATAAACCCAAATTTGACATATGATATATGTTTGAATATCAGAAAAATGCCAGGAATTCAAATATGCCATCCTTATTGCCTTTTGCACAATTAAAATTCCAAGTTTATTTAAATTACCACAAATGCCATTGGAATTTAATAATTTAATAACTTTTGTTTTATAATTCCAAATTAAGCAAATGATATGTCTAAAATGATCAGCTCGACGAGACCTTTCTGTTTATGATATCCATGACTTCAATTGCAGCATGCATCATATAAAAATATAATGAACAGCAACTATTATGGCAACAAAATGTGACTAAAACCCAATTCAAATGTTATTTTCTTGTCCTCCACACCTCACCCATGCCATGCTACTTATTGCCATGCAACTTGTGCATCGCTCATCATGGCATGATTGTTTGCTTGACGATTTAATTCAAATGCTTGTGCTCTATATTCATGTTGGCCTTGTTTGTTTGGTTTTTCTCGGATGACACCTTTGAGGGGTTATATCAAGAGAACCAGGAGCACTACCCAGATCCGTCCCTTGCTACAACAGAGATACCAGGCAAGCACTCCCACATGCTTGCATACATACAGTACCTATTGCCTCTATCTTATTCTTGCATCATTGAGTCGCAATTGCATTAAATTGAATCCCAAGTATGCATAGCCTTTACTTTTCAACCCCACTAAGCTGTTCCTCCATCCCATGAGCCACTACTATAGGAGTTGTTTGAGCCATGTGAGTCGTAGAACAGCATGTGTAGGGTTTGTGAGAGTCTGATGAACAATGAGGTACCTAAACAACTTAACCTGAGTAGTTCTGGGATAACTAAAGAAAGTGGCACCGGTGAGCAACATCTGCTATTTGGTTTTTCCTGCTCACTTGTGTCCCGTAAGACCCCGAGTACTTGATTCCTGTTCCTTGATTTATCGCGCTATCCACATCCGGGAGGTATATGGGACCCCCGGGCGAGCTTGATTCCGTCTTATTTCTTGGGGCCACAAACTAGTTTGAGGTTTTATTTACGATCCTGTACTTATGCCATGCTACTTTTACGTATTTAAATTGTGAGGTATCGCATTTGTCTTTGTTAGGATCGGGACACGATTCCGGTGTCGACAAGCCCAGCCACACTTCGGGTTCCCAGTGCTCACAACAGATACCCAAACCTTGAGCCCGTCTCGAGTCACCGCTTGCGGGATCTACTTAAGGGTGGCCCCTGAAATATTTCTGATTGTTCGATCGTGAAAGCCTCGTTGGGTTTTGATTTGGTTTTTCCGAGGTTGATCGAGCGTGTGTTGCTAATGGTGCACCCCGGCCGGGTAAAACTTTCTGAAAGCCGTGTCCGCGGATATGGACGACTTGGAGCACAGTTTCTTGATCATAGACAAGCATAACTAAAGTACCGCTTTTAATCTGACTAAAGTAACTTGACTAGTAAATAGTGCAATACTCATGGAATGGTTAATAAAATTGCCAACGGATGGGGGGTTGTCCGTCCGCTTCCTTGTGGGTAAGCAGGGAGGAGGATGGATCGGATGAGATTACCATTATAACTGTTGTTCTTATATTCACGGACATCCGTCTATCATTGGTTAGGCGGATGGTTAGCGTTATCTGTAGAATTGCTAGGGTTTATCTTTCGCTGCAATTGCGTCACCCCAGGTTGTGTCCCCTTTAGAGGCATTAAGACTTGCTGAGTACCCTTAGGGTCTCACACGATAAATTCTTGATTCAGATGAACAGGTACCTTCTCGTGACGGACATTGGGTGGAAGAAGCCAAGATGTGGGCAACGTTCGGTGTAGAGATTCCGGGAACGGGGATCCGTGAGACCTGTAGTTGGGATGTGCTTATTTCTATGGCATCTTATGCCGATTTGCTTCTTATCCGTACTCGGATTCTGTTTGCCGCTTCCGCATGATACTCTGACGTGTGTTGTATGAGGAGTTATCCTAAAATATAGATTTATCTAGGTCATTTGAATCTTGCCGTATGGCGTTGGTATATTTCCTTTCTTTCTAGATGGTGTGGCTCTGATGTACTCTTGTATGGTGGCTTGCGTACATACCCACTTGTGTACGTAGTTGATCCTTCGCCGACTACGCCCGTCTGAGTCCCGTTGAGAGGGTAGTGGTTGGGACGTCTGAAAGGACTACCAGTGAGTGGCTTTTGGGGCCCCACCGTACTATTTCAACCACTATCACTCATCCAGGCTTGTATCTAGGAGCGTAGTTCACCGAGGTAGTTACAATTGGTATCAGAGCCATCCCGACCTTCAGGGTTTCGGCCAAACGGTCGTTGTCAGTCTAGCAAATATTTTGGTAGTTATGTATATTAGGGGAAAACAAAACGCGAGAGTAGGACTGCTTCCACTTTTCTTCTTACCCTCCCACCCACCCTTTTCTGGTAAGGAAGTGTAACGTTTTCAATTCTCTTCCCAAAGTTCAAACTAGGATTCACGTGTTCTGGGTTTCCGTAGTACCATAGGTTGTGTGTGTGTGTGTAATCCCTTGTCTATCTGTTGCATCCAAGTTGTTAACTTATCTGCCTTTGGTTATCAACTGTTGGTACATTCCATACCGACAGGCTTTTGCAAACCGACGCAATCTATCTTCCTCTTGTATCCGACGCTATCTTGTTTGGGGTGTTCGTTTCCGTAGTTACCAATCTTTAGGTTTCATCGTGAGAAGAAGGGGTTAGGATATGTGTTCCACTTGTTCATGTGCGGAGTAATGATTTGAGTGCGGGATGGAGTCGCGACCATACCACTACTTTTATCATTCGCTTTTGTATATTGAATCGGTAGAGTCACTAATCTTGATTCGTTAAGTAATTTTGCGCATCTATTGGTATTTTAATGCCGAAATTTGTGGAAAAATTTTCTTTGATATATTTGTGTACCACACTCCTTTTCAGTCGTGTGCGATATGCTTAATATCTTTTAGGTGCTATGAACTTTGTTGATATTTTAATATCATCTCAGTAAATTGTATCCTTTAATCTTGGTTAATTCCATCTTGGTACTATTTTGGATTATTATCATTCTCCATTATAGTACTGACTTGAGTTTTATATCAATGACAGGATGGCTCCCCACTGGATGAAGAGGACATCCTCCGAATCGGGCTCGGCCAAGCATAGCTAATGCTTTGGCGGCAATGCAAGAGAACCAGCAGCGCTTCGAGGAGAGCGTCAGAAGGAATGAGTTCGCTCCACTTCCTCCACCTCCCAAGCGTGGTGATATCAAGAGCTTCCTCAAGTTCAACCCTCGTCAGTTCGATGTGTCTGACCGACCTCTTGACGCGGATGATTGGATGCGCGAGATCTCAAGGTTGCTCGAGACTGCTGATGTTCCAGAACAGGAGTGGGTCAAGTGTGCTACCCACCTTCTCAAGGGAGATGCGGCTCTTTGGTGGGAAAACTACTTGAAGGCAAGCTGCCGGGTTCCAGCCAACTTGGGAGAGGTTCACTGCAGCTTTCAAAGAACAGTTTCTCTCGGAGATTGTGATGGAAAGGATGAAGGAGGCTTTCCTCAACTCAAGCAGGAAATGATAACGTCAACACCTACATCAGAACTTCATGAACCTGTCTCGCTATGGTGGTGATGAGGTATCGATGACAAGAAGAAGCAGAAAGATTCGTGCAAGGGCTCAATGCGTCGATCAAGTATGCAATCACGCATGCAAGACCGGCAACCTTCTGAACTACTGCACAAAGACTGCAAGAGGAGGCAAGCGGGCAAATGTTCGAGGAGTCCAAGAAACATAACAGGATGCATCAAGCTCTGCAGTTATGGCAGCTCCTTCTAAGCGGCGTTCGGGTTCCTAACACCCCACCGCTCCGGCTCCACCAAGACCTGCGAGTTTCACGTCAAGGCCACCAAACTTCACCATGCGGCTCCTGTGGCTACAACAACCTTACCTGAGCGCTGGCGGAGTCCCCTGGCTACTCGCTCCACGTCCTCACGGTGCTTGTTACACGTGTGGAGATCCTGGACATCCATCGAACTGCCCAATGAAGAACAAAGCTCTCCCTCAACCCCGCCAAGATCTCGCAAGCTCTCCTTCGTTCGTGCACCACCGCCTCGGGCTCTCAACATCAACACTAAGCCCGGTCTGCGGTTGTTCGTGCTAACCAGCTAACGCCTCTCAAGCCGAGCTCGCACTTTGGAGTTGTCATGGGTATGCTTTCAGTTAACTCAGTTCCTGCATGATTTCTCTTTGATTCTGGTGCATCGCATTCTTTTGTGTCTCACAAGTTTGCAAATGAGAATGAGTTATTCATGGTCCCTCTCCAAAAGCGGTTAATGGTTCTTTCGCCTGGAGCAAATATGGTAACATCTAAGATCAGTCATGGCAATCAAGTCGAGATTGGTGGTTCTTCATTCTTGGCTTCTTTAATTCTTCTGGGAAACTCTGACATTGATGTCATCTTGGGCATGGATTGGTTGACAGCAAATGCAGCTGTGATTGATTGTGCTGAACGCTCAGTGTCTCTGAAGATCCCTGAAGGCCACATAGTCTTTTCTCCAAGTCTGACTCCTGCTGTCCAGCTCTATTCCTTGGCTGCTCTGAATGATGATGCTATGGAAGCTATTCAGAGGGTACCAGTGGTCTGTGAGTTCCCGGATGTCTTTCCTGAAGAGTTGCCAGGTATGCCTCCGGATCGCGAGGTTGAATTCGTGATTGAGCTTGAACCTGGAACGGCTCCTATCTCCAAGAGGCCATATAAAATGGGTCCTTCTGAGTTGGTTGAACTCAAACGACAACTTGATGAACAAGAGAAATTGGGTTTCATTCAACACAGCACTTCTTCTTGGGGTAGCCCAACAATCTTTGTGAAGAAGCGTGACAGAACCGATAGGCTATGTGTTGACTAGGCTCTAAATGCTAAAACCATCAAGAATAAATATCCTCTTCCTCGGATAAATGATCTATTTGATCACCGGCGAGCTGTGGTGTTCTCTAAGTGGACTTGAGAAGTGGGTATCACCAAATCAAAATTCGCAAAGAAGATGTGCCCAAGAGCTTTCACCACTCGCTATGGCCTGTATGAGTACACGGTCATGTCTTTCGCCTCACCAACGCACTGCTACCTTCTCGAGGCTGATGAACTCCGTTTCATGGAGTACCGGACAAGTTTGTTGTGGTATATCTGGATGACATTCTGGTTTATTCCAAGTCTAAGGAGGAGCATGAAGAACACCTGCGGTGTGTCCTGAACAAGCTTCGTGAGAACCGCTTGTATGCAAAGTTCTCTAAGTGTGAGTTTTGGCTGCCTGAAGTAACATACTTGGGTCATGTTATCTCTGCCAAGGGCATTGCAGTCAACCGGAAACCGTGAAGACAATAGTTGAATGGCTTCCTCCTGCTAATGTCAAGGAAGTGCGGAGTTTTCTCGGCTTGGCTAGCTATTGCCGTCGCTTTGTGCAGAACTTCTCGAAGATAGCAAAGCCTCTTACCGATCTCCTCAAGAAAGGCAAGAAGTACCTCTGGACTCCTGCTTGTCAAGAAAGTTTTGAGACACTCAAAGAGAAGCTCACTTCCACGCCAGTCTTGGTTCCTCCGGATACATCTAAGCCTTTCCAGATTTTCTGCGATGCCTCTTTGCAAGGATTGGGTGCGGTCCTTATGCAAGAGAGACAGGTGGTTGATTATGCCTCTCGTCAGTTGAAGACGCATGAGATCAACTATCCCACACATGACCTCGAGCTAGCAGCAGTTGTCTTTGCCTTGAAGCTATGGAGGCACTACTTGCTTGGTAACCGTTGTGAGATCTTCTCGGACCACAAGAGTTTGAAGTATATCTTCACTCAACCGGATCTCAACCTTCGGCAGAGGAGATGGATCGAATCAATCAATGACTTTGATGTGACCATCAACTACACTCCAGGCAAAGCAAATGTCATGGCAGATGCGCTTAGCCGTAAAGCTTATGTCAACAACCTCATGGTAGAAGAGCAGCAACCTCTCTTGTGCGAGGAATTCCGTCGGTGAACACGAAATTGTGGAACAAGGGCATCTCCTGAACCTTCTGGCTACTCCTCTCTTGGAAGAACAGATTCGCTCTCGTCAGCTTGGTGATCCGCACACCAAAAAGCTCATCGCTAAGCTTGACCTTCCGAAGTATGAGTCCTTCCATGTTGATGATCAAGGAACGCTCTTCTTTGAAGATCGGATGTTTGTTCCAAACTATCCGGGTCTGAGAGACCAAGTTCTCAAGGAGGCACATGAGTTGGTTCTTTCTATCCATCCTGGCAGCACAAAGATGTACATGGACTTGAAAACACAATACTGGTGGCCTGGGTTGAAAAGGTATTGTGCCAAGTACGTCTCAGAATGTGATGTCTGCCGCAGAGTCAAGGCTGTTCATCAGAAACCATTTGGTCTTCTACAGCCATTGCAACCTCCAGAGTGGAAATGGGAGAAAGTTGAGATGGACTTCATCACTGGCTTCCCAAGGTCGCAGAAGGGCAACAATGCAATTTTTGTTGTCATCGACAGGCTTTCTAAAGTGGCTCATTTCTTCCCAGTCAAAGAAACAATTTCTGGAATTCAGTTGGCTGAGCTCTATATCAACAGGATTGTCTCTTTGTATGGGGTTCCACTTGAAATCAGTTCGACTGTGGAGCATCTTCACCTCAAAGTTCGGGAGAGTTTCCAAAAGCTTTGGGAACAAAGTTGAACTTCAACCTGCTTACCACCCTCGACACAAGGACAAGTGGAGAGGATCAATCAGATTCGAGGATATGCTTAGAGCTTGCGTCATCTCTTTTGGCATGAAGTGGGAGGTGCCTTCCATATGCTGAATTCTCCTACAACAACAGCTTCGGAAGAGTCGAAGATGGCACCATTCGAGGCTCTCTATGGACGCAAGTGCGTAACTCCCATTGGTTGGTCAGTGCGGGAGAAAGAATCTGGTTTGGCCCCGACATTGTAACCCAAGCGGAGGAGAAGGTGCATATCATTCGAGAACACGAAGATTGCCCAGTCGTCAAGAGCAACTATGACAGAAGCACAGATATGGTATATGCCCAGTGATCTCGTACCTTCGTGTCACTCCCATGAGAGGAACACACCGCCCGGTATCAAAGGAAAGTTGGCTCCTAGATACATCGGTCCTTTCAAGATACATGGTAGAAGAGGAGAAGTTGCTTATGCACGGAGCTTAGGAAAAACTCAAAGTCCATGATGTTTTCCATATCTCTCAGCTCAAGAAGTGCTTCAAAGACCCGGCAAGACCGTGGATCATGAGCTAATCGACCTTCAAGAAGATCTGTCTTATCAAGAACACCCCACCAAAATCCTTGAGACCATGAGCGAAGGACGCGCAACAAGTCCATCAAGTTTTGCAAGGTGCAGTGGTCACACCATTCTGTTGATGAAGCAACATGGGAGCGTGAAGATGAACTCCGTGCCAGCCACCCTTCTCTCTTTGTATCTTCTTCTTCCTAGAATCTCGGGGCGAGATTCCTGTGTAGTGGGGGAGAGTTGTAGCATCCCAGTTGTCTAACCTCTGTAATGCTACATGTCATAATAATAAAAAGAGCCACTTCCAACATATAATTGTTGCATCATTATCATATCATGCTCATGTCATCATGTCACCTTGCATTTGAGCATCATACAAAACCCTTTCTTGTTTGGTTCTTATCTCATGTGCATGAGTAATTGTATTTGCCTCTTGATATTGTATTTGGGTCTTAATAAATTGTTAAATGCCCAAGTTGAGTTGGGGGCATCTCTCTTTTTGACTCCACCACCTTATCTTTCACCACCTTTTATATTCCACCATCCAACTATTCTGAGCTTGGCATTTTGTTGTTTTATCTCTGGCTCATGATTAGTTGGTTGGAACCACCCATATATCTATGCTTGGCCTTACCCACTTTTTGGGAATGCATATGAGTAATGCCATGATAATCTTATTGATTTCACAAGGATATGGTTGGCATTAATTATGTTGCATGGGCCATGCAAGTGCCACCTTCTCTAGTTTTGGTTTTTGCTTGAAATTCAAAGTGGATCTTTTCCCTTGCTTAAATCTTGTTTTGGGCTTGTAGTTGCTACATCAAATCATCTATCTCTACCCCCCCTTTAGCTTCACCCCTCCCCCATGCCCCTTGCACACACATGTGCTATGTGGCATGCACATCTCAAACCACTCCCTTTCTTCTTGGATCTTGCTTGGTCATTGTTGGATCATGCATGGGCCAAAGGAGAACCCCATCATCACATGGCCATCTCTCTCTCCCTATCTTCCCTCTTTCCTCTTTTCTTGATCTTGTGTGCTTTGTGAAGCTTGCATGACCAAGTTTAGTACCACCTCCTTTCTTACCCCTCTTAGCAACTCTAAACCACCCCATGCTATCTCCCCTTTCTACCCTAAGCCAAAACCCTAATCTACATCTAACCTAAACTAAACCCTAAACTACCCTTTCCTCTAAACCAAACCCTATCTACCCTCCCATCTAGCTTCCTTGCTTGATCACCAAGCCCTGCCTTGACCGCCACTCCCTCTCCCTAACTCTTTGGACCCACCTAGCTAACCCCAACCAGAAGGAAAACCCGGCCAGACGGCCCTAGCTAGCTAGCTCGAGTACCTCCTCCCCTCTCTGTTCTCTCTCTGCCTCACCTGCCCAGCGCCCCCAGGTCCACCTGCCCTCGGCCCAGGGCCACTGCCAGCCTCACCCCCTCCTCCTAGTGCCCTGCCTTGCCTGGCCTGGCCATGCCGAGCACGTGAGGGAGGGCAAAAAGGTGGCACCCTGCCAGCTTCCCCTCCCCCACGCAACCACCTGCCCCCTCCCTCTTCTTATCCTCCCCTGGCCCCTCTCTGGCCTCCCCAGATCCGCCCCAGAGGCTTGCCTCGCTCCCCTCTGCCCCTTCTCCACCGCAGTGCCCCGACGCCGGCGATCGTCGGCCTCTCACTCGCGCGCTCGATCCAGGAGGCAAGCGTTGAGCCGTGGTTGTCTAGGCGGCTCAGGAGGTTCCCGGCGTCGCCACGGTACACGGAGCAAGGAGGAGACGGACCGGAGCCACCAGGATCTGCCGCGCCACGCCGGAAACCCTAGCCCTCAGTCCGCGAGCCTCGCCGTTGATCGCCTACGCCCCGTGCCTCGCCACCGTCACCGACAGCCCCGCGGTGAGCCTACGAACCCCCCTGACAACCCCCTCTCGCCGATCTCGTCCTAGCCTCGCCGGACCTTGCGTCGAGCGCTCTGCGTGCGTCGCGAGCGCGTGCACCCTCTGCGCCTGCCGCTAGCACCGCGCGCCGTTTAGCTCTATCTAGCACGCGAGCGATCCTCTAACATCGACCGCGACCACCGGGTGATGGTAGCGTCGCGCATGCGTCCCGACCAGCGTTCGATCCCTACGGCGCGCGCTGCGCCGATCCGTCAGATAGATCAGAGAGGAAGAGGAACAGTACGGCGTGGTTGTTTTGCTCATACCCCCTCCCTGTTTTGCCCTCTGCATCCCGCGCCCTCTGGCCCCACCAGTCAGCGACGTTGTCCGTTTTCTAAAAAGGCACTCGTGGTTACCTGGTCGCAACCCGCAGTCCTCCCCTGGCCCGCGTGTTCTTTTCGCAAATAACCCCCTGGCCCTTTTTGGTTCCCAACCCGCAGTCCCCTTGGCCCCGCTGTCAGCGTCTGTTGTCTTTTTGTAAAAAGGCTCCTGGCGTTTCCGAGATTCAACCCGCGGTCCCGTTTGTTCCCAGGCACTGGCGTGTGGGTCAGATAACCCCCTGGCCCCACCTGTCTGTGAACCAGGCTAGTTTAGGCTGTGTATTAAACGTCCAGAATCTGTTTAAATTCAAACTTAGTTCAAATAATTTCAAATTCAAATTTTCCAATCAGTTTTGAAATAACTTTTTCAAAATAAACCCAAATTTGACATATGATATATGTTTGAATATCAGAAAAATGCCAGGAATTCAAATATGCCATCCTTATTGCCTTTTGCACAATTAAAATTCCAAGTTTATTTAAATTACCACAAATGCCATTGGAATTTAATAATTTAATAACTTTTGTTTTATAATTCCAAATTAAGCAAATGATATGTCTAAAATGATCAGCTCGACGAGACCTTTCTGTTTATGATATCCATGACTTCAATTGCAGCATGCATCATATAAAAATATAATGAACAGCAACTATTATGGCAACAAAATGTGACTAAAACCCAATTCAAATGTTATTTTCTTGTCCTCCACACCTCACCCATGCCATGCTACTTATTGCCATGCAACTTGTGCATCGTTCATCATGGCATGATTGTTTGCTTGACGCATTTAATTCAAATGCTTGTGCTCTATATTCATGTTGGCCTTGTTTGTTTGGTTTTTCTCGGATAGACACTGAGCAGGGGTTATATCAAGAGAACCAGGAGCACTACCCAGATCCGTCCCTTGCTACAACAGAGATACCAGGCAAGCACTCCCACATGCTTGCATACATACAGTACCTATTGCCTCTATCTTATTCTTGCATCATTGAGTCGCGATTGCATTAAATTGAATCCCAAGTATGCATAGCCTTTACTTTTCAACCCCACTAAGCTGTTCCTCCATCCCATGAGCCACTACTATAGGAGTTGTTTGAGCCATGCGAGTCGAGAACAACATGTGTAGGGTTTGAGAGTCGATGAACAATGAGGTACCTAAACAACTTAACCTTGAGTAGTTCTGGGATAACTAAAGAAAGTGGCACCGTGAGCAACATCTGCTATTTGGTTTTTCCTGCTCACTTGTGTCCCGTAAGACCCCAGTACTTGATTCTGTTCCTTGATTTATCGCGCTATCCACATCCGGAGGTATATGGGACCCCACAGGCCATAGCTTGATTCCGTCTTATTTCTTGGGGCCACAAACTAGTTTGAGGTTTTATTTACGATCTGTACTTATGCCATGCTACTTTTCGTATTTAAATTGCGAGGTACACACTGCATCTGTTAGGATCGGGACACGATTCCGCGATGTCGACAAGCCCAGCCACACTTTCGGTTCCCGATCGTTCACATCCAGATACCCAAACCTTGAGCCGTCTCGAGTCACCGGCTTCGCGGGATCTACTTAAGGGTGGCCCCGAAATATTTCTGAATTCGTGATTGTTCACCATGAAAGCCTCGTTGGGTTTTGATTTGGTTTTTCCGAGGTTGATCGAGCGTGTGTTGCTAATGGTGCACCGCCGGTAAAACTTTCAAAGCCGTGTCCGCGGATATGGACGACTTGGAGCACAGTTTCTTGATCATAGACAAGCATAACTAAAGTACCGCTTTTAATCTGACTAAAGTAACTTGACTAGTAAATAGTGCAATACTCATGGAATGGTTAATAAAATTGCCAACGGATGGGGGTTGTCCGCTTCCTTGTGGGTAGCGAGGAGGAGGATGGATCGGATGAGATTACCATTATAACTGTTGTTCTTATATTCACGGACATCCGTCTATCATTGGTTAGGCGGATGGTTAGCGTTATCTCAGAAATTGCTAGGGTTTATCTTTCGCAATTCGTCACCCAGGTTGTGTCCCCTTTAGAGGCATTAAGACTTGCCGAGTACCCTTAGGGTCTCACACGATAAATTCTTGATTCAGATGAACAGTACCTTCTCGGGACGGATCTTTGGGTGGAAGAAGCCAAGATGTGGGCAACGATCGTTCGTGTAGAGATTAGGAACGGGATCCGTGAGACCTGTAGTTGGGATGTGCTTATTTCTATGGCATCTTATGCCGATTTGCTTCTTATCCGTACTCGGATTACATTTGCCGCCTGCATGATACTCGGCGTGTGTTGTATGAGGAGTTATCCTAAAATATAGATTTATCTAGGTCATTTGAATCTTGCCGTATGGCGTTGGTATATTTCCTTTCTTTCTAGATGGTGTGGCTCTGATGTACTCTTGTATGGTGGCTTGCGTACATACCCACTTGTGTACGTAGTTGATCCCTTCGCTTGCCGACTACGCCGCCCGTACAGGTCCCGTTGAGAGGGTAGTGGTTGGGACGTCTGAAAGGACTACCAGTGAGTGGCTTTTGGGGCCCCACCGTACTATTTCAACCACTATCACTCATCCAGGCTTGTATCTAGGAGCGTAGTTCACCGAGGTAGTTACAGCAAGCTCTGGCGTCGTCGGGGGCGAGGTTCTGGTGCGCGCTAAGACCAACCAGAGACGCTGTTAGATGCGCACAAGCCTGGCGAACAAGTGAGTATCCAGAAGAGAGGAAGGGGAGGTCGGGTACTACCAGGAGGGGTCACCGGAGTTGTGTTGAGCTTCGGTTGCTTCCAGAGATGGACGGTGACGACGCTCTAGGACGATACAGAGAAAAATGAAAGCATGAGAAGATGCGCAAGGACATGTTGATCACTACTAGAGAAAAGGCTATAGGAGACATGCGTATGCGAGGCACATTTAGACATATGCGCCTCCTATAAAAATAGGCGAGGCGCACTTTGCGATATGCGCCTCTAGTATAAAAATAGGCGAGGCGCATATGATAAGAATGCGCCTCCTATAATCCCTGTACGGACAGAATCTAGCAGCCCCATATTATGCGAGGCGCATTCTAGTCATATGCGCCTCCTATATATTAGATAACCGAGGCGCATATGGGTAGAATGCGCCTCGCATAATCTGTGTGGGCCCGCGTGTTGGTAGGTGCACGAATATGCGAGGCGCATATGGTTATATGCGCCTCCTATATTTGATAATATGCGAGGCGCATATGACCATATGCGCCTCAAGTAACTCCTGCGGGCCCGGGCGGAGGTAGGTGGCCGAATATGCGAGGCGCATATTGCTATATGCGCCTCCTATAGTTTGAATTATAGGAGGCACATATTGTGCAATATGCGCCTCGCATAACCTGGCAGTAGCTTTCTTGTTAGTAGCCTCCCCTTCCCCTGGAAGCTGCGTTGCGTCTGCGTGGAAGCACCCCTGCTGGTTCCGAGCAGAGCCACCAGGAGCTCCTGTCTGTCTCCACCTCCCCTCCCTCCCCTTCCTCCACCGCCCACCGATCCGCTCCTCGTTCTCCGGCAGCCGGCGCGGTGAGGCTCCCATCACCCGGTCCGCATTCAGGCGGGGTAACCAGCTTATCCTCCACCTCAATTCCGCCAGGCCCCGACCCCCTGTGCCGTCGCATCCATGGCGTCGCCGGCGCTCATCTCCGACACCGACCAGTGGAAGGCCCTCCAGGTAACCCGCGCCCTCCGCCCGCGGATTCCCCACCCCCTCTTCGTCTTTGGATTCGATCGCTGGCGGCGATCTCGACCCGATTCCGTGAGCGGGCAGGCGCGTCGGCGCGATCCACAAGACCCACTGCGCGATCTCATGGCGACGCCGACCGCTGCAAAGCAATGACAGCGTGAGGACCCTCCCGCCGTGCCCCCATGAATTTTTCGTTTCGCTTTGCTCTTTACCCGAGGCCCTGTGATTGGCGGAGAATGCAGACGGGACTCGGGAGGTGGAAGAGGAGGCAGTGGTGACTCCCGAGACGGAGGTCGAGGTGGAGGTGGCGACCGAGACAGGTGGATGGGGATGATCCTATCAGCAAGAAGAAGGAGGTATGCAAGATATCCTCCAAATTGGGGATTTTCTTTGATCTTATTTTTCTATACAACTTGCGAATCATCGATTTATCTTAGGATGGTAACTAAGGTGCAATTGAATTAGTTATCTAGAGGTTAATTCTCATAGTTACCCTAAATGATAAGCAAAATTGTAGTAGCGATTCTTGACTTTCAGATATGTTACTCCGTAAGGTGAATGTTACCCATATGAATAAATTTCATTACAGTGAAGTCGGAAAATTATTATAGTTGCATCACCTGTCATTTGTGTTGGAGTAAAAGGGCCACGTCTCTATACCTCTTGGTTAAACTGCAATTGTTTTCTTGTTGAAAGAAGCTCTTAAGTTTTAAATATTCTTCAGTCTTCACCAGATGTGAAGTATCAAGTATTCAGTAGCTCTATTGTTTATGCAAGTGTAATTGCTGGAAACAGCGTCCATCGACCTCTCCAACGGGTGCAAGGATCAGTGTGGGGGTTGTGCTGACCAGAGTTGCGAAGGCTGTCGTGGTTATCCTGTTGGCGGTTATCAGAGTGTGCTTCTCAATAGTTTGTCCAATGCTGTCAACTTGGAACTGAGAGATCAACCTAATGTAGTATATGCTTCCACTTGTGCTGTACCTTCTCTTGCTGCTTAGTACTTGCCATCTGCTGTGACATGCATATAAAAAATCTAGTTAAACAACTTTTTTCATTATCATAGTTGCCTTTCAGTGTCACTGATTTGTCATATACAATTTAGTTGGATTATGATGATTCTGATGAATTGTTTGTGTTATGCACATTATACTCTTGCAATTTCTTACACTGTTCAAGTACACAAGTAGAAATGTTGGTAGCATCAGCCTCATTTGTCATTCTATCAACGCTTTAGATGCAGGAAAACTTGGACAGACATAATGGGTTATGTATACTTCTCATTGGATTGTTTAAGTCAAAAGTACTCTTTTAAGAGACTAATTATTATACTTTGTCCAATCAAGCCTATACACTGTTGATTTCTTGATGTGTGCCTTCAACTATTTATTTTTTGTTGAAATGAACCCTTGGATCATTAAGTTTAATTATGTAGAGGCGTGACTAGACAATGAATAATTACAGGCTTAATGTGTAGTTCTGCGTTTTCCCTATTTATTAGTTTAAAATATCTACCCAAAGTTTCTACCAACCTCAATTATTTCGTTTCATAAGCTGCAAAACTTGAGTTTCTGATTTTCTTATACTTGTGCAATTTGTCCAGTACATCTACAAAAAGGATCTGGAATGTTACCCCACATTTGGCAGATTAAAGACTCTATTGCTTGACATGTGGTGTAGGGCTATTGACCTACATGCACTAGTTCGCATTCTTCAGTTCTCGCCGATTCTTGAAAAGCTCACTCTTGACCGTAGTGACCGGTAGATTTTACGGATCTATGATACCATTGTAGTCATGATTGGACCTTGTATATTCTATTGATCTTCTTTGGAGCATATATATTCTTGATCTTAGAAAAGTGCCTTTTGTCTGTAGAGGTTCTTATGTGCAGCCGAGGTGAAAGAAAGCATGTTAAAATACATGAATCATTTGCATGTCTACATCTTAATGAAGTCGACATTGAATGTGAAGAGAAACTAAGGGTCAAGGATAAAGTCAATCAAATAGTGAAGATCTTGAGTAGAAATGGCATACTTACCGAGCAAATCAGTTTCGGGAAGATCCCAAGGCCGAGCTTGTAAGTTAATATTGATGTTCTTCATGCTTCATATGTCTCTTATCCAAAAAAATATTGAACCATGTTCCACAAGTATATTCTAAGTTTTATTAGTCATCATTTAGAGTTACAATAACGACATCTATAATGGCATCTATATTCTTCTTTAGTACGCAATTGATGGAGTTCGGAAGGGTACATATCTCACCGGGATCTGGGTGCCACTAATAGTTGAAATGCATTTCCATGGTGTATTGGTGCCTATAAATCTGTACCCTTGATGATTAATTTTTCGACATAAAAGTACTAGTAGTTTCCATCTTGCAATATAGTTTACCTCTCGTATTTAATTTCATGTATTCTATCCTTCTAAGAACCACCAATTGGCGACCACCTAAAATAGCTACCAAGGCTATGAGAGTAGAGATGGCGGAAGAGAAGTGGAGGAGGCATGGAAGGAAGAAGTGGAGGAACTTCCTCGTGATCACCACCTTGTTGCTCTTCATGGTAGGTTATGTGTTCTACTTCATCTAGGTAGAGCTACGTCGTTGGAGTTGTAATGTGATTGTGAACTTGTACTCGAAGGTGTAATGTGATTGTGAACTTGTACTCGGAGGTGTGAACTTGTGGCACAAACACTTGATGTATGAACTTGTATGTCATGATTGATGTGTAATGTATTGTATTCATGTTGGTTCTATTATGCTTTGGCAAATTGCAAGTTTCGGAAAAATTATGTGCTCTTTATCTGTATTCTGGACTATATTGTATATTTGAATATCTGTATATTATTATTTATAGTGGTCTGTAAAACTTGAATTTCGAAAATATTACCGGAGGCGCATATAGGATACTATAGGAGGCGCATATACTATAAATATCCGAGGCGCATTGTAAAACATATGCGAGGCACATACTCCTATAATTCACATATGCGAGGCGCATATCGATATGCGCCTCGCATATGTGAATTATAGGAGGCGCATATCATATGCGCCTCGCATAAGAAATACCCGAGGCTTGAAGCTAGAGGCGCATATGATATGCGCCTCGGATAGGCTTTTAGGTGCGCCTCGGATAGGCTTTTCTCTAGTAGTGGATCATGCTCGCATGAAACAGAGACAGGGGGCGGACGGTGCTCACCGGAATCGGTCGCCGGAGGTCATCGGTGCTGCGGGGTTCTGAGCTCGATTGCACGCAGCCTGGTGGCGAGGTGAGTGTGCTGAGCGAGGGGAAAGATGCGGGGTGAGGAGAGGGCATTATAGCCGGAGCAGGGGCGAGAATCTCGCGAGGAAATGTCGGCAATTAAGCCTGCTTCAATCGCGGCAGTGATGGAGGTAACGGCGGCGTCAATGGGGTCGTGGGGGTGCGTGGCTCGGGGACGACGCTCGCGTGGCATTTGGGTCCACCAGTCAGTGAGCGCTGGGTAGGTCTGTGCCGCATGAGAGAAAGAGGGAAAAAACCCAGGTGGGCTTAGTGGGCTAGGTCTGCTGCTAGGATGAAAGTCTGGCGCCGGCCCTTTTCCATTTCTTATCTCTTTTTCTTTTTCTAATTTTATTTTCAGGAAACCTTTTTCATATGAATTCAAAATCATTTGAATTCCAAACCTTTCTGGCCTTTTATAAAATGAACCTTGTATAATTTTGAGTATAAAATCATGTTGTCTTGTTGGACTAGCATGGTCCTTTGAAATTTTTTAAAAATGACAGTGACTTAGCACATGGTTTGCTGAAGATTTGAAAATGGTTTTAAAACCATATTCGTTTTGGAAATTTTTGTCCAAGCTTTAACACTTAACCATCCAACCTAAGGGCAAACAAAACTTGATTTAAAACAATTATTCTCTCACTTGAGAGTGGCATTGGATCAAAGCTTGCTCACATGAAATAATAGCACTCCAAGTTTCTGTTTCTTTCAAAAGAGTTTGAAATTGATCCCTAAAATGATATGCATGCATGAATGATATGCAATCTTTGAAAACATGATTTTAGGGATGTTACAAATTTAACCCCCTTAAGATGAATCTCGCCCTCGATATTCGGGTTGGCTAGCAAATAGGTGAGGGTGGTATTTCCGAAAATCATCTTCTCTTTCCCATGTTGCTTCTTCTTCGGAATGATGGTTCCATTGAACTTTGCAGAATTTGATAGTCTTAGTCTGAGTAAATCTTTCTGCAGTCTCAAGAATCTTGATAGGTTTTTCCTCATAAGTGAGATCACTTTCCAATTGGACTTCCTCCAATGGTATAGTGTCCTTCAAAGAAGTCTCTTCCATTTCTGGATGGCATTTCTTTAGCTGACTCACATGAAACACATTGTGAACAGCAAACAATGACTCTGGCAATTCAATCTCATAAGCTACTTCTCCTTTACGACCCAGAATCTTGAATGGTCCAACATATCTCGGGGCCAATTTTCCTTTGACTCTGAATCTCTTCACTCCACGAAGTGGTGACACTCTAAGATAAGCTCTATCACCCACTTCATAGGTGACTTCCATACGCTTAGGATCTGCGTAGATCTTTTGTCGGGACTGTGCTATCTTCAATCTGTCCTTAACTAGCTTGAATTTCTCTTCAGCCTCTTTGATTAGTTCTGGTCCGAACAAACTTCTTTCTCCCACACCATTCCATAGCAATGGGGTGGTACACTTTCTCCCATAGAGAAACTCAAATGGTTCCATCTCAATACTAGCTTGATAGCTGTTATTGTAAGAGAATTCTGCGTAAGGCAGACTTTCATCCCAACTAGCTCCATAATCTAGAGCACATGCTCTCAACATATCTTCAAGTATCTGGTTGGTCCTTTCTGTTTGTTCATCAGTCTGAGGATGAAAAGCAGTGCTGAACTCCAATCTCATTCCCAATGACTCATGTAGTTGCCTCCAAAAATGAGAAGTGAATTGAGTTCCCCTATCAGACACAATACTCTTGGGTACTCCATGTAGACATACAATCCTGCTCATGTAGATCTTGGCTAACTTAGCACTTGTATAGGTTGTCTTCACGGGTATGAAATGAGCCACTTTAGTTAAGCGATCCACTACTACCCAAATAGAATCATATCCTGACCTGGTCCTTGGCAATCCGGTGATGAAATCCATGCCAATCTTGTCCCACTTCCAATCAGGAATAGTTAGTGGTTGTAACAATCCTGCTGGTTTCTGATGTTCCGCTTTCACTCTACTACACACATCACACAAAGCAATATGTTCGGCGATGTCCTTCTTGAGATTATTCCACCAAAATCTTTCTTTCATATCCATGTACATTTTGGTGTTACCCGGATGAATGGAATACGGTGAGTTGTGTGCTTCTTGTAAAATCAGTTTCCGAAGCTCCAGATCTTGTGGAACACAGATACGTTTTCCATACCATAAAGTACCCTGTTCATCTTCTTGGAACCCTTTGGCTTTTCCCTTGCCAATCTTTTCTTTAATCTCTTCAATTTCTTTATCTGTCTTTTGGGCTTCTTTGATCTTGTCCAACAAAGTGGGTTGAACATCCAATGACATGAGATGTCCTTCAGGCACAATCTCCAATCTGAGATCTCTAAATTGGGCACACAGATCATCTGGCAATTCTCCCTTAGTAAGGCCATTCACAAAAACCTTACGGCTTAGAGCATCCTCTACAACATTTGCTTTACCGGGGTGGTATTGCAAACTCAAGTCATAGTCCTTGATGAGTTCTAGCCATCTTCTTTGTCTCATGTTAATTTCTTTCTGGGTGAAGATATACTTCAAACTTTTGTGATATGTGAATACTTCACATCGCTTTCCCAAAAGATAGTGTCTCCATGTTTTGAGTGCATGGACAACAGAGGCTAACTCCAAATCATGAGTAGGGTAATTTACCTCATGAGTTTTGAGTTGTCTCGAGGCATAAGCCACAACTTTCCCTTCTTGCATAAGTACTGCACCTAGTCCATTATGAGATGCATCACAATACACTTGGAAATCTTTCTCCAAATCTGGCAGACATAAGACTGGTGCTATCACTAGTCTCTTCTTCAATTCTTGGAAACTGAGTTCACATCCTTCAGACCAAGCAAATTTCTTGTCTTTCTTTAGTAACTCTGTCATTGGCTTAGCTATCTTGGAGAAATTCTCAATGAACCTTCTGTAGTATCCTGCCAAGCCAAGGAAACTACGAACCTCTTTCACTGACTTAGGAGATTCCCATTCGATTCTGGTGAAACTTTAGCAGATCAATGCTACACATCATCTCGACACAACGTGTCCAAGAAATCCAACTTCATTCAACCAAAACTCACACTTGCTGAATTTGGCATACAACTTATGCTCTCTAAGCTTCTCAAGTATCAAACGCAAATGTCCTTCATGCTCTTCTTTGCTCTTGGAGTAGATCAAAATGTCATCGATGAAAACGACAACAAACTTGTCAAGGAACTCCATGAACACCTTGTTCATCATATTCATAAAGTATGTTGGTGCATTGGTCAAACCAAATGGCATCACAGTGTACTCATACAATCCATACCTAGTGGTGAAAGTTGTCTTAGGTATGTCTTGTTCTCTTATCTTAAGCTGAAAATATCCTGACCGGAGATCAATCTTTGAGAACACGCAGGCTCATTCTAGCTGATCAAACAAGTCATTGATTCTAGGCAAAGGGTATTTATTCTTGATAGTCACCTCATTGAGTGAGCGGTAATCTATGCATAACCTTTGACTTCTATCCTTCTTTTCCACAAACAAAACTGGTGCTCCCCAAGATGAAGAACTTGGTTGAATAAATCCTTTCTGCAACTGTTCTCCAAGTTGTTTCTTGAGTTCTTTCAACTCATCAACTGACATCTTGTGCGGTCTCTTTGATATTGGTCCAGATCCTGGTAGCAAATCAATGAGAAACTCCACATCTCTATCTGGTGGCATTCCCGGCAATTCCTCTGGAAACACATTAAGATATTCACTCATAATAGGCACACTGTCTATGCTAACCCCCTTAAGAAAATTTAGCTTACTCCCTTTTGATTCAAACTTGGTCTTAAATCTGATCCTTTTGTTTTCTGGAGTTGTGAGTGAGACAGTATGGTTGGCACAATCTAGCACTCCCTTGTGCTTAGTCATCCAGTCCATTCCCAAAATGACATCCAATCCTTGGGAGTTTAGGATTATCAGATTAACGGGAAACTTATACTTCCCAAACTCTATGACTAGATCATGAAATCCTGAGTTCACTATCATTTCTCCGCCAGGAGAAATTACTTTTATAGGACACCCAATAGTTTCTACTGGTAGTTCATTTCTTTCACAAAATGCTCTTGATATGAATGAATGAGATGCACCAGTATCAAAGAGAACAAATGCTGGAACAGAATTGAGTTTGAACTTACCAGCAATAGCATCAGGTTCCTCATAGATTTCTTCCACATTGATGTGGTTCACCTGTCCCTTTTGGAAAGGGTTGGGCTTGTTGGGTCCTTCAACTTTCTTTTCTGGGCATTCATTTTCATAATGCCCCATCTTCTTGCACTTGAAACATTCAACCTGACTAAGATCCTTCTTGACAGGCTGGCTTCCACTACCACTTCCACTTGCATTGTGGTGGTTCTTATACCCACTCTTGTGACTCTTGTACTTATCATTGTCATGACCACGGTAATTCTTGTTGTCATGATGACGGTTTTGGTCGTGGTGTTTGTTGTACTTTCCATGCTTGTGGGATCCAGAATTCCCACTATCTTCATAATGGGAACGTTTGTGAGACGATCCCGAGCTGTGCTTGTCTGAGTGTTTCCTCTTCCTGCTTTCAACCTATTTCATATTGCTCTCCAAGATGGCAGCCTTGTCACAAAGAGACTGATATGTGTGGACATAGGCCACAGCTAACTTCAGGTTCAATTCATCGTTCAATCCTTCAAGGAACTTCTCTTTCCTCTTAGCATCAGTGTCAACTTCATCCGGTGCATAACGCGCCAGATTGTTGAACTCCTCAATATATTTATCCACACTGCGGTGGCGCTGCTTCAAGTTATGAAATTCCTTCTTCTTCAAACTCATCACTCCGGATGAGATGTGAGAAGTACGGAAACCATCTTCAAAGACAGCCCATGTCACATCCTCAATGGGAGTGGTGATCTGGAAGTTATCCCACCAAGTATCTGCTGGTCCTTCCAACAAATGTGCTGCAAACCTGACTTTCTCTTCATCAGTACAGCCAACAGTTACCAAATCCTTTTTCACTGAGCGTAGCCAATCATTGGCCACCATGGGATCAGTAGTTCCTGAGAACTTTGTTGGCCTCAGTCTTAAGAATCTGGTGAGCATGTCAAAACCCGGTGGGTTATTCTGATTATTGTTGTTGTTATTGTTGTTGTTCTGATTCTGTATAAATGTGGTCATCATCTGCATCAGTTGCGTCTGAGCTGTCATCATCTGCTGCATCTCAGGGGTGATATTGTTGTTGTTAGGGTTGGGATTGGCACGTCGGGGAGGCATCTGTGGTTTTCAATAAGGATAAGAATGAGATACTCATATATGCTTAACATGCACAATACATCACATAGACAATCACCAAGCATGCATCAAAATAACAAAAGTTCAACAACATAAACAACAAGTTTTGAAAAGCAAACACACCAATAGCAAGCCATCCACATGTTGGATGGTCATTGCGACTCAATAATCGAAAGCATGGTAAATAAAGGTAAATGAGTAGTCATCACTACTCCTCTGCATCAACCTCCTCATCAACGAGTGTAAGACCTGCATTCTCCATAGCGGTCTTGTATTCCTCGACATTGGTAGTCAAGGCCTCTATTTTGGCTTTGAGAGCCCTCTTCTATGAACGAAGTCTCTCAATCACCACCTGTTGATGCTCGAGCTCAAAGTCCTTGGCCTCTAGTTCTGCAGTCATGTCTCGAATCCTCTTGTTCCTATATTGGACTCTTTTCTCTTGAATCTTGAACTTTCTATCCTGACTCTCAAACTTGGCCTTCATTTCCTTGACTATCTCATCTTTCTCCGCAAAGATCTTGTCCTTCTCACGAATCTGCACCTGGAGTTCGTCATTGCTAAGCATGACGTTGGTCCTATCAGTATCTAGGTGCCTAAGAAGAACCTCTAAGTCCTGGAGGTATAGACGAATCGGCTCTGCTATCTCTCTAGCAGTATCCTCGAAGTCAATGGCCTCACCATCCTCATCACGTCTACCGAAGGCATGGAAGTGAGTACCTCTAATCTCCCGAGAGTGTCTCCCTAGCAAACGTCCAATCAAATCCTGCATGACTACCTCTAGGCCTCTCTCCTTGTCATCATGCATGAGCTTGAAGGTGATAGCCTCCGTGGCTGGCTCAGTCTGGCGTCCTGGCTGAGTAACCTTGAAGCCCCAAAGGTCCTTCCTCTCGAACTTGGTGAGGGGAAGCATCATGATGGTAGGAAGTGGGAGATTGAGCAAAATAGTGAGCTCAATAAGACGAGTGCCAAAACGAGTTCCCTTGAACTCTTTAGCCGTGCTGATAGTAACATTAGGCATCTATTATATAAGATAGAAAAGTTAGAATTAACATACATAGAGATGAATCACAAGACAAGGCATCACATGCATATCTTTGACAATCAAAACACACAAGTCATGGCATACATAAAACCATTACAAGCATCCAAGGTTCAACTTATTTTAGACAACATTTGGGAAATAAAATGAAAGTGTGGTGGTCCAAATAACGAAGTACGTTACAATCCCATCTCACTTGCCAAGTTGGCTAACAGGGCATCCCTAGAGGCAATCTGTCGATCCTGATCACATGACTCCATTGATAAGTCTATGATGTCCTCTCTTAAACGTTGGTTGGTAGCCTCTAACTCCTGGGTATGCTTCTTTTCTTCCCTAAGGTCATTCTGAGTGTTGAGCATTCTACACTTAATTCTATCACCAAGCTCTTTGATGGCCTTCCAAGCTGCATCCCTTGCTGAATCAAAGAATGTGGTGTGCATCACTGAGTTGGTGACCATGCAGAATCCTGATTCCTTGTAGTTGTCTTCCTTGTTTTTATACAAGTGAAGTTGCACCCACCAGTACTCAACTCCTTCATCCATCACAGGAAAACCTTTGTACACAGCTGCACCATGTATTCCCATGGCAACCATGAGGTCCTTGAGAGCCTTGGGAAATTCTGTCTCACATTCCAAAGTCATAGTCATGAGTGGTCCCTTCCTCACGGCTTCGTTGATGGAGTTCATCTACAAATAGAGATGAGAAAGAAGATTAGAAAAGTTTACGAGAAGAAAAAGACAAGTGTGGAAGTTGTTGAAAATTTTCCTTAGTGGTTTCCAATCCTAGGGTCATAATCCTACAGGCAACACAGTGCTCTGATACCATATGTAAGATCCCTCCCTTTATAAAGGTAAGGATCCCTGTGATTGCAATTCTAGTCCCTGGATCAATGCTAGCATCCACAGTTTAAGATGAAGTACACAGAAACAAAGGTCATTATTACATATCATTCCAGATATAATCATAGTCTTTTACAAACTCCATGGCCACAGGCCTAATACAAGAGTTCAAATATATAATAAGATAAATAAGTCTTCATCTTCATGTGCCACAGGCAAGCATGTTGAGTGTAGACTCATAACCCCTAATCATCATCAGAATAACCTGCAACATCACAAGTTACAGCCACAGTGGGTCAATACATTGGAATAGTATTGGCAAGTGATACCTTAGTAGAATATTAGTAGTCTAGATTCTATATGCATTTTGGCTAAGTGTAGCTTAGGCTTGCTTTGCTCAAATTAGGTTTTGCCTATTAGTTGAAAACACTAAGTTTTTCTTTGACAAAACTTTCCCAAGGAACCACCAATAGAAATTGGTGAACCTTCACCCTTGTTCAACCACAAATTTTAACTTAGAAATTGGGATGAGGAGATTCTTGATAGCTTCCATGTCTTGATGCTCAAGTTGTCCAATACCAGGGACATGGCTAAGTACTTAGATTCTTACATCTGTAGAGGTTGTGCACTTTCCCCACAAGATTTGATTTTCACCAAGATAGGACCTTTCAGAAGCCTTCCCTTAGACCAAATGGATGCGTTCCAACCTATCATCCCACTACCACCAACTGTCCAAATGGCTAAGTTATTGCAACCTATGTGATCTAGGCAGAGCCCATATTGCCATGTGGCTGCACTAGAAGCTTCTTAACATTTGGCCTCTCAAATCCCTTTGTTCCTGGGTGGCTTTCCACAAGTGAGATACACAAGGTAAGCCATAGAAATGGGCCTTATGTAACCACTCAACATAAACCATTCTTTCCATTCCACCCAGGTGTTTCATTCACTTAGTTGTTTTATTAAGCAAAAACATAAGTCCAAAGACTTAGAAATATTTTCTCATAGCATGAATATATAACCACCCTTGGTTGCTACTAGCTAGGCTAAGCATGGCATTGATAAGCATCTTAACTTAGAAATTTCTAGCAATTCTACAACTACTAGGATTTCCCAAGCATAGCATATGGATAAAAATATTCATGCAAGTCTAGCAAAATATTTCTAGTGCATAGTTGAAAAACATAGGAATAAAATCATGAAGCACCACTTGCCTTGGTAGTTTGGGGAGTAGCAACAATCTTCACAATCACAATCACTATTTGCACCAAAATCTACACATAAAATAATGGCACCAAAATCACATACAAAATATATACAAACAAAAATATATGAATGCATGCAAATGCCATGTGATGATTTTCTACACCAAACAAGACAAGTACATAGTACTGAATCATAAACAAGTCCAAAATAAGCCAAATAAACTTTATTTCAATAACATAACATTTTTCAAATAATTATTATACACAAATTATGACTACAAATGTTTCTGTAAAAACAACCATTTTTACAGAGGCAAAACATTAAACACATTGCATAAACAGAAAGGATTTTCTCTCCTGATTCCAATGGTATAAAATTTGTCAAATTTGGACGTGGGAATCAAAAGTTATGAATTTTACAAGTTTAAACATCTAATAGATCTAAATTCTGTTTTTAAAACAAAGGACTGGCCACGCGGCGCTCTCTGATTGGTTGATACCGATTTGCACGGATCGGCTAACATTGACTGCCAGATCTAATTTAAATCGCACGGTTAGATCTGCTCCGTACCGCTTCGCTACAGATCTATTTCTAATCGCTGGATCTAGATCCTACGGCCACGGATCAAACGACCACAGACGGGCGGCGCTAGCAGCGGCGATGCGGCGGCGCGGCTCTGTTAGGGATGTTGCCGGCGATTCAGATCGCGCGGGGAGGGGTGGAGGTGGTTACCGTGTTCGCCTGGCTGCAGTGAAGCTCAAGGAGGTCGAGGGAGGGACAGGGGCGCTCGGATCTGGCTGCTATTGCTCGCCGGAGTGGGGCTTGTCGTCGGGCAAGCTCTGGCATCATCGGGGGCGAGGTTCTGGTGCGCGCTAAGACCAACCAGAGACGTTGTTAGATGCGCACAAGCCTGGCGAACAAGTGAGTATCCAGAAGAGAGGAAGGGGTGGTCGGGAACTACCAGGAGGGGTCGCCGGAGTTGTGCTGAGCTTCGGTTGCTTCCAGAGATGGACGGTGATGACGCTCTAGGGTGATACAGAGAAAAAGGAAGGCATGAGAAGATGCGCAAGGACATGTTGATCATGCTCGCATGAAACAGAGACAGGGGGGCGGACGGTGCTCACCGGAATTGGTCGCCGGAGGTCGTGCTGCGGGTTCGAGCTCGATTCAGCGACTGGTGGCGAGGTGAGTGTGCTGAGCGAGGGGAAAGATGCGGGGTGAGGAGAGGGTCTTATATCCGGAGCAGGGGCGAGAATCTCGTGAGGAAACGCCAGCAATTAAGCCTTCTTCAATCGCGGCAGTGATGGAGGTAACGGCGGCGTCGACGGGGTCGTGGGGGTGCGTGGCTCAGGGACGACGCTCGCGTGGCATTTGGGTCCACCAGTCAGTGAGTGCTGGGTAGGTCTGTGCCGCGTGAGAGAAAGAGGGAAAAACCCGGGTGGGCTTAGTGGGCTAGGTCTGTTGCTGGGCTGAAAGTCTGGCGCCGGCCCTTTTCCATTTCTTATCTCTTTCTCTTTTTCTAATTTGATTTTCAGGAAACCTTTTTCATATGAATTCAAAATCATTTGAATTCCAAACCTTTCTGGCCTTTTATAAAATGAACCTTGTATAATTTTGAGTATAAAATCATGCTGTCTTGTTGGACTAGCATGGTCCTTTGAAGATTTTTAAAAATGACAGTGCCTTAGCACATGGTTTGCTGAAGATTTGAAAATGGTTTTAAAACCATATTTGTTTTGGAATTTTTTTCCAAGATTTAACACTTAACCAATCCAACCTAAGGGCAAACAAAACTTGGGTTTAAAACAATTATTCTCTCACTTGAGAGTGGCATTGGATCAAAGCTTGCTCACATGAAATAATAGCACTCCAAGTTTCTGCTTCTTTCAAAAGAGTTTGAAATTGATCCCTAAAATGATATGCATGCATGAATGATATGCAATCTTTGAAAACATGATTTTAGGGATGTTACAAAGGTGTAGGTCTTCATCTGGTTCCTCGTCCTAGCTCCCGCTAGATAGCGTGTATCTAGCTTCCGCCTCCGCCATAGTGTTGTACCCTTTGTAGCTATTGCCACTGAAACTGTGCACCTGTCTCCGGCAGTCTTCCCAATCATCGTAGACTCCGGGAACCCGTCCCTTGTACACGACGTACCACGTCATCTACAAGTTGACAATAATAATTAACCGGTGATTGGAAAAACATGTATAATTAAAGTCGCATATGAAGATACACTTACTCCCAACTCAAAAAGACCAAAGTAACTCAAAAAACATGCCTCATATATAACTAGGTCGTTGGACACAGGAATATGCTACGACGGAACGGTCAGCCAAGTAGGATGCACAACACCTGGACCTATGCATATCACAAGGCTGACTATCCCGTCGTAGCACATTCACATATATAGTGTACCACGACATTTCAATCATCGTCATTCTCGAAAAAGACCAAAGTAACTCAAAAAGCATGCCTCATATATAACTAGGTCGTTGGACACAAGAATATGCTACGACGGAACCGTAAGCCAAGTAGGATGCACAACACATAGACTTGTTCATAGCACAAGGCTTACAATCCCGTCGCAGCACATTCACATATATAGTGTGCCATGACATTTCAATCATCGGCATTCTCGAAAAAGACCAAAGTAACTCAAAAAGAATGCCTCATATATAACTAGGTCGTTGGACACAGGAATATGCTACGATGGAATTGTAAGCCAAGTAGGATGCACAACATCTGGACTTGTGCATAACACAAGGCTTATAATCCCATCGCATCACATTCACATATATAGTGTGCCACGACATTTCAATCATCGGCATTATTCTCGAAAAAGGCCAAAGTAACTCGAAAAGAATGCCTCATATATATATATATATATATATACATATACATAGGTCGTTGGACACAGGAATATGCTATGATGGAACAGTAAGCCAAGTAGGATGCACAACACCTGGACTTATGCATATCACAAGGCTAACTATCCCGTCGTAGCACATTCACATATATATAGTGTGCCACGACATTTCAATCATCGGCATTAGTCTCGAAAAAGACCAAAGTAACTTAAAAACAATACCTCATACATATATACATAGGTCGTTGGACATAGGAATATTCTACGACGGAACAGTGAGCCAAGTAGGATGCACAAGACCTAGACTTGTGCATATCACAAGGCTCACAATCCCGTCGTAGCACATTCACATATATAGTGTGTCACGACATTTCAATCATCGGCATTCTCGAAAAAAGACTAATAAAGTAAGGAAAAAACAAGGACCAAAGTGAGCAAAGGACCAAAAAGTAAGCAAAAAACCAGGCATTGATTCATATATAATAATAAGCAAAAGAAGTAAGCGATGATTCATAAACCTAATAAGATAAGTAGTAGCATGTACACTTGTCCACACACACACACACACAAAGGTCATCTATAGTTTGGAACTACAACTAGGCCAACATCAAGCCTTCTGGCTCGGCTCAGGGAACGGGAGGACGCCTTTTCTCGTCATGAAATTCCTATAGTCACCCTGTATCTCTAGGCGATCTTCTATGTCACGGTTATTCAGGATATTTCCTCCGTAGAAGATTACCCCCCCCCCTCCCCCCCCCCCGAAGTCATGACATCACGAAAGATGATTGCCCCAAACTACTGCTGGATGCGATACATATCTTGTCTAATATCTGAATCAGTGATCTTGGCCTTGGCTTTGGCCCATTGTTTGAGATGATCTGGCAGCGTAGAATTCTGCTGGTCTAGTAGGAACGCCCTCATGTGATGGAGTGCGTAGTAGGCTTCCTTCTTACTGCCTTCCGGCTGCTTCACGCAGGGGAACTCCGTTACGTGGTTGAAGACGTGCCTGCCAAACTTGAGCTTCTTACGCACGAAGGTGGTGCCTTCCGTCGAGGCATAGCTAGTGAGAGCATCATCCAGAACTTCCTTGATCTTGTCATAGTTTTTCTTCTTTTCTAGACTCCCCGAGTCGCAATACGTGGCATGTGAATGCTTCGGCGATAAGGAGATGAGCGTGCAGTGTTCATATCTGCGCAAAAAAATTCAAATGGAATGTGTTGGAAAAAGAATGATGATAATCTAATAAAGCCAATCGATGGTCGCAAGTGAATAATGACTTACTCAGGAAAGTAAGGCACGAGAATGTATTCCTTTGTCTTGTTCTCCATGAAGATTATTTTTAGGTACGAGGCCACGATACGTCGTTCAGCGGCGCTTCCCAAGCAGCCGTCACGCATGTAGTAGGGGTCCACTATAGCGATGTCCGGTGTGTTCTCTCTAATGATCTGCATGGCCAGGCTGAGAGAAAACAGGCGGACCATGGTATAGTGCATCAGGTACGGGTGGAACATATTGAAGATGTCATCAAACCGCAGGAAGAACAGATCCGCGGGGGCATTGTCGATGAAGCCCAAGCCTGGTGGCACCTTAACCACGAATACCGGGTGCGAGGGATCTTTCTCCGCCAGAAGGCGTTTCTCTACCGTCAGCACATCGTCATGCACACTCTTCAGTTCCGAACTGGTGAGCCTCCACAAATTCTTAGGTAGCATGGTCTCACCCGCCACATGAATCCTCCACATAATACCCTCAGGTCTTGGTGGCCCGTCCCGAAACCTGATTGGATTTGCAGTTTACGCCACCGGCTGGCTCAAGCTGCTAGATTTTCTTTTCCTGGCCTTTTTTTTCCTTTTGGAGAGCGGGCAGGCACCGCAATATGAGCACCGTCCGCCCTATGTAGTGTGTCAGGTCTTATAATAAAGGGTCGGTTGGTTGTATCAGCTGGCTCGGTGAAGGCGCAAGATGGAGGCTTCTCCTGAGAACCAAACAGACGCTTGGTGATAGTGGGTTTCTCTATGGGGCCACCAGCTGGGTCTTTGTTGCTAAACCGAGTGTTGAAGAAGTGATCATTCCAGTCTTCGTCGTCCTCGGCCGGATCATGCGCCATGTGCATATCATCAACATGATCATCCAACCCACCGCGTGGAGGTGACGGCGAGGGCGGTAAGGGGGCCTTGCCACCGCTTGTCGCTGGCATGATAGGCGGTGCTATTGTCTGTGGCGTGATGGCCCCCGCCATCCCCAAACGGATCATGCTCTTTGGTCATTGCAATAATAAGCTGAAGCAACTTCTGAGGACAGGCAGCTCTTCTTCATCCGCTCCTGGGGGTTGAATAGGAGGTTCTAGGTCGTCGCAGCCCCTTAGCACCCGACTAATTTTAACCCTGTGCACGCTATATGGCATCGGCCTTGAGTGGAACATGCGCTGCAAGGGTTGAATGATGGTACCCTTGGCAACATCCCTCAGCTTGTTGTTCACGTAGCATAAGAGATTGCAAGGAACATCCGTCTGCGGAAAACATGTGCGGCGTCAGAGAGATGCCATAAGAGTAATAGATGGCGCGAAAGGCGGTAAAGCTATTTGTTTACCATGGTGGCGTCGAGATCGGCTAATGTCGAGGTACCGCATACAACGACAGGCGTGCAAGAGACGAAGGGGCTGCTTGATGGTGTGGTGCCGACCGCCGGTGTATTCTCCCTACCGGGTGCTTGGAGCTTCGGTGCTGCCGTGACGATGGCAGGGGGGTCACCAACATGTCTGATTCTGCGGTGATGGCATGGGGAGTCACCAACACTTCCGGCACCGTGGTGCTAGCGGGCGGAGTCACGAACACATAATTCGCCTGATTCGTCAGCGCCGCGTTGTTCGAGTGGCTGCTGACCATGCTTGGAATTGGGCACGTCCCTTGTCGACCACCCGCACTCCAGTTCGCTATTGACTCCACCAAGGTAGGCAGGATGGACGTGAGGGTGATTGCCAGGTTGTCTTGGACGATCTGCGGGATCCGCTCCACTTGTTCCTTAAGTTCTTGAACCTCGTGGTTTTCCTCCTCGCTCCTTCCCGACGGCGCCACACGCGTCCTCGGCGGTGGACCAAAAAGATCCACCCAATTCTTACCCCCAAAAGGCTGGCCAGATGGCCAGCCGACGACGGCTTCTTCGTAACCGGCTCTATTTTCTTTTCCCGGTTCATCGCCCTGTTAAAAGGGTTATCCCACCGGGTGGCCACCATCGACCCCTGGGATGAGGAACCCTGGGTTCCATGACTAGCAACAATTTCCTCCTCCTGCAGAAGAAGTAATAGTGAACCGTTTAGAAACCAGACTTCATCGATTAGAATGCAATCGAGTTGATCCGCGGTAATTAAATTACTTACCACAATTTCCTTGAATTCCTTCACCGCAGGATCCGAGGTGAGTTGTTTGGTTTTTGGGTCCACATGGTAACGGGCCCTGATGAAGTTTCGAAGCTGCCCCTTTTCGAATTTCGCAAAGGGGTTAGTTATCCCCTTAGCTCTATACTCTTCGTCCTCCTTATCCCATTTGGCATCCGCGGTTCTGTATCCACCAGATCTGAGATGGTGGTGACCTATATTCATTGCCTACAGCACCTTTCCCCGAATACTCGAGGCCTAGGCTCTTTCCGATTCGCACCAGTCCTTGAACTCCCGGTACTGATCTTCGGTGATTTGTGGGTCAATCTTCTGGATATCCTCGAGACTTTTGCCTTCTTTATAGATCTTCTTCTTTATCCGGGTTCTCCAGCTGGCCAGGACGGTGCTCATATTTGTGAGGGTGGATTTGTTTACTTTATTCCCATGATAATTTGTGTTCCGATACTCAGTGGGGAACTTGTATCTTGCGTGCAGCTTCTCAAAGAGGAGTTTGCGCAAGTGGTCATTATCTTTATGTCGGATATTCTCGGTGTTGATCGAGATGGTTGTTCGGGTGATCGCCGCCACTTGCCCACTGTAACCTCTGACGACAAGGTCGTGCGCCAAAGGAACCCTGTTGGGATCACTTCGGTAATTTCCTCTCTGACGGTGTCGACCGTGTTTAGGCGTCGTTCCTTCTGCTTCTTCTTCTTCTTAGGAGGATTGCTACCACTCCATGTGCCCTCGCCGCCATCAGTGGTTTCATCATCTGCCGTTCCTTCGGGTTCTTCCTCCGCGTCTTCCATCTCATCGTCCTCGCTCTACGAAGGATGGTATTCTTCATCGTCTTCTAGCCGCTGGGCCGCCATTTCTGCTGAAGCGGAAATTAATCAACATTCCGGCAAAAATTGGGACTCATTTCATACAAGAACCTGCATACACGACATAATAAAGTGCTTCATACAAGCACAAGCACAATTTCAAGTGCTACATGCAAATACAAGCACAAGCACATGTCATTATAGCAAGCACAAGCACCTATCATTATAGCAAATACAATTTCAAGCACAAGCACATGTCATTATAGCAAGCAAGCAAATACAACATGCAGATTATATGACAGCAAGCAAATACAACAAGCAAATACATATATAGCAACACACAAGTTTGTGTACAGTAGTATACATAAAATTGGCCTACTGCTAACTACTAACTGCTAACCTACTACTTACCTACAACATCTAAATTGACAGCAACTTACCTACAGCAACTAACTTGATAGCACACTAACTTACCTAGAATAGAAGCTAGCTAGAGCCTAAACTGGAACAACACTAAACTGGAACAGCACTAAAACCATTTATCTAGAACAGCATTGACGTTCCTATCTAGAACAGAAGCTAGCTAAACTGGAACAACACTAAAACCATTTATGTCAGCAAACAACATGGTTCCCATAGCTTCTATTTAGAACAGAAGCTAGCTAGAGCCTAAACTGGATGCAATTATCTAGCACATGTAACTCAGCAGCATTTCATCACGCACTAGACCATCAAGTATCAAGATTCAGAAATTCTAAATGGCATAGGGTAAAAGTTGATGATGGAAGAAGCAAGCATAGTGCCCAAATTATGTAGTTATCATTCCTTGCTCAAACTTACAAGCTGCAAGATTGTCTTATTACTTAAAAAGGATAATGATGCCATGATATTAAACAAACAAATGTAGCTAGACAGAGACATCTTTTGAAATAACGGTACTGAAACATGTGGGGGGTGTGCGTCCAGGTTCAGGTTCAGCAAATATGACATCAGTTTTGTCATATTATGCAGGCTGTCCAAAGTGGACATCCTAAGTTGCACTTGGATATGAACTATGTAGTAGTACTAGTTAACAGTTGTACTATATGAGATCATTATATAGTGCCCCCAACAACACCTCAGTTGCAGTGCAGATAAATGGACTTAATTTATTTACTTTAGGAAGACAACTATTGATTTCTACAGGCTATTGATTTCTATAAACAGGCTATTGATTTATTTTTAGCAAGGAGGATTGAAACCCTGTTCTTTTACAATAGTAAAATAATGCAGTGTTCTAAAAAAAGTGTCTGGTGCAGGGGACTATGGAGCATCCGGTCTCAAATCATAACACGGGCGAAAAGGAAACAAGCTATAGGCAGATTCAGTCATGGCTCTGATTTATTGCTTGCACTGGCTCTGGCTAAAAATCTACAAGAACTACAAGCTACAGGGGAAGTGATTCAGTCATGATTCCTTGCTTGCTTGCTTGCAGATTCAGTCATGATTCAGTCATGGCTCTCTATTTCTAACCTACAATGAATCAATCGAGAAGTGGAGAGGGGAGAGAGGGAGAGAGGGGAGAAGGCTCACCTCTGAGACGAGGACGACGGCCTTGGCGAGGTGGCGTGGCGGGGGTTATGGCGGGCGAGGCGGCGAGCCTTGGCGAGGCCGCTGGTGACGCTCCTCCACGGTCTCCTCCTCCTCCTGGCTGGTGAGGCACGCGTCGATGCGGATGGGATGCAGCGGCGGCGCGTCGATGGGGATGGATCGATCTGTGTCTGAGGATGATGGGGAGGGTAGAGGGACGACGTGGCGAGTTGACTAGTCCTACCCACTTAGGCGTAGCACACCCTGGCCAAGTGCGCTACAAGTAACCGTAGCGCACTTGGCCAGGGTGCGCTACGCCTAAGTGGGTAGGACTAGTCAGATAAGATGGCGGCCACCCCTCTAGTTGACACTAGCACTGCCTTATCCCACTGGTTCCGCCCACTGCTCTATTCTAAACCTATGAGCACCCAGGTTCGAATCCTGGTGCCCACCTTTTTATTTTTATTTTAAAAATACTTTTAAATGTTCCAAAAAATGCTCAAACGTGGTGATATATGCCATAAAAGTTTTGTTTTGTTTTTAAAATACTTTCAAATATTCCAAAAATACCCGAAAGTGATAATATATGTCATAAAAGTGGTACAAATATGATTCAAATATTTCATAATAATTTGTCCATGATACAAATATGTCATAATAATTTGTCCATGAATATTACAATCTTTTTCGACCACGTGTTTTAAAATATTTTTTGAGCTAGCGTTTTACAATCTTTTTCCCATCTTTGTCGCGGTTGAATAATTTAGCCCCGACACTTTAATGTTTCTTCTTTCGAACGGGCTACCTTTTTGGGTAGGGTTGTCCTTTTTCTTCTTGTGATGTATGTTGCTGCATCGTAGTCGTCAACATCTTCAATCTTTGGATCGCCATACTGGTCGAAGTCTTACTCGTTGGCGACTCCATCCATTCTGATGATATTTCTTTTTCCTCTCCTCATGACAACACGGCTAGGCTTTGTCGGGTCGGTAATGAAAAAACATTGGTCCACTTTGGTAGCCAGTACCCACGGTTCATTTTTCGCGGCCACGTTCGCATCGACGGCCTTGGATTTGGCTGCTTCGGGTTTAACCATGGTTGTGAAATACCGGTCTTCTCTTTCGACGCTCTTTGCCCATCTGACACGAAACATCGGCACCTTTTCTCCATAGTAGTCAAGCTCCCGGATCTCCTTGATCCTTCCGTAGAATCTTTCCTTCACGTTGTCATCGGTGTAGAATTCCGACGTTACGCCTGATTTCTGATAATCACACTTGTTGTCCTTTTTCTCCGTGTAGAATGTGTAGTCGTTGATATCATACGCCTAATAGGTCACCAAGTTTTGCATGTGTCCCTAAGACAAGGTGAATATGATCTTTTCCGTGTCAGAAGAATGTGATCGCGGGGGATTATCAAGGAGCGTCTTCCTAAACCAACGCGTGAAATCTGAGTTGTGCTCTTTGATTATTTCTCCCTGCGTCCTCTGTATGCCCCGGTCACTGTACTTCTTCTCTATTAACCTTTTGTGCTTTTGTACCCAAGGATCGACCGGTTCTAAATGTTGTAGCGCGATGAGGTTTGCTAGATCAAAGTCTGCGTGTCAGCAATCATAGTCTGCATGCAGTACGCGACGACCCTCTCGGTGACCAGATCCGTCGAGCTTGCCAAGGTGCCTGTTGATGGGAAGACCGACAGGGTTCTCGATGTCTAGATAATTCGTGCAGAAAGAGACGCACTCTTCGGCCAGAAATCCCTTGGCTATGCTTCCATCTGGACGGGACCTATTGCGAACGTATCTTTGATGTGTCCGTTCATCCTTTCGAACGCCATCATGCTGTGGAGGAACATCGGCCCGGGTTGGACGATGTACTCCATGACATGGACTAGCAGATGCACCATAATGTCGAAGAATGCGGGCAGGAAGTAGACCTCAATCTCGCATAGTATCACCACGATCTCCTCCTATAGCCTCCCGAGATGATTCACGCCAATCGACTTCCTAGAGATGATGTCGAAAAACTTGCAGAGGCCAAACAACGTTTCACGGACGTGCTCGGCCATTATCCCTCTTAGTGCAACCGGAAGTACCTGCGTCATTAGCACAGCATAGTCGTGGGACTTCATGCCACTGAACCTCTGCTTCGCCTCGTTTAGGTATCTGCCTATCTTGCCCGCATAGCCGTAAGGAAATTTGACTCCTAGAAGGCACTTGAAAAACTGTTTGATCTCATCCTGGCTTAGAGTGAAGCAAGAAGGAGGGCAGTAATATTCGTTCTTCTTGAACTTTTTACCCTTCCGACGACCTTGTGTCGCCTCCGACTCATGATCATCGTCATCTTCCTGATCATCAGGAGTAGTGTGTCCTCCATGAAGTTCCTTCCGGATGCCCATGAATATCATTTCGTGCCTTCCTTTCGGACCATCTTTCGTCCTATATCGAATGTTGATTATGGTGGCGACTAGACTCTCGCACACATTTTTCGTGATATGCATGATGTCAAGGCTATCAGGCGTGCGGAGAAACTTCCAGTATGGAAACTTCCAGAAAATAGACCTTGTTTTCCATACCTTTAGCAGAGGCTTGTCTTGCTGCCTCTTTCGCTTCTTTCCAGGCTTAGGACAATCTTTCCAGTTTTTCAGCAATTCTTCCACTTCTTCGCTGCTCCTCCGCTCTGGGATTCCTCGGGTCTCGGATTTGCCATCGAACAGGTCTCCACGTTTTCTCCATGGATCATTCTTGCCGAGCCACCTCCGGTGTGCCATGAACACGGTTTTCGAAGACCCTGGATCTTTATCTAGTTGGAGATAGCTTGTGTTATCCATGCACCTAACGCATGCGGAGAATCCTTGGATAACCTGCCCCGAGATATACCCGCAACCTGGATAGTCTTGCACTGTAGTGACCAACGCGGCTCTCATAGTGAAATAATATTGTGCGACAGCATCGTAAGTATTGGCTCCAGATTCCCATAACGTGGCAAGCTCCTCTTTTAATAGCCCGAGATACAGATTGATGTCGATACCAGGTTGTTTTGGCCCTTGAATTAGCGTACTCATTTGTATGTACTTCTTGTTCATGCACAGCCATGGAGGGAGGTTGTACATCCATACAAACACGGGCCAAGTGTTGTGCGTGCTGCTCTGGCTACCAAACGGATTGAGTCCATCTGTGCTCGCACCAAGCCTGATGTTCCTCGAATCTCCACCGAATTCTGGGAATTCGAGGTCCAATGCTTTCCACTGTCTAGCATCTGAAGGGTGCGTCAATAGCTCGTCCTTTTCGGGGTCATCATCATCTCCTGGTTTCTTCCTTTCCGCATGCCATCGCATGAGCTTCGCTTCCTTAGAGTCCACGAAATAGTGTTGCATACGAGGAGTGATAGGAAAGTACCATACCAATTTTCGAGGTGCTTTCTTCCCTTTCTTGTATCGACTCACACCGCACACCGGACATGTGGTTTTCTCCGTGTCCTCGCCCCGATAAATGATGCAATCGTTAATGCATACGTGGTATCTAACATGCGGTAGATCGAGAGGAGAGACGATTTTCTTGGCGTCCTCGATACTAGTTGGACACGGGTTCCCCTCCGGGAGACGATTGTGCCAGAATGTCATCATATCGTCGAAGCTTGCGTCGCTCAATTTGTGTTTTGCCTTCATCTCCATAGCCTTAAGTGTTACATTCAACCGGGTATCATCGGGCCTGCATCCTTCATATAATGGAGTAACCGCGTCTTTCTCAAGTTGCGCAATCTTGGCTTTCTCTCTAGCAGTAGCCCTGGCGTTACTCGTCTGCTTGAGAAGCATCTCTTGCACAGAAGGGTCCTGCACCTAGCCTGACGTTGTTCCATCGTCGTCTGCTCCTCCGACATCTATATCATCATCATCCCGGTCTTCTTCCGCACCTACACCATCTCCAGGAGACTCTTCATCATCTCGCCCATCCTCGCTGTGATGATCATCGTCATGTTGTCCACCTTCACCGTCTCCATCGTCTTCTTCATCGCTTATCCAATGAGTGTATCCATCCATGAAACCATGGCGGAGCAGGTGCGCCTGCAGATTCCTGGAATCTGGGTCGATCAATCAGTTGAGTTTGCATCTTCCGCACGGACATCTTATCTCCTTCTTTTTATTTTGTATCATGTCGGTCGTTGCACATTTCAAAAATCTAGCCACAATGCCTTCGCTCATTATGAGGACCATTTTTGCCTACACGGTGTACACGGTACAATTAGAAGTTTATTAGAACCACATAACCAATGCATGCATGCAATGGTCGATAGAAAATTTCGGCATGACCTATCCTAAAATAAGGACCTTTGCAAAAATGCCAAAGTCTTGCCAAAATGGAAATGAATCAACATTTTGGCAAAACAAATGGCAACTCATTCACACACAAACACAAGAGAGAGAGAGAGAGAGAGATCCATACACATGAACATATCATCCTCTCCATACACACATGCATGAGCATCGATCCTCTCCATATACACACATGCATGAGCATCGATCCTCTCCATATACACACACATGAGCATTGATCCTCTCCATACACACATGAGCATCGATCATCTACATACATATGAGCATATCATCCATATACACATGAACACATCCTTACATGGAAAACTTACCGAGATGAGAGACCGATCGCGAGAAGATGGAAAGGAGAGGTATGTGCGAGACCGGAGAGCTTCCTATATTATGTATGTAACATCCAAGGCAAGTTCTACATGCTAAAAATGGTGAATGAGTAGAGAAATTGAGGTGGGAAAGAGAAGGATCCCGACTAGATCTAAGGAGGAAGAAGGACGGGAAAGTGAAGTGTGGGTGGTGGATGATCACATGTGCATAAAGTGGAGCTGCCAAAAAAATGTAAGGTTCCCAACCTTTAATAAGGTAGAGATCCCTGTGTTTACAATGCTAGTCCCTAGATCAATAGCTAGCATCCACAGTTAAGATGTAATATCCAGAAACAAAGGTCATAATACAACTTTATAACCAGGAATGAAATAATTTATTACATCTTACATAGCTCATTTGGCTATCTCATTACAATGCAGCAGAATTGTAACAATAGCATGGGGTCCTTCATCTTCAAGGTGCCACAGGCAGACATGTTGGTTGTAGACTTGTAATCCTAATCATTAAACTTCACTAATATCAAACAAACCTGCAACATAACAAATTACAGCCACAAGGGTCAATACATTTGAATTGTATTGGCAAGTGATACTATGGTAGTATAGTGGAGTCTATCATCTATATGCATTTGGCTAAGTGGAGCTTAGGCTTGCTTTGTTCAAAATAGATTTTTCTTATCATTTGAAAACACTAAGTTTTTGTTTGACAAAATCTTTCCCAAGGCATCTCCCAATAGAAATTGGTGATCCTTCAATTCCTTGTTCACCCACAAGTTTTTAACTTAGAAATTGGGATGATGAGATTCTTGATAGCTTCCATGTCTTGATGCTCAAATTGTCCTTTGCCAGGGACATGGCTAAGTACTTAGATTTTACACTCTACAGAGGTGGTGCACTTTCCCCACAAGTCTTGGTTTCACCAAGACAAGATCTTTCAGAAGCCTTCCCTTAGACCAGAATGGACGCGTTCCAACCTATCATCCCCTACCACCAACTGCCCATTTGGCTAAGTTCTTGCAACCTATATGATCCAGGCAGAGCCCATAATGCCAAGTGGCTGCACTTGAAGCTTCTCAACACATGACATCTCAAACCTCTTTGTTCCTGGGTGGCCATCCACAAGTGAGATACACAAGGTAAACCATAGAAATGGGCCCTGTGAACCACTCAACACAAACCATTCCTTCCATTCCACCCAGGTGATTCATTTATTTAGTTGTTTTTATTAAACAAAACACAAGTCCTCAGACTTAGAAACTTTTCCATAACATGAATATATATTCCACCCTTGTTTTCTACTAGCTAAGCTAAGCATGATAGTAGTAGGAATCTTAACTTAGGAAAATTCTACTAAGGTTTCATCTACTAGGATTTCCCATAGCATAGTTTATACTTAGCAAAAATTCCATGCAAGTCCTACTTAGAAATATCACTAATGCATAGTGCAAATAATGGGACAAAAGTATGAAGCATCACTTGCCTTTTTGGTAGAGAGTATAAGTTCACTCCTTGTCTTTGAAAAAAATCACAATCTTCAAGTCACTACAATTCAATCAAGCAAACAATATTTCAATCTACCATTCAAGCAATTCATCACATAAAATGATAAAAACAAAGCAATGCATGCAAGCATGTCAAGGATTGTTTTATTTGAAAAAGTGGTTTCTAATGGTTCATAAACATTTGAAAACACCTAATGATCATTTTATAAGGTGGCAAAATCATTTGTATAAGATTTTACTTCATAACTCATTTTTAGGTCAAGTCATTATTTTATGTGGTGAAGAAATGCTTTTAATAAGGCAAAATTCTATAGGTTTCACAAAATATGTTTTCAAACCATATAACCTTGTGTTTAGGGTCAGAGAGTTTATTTCCAAAACATTTCTCAAAGGCTTTCCTCCAAAATCATTTTTAACAATTAAACCATATTTTTATTTGACTAGAAATGGTTTAAATCAAAGATTTATTGTTTTGCTTCACCAAATATATTTTTGAAACCACAATTTGTTTCCTATGGTCAGTAGGTTCAAATCACACCATTTGCCAAAAAAATTATCCTCAAAATCATTTTGGAATAAATTTTATAACCTAAATATGCATACACAAGTTTCTGTAAAAACAAATAATTTAACAGAAGCTTTTTACTAAAAAAAGTGCATGGTTGGCTAGGTCTTGTCTTTTTAAATCCATTGATATAAAATTTGCAAAATTTGGACATGTAGATTAAAAGTTATAGATTTTACAAAATCTAGCATCTAATAGATCAAATCTGTTTTAATTCAAACGGACAGGGACACGTGGCTGTTTGCTACTGGCTGGTACCGATTCGTTCGGATCGTGCACTAAGGACCTCTGGATTAAGTTACATCGCACGGCACAGATTGCATACCCCTTCGGCGTTAAGTGATTCTATCGCATCCATTAGATCATCATCTAACGGCCATCATCACCCTGACCATGTTCTGGCGGCGCTCGACGGCTGCGCGCGGCGGCGACGCTCGGCTAGCGGCGGAGCTGGCGATGCAGGAAGCGAAAAGGGAAGAGGGATGGCTCACAGTGATCGCCGTGGCACGGGGATGCTCAACCTGCTCGCGGTTGACGAAGGGGCGCACAGGGTTGCTGATAATTGCTCGTCGGAGTTGCGTCTGACGACGGCCACGCTCTGTCGTCGTCGAGGGCGGCACTACGGGTCATGAGGGAGCAAATGGAAGACACAGTTAGATGCGCGAGGACGTGGCGATGGTGCGTGCGTGAAGGAGAAGGAGAGGGGCGGTCAGGTTCTTACCAGAGGAGTCGCCGGAGAAGAAAGCAGACGGTGGCGGCGCTTGGTGTCGTCGTTGTCGAGGCTCTGGGGCACGCGCGAGCGAGCTAATGCCACTGGGAGATGCCCTAGGGCTTGGGGATCACGTCCGTGTGCTCGAGGAGGCGAGGGGCGACGAGGTATGGCCGGAATCGCCGTCGGAGTTCGTCGGAGGCCGCGGCAGTGCAAGGTTGATTCGAGGCAGCATGGTGGCGGAGGGGAAAGGGGGTCTGAGGGGAAATGGAGAGGGGGAGGAGGCGGTTAAGAGGGCGGTGTCGTGGCGAGGATTAAACGCAGCATTATGGTGAATTCAAGCAGAGGAATCAACGGCAGGAAACGGCCAGGCGTGTTCATCGCGGGGAGGAAGAAGGTGAGGTGGCAGTGGGGTCGTCTCGTCAGCGATAGAGGGGAAGGAGGAATGGGTCCAGGCTGTCAGTGAGGGCGTGGGTTAAGTCTGCGGTGAGAAAATGTTTCGCTCGTGAGAGGGAGAGGTGGGTTGGACAGGGCCTAGTGGGCTCGCTGGGCTGGGCTGCACCTTTTATATTTTTTTGTTCGGTTTGTTTTTCTTTTTCCTTTCTTAATATTCTGTTTTGATTTCATTTAATCAATTCAAGCATCCATTTGAATTCAAAACTTTGCCAAAATTTGTGTAGCTTCAAACACTGATTAATAAAGTATTCTGAAATCATTTTAGAATAATTTATTTATTCTTTTTAAGGTCTTTTAATTATTCAAAAAATAGGCTCTAGTTTTAATTCAAATGAGATTTAATAATATTTCAAACACCATTAAATTTTCTAAATCCTTCCAAATCTTTTCAGTAGTTTTTTATTTGATTAATAGGGTGTCAAATAATTCATCTTGAATTATTTGGAGAATATTTAATATGATTCATAAATCATTTGAATTGGGTATTTATTTTAATTCCAATGGAATTTAATATAGTTCTAATTCCCTAATTTTTATTTGGAAGTTTTATTTAATCTTAATTAGGTTGAATTAAACAACTTTTATTTCACTTGAGTAAATTCCAAAATACTATTTTCTCATGATTTAATCAATTATCTCTAATAGGAGTTTTTATATGTATTCTAATAAAATAGGATTTGGTCAAAGTCATTTTTATTTTATTTGGAGTATTCTTTATCCCTTTATTTTGTTTGGATTGGGATTACATTCATTACATTTGTTTATGGATTTGGCCAAGATTTAATTTGGTTTTGAAATATTCTTTATTTAATATTTCCTTCTTCATCTTATAAAATCCATATCTTTTTATTTAGAGATCCAAACTTGGTGATTCCAATTTGTAAAATCTTGTTTAATATTTGCTTATCCTTTTAAATCTCTTTAGGATTATTTGCTCACCATTTGGTATGGATTTATAGATAGGTTCTTTATTAGCTTTGGAATTTTAATTTCCTTATCTTATTATATTCATAAGATTTTATTTATGGCTCCAATTTAAGTGAAACCAATTTATATGGTTTTATAATGTTTCAATTTGTCTTTCCTGATCATTTGTAAATGTTTGTTGGCAAATTTTTATATGGATCAAACCCATAGGCTTGGAGATAACTTGGAAATGATTTTTATTCCATTAGAGTTTAGGGTTTGGATTTATTTTCCAAGTGTTTAAATTTCAAGATACATTCATTGAGGAATGCAATTCACTTGATTTGGATTTTGTTAAATTCAAACTTTAAAGTTTGTTCAAGATGGGATTTTAAATTTCCATTTAGAAACAAAAGTTTCTTTTTACCCTAAAATTCAACAATAATTTATTTTGTTTATTTATTTTTTTCACATTACAAGATTTGGAAAATCTTGGGATGTGACAAAAAATGGTCGACACATCCGTGGCGCCCATGGCCCTAGTGCGCCACAAGCATTAAAAGCAACTGTGGCGCACATGCCAGAGTGCGCCATGGATGTGTTTCCCCATTTACGGAGCAGAGGGGGCTTAACATAGGCGTAGCACACTTGCCTCATGTGCGCTACAACTATCCCTAACAACCATAACGCACTTACCCCATGTGTGCTACGGGTATGTGGCATGCGTCTGGCAGGCCCCTGGCCCACACACATCTGTGGCGCACATACCCCATGTGCGCCACGGTTATTCTAGTTACTAGTAGGGCAATGCCCACAGGTGAGCCACACCTATTTTACCCATGGGGCACTTCAACCATGTGAGCCACGGATGTACGGATTACCTATATCCCTTTTCCTAGTAGTGACTACAGCTTGTTATGATGATGACCACAAGCTCTAGATCCTCTCATGGACAAGAACCAAATAACAACCAAGAAAGATGATGTAATGAATGCAAAGGTTTGAGCTCTCTCCGAACGATGCAAACGAGACACCCGCTTGAGAGCCCCTCTTGGTAGTATGGCTATCTATCATAAAACCGGTCTACCAACTAACAACACAAGACCGGCAAAAGAGAAGCCCTATCAAGGACATACCTTTGCCTTGAGCATCCCACTTGAACTTGATGTAGACCGTCTTGTTCTTCTATAGTGGGAACACCTTTCTTGTTTGCTCTTGCTCGCTCTTGCTTGATGAATACTTGCAAATTGCTCCCCCATACTCCATGGGGAAACCTCTTCTTGAACTTGTCTTCATCACTCCATGAACACGAGGATAGCAAGCTTTAAGCATGATATCTTCTAGACATGGCGCATCTTGAGCTCGCCCTTCTTCATCCCTTCTTGAGGTTGATCCAACTTGATGCAACTCTTTGCACTTTTCTTGATCAACCTTCAAGATCCTTCTTTCTTCGTGATTCCAATGGGCACAAAGCCCTTGGACATTTCTTCAACTTTCAACCTTGAGACCAACACATGGCCCAAGCGATGCCAATGGACAAACCTACAAGTGAAACTCAATTTACACATTAGTCCATAGAGATTGTCATTAATTACCAAAATCACACATGGGGGCATACATGCCCTTTCACCTGCCTACACCAGCCTCTCTGCACATGTTGCAGAATTGTGCTCGAACGAATCACACATCCTGCACTGGTTTTTCTGTTTTGGATGAAGTTCAAGGGCAGATTTTGTGCGATGTGCCTTCGTTCGCCCTTTGGTAGTTGACTTTGGCGGGTCCCTAGGAATAGTAGGATAAATAGGGGCACTTGTCGATGGTTCAGCAGCAGGTTTCTTCTTTTTCTTCCGCGACTTGTTCAGTTGAGTGATTTCCGTCGCTGTAGCACGCATGTGTTTGTTCACAATCGTGGTAGGTTCATCCGTTGTGCAAGCCACACAAGTAAGTTTCTGAAACAACATGTTTAGGTTTGCATGTCACACTTGCTGATGCGACTGTGGTGGCATCACATCTGGCTGCTCCACAGCTGCAGCTTCCTGTCCACCAGAGACTGCTTGTGGTGTCCACCTTTTTAGGATGTACCTCTCAGGTATCTCATCAACACCAAGGTGGGTGAAAACCTTCAATATGTGGAAACAAAGCATGCCATCCTTATCAAACTTTGGCCACTCGCATGAGTAGATGCCTTTATCCTTGTTCGTTGTAACCATGTAGGTCCTTGCCCTATACTTGGCACACCATGTCCTATTTGGCTCAAGCCTGTAGTACAAACCACCAAAGTGACTCACATTGTACCTGGCAATAAGCTCAAACTCATGCTGAAACGTCAAATATATGTCCCTACAGTACATATTGAACACCTGTTCCTTAATGGTATATGGCGACCATCTCTGGACCTCACTTGTCCCAAATGTCATATATCTCCCTAAAGTGCGAGTGTCCAGCAGCAGCAGGACACTTGCCTAAAAACAAAGCCCATTTTGCCTCAAACTCCTCTAGGGAAAAGGTGAAGTCTATGTAGGCGTTGAAATCTTCTGCTAGACCAGGGTTTCTACCCAGAATAGTACCACACTTATTATGTGCTTTCTGCATGATGTGACAGCGACAAAAACGGTGGATAGTTGCTAGGAACATCCTGTCAATTGACATATTCATAGCAACGTCTTGGTCAGTGATGATGTTGTACGGTGCTCAAACATTCATCGCGATAAGGAAACTCTCAAACAACCAATCAAAATTGGTTGTCAACTCTTGCCTCACAAACCCGCGGCCCAACATGATAGATTGCCCATGCTTGTTGATCTCGATGAACGGTGCAAAGGGAAATATTGTACTTATTCATTAAGTATGTGTTATCGCCATATTTTGGCCTAAGATGGAGGTGGGCCGTGATCAAGATGGGCTTAGAAGATACATATATTCAACGTGTTGTTGGATCGGCCTAGTGCGTAGATTTGGGCTGAATTGCCCGTGTATCTTGTATCTTAGTAGGATTCGTATTTGTTTAGGTTCCGTTTATGTTTAGATAAAGATAGAGTTGTAGAGTTATTCCAAAAATAGAGAGTCTCCGGACTATAAATATGTACCTAGGGTTATTGAGAAAAGGAGGACAATCACGTTCACAACAAACACAATCTCGGCGCATCGCCACCCCTTGTTCTAGGGTTTTTCTCGGGTAAGTGCCATGCTGCCTAGATCGCATCTTGCGATCTAGGCAGTATTTACTTATGCGTTATCCGGTGTTACTCGTACTAAGCCTTGTTGATGGCGAGTAACACCTTTACCACAGATTTGTTAGAGCTAGCATCAATACTTTTACTATGACTACTTATTTATGCTACTTCTAGCTATCTCGCCGTCTTTGCACCTTCTCCCGGGTACAAAGGTGGCATCTTGCTTGATTTCTGCTTAAGTCGATTTGATCTGTTATAGTTGTGCCTTGTTCATCAAGGTTTAGTTTAATATCTACGTGGTTAGGCCTCACAAACGGGTTGAACGATCCGGTAATACGTAAGGTATGGTTTATTGATCTTAGAGGGGATGTTTCCGGGAATTGACGTTATGTTGGTTTTTAGGCCTTCTCTAGGATCAGTTTTCTACTATCTTTCGTATCTATTAGGCTCAACTACGCGTGGGACGTTCCGGTTGCGTGGTGAAAACGTTAAACTATCGTAGATCGATTTAACTTGTAGTAATTAAGCAAAACCCCATGTTATCATAGATCCAATGCAGAGCCATGGGACAATCGGCTCAAAGCCGATTCTGGAAACACGGGAGCCGATCACGGCTCGAATTTTACGTATACTTGTTTACCGTGCAGAAACCAATCGGAACAATCCATCACCTTCGACCAGGTATAGGTCGGTGCACGCCTCGAACCAAGGCAGACGTGCGTGCGGAAGATTCTTGGCCGTCGACCGAGGGACCAGGGCCCACCGCTCACAGGAGCCTCCGGCTCGTGTTGCTAAATCCGTCGCCCGGTGAGTTTTGAGCAACACATTACACGCCCGGTGGGACACTCAACAACATCTACATCAATGTCCGACGCCACGATGGAGAACAGGCCGGTCACGTCTGACGAGCTTCTGCGAGCACAAAGTGAAGTATGGCGAGATCGAAGCTCTTGAGCCGACCTCATCGGCTCTTCGAGAGGACCCGTTCGCGTGGCGTCGGTGGAAGGATTCTCCCGAGGGTGCTCTCGATGAAGTGGATCTGCTGTTCCTTCGGAGGAACGCTCCAGGCTCTGACAGAGGTCAACTACATGGTGGCTCATTCTCTACGCCACTCTGAAAGCCTGGTGAAGCAGCGTTCGGCGGGTCGCGTTCGCGTGGTCGAGAGATCATGAAACATCAGTACTCTCGTGGGGCCCACTTTAGGAACCCACCAGGAGAAAGACCGCTCCACCGGCCACAACTGCCATTCACACTCGCGGCTCCAGGCCGCGCCGGGATCAGCGGCATACATTGTCTACAAGGCCGAGGCGATCCAGTGATTGCCAATTCTGTTCGAGCCACCAAGGAGATCCCGCAGGTACATATGTGCCTACGTGCGGACTGCAACAACTTGGCGCAGACCAGATCGCAACCGCAGGAGTGTCCATGGCAGGGCTCCTGCGGGGTCTTGAGGCGCGTTCTGGAGCAACGATGTCAGGATGGACGCTGAAAAACAGTGGCTAGCCAAGTATGCCATGGAACAAGCCATGAGAGTCTAGCCCTGCAGCTCAAGCAGTGGATCAAATCACTACCATCACGAGAGATCGGTTAAACCCGTGCGAAAAGGCGCACCATCGGCTACTCAAAGCCGTACCCCAACGAGTTTGACCTGATTCCACTACCACCCAAATACAAGCTCCACGAGTTCTCAAGATTCAGCGGATCGAGGGTCAAGCTCGATCGAGCACATAAGCCGATACCAGCACAGCTAGGCATGATTTGACATCGGATCAAATGCGCGTGAGATTTTTGCACAATCTCTAACAGACCAGCCTTTGGGTGGTACACCTCGCCACCGATTCAATTCGCACTGAAACAACTAGAAGAACAGTTCCATCCAATACCATTCGGAAGCTACCGAGGCTGGCATTGCGGACTGGCGCAAGTCTGAAGCGGGGAGAAACGTAGCCGAATACATCCGGTAACAGACCATCAAGAACAGATGTTACTCGGCTCGTTTAAGCGAGAAGGAAGCAATCGAGTGGCGATGTCGGCCTCTCGGCACCCATCAAGGGCGTGGCATTCGGGTAGAATACAACTCATTGGCGCACATGGCTCGAACGGCGATGTATGAGCGTCACCGAGTTGTACCAAGACAAATTCAGACGTCCGATAAGCACGGTCGATGCGAAGAGGAAGATCCTACGCAGACCGAGGAGGTGGCCGTGGTGAATGGGCTCGGGGGCGATCCCTGTGACACTGTAAATGGGTGAAACAGCAAGGGCCTGCGAGAGGTTCGACGATGTGAGCAAAGCTGAGCGGATATTCGATCTCTGCTGAAGGAGAAGCGGTGAGGTTGCCCAAGGCCACAAAATCCCTACGGCTCGGAGATGAGCGGAGACCATACGCAAGTGGCATCATTCGTTCACTCACCCCACCAACGAGTGCAAGGAGCTTCGCGCCAAATCCAGATGGCTATAGAACAAGGCCGTCGATCCTCGGCCGATTCGCCATGAAAGTGGACACGAACCCGTTCCCGGTGTCAACATGATAGAGCTCGATCGCTCATGAGACGTCAACTGGACTTTTCGTTCGGTGTCAACATGGCTGGGTCTGGGCACCACCATGACACGTACAAGGAAGGAGGCGGTCACTCTCGGGGCAAAGAAAGAGAGAAGGCTGGTCCACGCGACCGGCCCAGCCATGATGACGGGAGATACTTATCAGAGGAACAGGTGAGGAGGGTGCGGTATCAGAAGCCACATTCCACGCATCTCCTTAATAAGTATGAGCGTCAGCATGATCAACGGCGCCAGCACAGTGGAGGCAATGAAGGACATGGGCACCTCGCCAGGAAACCACCCAAAGAGAAGGAAGGCGCAGACAAACATTGGGATTGCCCCTTTTTCAAGCATTGCTGGGACGTGGGAATGAGCCGATTGCCTACAGCCGACAACTGCCCAGAATGTGGACAACAAAAGAAGGGCACGAGGCCAGTATCAGTGTTCGAACGTCTAGGACCTCTCCAACCCCAGAGCCGTCCAAAGGAGTCCGCTCGAGCAAAGGGCTTTGGGAGGCCCAGGGATGACAAAGAAGAAGACAGGTTTCACCGTCCAAGGTGGTGCCCCGATGGACTCAGACACACCCAGAAGCGTAGGGTGCAACGGCTGCGTAACGTAGAAGAGGCGGAAGCGCAGTATCTCCACGCGCTAAAGAAAGCACGGCCTGATCTGGCCGTCAAAGTAAGGCAGACTACGGAGACGGAGGGCCGCACGATAAGGAAAGAATGGCGACCCAAGCTAATAAAAGCCGATGCGAGCATCGGCTGGCATTAACATGGTGTTCGTGCTCGGCGAGTTCTGCGCCACGAACCAATATGCTACCGATGGCACAACTTGATGCGCGCCCACGGTTATCTTTGAGAAGCCACGTGAGAAGGGTTACAAACATCCGAAAGCGTACTGCGGGGCTACATCAATGGACAACCCGTCGCAAGATGTTGGTGGACACCGGAGCGGCGATTAATATCATGCCATACTCCATGCTACGACGTTTGGGGCGCTCACTGCGGACTGATCAAAACCAACGTCACGTTAAGCGACTTCAACGGCCGGTCTTGAACGCAAGGCGTTACGAGCGTGGATCGGACTGGGCAGGAAAACCATACCACGTCATTTTTCGTCGTGTGAACAGCAAAAGCACCTCGCCGTCTTGCTAGGAAGGATTGGATCCACGCTAACTGCTGCATTCCATCCACGATGCACCATTACTGTCTGATGGGGCGGGATGAAGTGGAGGTCGTCCATGCGCGATTCTATCGAGGTTTCCATGCTGGCATGAACATCGGGAAGCGAAGACCAAGAGCCGATCTCGGAATCAATCTAGACGGCTGCGACGTATTGAAGCTACAAAAAGCGGGGTGAGGCTGGTCTTATCCACTGGCCTTACAGTATAAAAGCCCACGATCATCCGTGGTACGGCCGATCCTGCGATCGGCCACAAAAAATAAAAGCGGCGATCATCGACAAGCGGTTCATGTAGTCGTAGCAGAGAGATACTCTGCCACTGTAAAATAATAAGGTGTAAACCGTCCTTGACAGATGCAAGCAAGAAGGGGGCCGATTCAGGCGATCGGCCCAAATTATTTTTGTTGTCCTCACCCATCGTTTGCTCTGTGTTTAGCGTCGATTTAACAGGTGACGGAAAGCTAGGGTATGGGTTTACATCAGCTGATGAGCTAGAAGAGATCGACATTGGTCCTGGGGATAAGCCACGACCAACATTTATCAGCAGAAAGTTAGAACCAAGTCTGCGGGAACCGATGATAGCCCTGTTGAAACAATATCCAGACTGCTTCGCATGGGACTACACAGAGATGCCTGGGTTGGACAGGAGCATCATCGAGCATCGGCTCAAAAAAGGATTTCGCCATTTCAACAATGAGCACGACAAATAAAGGCGAAATTTTGGAAGAAGTCAAGAAAGAGGTCGAGAAAATCTTTGGCCAAGTTGATCGGACCATGCGGTATCTTGAATGGATTTCTAGCATCGTGCCTGTAGAGAAGAAGGGCGGCCAATGGCGTGTTGCTATAGATTTTCGAGATCTCAACAGAGCTACCCCAAAGGATGAATATCCGATGCCGGTGGCAGAAACATTGATCAACGCAGCAGCTGGTCATAAAATTTTGAGTTTCATGGACGGCAATGCCGGGTACAACCAGATCTTCATGGCTCCAGAAGACATACACAAGACTGCATTCAGAGTCCCAGGGTCCGTGGGGTTATTTGAATATGTAGTCATGACGTTTGGACTGAAAAATACCGGCGCCACGTATCAAAGGGCCATGAATTATATCTTCCATGATCTGATCGGCAAACTGGTGGAAATCTACATCGATGACGTGGTGGTCAAGTCTCCGCTTCAAGGACACTTGGGCGATCTGCAACGCGTCCTGGACCGAACAAGAAAGTTTGGCCTGAGGATGAATCCAAAGAAGTGTGCCTTCGGAGTGACGGCCGGTCAGTTCTTGGGTTTTTTGGTCCATGAACGCGGAATTGAGATCGGCCTGAAAAGTCAGGAGGCAGTACGAACAATGAAGCCACCCACTACAAAGAAAGAGCTACGGCTCTCATTGGCAAGATCAACTTCTTCAGACGATTCATCTCTAACCTGTCAGGAAGGATAGAGCCGTTCATGGGGCTCGTGAAAATTAAAGCTGACGAGGAATTCCGCTGGGGGGCAGAACAACAACGGGCCTTCGACGAGATCAAAGAATATCTGACAAAGCCGCGGTGTTAGTTCCACCCAGCCGGACAAACCGTTCTACATTTACTTGTCGCTGGTGACACGTCCATCGCCTCGATGGTGGTACAAGTGCATGATGGGCTAGAGCGAGTCGTATTCTATATAAGCGAAGGATGCCTTTGGGCAGAGACGCGGTATCCGAGATATCGACAAGTTGTGCCTCTGTTTGTTTTTACATGCACCAAGCTGCGCCACATTTTGCTATCGCCAGAGGTCATCATCATATGCAAGTCGGACGTCATAAAGCACATGCTATCGGCTCCTATGTTAAAAGGCCGATTGGGCAAATGGATGTTTGCATTATCGAGTTTGACATCCGGTATCAGCTGCGAAAGCTGTAAGGGACAAAGACGGCTGATCTTATTGCCGAGAGAATCAACACTAACATAGCAAAACCGTCCATAAAAGCATGGGCTATGTTTTTCGACGGATCGGTTTGTGACGATGGTCGCATCGGCATTTTCTCGTGTCGCCGGGGCAACATTTTCCTTCTCCATCAGTTGTCTACCTCTCCCACTAACAATGTAGCCGAGTCGAGGCAATACGCAGGATGGAGTTACTCCTCGGCGGGCGAAGCGATGGAAATTTTGGAGACTCCAAGTTGGTGATTTCCCAGCTCACGGAGGACTACAAGTGCGAGGCAGTCCCTCTTCCCATTATGGCTGCCGCCATGCTGATGACGCAATTCCGGTACATCAATTTCACTTGGATCCACGAGCGCAGAATACCGAGGCGAACGATCTTGCGCAGATAGCTTGGTACAAGGATATGGTAGAAGGAGCCGATGTCCGTGCAGTTCCTAGAAGCAGATGATCGAGAGCCGATATCTTCAATTACTTGAAAGATTCGCTGGGGCACCTAAACGGATAAGGTACAAAGCCATGAAGTACGTGCTTATTGGGGATGACATGTTTTACAGGACTCTGGAAGGGCTATTGCTCAAATGCCTGGGGACCGCCGAGGCCAATCAGCTCCTACATGAGGTACACGAAGGAGCCTGTGGAGCTCACCAATCGGCTCATAAGATGAAATGGTTGATCAAAGCGAAAGGGTTTTATTGGCCCACTATGCTTGAGGACTGTTTCAACTACTATAAAGGGTGTCAAGCATGTCGAGATTTGGAAAAATCCAGATGGTACCCGATCGACAATGAATCCCATCATCAAACCTTGGCCATTCCGAGGTTGGGGCATGGACATGATCGGCAAGATCAATCCTCCATCAAGCAAAGGCCACATGTGGATCTTGGCCATCACAGATTATTTTACCAAGTGGGTGGAAGCCGTCCCTATGAAGTCAGTGAGTTCAAAAGATGTCATCAATTTCGTGAAAGAGCACGTCATTCATAGGTTTGGGATTCCCCAGACTATCACAACCGATGGAGGTTCGGTTTTTGTTTCTCACGAGTTCAGAAAGTTCTGTGAAGACACAGGGATTAAACTGATACGGTCATCTCCGTACTACGCTCAAGCAAATGGGCAAGCTGAGGCCTCCAACCAGAGTCTTATCAAGCTGATCAAGAGGAAAATCGATGAACACCCTAGGCGTTGGCATGAGGTTTTATCAGAGGCTTTATGGGCTTATCGCATGTCGTGCCATGGGGCGATAAAAACCTCTCCGTACCATCTGGTCTATGGGCAAGAAGCCGTATTGCCTTGGGAAATTACGGCTGGATCGAGACGTGTTACTTTTCGTAATGAGCTAACAATCAAGAATATGCAACTTTGATGAGTGACAAGTGGAAGATGTGGTGAGCTTAGGCTTGGTCGCTTGAGAAATTAAAAGAGAACAAGGCTAAAGTAGCTCGTGCCTACAACAAGAAGGTGAAGCCAAAGGAGTTCCACGTTGGAGATTTGGTGTGGGAAGTCGTGTTGCCCTTGGGTACTAAGGATGCGAGATATGGTAAATGGTCTCCAAATTGGCACGGGCCGTACAAGGTCGACCAAGTTTTAAGAGGAACGCATACATGCTTGAAAGCTTGGATGGTGAAAAATTTCGATGCGATCAATGGCCAGCATCTCAAGAAGTATTTTCCAAGCATGTGGGATATGGGACAATAAAAACTTGAGGGGCCGATACGAGAGATCGGCTAAGTCGATTAGCAGTAAAATATGGGGGCCCATGTTGAAAATCGGCCGAATAAAAAAAAACAACAAGCTACTAAGGAAATGCTTTGAGGGCATGGAGAGCGTCAGCACGGAACTCAGTTATTTCAACTTCGTCGTCATCATCCTTGCTGGTCGATAGTTGTTCGTTCAGGGCACATTTTTCGATGGGCAATGGAGGTTTGGTTACCGTTTCAGACCAAGAGATAGCCGTTGTGATTCAACTGAGGGTCGACCCTGTCAAACGTTGTTTAGAAGGAGCCGATACCGTGTCATCGGCTTATGGAACATCGACCTGTTTCGGTTATCGGCAAAATTAAAGCAAAAAGAAGCAACATTTGGGAAACGGAGTTTCATTCATTCGGAAGGTCATTGCTTACAAGATTCGATTACAAAAGGGGCCCTAATACGGCCATTACTACTACATCCTAATCGAAGCCGAGGTCGTCGTCGCTGCTGCCGCCGCCGTCTTCCTCGCTGTCTTCGGCGCTGCTACCAGCGTCGTCTTCGCTGCTACTGAGGAAGCCAGTAGGGGCCTCCTCGTCCTCGTCTTCGTCATCGTCGTCGTCTTCGGACCCGGCACGGAAGTACCTCACCGGCTGGTACTCCTCGGAGGAGGTGTCCTCCTCCTCCTCTTCTTCTTCCTCTTCTTCAGAGGAGTCGACGCCATCCCAGGACATGGCGTCGTCGCTGCTGTCCGCCTCCAGCTCCCCGTCAGCGAGGAACTGAAGGTTCTCTTCGCCGTCTGTCAGGGACGCATCGTCCTCTGACCAGACGGCAAAGTCCCAACCCCTCTCGTCCCACCATTGTGGGGCGAGAGTGTTGTACGCCGCTGTCGGCGGGTGCTCCGGAGTCGGTTCGCGGTCACTGAGGCTATTGGAGGCGTGGGAGGAAAGATCGGAGGAAGCAGAGGAGGCCATGGCGAGAAAGAGGGTTTTCCGGTGGAGAAAGAGGGTTTTCTGGCTTCGGGAGGAAGATGGGGACTGTGAACTGTTCAGGCGGATTTAAATAAAGAGGAATAGTGAAGAAACGGTTCAATGCCATAGCAGTTTCCCAGATTGCGCTGCCAAAATCGTCAAATCATGCACTGCGGAGGAGTTGAGAAGACAGGGCATCATGATGAAGGGGTGGCGTGACGATCCTGTTCTGCCACGCGTTCTGACGTACGCGTAGCCCGATATAAAAAAAACCAGAAGAAAAAAAAACACATAGAGTGGTTTTGGAATTATCATTGCCAAAACCAGGGGGCATGTGTTATCGCCATATTTTGGCCTAAGATGGAGGTGGGCCGTGATCAAGATGGGCTTAGAAGATACATATATTCAACGTGTTGTTGGATCGGCCTAGTGCGTAGATTTGGGCTGAATTGCCCGTGTATCTTGTATCTTAGTAGGATTCGTATTTGTTTAGGTTCCGTTTATGTTTAGATAAAGATAGAGTTGTAGAGTTATTCCAAAAATAGAGAGTCTCCGGACTATAAATATGTACCTAGGGTTATTGAGAAAAGGAGGACAATCACGTTCACAACAAACACAATCTCGGCGCATCGCCACCCCTTGTTCTAGGGTTTTTCTCGGGTAAGTGCCATGCTGCCTAGATCGCATCTTGCGATCTAGGCAGTATTTACTTATGCGTTATCCGGTGTTACTCGTACTAAGCCTTGTTGATGGCGAGTAACACCTTTACCACAGATTTGTTAGAGCTAGCATCAATACTTTTACTATGACTACTTATTTATGCTACTTCTAGCTATCTCGCCGTCTTTGCACCTTCTCCCGGGTACAAAGGTGGCATCTTGCTTGATTTCTGCTTAAGTCGATTTGATCTGTTATAGTTGTGCCTTGTTCATCAAGGTTTAGTTTAATATCTACGTGGTTAGGCCTCACAAACGGGTTGAACGATCCGGTGTCGTAAGGTATGGTTTATTGATCTTAGAGGATGTTTCCGGAATTGACGTTATGTTGGTTTTAGGCCTTCTCTAGGATCGATTTTCTACTATCTTCGTATCTATTAGGCTCAACTTCTGTGTGGGCGTTCGGTTGCGTGGTGAAAACGTTAAACTATCGTAGATCGATTTAACTTGTAGTAATTAAGCAAAACCCCATGTTATCATAGATCCAATGCGAGCCATGGGGACAATCGGCTCGAAGCCGATTCTGAGAAACACAGGGCGATCACGGCTCAATTTTACGTATACTTGTTTACCGCAGAAACCAATCGGAACAATCCATCACCTTCCCGACCAGGTATAGGTCGGTGCATCTCGAACCAAGACAGACGCGTGCGTCTTGAAGATTCTATGCCGTCGACCGAGGGACCAGGGCCCACCAGCCGCTCTGGGAGCCTCCCGGCTCTTCGTGTTGCTCGTCACTGCCCGCCGGTGAGTTTTGACAGGCAACAGTATGCGTTGTCAAAGTATACGCAGTCATGGTAAGCCTCAGCATATGCTCTCCTAGCAGGCCCATCAACCCAGAAGATATTTTTCACCCTGTCCTCCTCATCACAATCTAATCTGAAGTAAAAATCAGAATCCTTCTCTTTTTGCTCTTGAAAATGGTTGATCACTTTGGTCATGTCGCCATCTTTTGTTTCTTCTGCAGTCAAATTTGCACAGTAGTTGGTGATAGTTTTAGCAGTGTGCGGGGCTAGCAACTCTGAGCCATGGAACTCTGACATTATATCCATCATCCTCCCTACAAAATAAGAAATTTTAGAAAGCAAACGAGTGAGGAAAACTTTATTTTTACAGTAGCTACTAGAAACTAACATACTAATTTCTGCCAACGTTTATATTACTAGCTAGCAACTAATACATAATGTTCTGGCAAATTTTTCCTGGTTACTTTTTTGAAATGCAGCAACTTTAAGGAGGCACCTAGTAATGCACTAACATACAACTAGTTATCACTACCAAGCAACTTTTTGTTTCCTTCAAACCATAAAGATAGTTAGCGCTCGCAAATAATCATACAGTACTAGCAACTTAATCTGTTGCACCAGCAACTATGTATACTGCAACTAGCAACTGCATCTAGTCTTCCAGCAACTATGGGTACAACTAAAAAAACAAGGAATAGATTTAATAACATACCAGCAGTCAAGTTTGTGCTGTGCAAATTCTTCACGAAATCTTTTTCCTCTGCTGGTATACCTTGGTGTGACCTAAGATACTTGTTCAGCGATGGCTTGTGGACAAGAGGATGATTATGCTCCATTGTAAAAGCAATAACTTCCCATCTACGATCCTTTAGCTTCACCACCATCTCCGCCTTGCAATTAGTTGGTATTATTGTCTCCCTTTTCCGCTTCTTCGGGTTCTTTTTTTGCCCTTTCTGCTTAGCAATCCTAGCAACAACAGATGCAAGTTTTGCGTTCTGTTGGTCCTCCTCATCCGATGATTCTGAGGATGGTACTGGCCCAACTACATCTGGTTTTCACCTCCGCCATCATCATTCCTAGGTTTCCTGAATTTGTTACATACAAATTGCTGTTTATCAAGATCATTGGTGCACGCTTACCTTCTATTCCTATTGACCTTGATTGAAAATCCAGTCCTAGCAGCATATGCGTTGTAGTGTTCCTTAGCACCCTGCAGCGTGTCATAACGCATTCCAATATGTGGGTCCATTAGCTGAGATGAAGCCTCGTTATCATCTGCATCGTCTTGGGCAAGCGATGTTGTGTTTGTACCGGCAAGAAACGCTCTAGTTTCACTATCGGTTGGTACTATATGTACATCAACAGCGGGAGCGTCGGTGTCAACTTGCAACTCTGGAGTCTCGTCAATAGCTTCTTCCATCAGAAGATGCGTGAAGTAATTAGGCGGTAGTAAACCAGCCTGCTCATTAAGGTCAAATGGATCCTCATTGAGGTCAAGGATACCCATTGCCTGCACAAAAAATGAATCAAAAAACAAATAAGGGAAAAAGGCAACTTCCAAAGCATATATAGGCGAAAAATTATGCATTGTTGGCTAAACAGTACTTCTAATTCTATTTTTAGCCTCACAAATTCTCACATTTTTATTGCTGTTTTTTGACATGTAGGTACTGGACAAGATCTTCTTCATGTGGAAAAAGACAAGGAAGCGATGACCAGATGCAAAGAAATGAAAGCAGAAAATGTTCAAGTCATGTGTTACATGTGTTGTAATTAGGATTAGTATGTTGCGAACTCTGTTATAGTTTTCTGTTATTTTCGGTGCAAGTATCTACTGTTTGATGATACCAAGTTGCATGACAATTGTGTGAAACTAAGTTTCCTACTTATGTAAGAAAGTTGCCTACAGATGCTACCAAGTTGCCTACTTATGTCAATTAGTTGCCTACTATTCATATGATGATTCTGTAAATTTAAAAACTGATGTGTTAAGTTGCCAACCTATTCTGTTTTATGCATGGATTTTTTCTACTTACAATTTTTGCTCATCTAGCTGCATAAAAAAGGAGCATATTTTTGACATGTTGATACTCTATGTAGTTGCCATGAACAAAGGTTGCCTCAGACACAAAAGTTGGCTCAACTAAGATGCAAGTTGCAAACTACTAGTGAAAAATCGTCCATAGTTTTATGAAAAAAGACAATAAATAATTGACTCAGAAAAGAATTTTTACATGGGGGATCATGTGTGGGTAATTGGTAGGCCACTATTTCTGATGAAAAAGGAGTATGTTCATGTTAAAAATAAGTTTCCTGCGATGTGATAGAAGTTGCTAGGAAATAGGGACTAATTGCCTACCCCTCATAAAAGTTGCTATGAAATAAGGGAAAATTGCATCCACCATTAGAAATAGTTGCTAAGAAACAGGAACAATTTGCCTCCACCCTCAGAAAAGTTGCTACGTAAAAACATGAAAAGTTGCAATTTTTTCATCTGAACTGCAATCTACGAAAAAGAAGTTGCCTAGGATATGATAGAAGTTACTACAAAACAGAGAAAAGTTGCTAAAAATATCACAAAAGTGGCAACTTTCATCTGAATTACAAGAACAGATAAAAAACCTAGAAGGACATGGCAACATAGATTGTCTAGGAGCTAGGGAAGTTATTAAGGAGCATAGCCAAGTTGCTTGTGTTTGGAACAAAGTTAACTCCAGCAAAAAGAAATCAACAAAGAGAATAGCAGAGAGAAAATGATGGATGAGTACATGTGTTGAATCTGAGAGAGCAATTCCAGATATAGGTGTGTTCCTTGAGCTGCTCTCCGGATGGAACATGTTCGCATGGTTGAGGATCAGGAGGTTGCCATGTTTTGGTGGGTTCATGGAGCCAGCAAGAGGAAGCAATGGCGGCTGAGGCTGGAGAAAGAAGACTATCTAGGAGACGGGATCTGGGGGCGGTAGGGTTAGAGAGAGGACAGAAGGATGGACAGGCTTGCACGGGGCGCGGGGGGTCACGGGCTGGGGCGCAGTGGGGGCGCCAGATAAAAGTAAATGAGAGCATCCCCTCGCAGGAACCGAGGAAAAGCAGTCAAAAGCAAAGAGCAGAACTTTCCAAAAGTGAAAGTTGCCCAGCTGGCAAACCTGACGCGTCCAACTCGTCCTTTTGGCGCCCGGGCGCCAGCTAGACTCGTCCTTATCAATTATTCTATAGCTTAAGTCTGGTGGTGACCCAGGCTGCTGAGGCTATTGCTGACACGAGTGTTCGTGGCCGTTAGATTCGTGAAAATATCCATCTGAATCATCTATTACGGCTGATGAGTTGAGATTTTTTGCACCCGTGAGTGACGCGCGTACTGTGACGTGAATGGACCCATGCCCGACTTCGCCCCACCTCGCAGCATCTGAGTAATCTACCGGAAAAGATAAACAAAGGTAATCCCATAGAACGACTGCATTCTCCATCCTCCTCCCGCACCCGCCTCGCCCTAGCCGCCGTCCTCGCCATGTCGATATCATCCTCTTCCTCCGCCCTTCTCGGCTCCGATCTTGCACTCGCCCCACTGAACCCCGCAGGGGAGCCAAGGAGACGCGGCCACCGCCACTCCTTCTCTCCTTCAGATGTAGGTGAGCACGCCACACGAGAGAGAGAGAGAGAGAGAGAGAGAGAGAGAGAGAGAGAGAGAGGTGGGTCGCCGCCTCTTGGCCGCCGTCGCCGCAACAGCCCCCAAAGGTCTTATTTGTCCATCTTCTCTGCCAAGGTGTAAGAGAGGTTTGAGGAGGCAGAGCTCGTAGAGGTTGTCCACGCCTGCAGCAGAGCGCATACCAGCCCAAAGTCAGTTACATGTGGGGCTAAGAATCCAAGGGGCCACCTGCAGCCTCAACAAATGTGTGTGTGTGTATGAGCCTGCAGCCTCACGTCGCTTTTGTTGAGCGCACGTGTGTGTACGTCGACTTGTTCATGGCCGTTAGATTTTTGAAAATATCCATCTGAATCGTCTATTACGGCTGATGAGTTGAGATTATTTGCACCCGTGAGTGACGCACCTACTATGACGTGAATGGACCCATGCCCGACTTCGCCCCACCTCGCAGCATCTGAGTAATCTACCGGAAAGATAAACAACGGTAATCCCATAGAACGACCACATTCTCCGTCCTCCTCCCGCACCCGCCTCGCTCTAGCCGCCGCCCTCGCCATGTCGATCTCATGCTCTTCCTCCGCCCTTCTCGGCTCCGATCTTGCACTCGCCCCACTGAACCCCGCAGGGGAGCCAAGGAGACGCGGCCACCGCCGCTCCTTCTCTCCTTCAGATGGCATGGGACGGGTGACGAGAGACCACTGCCTGAAGTCCCTACACTATCTGCGTCGTTGCCGCTGCTTCAGCGCTCCACCACCAGGGCTCTCATTGCCGAGGCTTCAAAGATGCCACAGTATGGTCGGTCGCGTGAATAACGGGATGAGATTTGACGGCGTGCCGGAATCATGACGCCTCCGTCAGGAATCGCTCCTCCTCCACCTGGATTCTCCCCTCTCCGCACGGAATCACGCCTCCTCCACCTGGTAATGCTTCCACCCGGCTGATTTGTTGTGTGCTTTGCTGATTTGCGTGCTCTGCTGCTTCGTTGCTGGCTGGTGGCTACTGCTTGCTGATTTACAGTCTTTTTTGTGCATGCTCTGCTGCTTTGTTGTTGGCTGCTGCTTGCTAATTTGTTGTTGCTTGCTCTGCTGCTTTGCTGTTGCATGCCTGCACTTCCTGTGTATTAGGACATAGGGCATAGCGTATAACATGATTTGGTTTATTTTACTTTTCTATTTTGCATTGGGAACCTAGAATTTTTTTAACTGTGTGCTCGCAGTGCAAAACTCAATGTGAGCTGGCCTGTCATATTTTCACCCTAACTCACATTTTAACTTGGCTTTATGAATATCTGAATATTTGTTATAATGAAAAATGAGCAGTGACATTCTCTTCTCTGAATATTTGAAAAATTACCAAATTCCAGATGAAACTAGAGATTTAATGTTCACATGACCTCTTCTATCAAGCTTTCTTTTCTCAATGTTCACGGTAATAGCACGGTTTCTCTACTGCAGAATTCTTCTCTTGCTGCTATGGTTCTTGGACTTCAGAGTTCTTTGGCTGTTGAGACATAAAGGAAAACGTAGAAGGTTGCTGTGGAAGGCAACTTGTTGGCCTGATGTCTATAGTAAGACATAGTTTTTTTTCGTTGGCCTATATTTCTTAGCTAATAAAATGAGTGGCATCTACTGCTTCTCAGTACAATTGTAGTTAATGGCTACTCATGCAGATAGAAGAGCCAGCACTACGTGTATAGTTTAGTAATGAGTTGGTTGTGATTAGTGTGAGGTTGTGAGCAATTTGACGTTGTATACATAGCAGAATTACAGCAAGAGATTTGTATTATGTTCTGTGGTGTTGTTATATAAGATTTCCTTGATGTTATTGACTTTAAATGGAAGTTTCGTTGTACACGGTTTAAACATGCAGCTTCTTGGTAGCATATTAGGGTGAATAAACTGGCGCACACCACCAATATATTATTACGGCAATTACCGAGTAGATAATGAATGCAATTTTGAGTGAAATTCTATTTGACGAGGCAAAACACGATATGGCTTGCTGGCCCACCACACTGAACACACGATGCGACAACGCTGGACAGGCGGCGCGGCAAAGCGAAACGCGCTTATGCATCTAGTAATAATTAAGCGCATGCGGGCTCTCTTTAAAATAAAACATGCCGCTTCACGCGCGGATGCTTGCGATGGCAACATCTTCCATGATGACGCGCGCCAACTCCAAGAAGAACATCTAAAAAAGAAGTCCAAAAAGAAACTCAGGGTGTGTTTGGTAGCCCGGGCCAACCGAGAATAGCTATCTACACTCATACAAGCTAACCCTAGCTAAGGTGAGCTCAGATTTTCTTGCGTGTTTGTTAGCTCGTGTTCGGTGAGACACGTTGAGTCCGTCTGTTGTTTGCTGAGTCGTATGGGGAAGAAATGCGGAGGAGGTCAAATATTTGCATAGAAACCCGTAAGTGCAAAAAATGAAACTCAATCAGGTCCTATGTACAAAATAGAAAGCAATCAGGCCCTGCCAAAAAACATAAAAACGCAATCGGGTCCCTGGCTGGCCATGGCGGGCTGGCCGTGGAGGCGCTGGCCCGGGCGATGCTCGTCCGTGCTCCTCAAGGAAGTGGCTGGCCGTGGTGGCGCTGGCCGGGGCGGTGCTCGTCCATGCAGATCGTTCCTGGGCGCGGACGACCATGGAAGCGCTTGTCGGGGCCGTGCTCGTCGAGACGGTGGCTAGCCGTGAAGGCGCTGGCCAGGTCCATGCTCGTCAAGGCCGTGGCGGGTCGTGGAGGCGCTGGCCGGGGCGGTGCTCGTCCGTGCAGATCAGGGCGGGGCGCGACCAGCCGTGGAAGCATTTGTCCGGGTCGTGCTCGTCGAGGCCATGGCTGGCCGGGGCATGGTCGGCCTGCTGAGGTGCCGGCGAGAGGAGGCGGTGCAGCAGAGGACTAGCGGAGAAGGCCGATGTCGAGAAGGAGGTGGCGGATGCCAGCGTCGAGGAGGAGGCGACGGTGGTGCTCGTTTGGGTGGACGTGACAGAGGGTTGAGAGAGCGGGTTGGGAGAGAATAAGGGTGGGGATGGTTGACCCCTGTGGCTTCGGCCCAGGTGCGGGGCGCGAGTGGAGATTTTTGGGGACGGACTCGGCAGTGCCGAGTTGTGAAGCCCGATTCTAGCTTCTCAACTGGACAAGGCTGAGGAGGCGTTTTCGTATAAGGTGGGCACTGCTCGATAAGACCAACCCGATCTAACAAACAACAAAACGTATGATGAGGCGAGAATATCTAGATAGCCCCAGTCTACCAAACGCACCCTTAGACACACCCTCAGGCTCCGGACGGAGCTGCCGACCACTACGAACGCAGCGTCGCTCGCCGCGCATCGATCTTGCGCGGACAGAGTCCCGGCGCGCCAGGCAGGCCACAGCAACAACGCCCAAGCCGAGCGCCTCCGCCGATTAGAGCTATGCCTGAGGAAGGCCCGAGAGCAACAACCCACAGACCACGGTGCCTGAACAAGGCCCGAGAGCTTGACCGCAGTGGCGACTATCTGGCTACAACGCAGGGATCAGTCAGCCAACCATTCATTGACGAATGAAGATAGGATTAGTATTGAGGATCATGCACCAAATTTGATGTTCTCTAAAACATTTCAAGCGAATTCTATATATAACATCTTCACACAATATCATCACACATCGTGAATCTCAATTACATCAAGAAACGAATTGTTCATGAACCAGCCGTTTCAAACAAAGACTGAAAAGTTCCAAACTAACATAAGGGATCTGCAAGTATGAACAATTCATCGTCAAACTATCAGGTCTCATTAACATTTCGAATTAAAATAGGATTTGTAATAAATCCAACGTTCTAAGCCAGAGTACCAGAACCATAAAATCGTTGCATCTTCTATATCGAAGAAGATGCGGTGGTCAGTGCATTGATCGTGCGTATCGTAGTATCAAACAACCTGCCTACATGTACTATCAAAATCCTGCAATGTTCTTGGAGCACGGAAGATATGCAACAACAGAACATAACAAGCAAGGTACAATACGAATCAGCCTATGCCTTCCAAATATATGCATCGTGCCATTCAACTTTGACCAGTGATGTTCACAGGATCCACCAACCTGTACAAACAAGAAAGTATCTGGTCAAGATAATAAAAAATCAAACATAGTCAACATTACTGTATGATACATAGTTACAAGAAAACAGGAGAATAGTGATAACTAAAAATGTGGATCAGAATTAAGGTTTGCAGCATATACACATCAGCTTAAGAAGCGGCAAAAATACATCACAAACGTAGATTCTGTGGAGTCATTGAATTAAGGTTTGCAGCTTGGAAACGTCAAAATACATCACAAACGTAGATTCCGTGGAGTCATTGAATTACCAATTTACGTTTTGTCAGCTAGCTTCCGTACACAAGCCACATGAGAAATCGATCAATCTACTCGATCTAATTAGCTTCTTGCAGGCGAGAATGTGCTTGTATTGGTCAGTACTAGCTTGTATGTTGTTCTGCTCGGCCCCTGCTAGCTCCGTCTCTCACGGTCTCGCCAAGATCCCAAGAAGCAAAGCAGGAAAGAGAGCAAATCAAAGGTGACGCCATTCCTGCGGCTGCCTCAATGAGAAGCAACCACACAAGAGGTGATCAAGGCTGATGCCCTTGCCGCGGCCCTCCATGATAGAGGGAGTAAACGGTGGCAGCTGTACACAACAAGCGGCATAGAGTGCGTAGGCAGCCGCTGGCGTTGGTGGCTCAGCCACATACGCCACCTAAGTTTTGCGGACGTCCGCATACGCTGTTTGATCATTTTTTGTGAGTGGCGTATGTAGTACCTTTGGACACCGCTGTCGCTTGCATCCTTAAATGAGCTCAGCCTTGGGTTATCCTTTATGTTCTAGTTTACGTAAAATACTTTAAATCAAAAATGAAATGGCTGCACAGAAGTAAACATTTCGATATTAAAAAACTCACCATACGACTTCGTGTGGCAATAGGAGATATGTTGTTCCTTATCAGCATGTGACATGAACAGGGCGGCGCAGTTGGTGCGTTCGCACTTTATCTTGGCCTTAGGGTGATGTAGCTTGCAGTGGCTCTGCATCTAAAGAGAATAGGTAATGAATGATGAGCAGTGCAGTAAGTTAGGTTTTGGTGAAGTGTGAACTATTATATCAGCAACAAGGTATGTCGGATAACATACCTTATCCTTGGAGATATAAACAGGAGGGGACTTCGGACTGATTTCTTGGCAACTTGGGCATGGGAGCATTCCTTTCGGGCTGTGATAGTAAGCAATCCTATACCTCCTATGGAAAAGGAGTTCCTCGTCACACTCTGGATGAAGCTGATCGACATACCCTACTTCTTCCAAAAACTCAAAGACCGCGTCTCTAGTGCTCTTCGTCATCTGTCTTTAGACAGAAAATATTTGTGAAGATTAAACGATACAAACATTACCAGAATGCATTAAAGCAAATATGAGCTTTAGTCTCACAAAACAATCGGTTCAGATTATAACCTTCTTTTTCTTAAACACACTCCAAGGACAGGTAAAGTACAGGGGTGTAGCAAGGCTACAAAACGAAAAGGGAAAGAAAGCAAAAGGAACTGTGCAGGACTAACAGTGTAAATGGATAGAGTTTGACCCTAAAAATACAGTTTAAGATTGGCGTAAACAGTGTTGCAGACATGGCAAAGAACAGCAATGCAAATAAGGCTTTAAAGAGTGTATTTCTTCCAGATTCTTAACTCACACGTTGGATGTAAGGAATACAGAGACAATTTGGTGAAATAATACAAAGACCATTTGTGAAAATAGATCATACTACACCAGAAGTTTGCAGAGAGCAGAGAACTTCATATGAAGAACATCAGCCCAGACAACAATAATTCAGAGTAACAAGATGTTCAATACAAGCTAGCGCATCAAAGATACATACAGATGGCATAAAGCTTAAAACAAACAAAGCGACAAGCAGCAGCTAAATCTTCAGGATTCAACTCGGCACACTTCAATGGTTTCTCTTAAAGATGTAGCACTGGCCAAGTTGGCCTAAGCTAGTCAAGACCCAGGACGCTATTTCCCTAGATAGGAAGGGGAAATCCCGTTCCGAGAAAGTAGGATCGGTCAGATTTTCAATTAAATGGTCACATTGTCAAAAACAGCATTTCTTATTATGTACTAATTGTTATTAAGTAATTGTTGGGAACAATAAAAAAACAGCATAGATAAAGTATCCTGGTAAATAATTGTTGGGAAATCTGAATGGATGAGTAGTATCCTGTTCTGTTGCACAACGACCAAAAAGGGAAATTACAAAACGCCTGTGTCATCATTTACCAGTGCCGGACGCGGGAGTTAACGGGGACGCGGGCGAAGATGGAGAACGAATCACCTGCACGAACAGAAACGAAATCAAAACCTCCAACAGAAACTCCCAAATCACACATGAAGACTATCCGAAACCCTAAACCCCCAAATCGGACTGAAACTGGAGCCCCTAAACCCCCAAATCCGAAATCAGTAGCCCAATACCACCAAATCGCTGCACGTTGTTGAAGCGGGTCCAATTGAAACTCTCCCTTGGTCTCCCCCGAGCCCTAACCCACGCAATGCAGGCCTTAAACTAAAATCGACATGCCGAAATTAGTAGGAAGCAGCCCAGAGGAAGAAGGAGGAGAGGCACGGACCAGGGCAGAAGGACGAAACGGCGAGGCCGGAAGTGGAACGATCGCCCGATCGGAAAGGCGACGGCGCGAGGAATGGTCTCCGACGGATTCCTCGCCTAGCCCGGCTCGGTGCGGGAGAAGAGGGTCCGAGAAGAGGATGGGGGGAGGAAAGAAGGAGCGCGAGCCGCGAGCGTAGTTATTAGTGCACTGAGATCGAGAGAGCGGCGAGCGTCTCAGTGTACGGGAGATTTCGAAGTCGATTTGGGATTTAGCTTTGCACGAATCTCGAGGGATTTAAATTCCCCTGATTTCGTGTCGATCCCTGCGACTCAAAGAAGAAAGTCTACCTACTGCGAGTTTATAGCATAAAACCATTATATTTGTGCAAAAATTTCGAAAAACCACCAGTTTACGTTTGAATCGCATAAAACCACCATCCTACTGCTGATTTTTTGCAATATCGCTAAGCGGCGATTCGAGGCGATTATTTGGATCGATGAGGGGCCCACTAGTCAGGCACGTCCGTTAACGTTAACAGCAATAGTGGGCCCCACTCTTCTTTCCATAGAACTCGACCGACCCGACACAGGCGGTTTCAAGCCGAATGAACCACCGCGTCGTTGAGCTCCACACCTGCCGTCGCCGTCGCATCGCCATCGCCGCCGGCGGACCATCCGCGAACTCCGGCCATGCCCAGTTGGAATGATGGCGAGTCGTCGAGCACTTCTCCGCTAGGGGTAAGTTCCCCAATTCTAGGGTTAGGGTTAGGGTTTCCGAATTGGCTTCGATTTTTTTAGATTTGAACTCATTTCTTTGCAATTTCTATTCGTTTAGCACTTCGTAGCTCTGGACTATGCACGGACACACTTTCGACCCCGGTTTCATGGGATTGCGGTGGGACTTTCGGTGAAATGTCGTGAGCATGGATTGGTGCCACAGCAGTGTGTCGCCTTTGAAGGGATCAACACTGGAAGAAGGTTTTACATGTGTCAGATAGGGAATGTGAGTTGTACTGATTGAACTGATGTTTCTTCTCTCATTTTTTTCATATATGAAAATTAGATAGGGTTAGTAGACCAGAAAAGTACATATAGCAGACCAGAAAATTGGATATATATTGCAGTAGCTTGGATATATATTAGCTTGCTTGGATATATATTTGGATATGCTAGTATATAAAATCTGGATATGCTAGTATATAAATTTAGCTTGCTTTTGTATTGTTTCTGTATATATTATCTTCTGTATATATATTATCTTTCTTGGATATATAGTTAGCTTGCTTCTGTATTGTTGGATATAGTAGTCCAATGTTATTAACTGATTGCAGTTACATTTTTTATAGGAAGTTATGAATTATGGTTTTGTGTCATGGGTTGATGAAGAAGAGTGGCCAGACACAATGAAGAATTCTTTAGATAGGTTGTGGCACATGTACTTTGAAGCCAACAGGCTTAGGATTGAAGACAGGATTGACAATGCAAAACTGGTGCAGCAGCTATCTGATGAGAAAACTAAGATAGAGAAGAAGCACCACACCCTGTTAGATGATGTGTGCAAGTTCATGGAACAAACAGAGAAGAAGGTGGTGAAGGAGAATTATAAAATAATTCAGTCTGGTGAGGAGGATGTTGTGCTTGTGGTGAAGGAAAGAGATGAGCTAAAATTTGAACTAGAAGCTTTGAAGAAAGAAGTGATTATGCTAAAGCATGTGCAGAAATCTCAAGCAGACATTATGAAGGTGAGGCAAGGAAAATGGGATGAGGAAAAGGTGGCATTGAAGGCAGAGAAGAACAAGCTGGAGCATGTCCTGTATGATCTGTTCAATTTCACTAATGGTCTGAAGAAGAAGGTGAAGAAGATAAAGGAACCGTGTGATGAGTGATATGTATTGTACACATGTTTAAATGGAGCATGTAGTTTATCTATTTAGCTTCTGGTTTGTGTAATGTTTGTTGACTTCTAAGTACATGTGTTTGAGTTACGGCGATTGTGTGAACTATGTGTGTTGAATTCTAAGTACCTGTGTTGAATGCTATGTTTCCACCAGATGTTATCTATATGCTATTTTGAATTCTAAGTACCTGTGTTGAATTCTAAGTACATGTTATCTATAGATGCTATGGATCCACCAGATGCTATATGGATACACAAACATGTAAAGCATAAACAATGATGTATGGATCCACCAGATAGTTTTAAACAAACATAGTCATAGAACAACATAGTCTTACACAAATATGGATCCAGTAGACAGTTTTACACCAACCAGAACAACATAGTCTTACACCAACCAGAAAAACATAGTCTTACACACATTGATGAAACATGCATAGTTTCAAAGGCACAAACAGCATATGCCATCACTTCTTTGAGATTCTAGAGCCTTTGTAGCTGCTGTGCTTCCCTGCATTGAGGTATCCTTGCATCCTATGGGTTAGTTTGGGCTCTCTTCCACTAGTCCTTGGTGCAAAGAAAGGCCTTCCAGCTGGAGAAGCCCTTGGTGCTGTAGAAGATGATGGTCCTGGAGCCCTTGGTGCTGGAGAAGCCCTTGGTGCTGTAGAAGATGATGGTCCTGGAGCCCTTGGTGCTGGAGAAGCCCTTGGTGCTGTAGAAGATGATGGTCCTGGAGCCCTTGGTGCTGGAGAAGCCCTTGGTGCTGTAGAAGATGATGGTCCTGGAGCCCTTGGTGCTGGAGCCCTTGATGTTGTAGAAGATGATGGTGCTGGAGCCCTTGGTGCTGGAGAAGCCCTTGGTGCTGTAGAAGATGATGGTCCTGGAGTGATGGTTTCCCTGTTTGACTGCAGAAAACATTTTAGTGTACAAGAAATATAGGAAGTATACAAGATGTACAAACATAGGACATGAAGGAAACCATATGAAGCATACTTGGTGTTTATTTTTTTCTAAGTTGCAATTCTGGCTTTAACTGCATAGGACATGAAGGAAACCTATGGCCAACTAATTTGCAGTTGCTACATGTGATACTCCCCATCCTTGAGCTATCCCTAGGTGCATGCACCTCATGGACACCTTTCCTTCTAACTGTTTGCTTCCTTCCTAGCTTCTCCCTAAACACAGGTGGATCAATGTCCCTAGTATCTGTCTTAGGCCACTCATCAGGTCCAGGGACAGGGTATATTACATGCTTGAATGCTTCTCTGTACATGTCCTTTTTGAAGAAGTCATGTACATAATCTTCTGGGTGTTGCTTGATTTTGGAGATAACATAGATTGCATGGTTGCATGGAATGCCAGTGAGATCCCATGCTTTGCATCCACAAGTCCTGGCTCTCAAATCAACTGCATGTACATCTGTCCCCTTAGTGCTAACTTGCTGCACCTATGTCGGCATTTTTGCTTTGCATTCCTGGAATGTTTCTTTGCCTCCTCTAACTTCTCGGCATAGAAAGGAGTAATTTCCCACCTGGTTGTTTTACATTTTACGCCTAATCTTACTATACTTAACCATGAGCTTGTCTTTGATTCCATCAAGCATTGTCCTTATAGGCTTACTCCTCACATCTAGTATCATTTTGTTAAACACTTCAGAAAGATTGTTTACAACCAGATCAGTCTTGCAATTTGTGTCAAATGCATGTCTGCACCATGCTTCCACAGGGATTTGCATCATCCAGTTGTGAGCTTCCTCACAATCTCTTCTTAGCAGCTCCATTGCTTTCTGAAACCCTGATTTGGTATATGAGTAACTAGCATCAAATATATGTTTTTTTCAATTCTTCCCCTTTAAACCCAGCTGACTGAAAGTTGGCATAGATATGCCTCAAACAGAACCTTTGTGGGGAATTTGGGAATGTTTTACCAATTGCTTTAAGCAGACCCTAACAAACAGAGATATGTGTAAGGAACATGTACTGAAGAAAATACAGAAAATGCAGAGATATACTGAAGAAAATGCCCTTACCTTCTGCCTTCTCATGGCCAATTGTAGAAGCTGAAATGAAGAAGCTTGTATTCAGTAGCACAGTCAATAGAACATTTCCCCTTGTATTCAGCTGCTCTCTCACTGCACCATGCAATGATTCTATCTGGATTGTTTCTGTGATATGCAAAGTTTCTTAGTTGAGCTACATGGAAATTCCTAAGAGCAATTCTAAACTGATAGACATCCACAAGCAAACTTTCAAAGCAACGCTCATGTGCATCCCTCATCTCATCATACCAAATCCTCTTCTTAAGCTTCTTGACCTCCTCTTGTTCCCACTTGGCAAAGAAAATTTCTCTACAAATCCATCATCATCACTTGTCCTAATTCATCAGACTGAACTCCTCATCACTGATGGCACAAAGAAATCTGCCTCTCTGGTGCAGTTCATAATGTGATCCGCCAAGATGGGCCTGCTCTCTTTGGCACTACCTTTTCTGGCAAAAAATCAACTTCATGGGCTTCATCTTCTTCTGATTCTTCATCTTCTTCTTCTTCATATATCTCTTCTACATCTGTTTCCCCTTCAATGTGATCTGGGTCTTCTCTCTTCCTCTTCTGTTGTCTAAGTAGGTCCTTAATCAGCACATTTTCAGGATCTTCTTCTGTCCTTTGCTTCCTCAATTTCTTCATCAGATCAAGCTCCTCTGCAACTGCTATGTTATCATCAAGCACATCTACCTGAACAGACTCATATGGCATTGGATTCTTTCCCTTGTCCATATTACAGCTCTGTTGAGTGCCAACAAAGAGTGCATCTGAAATGTCAACAGCAACAGGGTAGAACAGATCTTCATCATCATATAGCACTGGATTCTTTCTCTTGTCCATATTAAAACTCTGTTGAGGGCCAATAAAGAGTGCATCTGAAGTGTCAATAGCAACAGGGTAGAACACTTCTTCTTCATCATCACTAATGTGTGTCACTCCATCCTTGTCAACAGAGAGAAAGGCTTCATCATTTAGTGCCAGATCAGCTTTCAAATGATTCTGGTTCAGTCCAGCAGGAATATCAGAGTTGTGCTTGATGACTGTCGAGTTCAACACTTTGCAACTGTCATACATTTCTATCATCTGATCAATCTTTGACATGCTGTCCAATGCTTCCATTCCATCTATTCCTTTTCCTTTCTCTCTAACATAGTAGATTGTATCTTTGTAATCATACGCATGTCCTTCAATCAGTGCTCTCAGATTCATTACAGTGATATCAGATAAACTCAAGGTCCTCTCTAAATTATCTTCACCAGGGATATTAAACCTGATGTCCCAGATGTCATCGTCCAAACTAAATAAAGACAATTACAGAAATACATTCAGTTACCAAAGACAATATGGGATATGAGAAATTAAAGAAGCAGGGGATAAATCACTACAGTAGTGATTTCCAATGATTAAGATGTGCTAACAATACTAATTTCATAGCCCTAAAATCTAGTCAACCCTTTTCTATGCATAGCAGTGATCTAGAAATAACAGGGGAGAGGAAGAAGAAGAGAGAGGAAAGGAAACTCACTCAACGCCTCCAAAGGAAGATCCCCACCGGTGGCTGCTCTTCGCCGGTGATGCTAGGATCAAGACGCTAGAGCCGCCGCCGCACCATGTGCCGGCGACCGCGTGTCGTCTCCTGATTCGTACCCGCCGCTCCTCCAATCCATGTCCTCGACGGACGAATTGAATTCTCCACCGCCGAGAGGGTCGCCGCCCATGGGAGGGACGCCGCCGAGAGGGTCGTCGCCGACGAGAGGGTCGCCGCCGCCGGGTGTACTCGCCGCCATCGGGGTGGGGGTCGAGACGAGGAAGCAGGGTCAGAATCGAAACCTACCCCTACACAGACAAGCCGTTAACGGTCGTTAACGGACGTGCCTGGCTAGTGGGTCCCGCCTGTCAGATCCAGCGTCAATCGCCCTGAATCGGCCAGTTAGCGCACATTGCAAAAAATCAGCAGTAGGGTGGTGGTTTTATGCGATTCAAACGTAAACTGGTGGTTTTTCGAAATTTTTGCACAAATGTGGTGGTTTTATGCTATAAACTCACCTACTGCACACATGGTGGTATTCTGAATTTCTGATGCGGTGTTTGTCTGCTTCTTTCATCTAACGGATGCTGGATGTTGTTTCAGAATGCTCTTTAAATCCTGGATCAAATTCACCAATTTTGATGTGTTTTGAATTTTCTTTGTTTCAGAAAGTTGCAAGTCAGTTATTTCTGGATGGAGGGAGCATAACATAACAAACTTGCTTTGATTCCGAAAGTTTATAAATCAAATATATCTAGACGTTTTTATGTATAGGTTCATAGAGATTCGGAGTGAACTTATACACTAAAAGACGTCTAAATACATTTACTTCACAAAGTTAAAATGTCTTATATTTCTGAATGAATGGAGTATTAATTAATCATCAGAAGAGGATACTGCCTTCTCACTATTCCCAATTACCACCAATTACTCCACCGCTACAGATCAAGATTCTCCGCTGGAACCAAATGCCAGCCAATAAACATACTCAGCTGTGCACACATACATACTCTCTATATACCTACCAACTCCTCCATGGCATACAAAGGGTCGGTTGCTACACACCGACATAAAAACAACAACTGCTACAGCCGTCTACAATCATAGTCCACCTTACTCCTAGTGCTGCTACTCCTTGTTCCGGGCTGCCCGGTCCTTCTTGTGCCCGCCGAGGATCCTAGAGATCTGCAGGCCTCGGCTAAACGCCTGGTTGAACAGCATCCGGGTCTGGAACTCCGACACGAAGGGGAACCACGCCAGGAATGCGATCGGGGTGAAGAGAAGGAGGCCCATGATGATCTCGTAGCCACGCGCCAATGCACGGATCGAACCCCACAGCTGGAGCTTCACGATCGCTGGCTTGATGGCCTGCGCCACCTGCTCGTTCAAACAGCAGCAGCACACGTGTAAATATGCGTTCAGACCACAGCAGGGTGTAGATAGGTTCACCGGAAGCAAGTAAGATCAGGAGCTAGCTTTGCGCTTACCAGGAGCAGGCCCCACCCGGTGGGCATGAAGGCGAGGATGCACACGAAGATGTCCTGGACCGTCATGTGGGCGAGCGCGATCAGGATTATCACGACGGTTATGAATGTGATGAATATCAGCCCCTTGATCAGCCGGAACACCAGCTGGAACTCCGCGCTGAACTTCAGCCTCCCCACCGACACACCCTGCAGTGCAGAGGAGGACAAACAGTTAGTTATATTAGCGCACAACAGGATGCAGCCTCAAATGTGCTGCTGTGCACTTGTGGTGTTTACCTTCATCACCATCAAAATCACAAAGATAACCACCCATGACAAGCAATACACCTGAAAGAGAAAGAGCATCAGACAGAGAGTTCAGCAACAGACAGTAAAGTAGTAAACATAAACACAACTTAAATAAGATAGACATCCAAGTGCTAAGCAAATTACCAGCACACTCTGTGTCTTTTTGGTGATGTGTAGATGGTAAACAAGCCCATACTGGTAGATGAAGAAGCGCGCCGCGAGCACTATCTCAAGAACAGTGCCACGCTTTCCGGAATGTTTAAGAGGCTCGTGCTCCTTCTCCCACCATGACTCCCAGCTCTTCTCTGGCGACACGCCAATACCGCCACGGTTGCTGATCCACTTGTTCCAGTCAGTCCAGTCATCCACAATCTTCTGCCACTCGAACCCAGAAGGGTTAAACAGGAACGGCGCAAAGAGCCAGGTGAAAACCAAAAACCACATGGAGAACGTGATGAAGATGTAGGCGATGGCTCCTCGATACGACTGCCCAAAGATTTCAAACACAATGAGCAGAATCATCAACTCGATGCCCTTCACAAAGTGGCTCCGTGAGTACAGCCGGTAGTTCTCAGCAAACTTGGCATGGAACACCACGAACCCACGTCCAGTAGCTCTATACTCGGCTCCTCCATGAAGCAGCGTCTTTCCATAGTAGTGGGTTTTGGTCCCAAGAGAGAATGTGAAGAAGACAGATGCTAACTGCAGCTGCATCAGCACAAAGTCGCTCAATGCAGTTCTGAATCCTCTCTCTAGACCAATTTCCATCATCATAGGGAGTGCCATCAAGAACCCAAGCTGCACAAAAGACTGTGAAGCAAGAGCAACCCGCAGATTATTATTGTGGTTAAACCTCTTTCCGGTGGCTAGTTGATCATCAAGACCACTGAGGACGAGATACAGCCGCCCGTAAAGGAACACGTATACGGTCCACACCGTAATCTGGAAAGGGAATAGAAAAGGTGCAAAGGTAAGAATTAACCAATGGCTCAGAAAGTAAGAAGGTTCAGGGCAAAGACATCAGTACCATTGTGCTGAAGTAAAAGCCAATAGTAGTATAGTAGCACGACAACATCCTGAAGAAATCAAAACGATGTCCAAGTCGGTAGACGTCGCGGCTAAGTGTTTGTTCCCCATTACCGTATGCTATTTTTGCCTCAAATAATGAAATTTGATTGAGACCAACATCTCTTCCCTTGCCAACTTGCATGTATTCATGATGTGTAACGTTTCCTTCTCGCAAAGTTGAATTGAATCCTGTAATAGAGAAACAGGTATTAGCATTATATTTCCAAGAACCAACACAACAATACCAAAGATTTGATAGCATACCAGCAAATATGTCCTCACTAAGATTGATAATCTTAGATGCTTTGCTTACACCACCCCTTGTGAGGTGGAAAAGTCGATCAAAGATATCAGGGTGACCATAATGAAATCGAACCCTGCACATAATGATAATGTTCAGGAAAACAAATCATAAACGGGTGTTCTTTAGAATTTCTTCAGAAAAAAACGTATTTAGTAGTGAACAGTTACGCTGACAAAAGAGACAAAACCAAGCAGTCCACTCAACTGAATAAACAAAAACTAGCACTTAATTGAAAACTTCAATGATGTTTCATTAATGCCGGAATTACTGACTTACAAATTAGTAGAAACATACAAAATTCAGTAAATGAAAGTATATTAAACCTATGCATGACATGGATTATTGCGATTTGAGTCATATATCCATAAAATGCTAAGTTACCTCAAAGGATTGGCAAGTACACGCTGCCCAATTGTCACAAAACTTGTTTCTTGGTTTGACATGAACCAAGCAAGAGAAGAAACACTGCAAAAGAATCATGTGATAATATTGCAATTTACCGAAGTAATTGGCAGGACAAGTCACAATATAATCGCAATTTAAAAGGCCAAGGGCCACTCAGTAACATATACCTGCCAGTGAATATGTGTTCTCTTACACCAAGTATTGATGGATACCTCACACCATCATGTTTCTTCATAAACTCTTGCAGCAGATTTCTCATTTTCAGGGTCTCCTCCATATAATGTTCCTGTTGTGGAAGCATGATCATAACTAAATGGCCCAAGAATCCTAGCAGAAAAAGAAGCACCAATGATGCATACCTGATTCATGTCTATAGTTTGTAGGCCTTCACCTCGAGTAAAAATTATCGCATGGTTCTGATTTTCTGGTTTTCCTTCACCTAACATTGCATTACCTGGAAGTTTTATCCTGTATATGTCCTACACAGAAAATGGCGAGGAAAATAAGTTCATATCATTAAGCACCACTGAGAAAGGAAATGCACCCATTCCAAATAGCACTTATTGTGCCTCTACTACATTTTTTAGCATACCACATGAAGTAAAACATAATGGCACGATCTCTTTAAATCATTTGTTCTACATACTGCATTCTTTTATTACAAACATCGCACTGTGAGACCCTGGCGCGTGGCTTAATAGGATACCAACAAGTTGCAACTTCTTTTCCGGAAGCTCATCTAAAAAAACTCTTGAGGTTAAGCGTGCTTGGCCTAGAGCAATTTGTGCGCACGAGTGAGGACAAAGTGCGCAGAAAAGACTAGTGTTGGTCTATGGGGTTAGTCTAGAGATCTTATTGAACTGCCAGGAGTGACAGCCACGGGCATGGAGAGTCCGGGGTGTTACACGTACCATGGCTAATCTGCTCAATAAACCTACAGCTGCCTAACATATTTAGGTATTTATATACCTCAACCATATATGCAATGAAATTCGGCTCCAGGAGCAAAAAGTAGAAACAAGCAATAAATTTGTCTGGTGCATGCAATTTTGTAATAACCATCTGGTATTGCAGACTAACAGACTATTCACAATTGCCATGCCTGTACCCAGAGAAAAATTCTGCAGGCAATAAAGTAGCTAGAAGCACAGTATACGATTGATTAGGCATAATCGACAATCAAATTCAAAAGGCTTTCATGGTACCTGATCGAGTTTCTGACCAGGATCATCAGGCTTGGTTACTGCCGCCTTCACCAGCGCTGAGTAGTAAACCTTCTCTATCTTCTTGCTCCTATCTTTTGTTGGCTCTTCAACTTCATCAATATAGGCAACCCGTAGTGAAGGATAACTGACAAATAAAGTTTCCTTTTCAGTCATTGATGAAGTGCATAGTTTGAATATTTATTATATTAATAGAACGTAGTGCAATGGTTAATATTGAAAATGAAAAATATTTAACGGGTTATCATAGAAAACCAATGGTAGTATGTCAAAACTAGATTCGAACATATCAACCTACAAATTATTTTGTATACACTCGTGGAAAACTGAAAAAAATATAAGAATTGCAGAATGTAGGTGTGATGCTTGTATTCTGAGACAATCCCACAACCTACCTTAATCTTCTAATGTTTGACTAATAGATCATAATCCATTTTCATGTGGAGTACTTTGGAAGAATATTTTATTCCAGTTGTGAATTGTGACGTTTCAGAGAAATGAATTGGGGGACAACCAACATATTTAGGATAAATTAAAAAATGAAGCTATGATATCTCAATGTGACGATTGACAAGGAACTTTTATCCTAATACCCACTACAGAGCTTTAATCATGAAACAATATTTACGTTGTCATGAGTCGCAGAATATCCTGTGCACGATGATCGCCAGAACGTTTCTGGATGCCGTATTGCTGGCATGATACGACGTATGTAAACTTCATGTCAGCGATAGCTTTGCATTGAGTCAATAATTTTGATTCTTCAGATAATATGTCTGCAGCTCTGAAGCCTTCCATAAGATCTGAGGAGAACAAGAAAATCAGTTACCAAAAGAACACATTCAGAATCACCAAATCTGTAAACAGGCTCGGTCACATAAAAATACCATCCTCTCTGGCCATATCAAGAAAAGACTGAAGCACCAAAGCTTGTCTGTAGTACATCATCCCTCTTACTGTAAGATTTGTGCAAATGTTATTGAGGCAAAGAAACTACCAAACAAGATATCATGCTCAACATGTTTCTTCAGTACTAAAAAAAGTTTCTTCCAGAGAAGTATATAGGGCCTTTGAAAGAAGAGGCGGAGGGTGATACCAGTTCTCGTCAAAGTTTGGCCTCTATAAGATGCCCAAAGGCGAAGTTCATCTTCCGATTGTTCAGTCTCACGAAGTTCCTCTTCTTTGCACTCCACCCTTTCAAGAAAATTTTTCCATTCATCTGCAAGGACATGAGAAGCAAACATGACTTGGATATTAAGAAAGACTGGATTACTAGGACATCCTAGTTGGATTTTTTTTTTGACATTCATGGATGTACCAGGGTAGATCTTTTGCAGGTAGAAAAGGATAGAAACCCCATCCTCATTCTGGTCCTCTAGTGCTTGTGAAGAGAAAAGAACGTCCTCTTTGTAATAAGGAGTCAAGACACTGCAGTACAGAAGTTATTCCGTGAGAGGCAATATGACAAATGTTCAATTCACTGTTGGGTTAATGCAAGGAACAGAATTTCGCAAAGGCACATAAGGTGCAGTCTGTAACACCAACCCTTACCAGTTACTACCACTTCACCAGCTTACATTGAGTGACACTAGCATAACAGCGTGTAAATTGTTCAGGGAGTAACGGAAGTATGTGCATTTAAATTAAAATATATGAAGGCAACTAGAAGCAGAACTCTAGTGGCAACAACTTTAGGGAGTAATGGACGATACACAAGGAAGCTTATCCAGATCCATCATACAATGAATCAAGCATAGTACAATACACCATAAATTTTAGAGAACAAAAACTTACGAGAAGGGCAGCATTTGCCGCACTTTTGGAGCACGTGGCATCTCCATAAAAAGGGAATTAGCAAAGAAAGATATCCTCCTTCTAGCATCCAGGTTTGTTGGAACATCCATAGCAGATTCCTTCACTGTGAGCAGAAGGTGAAGCCTTTTTATCTAGAACCAAGAACATGAGCACCAATGTTAGAAGCTTAGTTTTAATATCAAATGTACAAACATGTACCCACTTCAAATGAGAAAAATAACAAATCCCAAACATAACCTTTTCACTCCATGCATGTGATTTCTTTACAGGAAATTCAATAGCTTTAGTGAACAACTGTTCCTGTTCCTGTTGGTCAAGTGGTGTAATTCCTTCATGCTTTCTGTTATTTCCACCGTGTACCGTTTCCAGTAGCCTGATCAAGAAATAGCAATACATATAAGTAAGAAAGACAACACACACAACAACCAGTAACCTAAAGCACGTAATGTCCAAAGAAATCGGTACAACAACCTGGCATGTGGTTGATGGTAAATCATGCATAGAAAGTGAGTTATCGTAAGTGAAAGCAAATCATGTATGGAGCACACTATTAACTGGGAAGAAAATATATCATACAGAAAGTGAACGCTACTCAGTTAAGGCCATAAGGGTACTATGTGCTAATGGGCTGGTTGCTTGCTCGCGTGTGGAGCGTGCCTGCGTGTGTGCAACACCATTATAATCTCTCTATGTAAGAAAGGGCGTTCTGCTAATTACTAAGTATATGATACTTAGGTATTTCACCCACTGCATCCGTGTGTGTGTGTGCAACGCCCTGTACTCTATATGGAGAAGGCCATTCTACTAGTTTCTATTGTAGAATGATAATTAGATCTCTCACCCACTGAGTTGTTCTTCCATTATATCCCTTGTAACCACCTCGAGCATATCCTGAAACAAAATGATGACCTGGCCTTGGTCTTCTTTGTTATTTTTTTGCTGCATGGAATGAAAAAGAATCAGGTCACATACACATTCAAATTGATCCTAATATGATGACTAATTTTGTACCAATATGTCAAGCAGCTCGATAAACTTCTTGCTCAGGGTAGGTAGGTTACTCATGTGCAGCTCCTTTATCAGAGTGTCGTCTGCTATATGATCATCCACCATTTTAAAAATCTTTTCAATGAATCTGAAATGTATGTCATGAAGTTTCTCAGAATAAATGAAAATCAAGATTGAATCACATTTAAGAGTGGGGATGTAGATCATACTCTCTCTCCCGAGGACGAACCACTAAAGCATATATGATGTTTCTGAACGAAGCATAGCATTCCTTGATAGCATAAGTAAAATATGGGTCCGACTTCATCCTTTTCTTTAGATCACGATCTTTACCTCCACTATCTGCTGCCATATCCAATGCTATTGGAATCTGAAACAGTTAATAAAATAAAATGAAACAATGCCTCGTTTTACCAAAAAAAAACAAGCAGGAGTTGAATGAGAATATGTACCTTGCTAGCAAGCAGGAATGGTGGCCATTGGATTATATCCATTTCACGATCTTTGCAGTATGGAACAAGTAACAAGTCCTTTTCCCTGACCAGAACGCAATAACCAGGTCAGCAAGAATTCAAAGAAAGGCAGTCAATATGTAAGGTTAGATATTAGATGGCACACCTGTTATCTATCAAATCTTCATCGCGGAAGCTTGTGATAATTAGATTCCAAATCTGAGCAAATCTCGCAGCTATCTTTTCTTCTTCTTTGCTATCCTCGGGTTTCTAAAAGTAACTTAAGCATGTCAGATGCGAAGATACAAGAAAAATAAGACCTAAATGCTTCCTCGTGCCAGGGATCCACACCTAATGTCGTCTCTAATAAAATATGCAATCAAGAAATCCACACCTGGGAATGTTTACTAGAGAAAGCAGAGCGAAATCCTCTCCTCTTTGACTCATTTGGAATCAAGTGATCGTTGAAAGCCTTTGGCAAAGATTCGAAGCGGGATCTTAACATTCCTAAGGTGCGTATCTGATTTAATAAGACCAACAGCAGCATACTCTGTAAGTTACTTTGTTCACTTGTACAATAATCACAGAAGGAGCACAATCGGATCTAGAAATACTGAGGAATAGCAAGCAAGGTTCACAAAAATGGAAGTCTGACAGGGTTCACATACAGCCCCAAAAGACCAAAGTATATGGAACAATGTAGAATATTGTTAACTTTTTACTAACCTCGCCAAGACGACGACACGCCCCATAGATACCACCAACTAACGTTGAGAAAATTGCATACCATATTTGGGTATCCATGAAATAGACCTAAATAATTAAACCAATGAAAGTCAAAATATGAAGAGCAACGTATTCTGTTCTAAACAATGAAATGGACAAAAGGCATACAAGAATGATAGGAGCCCAAAGTGCAATGACAACACCGATGTTGTTCTTTGCTGCAGACAAAATCAAAGATAAGTATATGTTCAAAATACAATTTTTAATCTGCAGAGAGAGAGAGAGAAAGAGACCATGTGGGAAAAACTCATGCCACTGAAATGTTGTTATCGGCACCTTCATTATATCTTTTGTTGGTTGCACAAGTGGCTTGATCTGCAGGTCAGGCATATGATAAGATGAGTACTCGATGACATTTTACCAGCAAGAGTTTACCTATGAGTGATGAGAAAAGACACAGGTTTCTAATCCTAGCCCCCAAGACATTAATGGGACAAAACTTCCCTTGAAATTATATAGTCGAATCACTTACAGACATGCAGGTTGCAGGAACCTAAATATTCATTCTGGAAGATCTAAATGTCTCAAGTTTGCGGACCTACAGTGCAATTTCTCTTTTTCAAATATATGTGTGGCATGTCAAATCTTAGCTATTGCTATATCCTTTAATTGTCAGTTCTAGGGTATCAACCTTAGTTAATAAATTGCCAAAACATCTCACTATATTCCAGTGTAATAATGCAGACATATAATCAGGGTGTTATGTCTAGCAAAATGATGATGAAATCAGTTTCGAATAATACCTCCACATAGAAGCTCACTACCAATTTTGTGGCCAAAAGAAGGACCCAGAACATTGTATACCTACAAGAACAACAATGCTCAGAAAGAAAATGTGCAATGGTAATTTGTAAAGAACAACAAATGCTTAGATGACAAACATACTTGAAAAGGGAGAATGCACCCTCATGCATTCCTCTTCCAACAAATAAGCGAGGCTGCCAAAGGAATGGTTTACATCTTAGCATAAATAGGATATCATGAATCAACAACTTGGATAAGACTGCCAATGGAAAATTACCTGTGACCACCACATAATGAAGGTTATGACTTTAAGATTTGATCTCTCAAGAGCTCTTCTCAGGACAGGAAAAAGAAATAATGTGGCCGCCAGCATATTTGGTGCCAAATATATCACAACAGCCAAACCGTATAATGGTGGCTGCCCCCGCCCATCACCAAACCAGCTTTTGATTGTTCTAGAAAGACCGGTAGGATTCTCCGAGGAGTATGCGTAAGTTACTGGAAAAATTACAACCCATGCAGCTCCTGATAATAATTTTAAGATATACCGCAGTTTAACAGCAAGAGACATGCTTTTTCTTGCTTTCCAACTCAAGACAACGTCCAGAATAGCTGCATCAAAATATACTTATTAAAATCTAATCAATGATAAATAATGTCTAGTGTGTAGAAAAAAAACTTAGATCCTGAACCACCATGCTCCTCCGATTTCATGCTTCGAATATTATGTTCAGGAAAATAAAATAAAATTGAACAGAAGTAGTTTTGTCAAGCTTTGGTACAGAATATAGACCATCCAATTAATACTTAGCTACCACTGCCTGTAGATCAGCAAAAGCTTCTAATGTGCAAAACTTAAGCTAGATTTAGGGTAAATGGTGAACATAAACCATTCAAACTATCAAAATTAATATCATGTGTGACCATCATGTTAATGGGTGGTTTTCTATCTGATAAGTAATGTGAGGCGTACATACTGAAGGCAGCTAACAAAAGAATAGTGGGCATACAGCCAATAATACTGGGAGACGTGGGGCGATATTGACGTGTTGCCATCATTACCTTGGCCGAATTTCATTACTGCAGCCGTTATAAATATGCTCAAAACCTGTTTGAATACTCCTGCATCAAAGATATCACTTGGTGTGCCACCATTCCAAGCAATTATAATCATGGCCTGAGTGAAAGAGAAAACAAACAGAAATAAATTCATGTCAAGAGACGTACAGATAAGGAAACAGAAGAGCACCCAAAAGTGTAACTGAAAGAACAGGCCCAAGACAAAGGTGGGAAATCACAATAAACCTGTAAAGATAGAATTAAGAAGCTCCACATCCTGTCAAAGCTACGGAAGATGTGCCAAAATGACCGTATCTCAACAAAGTTGACTTTTCCCATCCATTGGTCACTACCAACTGGTCTGTTTTCCTGGAATAGAACAACAAATGTCGATAACAAAAGAGAGCATGAAGAAATAACTGAAATTTTTATTTGGCTTTATTGCAAGGCAAATCTGTAAATAACTTTGAACTAACAGAAGTTCTTTTCTGTACACGCGTCTGAAGACTACAAAACACATAACCCAGCAACCCCTGCACTTGACTTCAATCGTTTGGATGGGAACAGAAGCTTTTTTTTTTTTGCCGTGAAACCATTGGGGGGACTCCCCTACGGTGTGATTTTATAAATAAAAAACCCCGAAAATGGGGGAAGAAACAGAGTATTTACATAAGGCTGTACAAAGAAAACTAAATAGGGAACACAAAATGGAGACCACCTATCAAAATAAATCCATCCAAACAGGTAGGGCGGCTCTATGCGCTGGCTTAATTCTGTGTATAGTAAGACCAAGATCATGCTTGATAACTGCCTTCCAAGCTTGAAGTGACTATTGTTTTATTTGTACAGAAGCTTACCATAGGCCAAGAACATCGGAGGTTGGAAAAAATAAAAAAGGGTTGTAAAGCCGGCAGCTTAAATCTACAATCATACTCATTGTTGCACAATAAAGAAAAATGTATAATCTCATGAACAAAACTATGCGATATTAAATGATATGTTTTCTATCAGACAGTTAAATGCATGCATGTTTTCCAAATTATACTACTGAACTGTTTGTTTGAATGTGAGTAAAGGTACTTGATTTCTATGCAAGTAAGCTACATTCATATCAGTGGACTTACTCCACTCATCTGATCACGAGCAAGAGCAAAGTTCGGAGTCTTGAAAAAATCAGCATCAGCTCTCATAGGCCATCCTAATCGAAAACAATCCCTTGACCTGATAAGCAATGTAAAACAATTGCATGGGTTTCCTCAAAATATTGCAAGAAAATACCAAATTACACTACATTTACCAAAAGTACTCGTTGAGATCATCATAATTTCTCCAATGTGAGTGTTTTGATTTTATTGTCTTGCTCCGTTCAGCTTCCTATGTAAAAATATCAAAGGATATAACTTGAATGTGCTTGAAACTAATATGTAAAAATGGAAATAAAGAAACTTTACCATCTCTATAATTTTGTAAATTGGAGTCACAACTAACTTCAGGAAGGCTTCTTCTGCCCCACCATAGGCTGGTTTAACATTTTCACCAGTTGTTGGGCTCACATTTCCAGCCAACATACCGTATAATTCAAAAGCCATCTGCAACGAAATAAAAGAAAAGGGAATGCCATCACGTGCCAGAAATCATCTCATCGCAAGAGCTAAGGTCTACACATATAGCAATGTCCCAAGTAAATTAACCATGACTCGTAAACTGCCATAATATAGTCAAGAATGTTTTTACCTAGCATGTCCATGAACACATCAGATTGCTAAGAGACTAAAAGATGAGAAGTATGAAACGTCAACAAAATCATAAATGGTATATAGACTCTGCCAGCGCAGAAATATATGTATTGAACTCAACATTTCGACCCAACATACTAAGAGGCATGCCTAGAAGAAACAGGAATGGGCAAACATAGGGATTCTTTGAGAAATTTCTTGATTCGTGTTTACCAGATTACCTCGGAAGGAACTAATATCTGCATAAACTATCATATAAAAAACATTGTTCGATGTCGTAGTGCTTAGAACACGCACCATAGGGACAAGTTGTCAAGGACTTTTCACCTCAACAGTCTTAGCTAGTGGGCTAGCGGCTACTGAATAATCAGTGGAGCCATGCAAGTAGAAGCCACTCTTTACCTAATGTTGTACTGACATAGTTTGTAAGTAAGCTATGGTTTTACTAGAGAGAGATTGCTCGTTTTAATTGGAAGTTTTAAGTCCTCATGCCTGAGGTAAGTCACACCCAACATATACTTTCCTGTGCAACAGAAGTGAATGGAATGTGACTCCTACAAGATGCCAACAGATCCGTTTGAGTCTGAACTTGCAGTACCAAAATATTGGCCATTGTTTGGCTTGCCCATGAGTTCGCTAATGTTGGCAAGAAAAAGGAACTAGAGTGGGCATAGAGCCATTGGCATGCAAAAAAACGTGGCAACCATCCAAACAAAGACCAAGTTGTTCGCCATGGCCAAAAAATCGGTAGAGTATATGTTTGGCAACAATCCAAACAAACGCAAATAGCATTACTATCCTTTGCATCAATTTCGTTGTAAGCAGTAAACTAGGGCATTGAACTCTTTTAAGAGTTAAAAACTCAGTTTGCTGGCACACTGAATAGATCATGTGTTTAGTTTGTCAAACAAAAAAGAAAATTGGACATACATGGTGATAGATGTAGCAAAGACACTCCGGCATAAATCTCAAGTTAGCCGCCTCGCCCCATATGAGCAGATAAAGACCCATGTAGAGAAGCTTACGCTGTTGCACTTCTTGTTGAATAGTCGGCAACCTAGAAAGATAATGATCAACCAATTAGTGAACCAAAGGACTATGAAGAGCTTATCGTTGCAGGCCTGGGTTAAATCACGTAATCATGAATAACATCTAAATTTTCCACTGAGGAGGATTGAACATCATACCATAAGCTGCTTTTGCGGCCAAGGTACTTGCACCACCTCTTGTAGTTTTTAAAGAGCTTCTTCATAACTTGATCCAGCGCATGATCATCTAACTGAAAATATCACCAAAAAGGAAATGAGTAAACAACATCATTAGTTCATTACACAAGGATCCATGTGCACACACCTCACCCTCACGCATGTGTATGTTGGGAAAGGGGATACCTTTGGTTGTTGATCGGGTTTGGCAATCTGCCTTATATGCACGTTCGCAAGCAAGAGTATGAGATGTTCTCTTTGATTGGATACATTATCTTTCTGCAAAAGTGATTGTTGAAGTTAGAGAACATGTATCAGCAGTGGCAGAGCTTTGCTGAGACCAGAGCTCAAAAAGAGACCATCAACATGAATACTTGTGATATGGAAGTGGAAGGTAGATAACGGATGTGAGGGGATAACCTGAAAGCCAAACATAGCTTGAAGCCAATCAAGAAGATCTGCACCAGCCTTCTTTTCATGGTCCTTGGGCCATGGCAGACCCCTTGTATTACGAAGAGCATAAAAAGCAACTTGTATCTACACATGATAATGAAACGAGGCATAAGTGGCATTGTGATCAAGCATCTCGCCAAAGTATGATACGAAGATCAGGATGGGAACCTCAGGAAATTGCATAACGGGCTGATGCGCGCTGTCAGGATCGAGCGGGAGGATATTGAAAGGGAGATACAGCTTTTTCTTTTCCTCAACTTGTTTATTAGTTTCCACAATCTGCAGCAGTTACAACAGGAAAGTGAACACAACCAATTTTATAGATAACAATGGCAGCGTGACAAAATAAAGAGAATGCTGTGATGCCGAACAAGCCAGAAGGAGCCACGCAAAAACAAGGCTGGAGCTTTACCGATTCATCAAGTTCGATTTTCTGCGAGACGTTGACAGCCTTCAGGACCTCAAACAAGACAGCTGCAGTCTGGTACGCCTTTGTAAGCTGAGCACTGAGCAATCAGACAGGCAAATTAAGCGGGGTGACGCAAGACGCACATAAAACGAGTCAGCATTGCAGCATGTGGGCACACACGGAAGGACAGAAAAGGCTGCGCTCACCGGTCAGCCTTATCAGCAGCATTTTGAAGCGCCTGGATGTACTTCTTGTAGTAGTGCTGGTAGAAGCTCTGCATCTCGCGCGCGTCGCTCTGCTTCACCCTCCCCTTGAGCGTGGGGTCGTTTTCCTGACGAAACAAGAAGGTGAAATAAGTCTCCATTTTAACATGGCACTTGGATGATGCGGTGTGATTGATTGAATCATCTCATCTTGCAGTCAAGCGTAAAACAGAGCACTGTGAATCAGTAACAATCTGAAGCCAAAACAGGGCATATACCCTCTCGAGCCTCTGCAGGAGCGCGGTCTTGAACTGCCGGACGCCGCGTCCGCTGGAGGTCGGGTCGAGGCGGTGGGCCTTCTCGAAGGCGTAGAAGCGACCTGGCAGGCAAGCACATAGACATAGACATACATTACTCTTTGCTGTGTGAGGCAACAGAACAAGTAGCAGCAGCAGTAGTAGTACTCTACTGTGTAGTGCAGGTAGAGGCAAGGGAATGATGCTCACTCCAAATTAGTTTTTTTTTTTGAAAGTTCACTCCAGATTAGTTAACTAGTTACTAGTAGTACTATACTAGTTGCGGTAAGGTAGGGAAGGCAATTATACCCCCTCCAGACTAATTAACTAGTAGTATATGATGAGTGGCAGTAGGATACTCGCTCATGTGCGTCATCAGTCAGGTATAGTAGAATAGAATATACGGTACGGTATTAGTAGCAGGAACAGGGGAATCTGCTGCTGCCTGCGTTGGTAACAGTAATTAAGCAGCAGAAGAAGCGGAGGTGGAAGAAGAGAGAGGAACGTACAGAGGTATGCGACGCGCGGGTTGCTGTTCTCGACCTCGTTGGCGACGCGGAGGATGGGGGCGATCTCGACGAGCGAGGAGGGGACGACCTCGCTGTCGAAGGAGGACTCGCCGAGGTTCCCCGCGGTCTGGGTGCGCAGGATCCTCCTGCCGCCGCCGCCGGGGGCCGGCGACGCGGAGGAGGGCTCCCCGCCGCCCCCGCCCCCGCCGCCGCCGGGGCCCGGCCGACGCCCGGAGGAGGACGCCATCCGTGCGCTTCGCCCGGAAGCTCGGGCTGCTGCTGCAGCTCTCAGCTCAGGCCGGCGCTGCTGCTGCTGGTAGGAACCTCCTCGGCTCACTCCGCGGCCATGCCAATGGCAGCCCTAGGAGAGGATGGGTGGGGGAAACCCTAGATCGGTTGGATTGGGGAGTTGTGGTGGAGGTGGAGGTGGAGGGTGGGCGCGGCAGCAGTGCAGGTGCAGCAGAGCAGCAGAGGCGGTGCAGAGTTCGAAGCGAAGGAAAGGAAAGCGGAGTGGAGCAAAGGAAAGGGGAGGGGAGAGAGACGGGACGGGCCAGCCGATCGATATTTTGGGCTCCGCTCCTTTACTTTGCCCGACGGTACGGAACGGCAGGGCGGAACAGACGGGTGAGACCGGGGCTGTGTACCAACTTTTTGAATCATATTTGCCTCAATCCCTCCATTTAATTAGCTGAGCTGATGAGGCCGACCGGTGGGCGAGAACTGTCAGTGTCACTGTCACTTGCTTTCCTGTTAAAAAAATTGCCTACTTTATTTAAACCACAATGTGACTTTTTCCAATCATCATATACTACTTGTTGACCTCCACAAGACTTGTAGTATGTTTTGCTGCCATATTATTGCTGGTAGCAAAAGGCCAAGCTAGTTTTTCACATACCAAACTGTCAGTGTCCTGGTTTTTTCTGATAATTTTTTTGTCTATCTTACACCACATTGCTATTTTTAATCATATACTTGTTGACCTCCACAAGACTTGTATTTTTTATGCCATGTTATTGCTAGTAGTACCCAAAAAAAAGGCAAACTAGTTTTTCACATACCAAACATTGTTTGCTTATTATTCAACCTACCTACCAATGCTACCGTGCTAACCGTGTCCAGTGGTAGCTATCGACAAGCTTCGGCTTCCTATAAGTTTTTCTAGTTTTCCACATACCAAAAATTATGTATTCACCCTACCTAGCATGCCATCGATGTCCGACCTACCTATCTCGCGACACAAGATCCCTCTCGTCGCCTCATCACTCAGTGTGGACACGCTTGTTGTTTCTCAATAAACAAGAATCATAATGTTAACGCGATGCGCCGCCACAGAAAACCTATCGAAGATTCCGTTCTAGTGAGTCGTGTGGGTCGCCAAAACCTAGGGTTTGCTGGTCGGTTCACGATGACTGTGGCGTTGTGTCTTGTTACGTTTTCGTCTCCTCGCAATCACACTCCCTTTCGGCGTCCCTCGCCTTTCGATATCTGGCACTGTCTTGTGTAATTTCTCATCAAAGAAGGCCTGAATCAATCTGCAGTCGTCGGACCGCATTGGACCTTGTTGGGGAGTACTCGTTGAATGTAACTATTAGTGATTGGACGGTGGAATGTTTTGTCATGCACGCGTCTAACCCATGCAATGTCGTCTACCAATCCTCCAACCGAGAGGCTCTCTGGTCGCATCATCACTGGTCACGCAAGTTGTCCACACTACGTACCTAGTACTACATTCTATTCACAAGACAACCTTACGAGGTTTCCCTACCTCACCGCGCACAACAACGGACATCCTCCTATGCCAAGCATCAGCTGGATAAGTCTAGGCCTTCCGTGGTATAATCAGGTGTTCATGGTCGTATATATATAAAAAAAGGTATATCCAAATTCTAAGAGACACAAATAGGATACGTCGAATACGTGCATAAACGGGGTGATGTTCGGTTCTTTTACGTGACATGGGTTGGAGCTGTGGATGATATGCTTATGAAGATTGTCTATGTTTGGCCGTGTGCATCCGTAATGCCCGCTAGGGCACTGCGTTGTTGCAAAGGCTGGGCGTAATTGGTATCTTCGTTGATATTAATATATGCTCTTTTTTGGAAAAAAAAATCATCTATGAAATATACTTTTTTTTTGCGGAGAGTCTACAAAATATACTTATGGCATCGACATATCACGGCAGTGTACTTATAAAGATCTCGTATATATATGATGCAAGTGTTCTTGCAAACTCCATTTAATTTTTGCTCATGCCAGGTTTTGTTGACATGATATTGTTAAACCCAACAACTGACTCTGTCCAACGGAAAATCCGACTAAGGAACAAAATACTACTATTGGAAGAAAAATTATTAGCAAGAGATTTGAGTTGGCAGAAGGTAGAAAGTGTTAGTTGGAGGTAGTTATTAGCCGTATCTTCTGTGATACATGGTAACATCAAGATAGATTGTGTGGTTCGCCATATATAGAATCACTCGGGCGTGAATTGTATTTACTTAGCCACGTAAGGGGCTGCTACGGGAGGTAGAGCGGTTCACACGAAACCTAGAACTCCCATAGTGCAAATTCAGGTTTTGTGGGGAAGAAAATGTATAGCAAGGAGTAAAGGATCTTTAGAAGAATTGATGAGAATGAAAAAAGATAGCACAGAAATGTGGAGACGCCTTTCGGGCAAAGGAGGACATAAAGTCGATTTTGGTAGGCAGCAATCGTGGCTACATAACAACATAATAACAAGAGCAAAACAAACAGCGATGATAACATGGTGGCGTAAAGGATGGGTGCCGAGCTGGTAGAAAGATGTGAGGACAAAAAAGAGGAGAGGAGATAAAGTATGTACGTGTTCGTTTTCCTTTTTTTCGGTGCTCATCCAACTCATTGATTCGATCCGTTTGCTTCCAGCATATGGAGATTATTGGACGATGAGCAAAACAGGTGGGCCATTCGTTCTCTGCCGAACGTGGGGAAGCTTCCGAATCCAGTACACGGAAACGATGGAACGGAGCGCCGCCGCCGCCGCGGCAAGCGGTGGTGGCTTTAATGGTGGGGTTGCCGGAGCCCTCGCTGCGGCTGCGTGGCGCCGGCGGGCAGCACGGCCGTCCGGCCGCATCGGCGTCAAGCAGAGCTGCCCTCCTCCAGCTCCACTGAGAAGAATGGATCTGAATGCATTTGTATGGAATTAAATAAAAATCAGTAGCTACCGGCCCACTGAGAAGAAGAAGAAGAACAAGGACATGAACAAAATGGGAATGGGATGTGGTGATGCCTTTTCGGCAAAGAGAATAAATTCATGTAACACGAGTCAAGTGGTGAGCCGGTAGAAAGCATGTCCGTCTTTCTTTCTTTCGGTGCTCATCCAACTCATCGGTTCCATCCGATTCCTTCGACGATACTAGTAGTAGAGACTACTGTTTTCATCTTTTGAATAATCTCAAGTATTACATCCCTGCACTACAGAACGCGCGCGTTACGCGGAGGACAAAAAGCCGTCGGCGTAGCCCAAAATGCTTTTGGCGTATGGTATGCCCACGGCTGTCCTCGGCGTAGCTTCCTCGGCAAAGGTCTCGCTCGGCAGAGCACAAACAAGCCGTCAGCGTATCGAAATGTCGTCGACGCACTACTAGGAAAACGGCCTTTAGTGGCGCACCTGAAACCATCATCTGTGGCGCGCAGAGTGCGCCACGGGCCTTCTGGCTATCTCTGCCGTGGCGCCTTTGCCTAATCTTGCCACGGTTGTGTAGAGATAGGCGTGGCACCCTAGTGTCCACGAAGTTTGGCGTGGTGCGCTACCCTTGGCGCACTACCTGAGTGCGCCACTAAACATTCATGGTGCGCTTTAGGTGTAGTGCGCCACGTAGGTAGACCATGTGCGCCTAGATGTATTTTTGTTTTTTATTTCCAAGCCAGATTATATGCAATACAGATTATATACAATATTACAGAGATATACACACACAGATACAAGATATACAATTATATATATAAATACTCAATATGAAAAACAAGATTAAAACAAATACATATAGATAAGTCTCATACATGAATACATAGTCCAAGTTACATTGTTTTGATCATGTTACAAAGTAGTAGTTGGTGACATGCGAATACATGTGTCGATCGAACAAGTTAGAGCTCGAGCTCGCCTGACATCTAAACTAGCTAGCTAGACACAAGCGGGATAAATAACCAAAAAGATAAGCATGATCACCGCCCATGACGAAGGTGTAGGTCTTCATCCGGTTCCTTGTCCTAACTACCGCTAGATAGCGTGTATCTAGCTTCCGCCTCCATAGTGTTGTACCCTTTGTAGCTATTGCGCTGAAACGGTGCACTGTCTCCGGCAGTCTTCCCAATCATCGTAGACTCGAACCCGTCCCTTGTACATGACGTACCGTCATCTACAAGTTGACAATAATAACTAACCGGTGATTGAAAAACATGTATAATTAAAGTCGCATATGAAGATACACTTATAGAAAGTACTCTTAAATCAAAAGAGCAAACTCAAAAGCATGCCTCATATATAACTAGGTTGTTGGACACGAGGAATATGCTTATGACGGACTGTTAGCCAAGTAGGATGCACAATTCACGGACTTGTGCATATCACAAGGCTAACAATCCCGTCATAGCACATTCACATATATATTGTGCCACGACATTTCAATCATCGGCATATTCTCAAAAAGACAAAATAACTCGAAAAGCATGCCTCATATATAACTAGCTAGGTCGTTGGACACGGGAATATGCTTATGACGGACCGTTAGCCAAGTAGGATGCACAATTCACGGACTTGTGCATATCACAAGGCTAACAATCCCATAGCACATTCACATATATATTGTGCCACGACATTTCAATCATCGGCATATTCTCGAAAAAGACAAAATAACTCGAAAAGCATGCCTCATATATAACTAGCTAGGTCGTTGGACACGAGGAATATGCTTATGACGGGACATTAGCCAAGTAGGATGCACAATTCACGGACTTGTGCATATCACAAGCTAACAATCCCGTCATAACACATTCATATATATTGTGCCACGACATTTCAATCATCGCATATTCTCGAAAAGACAAAAATAACTCAAAAGCATGCCTCATATATAACTAGCTAGGTCGTTGGACACGAGAATATGCTTATGACGGACATTAGCGATGGGATGCACAATTCTGGACTTGTGCATATCACAAGGCTAACAATCCCGTCATAGCACATTCACATATATATTGTGCCACGGCATTTCAATCATCGGCATATTCTCGAAAAGACAAAAATAACTCACACTTGTCGTCAGAACCAAAGAGTAAGCAAAAACCAAAGAGTAAGCAAAAAAACCAAGCATTGATTGATATATAATAATAATAAGCAAAATAAGTAAGCGATGATTCATAAACCTAATAAGATAAGTACACTTGTCGTCCACACACACACAAAGGTCATCTATAGTTTGCAACTACAACTAGGCCAACATCAAGCCTTCCGCTCGGCTTAGGGAACGGAGGACGCTACATCTCGTCATGAACTTCCTATAGTCACCACTGCATCTCTAGGCGATCTTCACGTCACGGTTATTCGGGATATTTCCTCCGTAGAAGATCCCCGAAATCATGACATCACGAAGATGATTGCCCCAAGCTGCTGCCGGATGCGATACATCTCTTGTCTAATATCCGAATCATTGATCTTGGCCTTTGCTTCGCCCACTGTTTGAGATGATCCGGCAGTGAATTTCGCTGGTCAAGTAGAACGCTCTCATGTGATGGAGTGCGTGGTAGGCTTCCTTCTTCGTTTTCCGGCTGCTTCACGCAGGGAACTACATTCGTGGTTGAAGGCGTGCTGCGAACTTGACCTTCTTACGCACGGCTGGTGCCTTCCGTCGAGGCAAAGCCGGAGAGCATCATCGAACTTCCTTGATCTTGTCGTAGTTTTTCTTCTTTTCTAGACTCCCGAGTCGAAATACGTGGCGTGGGAATGCTTGGCGATAAGGAGATGAGCGTCAAGGTTCATCTCTGGCAAAAAAATCAAATGGAATGTGTTGAAAAAGAATGATGATGATCTAATAAAGCCAATCGACGGTGGCGTGAATAACGACTTATTCGGGAAAGTAAGGCGAGAATGTATTCCTTTGTCTTGTTCGCCACGAGGATTCTTTTTTAGGTGCGAGGCCACGATACGTCGTTATGGGAACCCAGCGGTAATCCACGCATGTAGTAGGGGTCCACTATAGCGATGCCGGTGTGTTCTCTCTAATGATCTGCGTGGCGGTGAGAGAAAGAGACGGACCATGGTATAGTGCACGGTATAGGTGGAACATATTGAAGATGTCCTCGAACGCGGGAAGAACAGATCCGAGGCGATGTCGTGAAGCCCAACTGGTGGCACCTTAACCACGAATCTGGTGCGGGATCTTTCTCCGCTAGAAGGCGTCTCTCTATCGTCAAGACGCCGTCATGCACACTCTGCAGTTCGGAATCGCGAGCTTCCGCAAATTCTTAGGTAGCATATGGGCTCACCGCCACATGAATCCTCCACATAATACCCTCGGGTCTTGGTGGCCCGTCCCAAACCTGATCGGATTCGCGATTGTTGACGCCACCGGTGGCTCGAGCCCTAGATTTTCTTTTCCTTTCCTTTTGGAGAGCGGGCAGGCACCGCAATCCCGAGCACCGGCCGCCCTATGTAGTGTGTCGGGCTTAGAATAAAGGGCGATTGGTTGTATCGGTGGCTCAGTAAAGCGCAAGCTGGGCGTCTCGAGAACCAAAGGCGCTTGGTGATAGTGGCTCTGTGGGACCACCATCTAGGTCTTCTTCGTTTAGCGAGTCTTGAAGAAGTGATCATTCCGATCTTGAAGTCCTCGGCGGATCCTGCGCCATGTGCATATCATCAACATGATCATCCGACCCACCGCGTGGAGGTGACGGCGGTGAGGGGCCTTGCCACCGCTTGTCGGCAACACGACGGTCTTGTCTGGCGTGATGGCCCCCGCCTAAAGCGGATCATGCTCTTTGGCCATAGCAAGAACAAGCCAAGCAACTTCGAGACGGACGACTCTTCTTCATCCGCTCACGGGGTTGAATGGGAGGTTCCAGTCGCCGCAGCCTTAGCACCGACTAATTTTAACCTGCACGCTATCCGCATCGGTTTTGAGTGGACGTCGCTGCAAGGTTGAACGATGGTACCTTGGCAACATCCCTCACTCGTTGTTCACGTAGCATAAGAGAGTGCAAGGAACATCCGTCTGCAGAAAATATGTACGGCGTCGTCAGAGCGAGATGCCACAAGAGTAATATATAGATGGCATGAAAGGCGGTAATTAAAGCAATTTGTTTACCGTGATGGCGTCGAGATAGGCTAATGTCGACGCATCTGGCATACAGGCGTGCAAGAGCGGAAGGGCTCCTTGATGGCGCGGTCAGGCGCGGTATTCTCCCTACCGGGTGCTTGGAGCTCGGTGCCGCGACGATGGCGGGGGCACCAACGTACTCCGGCGCCGGTGATGGCGTGGGAGTCACCAACACTTGCGGCGCCCAGCGGTGCTAGCGGAGTCACGAACACGTGGTTCGCTGATTCGTCGGCGTCGCGTTGTTCGAGTGGTCACGACCATGCTTGGAATCGGGCACGGCCCTACTCGACCACCCGCACTCGATTCGCTATTGACTCCACCAAGGTAGGCGGGAAGGGCGTAAGGGTGATTGCCAGTTGTCTTGACGATCTGCGGGATCCGCCACTTGTGCCTTAAGTTCTTGAACCTCTCTGTTTTCCTCCTCGCTCCTTCCCGACGGCGCCACATGCGTCCTCGGCGGTGGACCAAATGATCCACCCAATTCTACCCGAGGCGGCAGACGACGACGGCAACTTCTTAAATAAGCTCTATTTTCTTGGCCGGTTAAACGCCTGTTAAAAGGGTTATCCCACCGGGTGGCCGCCGTCGACCCCTGGGATGAGGAACCCTGGGATCCATGACTAGCAACAATTTCCTCCTCCTGCAGAAGAAGTAACAGTGAATCATTTGTTGGAGATATGCCCAAGAGGCAATAATAAAGTGAGTTATTATCATATCTTCACACTTATGATAAATGTTTACATACCATGCTATAATTGTATTAACCGGAAACATTAATACTTGTGTGATTTGTAAACTAAAATAAGAGTCCCTAGTAAAGCCTCTTGTTAAACTAGCTTGTTGGTTAATATATGATCATGGTTTCCTGATCATGAACATAGAGATGTTATTAACAACAGGATCATATCATTAGGAGAATGATGTGATGGACATACTCCTATAGATAAGCGTAGCATAAAGATCAAGTCATTTCAATAGTTCAATTGCTATATGCTTTCTGATACATAGTAACCTAATTCCTTCGACCATGAGATCATGCATATCACCTTTACCGGATGGATGCTTTGATGACATCAAACACCACACCGTAACTGGGTGGCTATAAAAGTGGCATTGAGTGTTCGGAAAGTATTGGTTGAAACACATGGATCAAGAGTGGGATTTGTCCATCCACATGACGGATAGATATACTCTGGGCCCTCTCGGTGGAATGTCATCCAATTAGCTTGCAAGCATGTGACTTGGTCACAAGGGATCACATATCACGGGAACGAGAAAAGAGTACTTATCGATCGAGGTTGAACTAGGTATGCGGAGATACCGACCATCATAACCTCGGATAAGTAACATATCGTGAGACAAAGGAAATTGGTATCGTATGTAAGTGGTTCATTCGATCGCAAAGTAATCGAGAAATATGTAGAGCCATATGAATTTCCAGATTCCTCTATTGGTTATTGTTCGGAAGTGTCTCGATCATGTCGCATAATTCACGAACCGTAGGGAGACACACTTAAGGATTGACGTTGTTTGAGTAGTTATGGTATTATGAGAAAGAGAACGAATGTTGTTGAGTCTCGGATGGGATCCGGATATCACGGTGATCCGGAATGGTCCGAGAATAAGATTCATATAAGGAAAGTCCCGTTTGAGTTCGGGAATGATTTCGTGTTTTCATCGGGAATGTTCTAGAAGGTTCGGATTGTCCAAGACTCGGGGAAGGGTACATGAATGTGTCATTGCTCATTGAATGATTGCATCATGTACTAAGTGTTCTTGCTGTCCCAAATAAAGGATTAAATTGAATCCTAAAAGTCAAATGTCGGTTGAAAGTCAAGCGCCAAAACAAGCTGTGGAAACAAGCAAGAGGAGTTGGAACCAACGGAGGAGGAGTTGGACTCCTCCAGCCGCCGCCCAAGCCCCTGTCCGAGTTGGGGAGGACTCCCTCCCTCCTGGCCAAGGACCCCCTCCCATATAAGGAGGCAGGCTCCTCCCATAGACATAACTTTCTACTCTAGATCTCCGGTTTAGAGCCGTTTGGTTTAGAGCTTCTAATTGCTTTAGCCACGTTTAGAGCCTTCTAATTGGTTTAGAGCCTTCTAATTGGTGTGTCTAATTACTAGACCACTAATAGCCTCTCTCATAAGCTCCACCATACTACCGGCTTAAGCGAAGCCACTGGATTTCCCTCTACTTGTACCACGCCGTTGTCTTTAGGAATCGCGAGAGTGCTACAACCTCCATTTTCTTTGGAACAAGGAGAGGAAGGTCTTCTTCAGTACCGAACGTGTGACCGATTGCGGGGCTAACGAGCGATGGCCGGAAGGATCTCTGCGATCTTGAGATCGGAAGTGTGACTATATCACCCACGAGAATCTGCTCTAGTTAACGCTTTGGAATCTTGAGGGTGAGTTCCTCTATCGACTCGTTGCTACAATCTAGTAGATAGATCTTGGCTTGTTTGTTTGTATGCGATAGAAAATTTTGTTTTCCATGCTACGAACCCCTCTGATGGTATCGAGCCGTGTCTATATGTAGATATGTTGCAGTAGAACACAATGGTCATTATGGGCGTTGATGCTTTTATTGTCGATTGCTTCTTGTGTACTTTGCATCTTGCGGTATGTTGGGATGAAGCGGCCGGGCTAACCTTACATGACATCGTTCATGAGACTGCTCCACGCTTGACATGCAACTTGTATTGCATAAGTGGCTTTATGCTGTTTCTCCTAGCATAGTTAAGATCCAATTTACAACGGGTGATTAACAATACTAGTATCAATGTTGTGGTTCTTGTTCGTAAGTTAGACACTTATTGAAAGCCCCAAACCACGTAAAATATGCAAAGAAGGTAGAAGCGTCTAACTTTGTTTTGCGGGGTGTGCGATGATGTGATATGGCCATGATTGTGATTATATATGATGTATGCAATGTTCCTTATTGTAAGCTCGGCAGCGAGGAACCATATGGTTGTCTTTAATTTATTAAGACCAGCGTGTCTATTCAAAGTAGTTGTAATAGTTGAAGCGTGGGCGACAACCATGGAGCAAAGCATCATTGACCTTGATGCAATGCGGTGATGATGGAGATCATGTTCGTGCTTGAAGATGGAGATCGGAAGCACAAAGAAGAAAGGCCATATCATATCACATATTATGAATTGCATGTGATGTTAATCCTTTATGCATCTTGTATTGCTTAGTAGGCGCGGTAGCATTATAAGATGATCCCTCATGCACATGAATTTCAAGTCATAAAGTGTTCACCCTTAGTTAGCACCGTTGCTAAAGCTTGTTGTTTGAAGCACCACGTGATCGGGTGTGTTAGATTCCGCAAGTGTATACAACGTGGGCAAGCCAGATTTTCTCATGAAGCTAAGGTTTGATCTTGTGAGCCTAGCGTATGCAGACATGGCCTCGGGAACACGGATTAGAAAGGTAGAGCATGAGTCATATAGTAGATATGATGAACATGTTGATTGTTAGCCATTGAAGCTATATCAACTCTCGTGATGATCGGTTTTGATGTGGTGGATTTGGTTCGTGTGATCACTAAAACAATGTGAGGATATTGTTTTGGTGGGAGTTCACCTAGATTAATTTAATTATTAATTAGAACTCAATTTATCATAAACTAAATCAAAGTGAATTTGCATAGTTGTTGTAGTCATTGGCATCCGTTTACCACCTTGGCGCTTAGTTATAATTGAGATAATAGAACTATAGAATTCTTAGTTACTTTACTGTTGGTATCGTATTGTTTTGAAGTGTTAATCTAAAGTTTAAAAGTCCTATTGCAAACTTTCGGTAAGTTAGGTTACTCGATGAAGTTTAATAATTGGTATTAAAACAAGAGTAACAATTCCAATGTTAGTATATAAGTATCATGTTTGTCTCCATGATTCTTGATATTCAAAGGATTGTCTTAATATCAAGGTTATCTAGGATCTGAAAGAGTTGTTTGAAACCATGATGTGTGGAAGATATTGTGATCTGAAACGAAGTTTAGTTACAACATGATAGAGTATAATATGACAAAAGTCATGTTCTCATATTTGATGAGAATTTGCAAAAGGTTGGAGACACTAGTTGTCCTAATCCTCCAAAAGGTTTTGGAGAACAACATTATACTCATGATTCACCGTTACAAGCTAAAAGTAACTTGATCATGGACAAATCCATGATAAGGGTGAATATTTGATGTAGGTAAAATGTTTACTACACCAAGAGATTACTAGAGAAAGGAATTTGAAAGAACACCAAACATTTGATGATGGTGATCTACTTCAAAGTGCAAGTCCAAAGACATTGGTATTTAACTATACACGCTTTGGACTATGTGTCATATGTATGACTCCACTGTTGATGTTGATAGATTCTTTCAAATGAAAAGGAAATCTTGAGAGAATCTCATAAATATATGGCGAAAAGAAAAGACTAGAATTGTTCGGTTTAAGTATATAGATGATATACATGTTATGGCTATATTCTTTGCTTATTAAACAAGGTGGTTCTTAAGTATTTGATCTTGAATTTGTTGGTATGAATCGTCATACAAAACAAAACAATGTAATTCATGAACTATAGTGGCCTAAGTAATTAGCAAAGAATATGTGATGATGTTCATCGAAAACAAATAAAGTGTTATTATGTTGCTCGTTAAACATCAAAGCTTGCCTTCAAGATTTGTTTTATCAGTGTTATGAGAACAAAAGGGTTGTTCAAATAATTGCCGTAATCCATAAAAGATGGATGATTCACAAATCTCGTTGGAAAAATCACATCCATAAAGCTAATGCTAAAAATGTCGAAAGACAAATTGATTGAAAGATCACTTAGGAAGTGACATCGCCGTTTAAATTATATTGGAAAGAAAACATGAAGAAACTCCATATGTATGGAATTTTGGAGTCTTTTGATTTTGATCAAATGACGCCAGAAACTTTCCTAGAGATAATTAAAACTTCGTTCATAGGCCAAAAGGGAACGAAAGACTAGCTTATTGGAATTTGTACATATTGTTGTCTGAAGTCCATTATGTGTAGTCAAGAGCGATGGATTTCAACCAGATGCTTTCTCCAAAATTTAAGTGAATATATGAATATTTACTTAATAAGGATGAAGTGTGAAACATTTGAAAAGTTCAAGGACTTTCAAGATGAAGTGCAAAATCATTGTAACAAGAATATAAATAGTTTATGATAAGATCATAAAGGAATATATTTGAATTACAAGTTTATCATAATAGCTAAGATTAAAGGAATCGTTCGTGGATTTGCATTTCGAAACACCATAAGAGTATGGAGCGTTCGAGATATGTAATTAGACCTTGTTTGACATGGTAAGATCGAAGGTGTAATTTATAAAACTGCCATTATATTTTAAAGATTAAAAGCTTTAGAGATTACCGTTTTTCCACTAAAAAGAGCTCCATCATAATCCGTTGAAATGACACCATATAAGGTTATGGTTTGGGATAAAACCCAAGTAGTCCTTTCTTAAAACATTGGTATGCTATGCATAAGAAAGATGTGTGCAACCAAAGTCGGATGAACCTGTCTTTGTATAAATGTTAAGTATTCCTCCATAAAACACCGGAGATGTAAGTGTTTGTCGCTTAGAACCTCAAGTTTCTTTGAGAAGGAATTTTTCGTGAAAAGTTAAGTGGGAGGACAATAGAACTTTGATAAGGTTAAAGACCCTTAGCTATATGTGCAGAGTTGCGCAGAAAAGTGTTCGAGGCAAAGAATAATGCTCATGGCTCACGTGCCTCAAAGGTTGTGGACACGAGATCTAAGTTCCTATTGAAACAAGTAGATCGGGTAAACAATCAAATACCAAGATTTGAGGGTTGAATCATTATTTGAGAATAATGAACCGATTACATGCAAAGAAGCGATGATGGGCCCGACTCGTCAAATGGCTTGAAGCCATAAAATCCGTGATAGTTCCATACACGAGAAATCAAGTTTTGAACTTGAAGGACCCTCGAGAAAGGTGTAAGACCTTACGGTTGTGTTTGGATCTATAAATAAATAGACATGGATGTTGCACATCTATGAAATAGTCGACATGTTGGGAAAGAGTTCACAACAATGTTCAAAGGTTGACTATGACAAGATCTGATCTTTCATAGCGATATTTAGTCTAGACGGATTAATGTAGCAACCACTACATATAATTTGTTATATGGTAGTTGAATAAACAAAACAAGTTCTTCTAATAGAATCGTTACCTAGGACGTGCATGACACGGTCCATAGGGTTTTGTTAATTCAAAGGATGCTAAAAGCATATGCAAACTTCAATGGTTGAAGTGAGCATCGTGGAGTTGGAATCTTCACTATGATGAAACTGTTAAAAGAGTTTAATTTCATCAGAGACAATGAAGATGCTTGCATTTGCAAGAAATTAAGTGGGGCGCTAAGACATGTTTCTAATACATTATGTGGAAGACATATTGTTGATTGGAAATAATGTATCTTTTATTAACACATATTAAGAATTTCATCCCGATGAAAGACTTAGGCAAAACCTAAATATTTGGCATAAATAGACGCTAATATGGTTGTGCCAGAAGTACATAGACGAGATATTGAATGAGTTCAATATAGAAACTACAAGAAAGGTTCTTGTCGCACAGAAAGGATCGAAAGAGTTCAATGTTGATGATATATTCAAGTGTATTGACATTTGGTAAAGTGAAACAAATAATCAAGTATAGATTGATACTTGATGTATGAAATCACAAAGAGTATTTATATCAATCATACTGTGATATGTACAAATACAGATATGTCCTATGCTCTAAATGTTGTGAGCATATACCAGAATGATTTGTAAGATGATCATTGGACAATAGTAAGGATATTCTTATGATCTTTTGGAAGAACTAAGAGTATATTATTTGTAGAAGTGACAAATAGATGGTTAGTTCATTGTAAAAGTACTACATTGATACTAGTTTTGTCACAAAGTACAAATTAAGTTTATCTCAATCTAAACTAAGGGTGGCACAATATAATGGAAAGTGAGTTCCATAATGGTTTTTGATGAGTTCCATAGTTAAGACATTGTGACAGACACTACAACAACAGGCTAAGTATATGCTATTATAACGACAAAGAGGGCATTTGTGTCAAGTAGTTTGTTATCAAACTAGGTGTAGTTCACAGAGGGATAATACTATGAAGATATATTGTGTGACAATATTATCAACATGTTTTAACCCCAAAGAACTAAAGGTCACACCGAAAGACCAAATTTATACAAAGCCATCTCATTAGAGAATGAGTGATGCGTAGAGACGCAAAGACATGCAATTACACACGGACCTGGAAGTGTCAGATCCGGAGATCAGTTGACCACTAGCAATCGTGTACATACAACACCGGAAAGCCATAGGTGTTGAATACACAAAGGTTTGAAACTAGATTATTGACTCTAGTGCAAGTGGGAGACTGTTGGAGATATGCCCAAGAGGCAATAATAAAGTGAGTTATTATCATATCTTCACACTTATGATAAATGTTTACATACCATGCTATAATTGTATTAACCGGAAACATTAATACTTGTGTGATTTGTAAACTAAAATAAGAGTCCCTAGTAAAGCCTCTTGTTAAACTAGCTTGTTGGTTAATATATGATCATGGTTTCCTGATCATGAACATAGAGATGTTATTAACAACAGGATCATATCATTAGGAGAATGATGTGATGGACATACTCCTATAGATAAGCGTAGCATAAAGATCAAGTCATTTCAATAGTTCAATTGCTATATGCTTTACGATACATAGTAACCTAATTCCTTGACCATGAGATCATGCATATCACCTTTTAGGATGGATGCTTTGATGACATCAAACACCACACCGTATCGGGTGGCTATAAAAGTGGCATTGAGTGTTCGGAAAGTATTGGTTGAAACACATGGATCAAGAGTGGGATTTGTCCATCCACATGACGGATAGATATACTCTGGGCCCTCTCGGTGGAATGTCATCCAATTAGCTTGCAAGCATGTGACTTGGTCACAAGGGATCACATATCACGGAGCGAAAAGAGTACTTATCGAACGAGGTTGAACTAGGTATGCGGAGATACCGACGATCATAACCTCGGATAAGTAACATATCGTGAGACAAAGGGAAATTGGTATCGTATGTAAGTGGTTCATTCGATCGCAAAGTCGTAGAAATATGTGGGAGCCATATGAATTTCCAGATTCCTCTATTGGTTATTGTTCGGAGAAGTGTCTCGATCATGTCCGCATAATTCACGAACCGTAGGGAGACACACTTAAGGATTCGACGTTGTTTGAGTAGTTATGGTATTATGAGAAAGAGAACGAATGTTGTTCGAGTCTCGGATGGGATCCGGATATCACGAGGTGATCCGGAATGGTCCGAGAATAAGATTCATATAAGGAAAGTCCGTTTGAGTTCGGGAATGATTTGATGTTTTCATCGAATGTTCTAGAAGGTTCCGGATTGTCCCAAGACCGGGGAAGGGCATGAATGTGTCATTGCTCATTGAATGATTGCATCATGTACTAAGTGTTCTTGCTGTCCCAAATAAAGGATTAAATTGAATCCTAAACAGAAAAGTCAAATGTCCATTTGAAAGTCAAACCGCCAAAACAAGAAACTGTGGGAAACAAGCAAGAGGAGTTGAACCCTGAGGAGGAGTTGGACTCCTCCAGCCGGCGCCCAAGCCTGGTCCGAGTTGGGAGGACTCCTCCCTCCCTGGCCAAGGACCCCTCCCATATAAGGAGGGCAGGCTCCTCCCATAGACACATAACTTTCTACTCTAGATCTCCGTTTAGAGCCGTTTTGGTTTAGAGCTTCTAATTGCTTTTAGCCACGGTTTAGAGCCTTCTAATTGGTTTAGAGCCTTCTAATTGGTGTGTCTAATTACTAGACCACTAATAGCCTCTCATAAGCTCCACCATACTGCACCTACAAGGCCTCGGGATTTCCCTCTACTTCCTGCACCACGCCAGTGCCAGCCGGAATCGCGAGGAGAGTGCTACAACCTCCATCGCCGGAACAAGGAGAGGAAGGTCTTCGCCGAGTACCGAACGTGGGACCGATCATGGGCGCCCTGAAGGATCGTCTACGCGATCTTGAGATCGGAAGTGTACGACTACATCACCCACGAGAATCTGCTCTCGTTAACCGCTTTGGAATCTTCGAGGGTGAGTTCCTCTATCGACTCGTTGCTACAATCTAGTAAATAGATCTTGGCTTGTTTGTTTGTATGCGATAGAAAATTTTTGTTTTCCATGCTACGAACCCCTACATCATTTAGATCATCGATTAGATTGCAATCGTGTTGATCCGCGGTAATTAGATTATACTTACCACAATTTCCTCGAATTCCTTCACCGCAGGATCTGCGGTGAGTTGTTTGGTTTTTGGGTCCACATGTAACGGGCCCTGATGAAGTTTCGAACCTGCCCGGGTTCGAATTTAGCAAAGGGGTTTTCTATCCCCTTGGATCTATACTCTTCGTCCTCCTTATTCCATTTGGCCTCCGCGGTTCTGTATCCACCAGATCCGAGATGGTGATGACCCATATTCATCGCCGCAGACCTTTCCCCGATTACTATTGGCGGGCTCTTTCGATTCACACCTCCTTGAACTCCGGAACTGATCTTCGTGATCTCGGGTCAATCTTGGATCTCCTCGAGACTTTTGCCTTCTTTATAGATCTTCTTCTTTATCCGGTTCTCCAAACCGGCGGTGCTCATCTTTGTGAGGGCGGATTTGTTTACTTGTTCCCATGATAATTTGTGTTACGATACTTAGCGGGAACTTGTATCTTGCGTGCACTTCTCAAGAGGAGTGTGCAAGTGGCCATTATCTTTATGCCGGAGATTCTCGGTGTTGATCGAGATGGTTGTCCGGTGATCGCCGCCACTTGCCCACCGCACTTTGACGACAAGGGGGCTCCAAAGGAACCCCGATGGGCTCACTTCGTAATTTCTCCCGACCGCAAGCCGACTGTTGGGCGCCGTCCTTCGCTTCTTCTTCTTCTTAGGAGGGTTGCTACCACTCCCGTGCCCTCGCCGCCATCGTGGTTTCATCGTCCATGCCGCTTCTTCCTCCGCTCGTCTTCCATCTCATCATCCTCGCTCTCAAGGATGGTATTCTCTATCGCCTTCTAGACCGGGCCGCCTCCGTAATGTCAATTGTTTATTCGAGGTCCGAGTTCTCCTTCACCGATGCGCTTAGAACATCCAAATTCGTCGTTGTCACACATCTTTGCACTAATAAAAACAAATAATTGGTTAAATGCACGGAAAAATCCGCATGACCTTTGCTAATTTTCTTAAACTAGAGTGCCCGATTTACGCCAAAACGGAAGTTAATCAACATTCCGCAAAAATCGGGACTCATTTCATACAAGAACACGCATACACACATAATAAAGTGCTTCATATACAAGCACAATTTCAAGGTGCCGTTGTCCCAAAGAGATAGTAGTAGAAGCACATGAGTAGCACCACGATAGTAATAGCCAGAGCAACACTAGGATGGATATAAGGCCAAGACAACCAAAGATAGTAGTAGCCGAGCAACCTATAGCCAAGACAACTGCACAACCAAACACAATAAATGCTTCATGCAAAAATGGAGCACAACTAGAATAAATGGCCAACACAAACAATACATCAAGCATAAATGGTAACCACAAGAATGATCACCGAACAATCTATTAACAATCCAGATTTGTGAAGCGAGAGCAAGATTTTAAACAAGCAAGTAATACTTGCAAGTACATTAAATTAGTGATCACCGAACAACCCGCTATCCATGATACCTCTATTATGATTCCATTCATGAAGGTGAGAGTAGGGGCCCAAAAACAACAATACTTCCAAGTATGTATAATATTAGCCACAAAATATTTTACATCTCACACTTACTCAACAACTATCTCAAGTTATGAGATAGGGGCAATACTAAACCTAGATATTCCAAGCTAGGCTAAGGAAAAATGGATCATAAGATCTCGGGATTCTAAACCATATGCTTTTAGTCTTGAGCACTAAGAGGCTACTAAACCATATGCTTCTAAACCGATGATCATGAACTCTTGAGCACTAAGAGGCCCAAGACCATCACATGCTTTTAGTCCTTCCATATGCAAATAAGTAAAATAATGTGAATATTTTTTTGATGAACTATCATAGTAACAAACCTAACAAAAGGATCAAATCATTCTATAGATTCTCAACCTATAGATCAACATACTATATGTGGCATTAATCAAGATGTGACATATATCTTGAATCAACCCTATAGATTCTGAATCTTTGAATTGATGCCACCCTATGAGTGATTGATCTATAGTATGCTAAACAAGATGTGGATTTATAGGGTGAAATATAGTATATATGCAAACTGCAAGCACAACAAAGATTAAATCCACATACTATATGTTCAAGAGCAAGCAAAGGCAATAGAGATTAAAAGAGGTGGCATCAATTCAGATTGCATTGTGTTTTGCTAAGCATTTGCATTGTGCATGGACTAAATGACCAAATTATCAAAAAATGACCAAATTGGCACATCAACGGTCCATTTGGTTTCTCTGTTTACACATACAAAGATATACATGCCATCTTCACTTAACTAGCATCGCTCATCGTCACTAGCAAGATGTATATAGAAAGATATACATGCCATCTTTGTCAATAATTACAGATGCTTTCTCGAGGCACTGCAAGCACCAAACTACATTTTGTCTAACATCTAAGCACTAGCACATTTTTGTCTAACATTCCGCAAACACCAAAGTACAATAGCCTAACCCTAACCGATGCAATGGATTCAGAAGAAAATAGCCTAACCCTAACAGATGCAAACACCAAAGTACAATAGCCTAACCCTAACCTCGAGGAGAGAGAGGGGAGAAGGATAGAGGAGGGCAGAGCTCACCTGAGATTGCTTGAGGAGAGAGGGGAGATGACGACGACGCAGGCGGACGAGGTAACGAGGGAGGAGCCAGCGGCGCTTGCCGTCGGAGGCGGAGTCGACTGCAGAACCTCACGCCACCGACCTCCTCCTCCACGGAACAGCGGGCAAGGCGGCCTCCTCCTCCTCCCAGCGGAGGCCTCCTCTCTGGCGTGGCGTGGGCCTCCTCCTCTTGGCGTGGCGTGGCGGCCTCCTCCTGGCGTGGCCTCCTCCCGGCGTGGCGGCTGACGCGGGATGGGATGGGCCGGATGGGGACGATGTGTCCGAGGACGACGATGGGAGGGTTGGCTCACGCTACAGCGTTGACTAGTCCAACCCACACACGCCAGAAGACTCTGCTATCCGTAGCGCACTTGGCCAAGGCTACGCTGTGTGGTTGGCTGGACTATCGATAAGCACTTGGCAGTCCCACTAGTTAACACTAGCATCTTTACCCCACCTGGTTTTGCCCTTAGCTCTATTCTAAACGATGAGCACCTGTGTTTGAATCGGTGCTCCACTTTTTTATTTTTTAGTTTAAAAATACTTTAAAATGTTCCAAAAAATACTTTAAAATGTTCCAAAAGTGGTGATACATGCCATACAAATTTTGTTTTGTTTTTAAAATACTTTTAAATATTCCAAAAATGCCCAAAAGTGATAATATATGTCATAAAAGTGTTACAAATATGATTCAAAGTATAACTAAATTTCATAATACTTTGTCCATGAATATTACAATCTTTTTCGACCACGCGTTTTACAATATTTTTTGAGCTAGCGTTTTACAATCTTTTTCCTTCTTTGTCGCGGTTGAATAATTTAGCCCGCACTTTAATGTTTCTTCTTTCGAACGGGCTACCTTTTTGGGTAGGGTTGTCCTTTTCTTCTTGTGATGTATGTTGTGCATCGTCGTTGTCATCTTCAATCTTTGGATCGCCGCATCGTCAAGTCTTGCTGGCTACACTCCATCCATTCCGATGATGTTTCTTTTTCCTCTCCTCACGACAACACGGCTAGGCTTTGTCGGTCGGTAATGAAAAACATTGGTCCACTTTGGTAGCCAAGACCCACGGTTCATTTTTCGCGCCACGCTTGCACCGGCCTTGGATTTGGCTGCTTTAGGTATAACCATGGTTGTGAAATATCGCCTTCTTTCGACGCTCTTTTCCCATCCGACACGGAACATCGCACCTTTTCTCCACATGAGTCGAGCTCCCGATCTCCTCGATTCTTCCAGAATCTTTCCTTCACGTTGTCATCGGTGTAGAATTCGACGTTACGCTGAGTTCGATAATCACACTTGTTGTCCTTTTCCTCCGTGTAGAATGTGTAGCCGTTGATATCATACCGATAGGTCACCGGTTTTGCATCGGTCCCTGCGACAAGGTGAATATGATCTTTTCCGTGTCGGAAGAATGCGAGCGGGATTATCAAGAGCGTCCGCCTAAACCAACGCGTGAAATCTGAAGTTGTGCTCTTTGATTATTTCTCCTCGTCCTCTATATGCCCCACTTTGATTTCTTCTCGATTAACCTTTTGTGCTTCGCACCCAAGGATCGACAGTTCTAAATGCTGTAGCGCACGAGGTTTGCTCGATCAAAGTCTCGCGCGAAAATCGAAGTTCCGCATGTAGTATGCGACGACCTCTCGGTGACCAGATCCGCCGAGCTTGCCAAGGTGTTCGCTGACGGAAGACCGGCGGGGTTCTCGATGTTCAGATAATTCGCGAAGAGATGCACTCTTCGCCGTAAAGCCCTTGGCTATGCTTCCATCTGGACGGGACCGCTAACGTATCCTTTGATGTGTCCGCTCATCCTTTCAACGCCATCATGCCGCGGAGAAACATCGCCCGAGTTGTACGATGTCCTCCACGACATGGACCAGCAGATGCACCATAATGTCGAAGAATGCGGGTGGGAAGTAGACCTCAAGCTCACATAGTATCACCACGATCTCCTCCTAGCCTTCCGAGCTGATTCAAGCCAATCGACTTCCTAGAGATGACGCCGAAAAACTTGCATAGGCCAAATAACGTTTCACGACGTGTTTCGTCCATTATCCCTCTTAGTGCGACCGAAGTACTGCGTCATTAGCAGCATACCGTGAGACTTCATGCCATCAACCTCTGCTTCGCCTAGGTATCTCGCTTATCTTGCCCGCGTGGCCGTAAGGAAATTTGACTCCTAGAAGGCACTTGAAAACTGCTTGATCTCATCACGGCTTAGAGTGAAGCAAGAAGGAGGGCAGTAATATTCGCTCTTCTTGAACTTTTACCCTTCCGACGACCTTGTGTCGCTCCGACTCATGATCATCGCCATCTTCCCGATCATCGGAGTAGGCCCTCCGTGAAGCTCCTTCCGGATACCCAAGCATATCAGTCGTGCCTTGCTTTCGACCATCTTTCGTCCTATCGGCATGTTGATTATGGTGGCGACGGACTCTCGCACGCTTTTTCGCCGTGATATGCATGATGTCGAGGCTATGAGGCATGCGAGAAACTTCCAAGATGGCAACTCCCGAAAATGACCTTGTTTTCCATACCTTCATCAGCTTGTCTTGTTGTGCCTCTTCGCTTCTTTCCGTGCTTAGGACAATCTTTCCGTTTTATAGCAACTCTTCCACTTCTTCGCTGCTCCTACGCCCGGGATTCCTCGGTCTCGATTTGCCATTGAACAGGTCTCCACGCTTTTCTCCATGGATCATTCTTGCCGAAAGCACCTCGGCGCCATGAACACGGTTTTCGATGACCACGGATCTTTCTCTAGTTGGAGATAGCTTGTGTTATCCATGCACCTAACGCATGATAATCCTTGGATAACCTGCCCAGATATACCCGCAACTTTGGATAGTCTTGCACCGTAGTGACCAACGCGCTCTCATAGTGAAATAATCTTGTGCGACGGCGTCATAAGTATTGGCTCCAGATTCCCATAACGTTGCTAGCTCCTCTTCAATAGCCCGAGATACGATTGATGTCGGTGCCAGTTGTTTCGCCCTTGAATTAGCATACTCATTTGTATGTACTTCTTCTTCATGCACAACCATGGAGGAGGTTGTACATCCATACAAACACGGCCAAGTCTTTGTGCGTCTGCTCGGCTACCGAACGGATTGAGTCCATCGGTGCTCGCCAAGCTGATGTTCCTCGAATCTCCACCAATTCGGGAATTCGAGGTCCAATGCTTTCCAGCTAGCATCTGAAGGGTGCGTCAGCTCATCCTTTTCGGGTCATCATCATCTCTCGGCTTCTTCCTTTCCGCATGCCATCGCATGAGCTTCGCTTCCTTAGGGTCCGCGAAATAGCCGCAGACGAGGGTGATAGGAAAGTACCATACCACTTTTCGAGGTGCTTTCTTCCCTTTCTTGTATCGACTCACGCCGCACACCGGACATGTGGTTTTCTCCGCCCTCGCCCGATAAATGATGCAATCGTTGATGCATACGTGATATCTAACGGCGGTAGATCGAGAGGATGACGATTTTCTTGGCATCCTCGATACTAGTTGGACATGTGTTCCTCCGGAGACGATCGTGCCGTAATGCCATCATATCGTCGAAGCTTGCGCTCAATTTGTGCTTTGCCTTCATCTCCATAGCCTTGAGCGTTACATTCAACCGGTATCATCGGCCTGCATCCTTCATACAATGGAGTAACCGCGTCTTTCTCAAGTTGCGCAAGCTTGGCTTTCTCTAGCGGCAGCCTGGCGTTACTAATCCGCTTGAGAAGCTCTTGCACATAAGGGTCCCACCCACTGACGTTGTTCGATCGTAAATGCTCCTCCCATCTAGATCATCATCATCCCGATGCGCTTCGCACCTTCACCATCTCCAGAGCTTCTTCATCATCTCGCCTTCTCGCCGTGATGATGATCATCATGTTGGCCACCTTCTTCACCTCCATCATCTACGCCATCGCTTATCCAACGAGTGTATCCATCCATGAAACCATGGCGGCGAGCAGCGCTCACAGATTCCCTAACTGGGTCGATCACCCATTGAGTTTGCATTTTCGCACGGACATCTTATATCCGTCTTGTTATTTCAGATCATGTCGGCCGTCGCACATTTCAAAAATCTAGCCACAATGCCTTTGCTCATTATGCGACCATTTTTGTTCGCACGATGTACACGGTACAATTTTGAAGTCTATTAGAACCACATAATGAATGCATGCATGCAATGGTCGATAGAAAATTTCATGACCTATCCTAAAATTAGGACCTTTATGAATGTTAAAGTCTTGCCAAAATGGAAATTAATCAACATTTTGGCAAAACAAATGGCAACTTGTTCACATACAAACACAAGAGAGAGAGACCGATCCATACACACATGAACATATCATTATCCTCTTCATACACACATGCATGAGCATCATCGATACTCTCCATATACACACACATATGACCATCGATCCTCTCCACACATACACACATCATGAGCATCGATCATCTACATACATATGAGCACATGCATCATCCATATACACATGAACACATCCTTACATGGACAACTTAGAGATGAGAGACCGATCGAGAAAGATGGAAAGGAGAGGTCTTGGCCACGACCGGAGACGGATAGATGAGAGACCGGAGACCTCCTCTATTACTTATGTAACATCCAAAGCAAGTTTTACATGCTAAAATGGTGAATGTATGGAGAAATTAAGGTGGGAAGGAGAAGGTCCCGACTAGATCTAAGGAGGAAGAAGAAGGGAAAGTGAAGTGTGGGTGGTGGATGTGTGGCACACATGTGCACATAAAGTGTGTCCTAAAAGAATCGACACATCTGTATGCACACGCCCAAGGCGCCAAGGAGTACAAACTTCTGTGGCGCACTAGGCCGAGTGCGCCACATGTTTTAGTCCCGTGGCGCACTAGGTGAGTGCGCCATGAAGTTTGTGGCCGTTCAGAGGTGGGCATGCGCGGGCGTAGCGCACTGTGCACACGCGGCGCCAGATGACCCTAACTGGTGGCGCACATGACTATAGTGCGCTATGATGTTTGGCGTGTGGCCAACAGGCTGGCCACACACATCTGTGGGCGCTATAGTCATGTGCACCACGGTTGTTATAGTTATTAGTAGGGACGCCACCTGGGTGAGCCACGCCTGTTTTAGCCGTGGGGCACTTCAACCATGTGAGCCACGGATGTGCTGATTACCTATAGCCGTTTTCCTAGTAGTGACTTATGCTACGCCGAGGGCTTTGCCGTAGGCGTAGCGGCCGTCGGCATAGCCTGTCGGCCGATTGCAAAAACTTTTTTAAAAAAATTATTATTTTTACTTTTTTTCTCTATTTTTTTCTTTGAATTGTTTGACTCGTTAATCTCTCACTTCAAACATATTTAACACTAATTAAATTTAATATTTGATTAAATTTCAGTCTTAGTCAAACTTTCCAGCCGGTCACCCATCCTAATACTACTCTAGCTCTAGCACGCTTAACTTTCTCGTTCCTTCAGAATCCGTTTCCGCAAAGTAATTCATACATTGTTGTCAATACTATGATATCAATTCTATTAACTCTTATATCATCATGTCACATGTTTGTATTTTTTAAAATTACAAACAATTATCTAAGTAAAAACATTAATGAATAATAAAAAAATTACTGAATTCAAATAAAAATATAATAATTTTACTTTTTTGTATTTTTTTATTTAATATGGAATAATAAATATCTTTAAATCTGTAAATCGGAATTCGACAAAAAATATGTCTAAATTGATCAGAAAAATGAGAGGAATCTAAGTATGATATCCATATCAACTAATCACAAACCCTTCATTTTTGAATTAGCTATTTGGTTGTTGCTTTAGAAAATCCTCTTTTTGCGTCCAAATAATGAAAAATGGCTTTTTAGTGCGATAAAAAGGAAAACTTGCATTGGATCTTTGATAAAATAGCATATTGTGAACCGAAAAATGATTTTTGTAAAATGTGGTGGTAGAATTTTGAATTAGCCATTTGGTGGTTGCTTCACAAAACCGTCCGTTTTTTATGCTTGGAAAATGGGAAATAGCTTTTTGGTGCGACGAAAAGGAAAACTTTCTCTTACAACATTGTTCACCATCCCATGATGCATGTGTATGCACAATATGGGCATATTATCACCAACTATGACTTGATTCTAGCCATAACATTGGTCATTTGACCCGAACGCCAAGAAACCTCGAATGAGATAGGTCATTTTGCGAAGGTTTTTTTGAGACATAATCAATATATCAAGTTTGATATTTTTTCTTATAACTATGTCATATAATATGACACCACGCGAAGGTTTCACATTGTTTCGATCGTTTTTTATTTTTGTATGCTCGTTTTAAACTATCGTCAAACTTTGTCGAACGGCGGGCATGAAGATTCTTAGTTCGGGGCCGAGCCTCGCTAAAATTGCATTGGATCTTTGATAAAATAGCATATTGTGAATCTAAAAATGATTTTTGTAAAAAAACATAAGCATCGGATCATGTACCTGTAGTTCATATCTGACCTACTTTCTACCGATTTGGCAGGAATTTGTCTTTTTCACCAGAGGTGGACGGAAAGGTTTGGACCCTTCTGTTGTGACATTGTGCATATAAGGTGGTATAGTATTTTTGTAAAATTTGGTGGTAGCATTTTGAATTAGCCATTTGGTGGTTGCTTCACAAAATCGTTCATTTTTTGTGTTCGGAAAATAGGAAATGGCTTTTTCGTGCGACAAAAAGAAAAACTTCCTCATGCAACATTGTTCGCCATCTCATGATGCATGTTTATACACAATATAGACACATTATCATAAACTATGCCTTGATTCTAGCCATAACATTGGTCATTTGACCCGAAAGCCAAGAAACCTCGAATGAGATAGGTCATTTTGTGAAGGTTTTTTTGAGACATAATCAATATATCAAGTTTGATATTTTTCCTTATAACTATGTCACATAATATGACATCACGCGAAGGTTTCGCATTGTTTTAATCGTTTTTGAATTTTTTATGTCTGTTTTAAACTATCGTCAAACTTTGTCGAATGGCGGGCATGAAGATTCTTAGCTCGGGTTCGAGCCTCGCTAAACTTGCATTGGATCTTTGATAAAATAGCATATTGTGAACCTAAAAATGATTTTTGTAAAAAAATATGAGCATCGGATCATGTACCTGTAGTTCATATCTAACCCGCTTCCTACCGATTTGGCAGGAATTTGTCTTTTTCACCAGAGGTGGACGAAAAGGTTTCGGATCCCCTTATTGGGACATTGTCCATATAAGGTGGTATAGTATTTTTTGTAAAATGTGGTGGTAGCATTTTGAATTAGCCATTTGGTGGTTGCTTCACAAAACCGTCCGTTTTTTGTGCTCGGAAAATGGAAAATGGCTTTTTGGTGCGACGAAAAGAAAAACTTTCTCCTGCAAAATTGTTCGCCATCCGATGATACATGTGTATGCACAATATAGGCACATTACACAAACTATGAATTGATTCTAGCCATAACATTGGTCATTTGACCCGAAAGCCAAGAAACCTCGAATGAGATAGGCACATTATCACAAACTATGACCTGATTATAGCCATAACATTGGTCCGTTTTTTCCTTCTAACTATGTCACATAATATAACATCACGCGAAGGTTTCACATTGTTTCGATCGTTTTTAAATTTTTTATGCCCGTTTTAAACTATATATATTGTTTTTATGTTTTACTTAATTTTTATTTACAAATGTGCAATATTTGAGTGTAGATAGATAGGTCTTATTTTTCTGCAAATTTTGATATATTATTTGTATTTTCCGAATTAGAATGATTTAGTTATGATTTTTCAAAGTTTAATGAGATAAAATAAAAAATAGCTACGCCGAGGGCAGCCGTCGGCGTAGTATAGGATATGCCGAGGGCAATTCTACGCCGACGGCTGCCTTGCGGGACTGGCCTGGACGATGGATACGCCAACGGCCCCGACGTTTGGCCGTCGGCGTAGCTTCCCGTTCCTGTAGTGCTGGCACAAACAAACGGTTGTCTCCGTAAAAAGGGCATCCGAACGACGTTCTCTATTTTGTTTGGCTATCAAGTTTTCTCGTGGCTTCATGGAGTGGGAAGAAACTATCGTCCATTTTGTTGGCATAGTATGAACAACCATTGCTTGAACATCTGTTGCTTGATCAGCCATGGCCTCATCGGCCAAGAAATTGTTGTACTCCTACACGGCCTCGTCTCTAATTTCGTATCTTTTGTAGTTGTTGTTCGAGAAACCATTGACTTGATCTTAAAACATCCTCCATGAATCATACACACCTGGACATCTTCCTTTATACACCACGTACCACTAAGATGGGATAGATATAAAAAGTTAGGTATAGCGTGACAAGAATAAATGAAATCATAACATATCATGAAAACTTCACAGCTGATCGTAAAAACTAAGGAAAGACATGCATGATCATTACCAAAATAAGAATCATAAAATCATCCTACAACTATTGTGTCAAGCCTACCACCACATCAACGCTGCGGCTGCGGGGCGCCAGGGGCAGCACGGGTGGTCGTATCGACACCAAGCAGAAGAACCCCTCCTCCAGCTCCACGTGTTACCTGACACGATATTTTGAAACCAAGCACGTACAGTACAAAGTGGCTACGATCAAAATCCGATCGCGGAACATGAACGTATGGATCTGATTGCATCTGTATGGACTAAACAAAAAAATCAGAATAAAAAGAACGTGAACAAAATGGGAATGGGACGTGGTGATGCCTTTGGGGCAAAGAGAATAAATTCGTGCCAGTTTAGTAATCGCGGCTGTGTAAACACGAGTTAAGTGGTGAGCCGCTAGAAAGTATGGGAGAAAAAGGAGGAGAGGAGAAAGCATTTGTCTTTCTTTCGGTGCTCATCCAACTCTCATCGGTTTACATCCGATTCCTTCCAACCTACTCCATTTGTTTTAAAATATAACAGATTTTAGTTTTATGAAACAAATGTAGTATCTAGATGTTTTTTTTTTACATCAAATCTACATATTAAAATATGTTTAAATACATTAAAGGATGTTTAAATACATTTGTTTTACAAAGCTAAAACGATTTATATTTTAGAACGGAAGGAGCGCTTGTCACAGCAGTAGTGTAGCATCTCGTGCCTCCTCGACGGCTAAGGAAGGTCCTGTAATTGAACTCGGTTCTGGATCGACCATGGCCTCCCTTGTGCCGCCAGGCAGACGAGGGGAGTCAATGCCATTCCAGTCGAGCTCTTCGATTTTCAGTTACTAGGAAAGATGTAACAAGTTCAGGTTGATCATCAACAACTTCAAAAGTACGAGATCTTTAGAACGTCGAGCTTCTCCACAAGAGATCTATGGAGATATGATATCTCATGCCTTTCAACGGCTTCGTCATCTTCCCGAAAGGAAGGAAAAGAAAACTGCGGCTTAGGGTCTGCTTCCTCAGATTATTGAGCTTATTGGCATTGACCAAGTTACATCGAATTCAAAATGTTTCAGATTAGAGCTCCCTTCAGATTCGCCATAGCTTGCCTCGACCCAAGTAGGCCTCAGACCTTATACTCTCGGCAGACCCAGTTATTTCAAAAATGGTTTCTTTCTTCACTATATTGGGTAATATGTTTGTTTTCAATAGAATCACAAATGCAGCATATTACAAATCAGAACCATCAACACTGGCACCAACACCTTGCAAGCATCAGCAAATGAGGTCTTGAGCAATATTGCATCAGCTACTGAGGTCTTGAGCAATATCACACAGGGCAGAGAGGAAACGAAAGAATAGGCTACAATACATCTATCTGGAGGCTGCTTTACTGTAACAGGGTTTTGACAGCATATGGTACACATTGCAGAATATGTGTTAGATTTGGCTGTCCGGACTATCAGAAGGGGAAAAAGACAGACCGGGCAAAAAATCTGTGATTGATCAAAAATGACACACATGGAACCCAATAAATTGTTTTCCTTGAAGCAGGCAAACAAACAAAACTTCGCCAACACTAAGATATACTGGTTAATACTAACAGCATACTTTGAAGTACAACCATAACAGATAGCAACACGTTATGCATATGTATGGAGTCCAGCGACTCTCAAAAGGATCAAACATGATTTCAAAATATATATGGACCTAACAGAAGTACTTGCTTCGAAAATTTAGGAACATTTGGTACCAAACAAACAGATTCAAGTAGCCATGCTTCCAGGTAGCAGAGGCAGACATTGTGTGAGAAGCTCCCGGCCTTGAAGGACAGCAAAAATCTCAATCAGCTGCCGGAGAGTGCAGGCAGCCTTAGCTCCGCCTCCAAGGGGCAGACGATGAAGTGGATGAAGAAGTTGCAGAGGGCCTAGATCCAGGACGCCAGCGGTCAGTTGATGGAGCAGCAGGAGCACCATCCTGCTGGCGGGCAGGGGGAGCCTCTTGGCGGGCAAAAGGACGGGCAGGGGCAGCCTCTTGGCGGGCAAAAGGGCGAGCAGGGGCAGCCTCTTGGCGTGCAGGAGGAGCGTCCTGGCGGAGGGGCCGAGCATCTAGGCGAGGACGGTCATCACGAGAGCCCCACCGGTCTTGTTCAGGTGGAGCTGCTGGCCTCTGGCTGCTGCTGCTACTGTCACCGCCACGTTTGAACTTCGGGACATACTTGCTAGGAGCAGGAGAAGGCGCAGCCACTGCTACAGCTGGAGCTGCCACTACTGGTTCACGAGCTGGCGGTGCAACAGCAGGAGCAGCAGTATCAGGTGCTCGCACAGGCTCTGCTCCTCTCAAGAGAGCCTCCCTTTCCCTCTGCGCCTTCTCTTCCATCTCCCTTTCCCTCTGCGCCTGCTTAGCTGCAATTGCGTCAAGCTTGGCTTTCCTCTCTGCTTCCTCCTTCTTCCTCCTCTCTTCATCTGCAAATTATAAACCAACAATATTTGGTAAGCTCTATGTTTTTCAATTTGACACATTATAGAATAGCAACAAAGCAACAACTCTTTTGAGATTTGTAGTCATTTATCCACTGTCCAAATATGAGAAATCAAAAACAAATGCAGTGGAAAATCCAAGTTAATAATGATAATTCAAAGTAGCACAAACATTTTAGAGTATACTCGGAATAAACCAAGATGGAGCATTCTATCTTGTCCTGCTAAAACAACTAGTCTGAAGTACTACAGGTTGGATAATCTATGTAGTCGCAAGAACAATCATTGAGTTGCCAATTTCAAGTAATCCCTCCGTTTCAAAATATAAGATGTTTTAGCTTTGTGAAACAAATGTATCTAGACTTTTTTTAGTATGTAGGTTCACTCAGGTTCTGAGTGAATCTTCACAAACATAAAACATCTTATATTTTGAAACAAAGGGGGAGTATTCAGGTTACCAACAACAATAATAGAGTTCTAATACTGCACTAAACAATAAAGAGTTCTAATACTGCACTCCACAAGTAGAGCAAATAGTAAAATTAGTCCAAGAATACACTTGCCTTCACGTTTTCTAGCCTCATCTTCCTCGCGCTGCCTTTGGATCCGCTGTTCCTCCAGGTTCAGATAATACATCAATTTCCGTACAGTTTCCCTTTCACGCTTTCTTGAAGATATCAACTGATTGATCCTCTCATCCCTCTCTTTCCTTAGGCTACTAAACTCAGATTCACGACGATGCACAATTCTTTCCTGGAAAGCGTTCTGAAACAGCAAAAAGGATGGTAACACTACGGTCAATGTTTGAACAAAGATTAGCAAAGTGAAGGCTAGTCTTATGAGAAGGAAAACATTTACATGCTGAAAGAAACTCAAGTTGACCCATGAAGCCAAAAATGAGAAACAAATATGCTAAATATACATGACAAATTTGAATCGATGCTGTGGTAATCCACCAAAAAGTAGACCACCAATTACATCATCCAAACAATACAAACAGAAATCTTTTTGTCCAAACATGCCACAGCCACTTAATTTGTCCAAACAAATTTTAAGTGCAGGTAGAAAGTTGAATCACTAAACTATCCTCAAGATTCCCTCAGTGGATAAATGGACTATATATTATAAGCTTGGAAAAGCTTATTACAAAGAAAACCATGATAAAATAGATCATGGTGTTCTCCGACACAAGATGCACGCAATGAGCAGCACTGTTAAATAAGTTAAATGCAGTTGCAAGTAGCAAACATACCTTATGCTCCAATAGTCGAGAAAGCCTATTTTTCTCCTGCAAGTCACCCGCATGGTGTTGCTTGCTAAGCTCAATCTCTCTCTACCAAGTTGAAATTTATAACGAATGTAAGCATGTTAACAACTATCAGCATTTGCACCTTGTAGGTAACAAAATGACAGTAAACACAAACCAGCTGCTCTTGCTCATGAAGGATCTTCTCTTCCTCGAGGCGTTTCTGGAAGGCTTCTTCTATCAGTGGTGCTTCCTCCTGCCGTTTTGCCCTCTCCAAGTGATCCATTTTTTTTCCAAGGGTCTGCAGCTTTCTCTCCATCTCATCACGCTCCTTCTTCTTTAGAAGCATTAACCGCTCAAGAGCACCTTGTTTTGTTATATCCTGCCATTTGAACATGCAATGTATTAAAATGACCATACATAGAAGACACAAATTTAGAGATCAGATACTATTCAGTAGCATAACAGGTTTAGTCAAACTAGTACATGTGTGTGTATACTCTACTGAATACAAATTGATAGTTAACAGTCCCTAAAAAAACAAATTGATAGTTACAGCAATTAACCTCAGTTCACCAAACCATTTAAGCACTAGTGTGCTAATAGGTCAGTCTAAAGATCCACAAGAAACAAATAATCTAACTAAATATGATCCTGCTCTTTATCTACACAACCTGCCACCTTCTACAGCATTCTATCACATTTTCCAACAGTTCACCAAAACAAATCAGGAAATATCGGTACAGAGCTAACCATACAGGAATATTGCCCTTATCCAGATTCTAATATGTAAAGTGCATTCCGGTTTTATCGCTAGACATATCCAAGGTGGTACACACAAAATAGAGCACATACAGCAGAGCTGCAAGTAATGAAAATTCACAGCTGTTTCTTACCCCCTCAATGACATGTTTCTTCCCTTTCTTTGTATGATGTGTTTTTAGATTATCGCTGGTCAACAACAACAATTGTGCTTCCTTCTGATCCTTTTGTTCTATTTCTCGTTGTATCCTCTGCTTCTCCCTTAGTCTCTGCTCCTTCGAAAGTCTCTCCCTTTCTTCCTCAGCAGATTTCTTCTGAATACTCAGTCTCTTTGTCTCCTCTTCTTTCTCCTAAAAATAATAAAAATATAAACCATAAAAAAATACTCCATGAAAAACAATGAATTGGAGTAAGCAACTAGGGAACCTTCTCCAATATTTGGCGCTCATGGTCTTCTTTGCGTTTTTCAATAATTGACTTCCTTGCAAGTAGCTTTTTATGTTCTTTCTCAACCACTCCAGTAAGACTAATCAAGTTCTCACCAAGTTTGGATGGCTTATGCACAGGTGGATGAATAAGACACCTTGCTTTGTTCAGGGAATCAGCAAGCACACTAAGGTGACTACTAAGCCCATCAGATTCTATGTCCTGCAAAGATATAAATAAGAACAACATCAAATAGATTCTAAAATAGATGTTGCCGAGTTATCTGGCATATATGCACAGAAAAATAAACTCTTGCCTAGTAGGTTAAATCCCAAACATTTTGTGATGAATATGCACAGAAAAATCGCCTCAATCAAAAGAACTGTGAATTTGGCACATATGCAGTTGATAAAACAAGTGATGGAACAACTAAGCAAACATTACATTATTTATGTGAACAGAATGACACATCATTGCTTCCTCGGAGACTAATCATGTCATGCTGCACATGTTTGTAATTTAAAATTTATAACACAATCGATAAAAATGCAACCCTTCACTATGAACAGTTTATTCCTAGAGAACACTCAAAAAGCCCAAGGGGCGAAAGCCTCTTCGCTAAGGAATATGATAAGCTAGGTAATACAGAAATCATAAAAACCACAGAGCAGGCAATACATTTAATCCTTATAGCAAACAAAGAGCAGCGAACAAATAAACCTTTCCATAAAGATATTGAGAGGCCTAAAGACAGTAGCAGTGTGCAGAGTGTGGCGACATACCATGTTGCCAAAATGAACAGCTCCAGACAAATGGTTAACTTTCATAGCAACAAAATTGTGCTTCACAGCATCAACAGCTATCTTCTCAACAACATTGAACTCAAAGAATGGGATCATTCTAGAGAGCATATCAATTTTCATGGACTGGAAAATCTGAGATGTCTGAAAATGTTTAAAACGAGAGCTCACCAACAAGTTTGAAACATAATAATGCAATATATCATTAAAAAGGCAAGAATACATATATATCATAGAAATAGGACCTGCTGCAGCACCCTCAGTGCCGTAAGCTTCTCCAATGAAGATTGGTACTTTGATAACTGGATTTCTGGAACTGAAGAGGCAGCTGAAAGCTTTCCTCCAATCGTAGAAATCTTGGAAAGCAGCGGCTGTACTTTTGATGCGAGATCCAGAGGAAGGAACTCATTCTCCATAAGGTTGTATAGATCTTTCACTTCTTGGGAAGCACAGGAAATCACCCCTTTGGCTGCCTATTTCCATATCATAGAGAGAGAAAGAGAGAGATAGTTGGATAAGCAACATGTTCTAAACTAGAGATCATAATGTAAGTACGTGATGTCATGATGACAGAGCAAAAAATTATAAGAACAGATATATTACATATAAAATTGCAACATAAGAGATGCAAGTGAATTGCAACCAGATATATTGCTATTTCAGAGCTAGCGGGCTATCCAAAGTGATAGAACCATAGGACGAGTGCTGGAGGTGTGATTAGCAAAAGAAAGACGTTTTCTTGCCTCACAGGACAGGTAGGTGCTTGTATCTTAGCACCACTGCTTGATGAGGATTAATACCTGTGTGGTTATGAATTACTCTGACTTGAATGCATAAAACACAATCACATAAATGCATCAGAGGAGATTATTCTAATATGAATACTTGGTAACATGAAAAAGGGACCACTATGATAGCAGATTGTGTTATAGATGCCCAATGAAAAGGCAGACTTAAAGGGCCAATACAAGACATGTCCTAAGAAAAGGCAGAATTAAAAGAAGACTCAATAGATGGCATACTCCCTCCGTCCCAGTTTAAAGGACACATATTGGAAATAATGCAATCCCAAAAAAAAAACGACCTCCTAGGCACATAAGCATTTAATTTCAGAGGAAGAGCCAATCAGAGGATTAGCGAGAGCCAAATTAGCCCCAATCAGAGAAATCCTAGGGCCCAGAGATTTGCTATATGTGCCCGTTAAACCGGGACGGAGGGAGTAACAAACATGAGAATTGAAAGTTTGGCAGCATATGATAAAAATAGCAGCCAAAAGGTTTCACAACATACCAACTCAGCAAGAAGAGATGCCCTCGAAGCCTGAAAATGGAAGGGGAAATTTATCAGAAAACAAATAATTATGTTAAGAAAAATATATTTACAATGAATATCACTGGAAGCTAACCATTTCTCTATTCTCGCGCTTGGAGTCAAGGGAGAAATTGACAAGGTTGGCCATACGCAAGCTACGCTCTTTCTCATTTTCAAGCTCAAGATGAGAAGCACCATATTTATTGTCATATGGTGTCACAGAAAGTGCAGCAAGCAAAACAGAAGATGCTAGTAATTGCAGATCCTTCTGGTTTAAGTTCTTATTGTAGCTCTTCTGCAAATTGAAGAGCTTCAACCATGCATATGCGTGATACAAATGGCTCTCAGATATCCAGAATATTTCAGTTAATTTGGCGTAATATACGACCAGGACAGATGGTTTGGGAGTTCTCTTAACCAAGCTCATCAATCCATGGATATCCTCCACAGATCGGAAAGCTTCCTGCAAGAAGAGTTTGGTTGGTGAATTTTATTTCTTTAGCATTAAGAAGATAAGACAAGTTATGGAACAAACCTGCCATAGGGAAAGTTCTGTAGCAATTTTCAGTTGTTCAACCCTAGTATCAAGGTACAGCTTACAGCTTTCAGGGGCATTCAGGTCAGGACGATCTCGCTGGTCACGATATTTGTTCAAATTTGCAAGATGGTTTCTAATAATCTCACACAATCTGCGGAACTCTGTGGACCTTTTATACTGCTTACAGAACTGAAAAGCCTTGTGTGCAGTCATCTGCATATTGAAAGGTTTAAAAAACAGACAGATTAGCTGCTGAAAATCATTTACTCCCTCCGGTTCATATTAATGGCCTCAACTTTATCTAGATTCGTATGTATCTAGTTAAGTATTTAGACTAGGTGCATTTGTATCTAGACAAAGTTGAGGCCATTAATATGGACTGGAGGGAGTAGTATTTTAGTGCTATGGGCAAAAGAATCCAAATAGTTACTTCTGAAAAATAGGGAAAATGCAAAGCACCAAACACAATAGCTAGTACAGAGAATTTAGTAAAGAAACTATTTTCATTCAATCAAGTAATACTATATATCAGTGAAGGTAGCATAAGGCTACATAATGCATAGGATAAGTACTGGTAAAACCAACAACACTGTTATTTGGAAAGATGCTTTAAGCAACAGCAGCAAAAACTATCAGAGATAAGTTTCTGAATCTAGTAACAGGCAGAATGACTAGAGAGAAAGACAACAATGAATCAGATTCAATTGGCTGTTTAGCAGTGGCGGAACCAAAAAAGTGTTGGACCATTTAGTGCAGTATATGTAGTTACTTTACAAACAAAAACAGTGCAAAATCTTATTGTAGTGAACCAGAAATGTTAAATTCCATTATACAGGTAAAATCAACGCCAAAACCGAATAAAATATAACAGAAGTGTATAACAAGATGACCACTAGGATAATGGCAAAGCAGTTAAAAATCTTACAGCATATAGTGCTTCAAGCTTTGAATTATTCCTCAGTATCTCGAGCACCGTCCTGTATGTCTCCCACAGAAACTTGAACCATGGAGTGACAAACTCTCTGTCTGATCGGTCCTTCCCTTTCTCCCCGCTAACATAGCTGAGCATCAAGTCCTCTGGACGCTTGTCCGCTTCCAAATCTTCAACATCCAGAGCATCTTCCAGGGCTTGCGCCTGAGCCTTTGCCTCCTCGGCTTTCTCATTGGAGAGTTGCATAAAGTGCTTTATGACCTCCTCCAAAGAGGACACATTGACTTGCTGGCAGACAATTCTGTACTGGATAAGGCCATCTTTGGCAAACCTGCCTTTCCTCAGATCTACGCAGAGCTCTACATACTTCATCATGATCTTCTCAAGAGGCTTCTGCCATGACCTGTATCTTTTTGATGTGATGAGATCATGCAGCGCCTGCAGCGCTGCCTGCTTTTGTCCAACATTTATCAACTCTGGAGTAAATCAAAGGTGATAAACAGTGTGAGCATCTTTTACTGAAATATGAAAAATCTGGATTTATCTAAGATTTTGCATATGAAGAGAAAGCCATGAAGGAAACTACATATGACTACATTTTAGCAGGAAAAGTTAATAAACAACACAGTTTTATTCCACTGAAACATCCTCATTGATTTAGATATAAAATGAAGCTTAAGTGGACGTATCTTTGGTTTTTGAGAAGTTATGCGGTCGTAGAGGAAAAGTGTCAAGCAAGAAAAAAACATAACACGTAGTTACTTAAGAACCAGCATAACTTTGGCTTAGGACTACTTTCCAGGTCAGGTATGTGGTCATCAGGGCAAAGAGCACAACCAGTCTATGAAATAAGCCACAAAATCCAAATGACAGATCGAAACATTCAGAAGTAATAACTGAGTCTATCCTATGTGATATTAACTCAGAGGCTCCAACAGTTCAACGTTGCGAATGTACCACCAACAAATACGTTACAAATTCGAAAACCAGGTGACATTGGACTGACGATTAGCACAGCACAATGTAACATATGGAACCAAACAGGACACAACTTATCGTCCTAATAAGTTCCTAACAAACCCTACTCGTAGTAGACATCGCTGCAACAACAATCGTAAAGCATCGAGAGGTCAAATGCAGGAGGTCCCGGCTAACTCACCCTCCGCTCTCTTGAGAGCGTTCTCAGGCTTCGCGAATGTCGACATGGTCGGGGGCTGGGGCTCTCCGGCGGCGATCTACTCCTGCATCCACGCCACAGACAACAGCAAAACACGGATTAGCTCGCGGATTCACGGCACAGCAGCAACAGAACGTGCATCGAGCACCGAATGCACGGTTCGATCGGAAAAAATCCACGGAAAAATCGACGAGAAAACGAGAGCACCGCTATAGGATGGGATAGGGGGCTACGGGGCGACGATGGGGAGGGGCTGGCAGGTGAGGGGAGATGGATACCTGTAGATCGCCGGAGACGGTGGGGCGGGGGGCGTCGGAAGCGTGGGCGAGCAACTGGAGACGGAGGGCGGAGTGGAGGCGGCGGCGGCAGGGAGGCAGGGTTTATTAGGGTTGCGTGGGGTGGGAACCTCGGTGGGGGGAGGAGAGAGAAACAAAGATGCGGGGGTATTTGCGGAAGTTGCTGAGGTCTTCCGTCGTCCGTTTCGCGAGGGTTTGGCCACCGTGGACCGTCAGATCTTCAGACGGGCGGCTGGGATCGCGTCGTGTGTGACCTTGTTTCGTTCTAGAGTCGGTGTCATTCTTTTGGCAGTGGGACGGCGGAATTGGCGTGGAACGGAAGGAGGTTTGAGCAAAATTGACGGCCAAGTTTCGGGGAACCGGATACGACGACGGCATGAGAGAGAGAAGGCCGGTGCGGGCCGTATTATTGTCTTTTTTTTTATAACTAGGATAATTGTTCGTGCATTACTACGGATTAATTTACTGTATATTATTTAGAAATAAATAATTTTATTATTGAATAACAGTTTATTCTTATTTCTAACGTGGCAAAACTTTCTTGACGAAGATACGATTATCATCAATAATTAAGCTACATACATTATTATTGGGAGCTGCCCATAGTTATAAAAACCAGACCTGTTCACTAGTTAAACCGGAAAAAATCGGAACCAGAGGCCTCATCGGCTTTTTAAGCGCATTAGACTGTCCAGCTAACAAACCAGAAACCAGACAAAAGTGATTAAACCAGCGGTGTAATGGAAACCAGTCGGCGGTTCGACCAGTAGAAAACCGTCCACAGAAGAAACTATGACGCTGCTATCAGGATTCGATCCCAATATCTCCCACCTCGCGCTAACAAATACTTAAATGGGCTAGCCAACTATGTCAACCAGTGTTTGTATCAAAGTACTTCATGTATACTCTAAATATGTTTCTATTTTCTAACATATTAATACTTTCTCATCCATATTATTTTCCTTAATAAACCAACACCAAACCGATTTGAACCAGTTGTCCAACCAGTGAACCGTGAACCGAGGACCTCACCGGTTCGATCGCCGGGTTTTTAAACTATGTGCTGCCACCGTTAACAATGACATGTCATTTTTGTTCTCGTCTACGAAAGGCCTATTCCATGCCTGGTGCCATATAAATCACCATAAAAGAATGATTCAGACATCCACATGGCGTGGCGTGTGCAGTAATAACATTCTTTAGCGAGATTTAAAACTTTGGAATGACAACATCGCCTATGGCACTTTCTGTGTAGAACACACTTGGCTAGCATTTATATGCGCGAGCCTGACTAAACAAAGTTTAAAAGGTTAAAATAATTCCCACCATCTTATTAGCGACAAGCTAGAGCTAGTGGTTGAAAAATGGAAACCCCAATACCGACAAACAATTTCTTCTTCGGACATAATATATATACAATCAGAGCTTCTACAAAGATTTACTGCACATGTCCAACTAAGTTTAGCTTTACTTAACACATCAGAAACATGAAAAATAATAATGAGCTAATAACACTAGGCATACACAAACTTGTCCGGTGGGTCTATTTTAGTACAACAACTTGCAAACTGTGATTAGGTGGTACACAAACTTGCTTAGTGGGTGCAAATTGGTCCAAAAGCGCTCTGGTGCTGACACGCGGCATTGCTACTTTTCCATACAGAACCTTGAAGAAATTTTCTTTCATACATGTGACCTTTCTGTAATTTCCCTTCTATACGCGACTTCGTTGGGTCGTGGCCGTCATCAAATCCTTACCCCTACTACTCCACGTCTCCACGCCGCCCTGGTCCACTCCTTCACGGGACCGAAGACCTAGCCGCCGACCATCACGAGGTTGAGAAGTCTGAACACCGGGGTTATCTGTCGTCCTCCTCAACGCTGCGCCATGACTCGCTGTTGCTTCCAACGGCCATAGGTCTCGCCGCCACCGACCATTAGGAGATAGAGCATCGGACGCTGCATTCGCCCTGTCCCTCCCCGTCGTCGCGCCATCCCGCTCGACGAGGTCCACAAGGATACGCGCCCTGAAAACCGCGGTGAACACGCCCAGGCTCTCCTTGTCGTTCTCGTGCTGACACCTGTGTGTGGCCGGAGATTATGTG